>JAHLJT010002630.1:56618800-57244158 GCA_031308135.1 Acheta domesticus
CCTACAAAATTACTTAGAAATTGATCCGACCTTAAAATAACAACACAAAAAAGACAGAAAGGAAAGATGGCGAGGGACGAGGGACATGCCTACTATACATTTCTACAAAATTACTTAGAAATTAATCCGACTTAAAATAACAACAACAACAAAGACGAAAGGAAAGAGGGCGAGCGACAAGGAGGAAGGGCGTGCTGTGCCCCATCCTGACGCGTGCCGCCGCGCGGCCCTTTCTTCTTCCCGCGCGGGGCTCCATGCGGCGCGGCGCGCGGCCGACTGGGAAATCCCGAGGAGCGACACGGGCGGAGCAGGGCGCCGCCGGTAACTCGATTGCACTTTGCCGAAACTGCGCGCTCGCCTGCCACGCACGCACGCACCACGCACGCACCCACGCACGCAGCACCGTCAGTGCGTCGCGGCCGGGGGCTCCTAGCGTCTCTTCTGTTGTCACGTTTCACTTCTGGTACCTCTTGTGTTGTTTTCTTTAGATTAGATTGGATTTATTATTAATTCTGCAATTAAGTATCATTACTCGGTGGCAGAATATCTTAACTTAACATGCATTAAGCTACATTGACTAACAATAAATTTATTAAAAAACAATAATAAGAATAATAGAACATAATTTCACAGCGCAATCTTACTACAATTCATTTTACTGCATTTCCACTTATACTTCACTTCACTGCACTACACGAAATACAAAAAATAACAACAATAATAATAATAATAATAATAATAATAATATAATAATAATAATAATAATAATTGCTAGATGAAGCGATTCTCTCCCAAATGCTGTCTGTCGTGAATGACTTTAGCAATGACATCTGCATGAAGTTTGGTCTTGACAAGTGTGCAAAGCCAACTTAAAGAGTGGCCAAATGACCACGTCCGAGAACATTGAGTTGATAGACACACTGTGATTCAAGATCTTGAGCCAGGTAAAACTACAAATATCTGGGCATTGAAGAATGTGAGACCATCTCGAACGACACAATGAAAAAGAGAATTCGCAGGGAGTATTAAAGACGAGTGAGACTTGTCCTGCAGTCCGCTCTGAACTCAAGGAATAAAATATCAGCAATAGGTAGTTTGGCGGTGCCTGTAGCCGAATACATTTTCGGACTAGTAGACTGGACTGAAAAGTAAATTCGCATCATGGATCGAAAAACCAGAAAATTGCTTACAATGCATCATTTGCCCACCCCCGAGCTGATGTACATAGACTTTATGTGTCACGTAAGGAAGAGGAAGAGGCCTCAGACAAATTGAGCCCTCTGGCACAACGCAATAGTTGGGTTGGGGAAGTATGTAGTCAGCCATCAAGATGACCCTCTAATGAGGCAGGTCATGAAATCTGACCGAAGAATGGGAAACAGAGGCATTGTTAGTGTAGCAAGAAGCATTGCGAAGAAAACTAGGCAAGACACGTCGAATAACACAGACACTGAACTTCTGATGCTGCTAAACATGAAGTGTGAAACACAAAAAAATGTAAGAAATCGTGGAGAGACAAGCGCTCCACGGACAATACCTAAAAAGAATGGACAAGGTGCAGATCAATAAAGATCAATCATTTATGTGGCTTAAGAAGGGGAAGAATGAAGCCAGAATCGGAAGCACTTGTAATAGCTGCCCAAGATCAGGCCTTGAGAACACGACATTATGATAAAGCGGTTCTCAAAATTTCCCAAAATGATAAATGCCGCATTTGCCTGGAGCAAGTAGAAACCATTGATCATATTGTCTCAGCTTGTCCAATCCTAGCAAAGACGGAATACCTGAAAAGACATGACAGGGTGTGTAGCTACCTCCACTGGCAGATCTGTACCGCCCTCGAAGTTCCAAACACATGCCCAAGTGGTACGAACACTCACCGAAACCGGTGACGTCTGTTGGATTGTGTACGATATTGTACGACCAACAAATTCAAACTGATCGCACGATAGCGGCAAACAAACCGGATATAGTTATCCGGGATTTGGCGAAAAAATCGTGTTTACTTATCGATGTTGCTGTACCTTGCGATCAAAACGTCGTTACCAAGAGGCAGAGAAACGTCTTAAATACAAGAGTTTGGAAATCGAGATCAGCCGAATGTGGGGCGTAAAAGCACAGGTCGTCCCGATAGTTATCGGAGCTCTGGGATTTGTTCCGCAAAATTTGAGTAAGAACTTGTCTAAACTCCCAGGTAATTCAAAAGAATGGGAAGTGCAAGAAATTGCTTTATTTGGAACAGCCCACATTTTGCGTAAAGTATTGTAGAGGCACTGATAGTCACCGGATCTGCTCCTTAGGTAGCTGGTTGCAACCTGGAGTAGATTTTATATTCAGCCGACTCATAACATCTTTAGTCGTGATGAAATAATAATAATAATAATAATAATAATAACTCCACCTAGGGAGTACACCGACCTTGGAGTTGGTGGTGGAGCTTGAGTACCCCCATAAGCCTGATAGCTATATTCAGTGGTAGCCTAGCTACTGGTAGGGTCTCCCTTGCTGAATATTTTGAAGGTGAGGGGTCCGACCAAGTACTCCATTTTGAGGAGAGTGGGAAGTAAGTACAGAGGGAAGGGTCATGAACCTTTGGACTTCCTGTTATCGGCCCATGGAGGGTACAGGAGAGAAACTGGGTTGGCACACCAGGCCACTGATTAGAGTGGAGGCCCGACCCTGCATTAGCCGCGAAGGAGGCTGCCTTCAGCAGTCAGTGAAAATCCCGTAGGGTTTAGTAATGCCGACTGGCGATCGGAGGGACCCCTTGCTGGACCCTGCGGGGGGATGTCCCGAGGACACTGTGGGTCGCAGTAACGGATGGCAGGAAACAACCCGAGGGTTAAGTGTGGTCTGTGAACTCGAACTTGCGTCCTGCGAATCTTCAATTCAAACCAATGAGCAAAATGAATAGAACAAGCAATGTAATGAACCATAACGTGCCTTGTTCTACCAATGTCCCATACCTGCTCAGGAACCGAGCTAATGTCACCTTTGTCGACATCTGGCCATCCCACGGATGTTAGTCCCAGGGACCCAGAGCCGGCAGTAGCTCGAAGCCATCGTCAGAGATGGACCCGGGATGAATTAATGGAGGTGATATGGGGCTTTACTACGCAAAAGCGAAAAATGGGGGCTCAGAAAATAGAAGTTTTAAGATATGGAGAGAGCAGGATCCCAGATATGAGACCTACCCTAGACTCAAAGAAGCTTGCCAGTCAATGACGATACATACTCAGCAGTGGAAAATTCACAGCAGAACAACTTGCAGACATCCAGAGAAACGCAGAGTATGTTAATCAATCAAACCATCCACATGACGAACATTTAGAACCATCTAATATCCCTGAAAACGATGATCCACTTCAAGGTTCATCTCTTCCAAATGACACATCCGTCAGTGGTGAAAATTCATCTGGCCATGAGTCCACACGATAAGGACATGATGCGGGACCTCCTCCGACGCGAGATAGAACGAGTTCGTCTGTTTCCATTCGAATCTCGTGCACCGTTGAGGAGAATTTACGAAAATGCTAAAGCTAAGAGAGTGATAGAAACAGCGAATTCTGTCTTAATGAGGTTGTACAGACCTCAAGTAGAGATCTAGATATTACTGAAATCAATCACATCGTGTATGCAACTTGATATCTAGTATCTCAGATAATCTTGGGACCAGCCAATAACACCGATGGACGACAGGCCAGACAGAGTAAAAAGCTCCGTACCTCCATGGTTGAAAAGAATTATGAAACGGATAGCTGACACACGGCGTGAAATATCACTCCTAGCCGAGGCATCTTCTAAGTCAAACCACACGTATAAAGTTCAACAAAAATACTCCATGTTGAACAAAAAATACCTAATTGACAATGACGCAACAGGTAGCTGAAAAGGTAGCTAGTAACAGGTAGCTAATGGTAGCTGAAAAGCCTAAAAGAGAAAATCCAAGCATGGGCCCAACGAATTAGACGGTACAAACGTAGAGAAGATTTACGAGTACAGAACCGGTTGTTTGAAACAGACGCGAAGAGATTCTATCGCAGTCTGACTCAAAACCGAATGACAATGCTGCCCCTCCTTCTAAAGATTACGTCGAAACATTTTGGTCAGGAATCTGGGAGGGAAACCAGATTCTAAAACAAAGACGCATCGTGGCTCCAATCTGAAGTTGATGCTGCCAATGGACTTGTGGAAACAGTTGAACATGTTCAAGGATTCTCGAAGAGGACCTATGCCAAACAATTAAGAATATGGGAAACTGGAAATCCCCTGGGGTTGATAAGATCCAGATTTATTGGATTAAGAAATTAACAGCACTACAAACTTATCTTGCAAAGGCTGTTAATAAAATTTTAGAAAACCCTAACGAACTCCCCGAATGGCTCACTCGCGGCATTACGTATTTGCTACCCAAAGGAGGACACAGCTCATTGGCCAAGAACTACAGGCCAATTACTTGCTTGCCAGTAATGTACAAACTTATAACTGCAGCCATTGCTGACAAAATGTATAGGCACCTAGAGAAGAACCATCTGTTGGCAGTTGAACAGAAAGGATGTCGTAAAGGTTGCTATGGCTGTAAGGAAAACTTGCTTCTGAATAAAATAATTTTGAATGATGTAAAGAAACGAAACGTAATTTAAGCATGGCTTGGATTGACTACCAGAAGGCCTTTGACAGTGTACCACATGATTGGATTTTGAAGACCCTGGAGATCTATCGATTTCACCCTAGACTTGTTAAGTTTTGCAAGACTAGTATGAAGTCGTGGAGCACCAGGTTACTAATCCACAGCGGAAAGGGAGTAGTAGAAACAAGAAGTATTCAGATTAACAGGGGAATTTTTCAAGGAGATTCACTATCCCCTCTGCTGTTTTGCATTAGTTTGATTCCTCTATCAAGACAGCTGTCGCACACTGACTTTGGTTACAAGCTCCATGGTGATGAAATGCCTGTATCACATTTATTTTACATGGATGATCTGAAAGTGTTTGCTAAGAATGAAGCGATTCTCTCCCAAATGCTGTCTGTCATCAATGATTTTAGCAATGACATCTGCATGAAGTTTGGTCTTGACAAGTGTGCAAAAGCCAACTTAAAGAGTGGCAAAATGACCACGTCCGAGAACATTGAAGTTGATAGACACACTGTGATTCAAGATCTTGAGCCAGGTAAAACTTACAAATATCTGGGCATTGAAGAATGTGAGACCATCTCGAACGACACAATGAAAAAGAGAATTCGCAGGGAGTATTAAAGACGAGTGAGACTTGTCCTGCAGTCCGCTCTGAACTCAAGGAATAAAATATCAGCAATAGGTAGTTTGGCGGTGCCTGTAGCCGAATACATTTTCGGACTAGTAGACTGGACTGAACAGTAAATTCGCATCATGGATCGAAAAAACCAGAAAATTGCTTACAATGCATCATGTTGCCCACCCCCGAGCTGATGTACATAGACTTTATGTGTCACGTAAGGAAGGAGGAAGAGGCCTCAGACAAATTGAAGCCTCCTGGCACAATGCAATAACCGGGATGGTAAAGTATGTAGTCAGCCATCAAGATGACCCACTAATGAGGCAGGTCATGAAATCTGACCGAAGAATGGGAAACAGAAGCATTGTAAGTGTAGCAAGAAGCATTGCGAACAAGACTATGCTAGACAACCAGAATGATAGAAACACTAAACTTCTGATGCTACTTAACATGAATTTGAGACACAAATTATGTTAAAGAAATCGTGGAGGGACAAACCACTCCACGGACAATATTTGAAACGAATAAAAAAGGTGAAGATCAATAAAGATCAATCATTTATGTGGCTTAAAAGGGGAAGAATGAAGCCAGAATCGGAAGCACTTTGTAATAGCTGCCCAAGATCAGGCCTTGAGAACACGACATTATGATAAAGCGGTTCTCAAAATTTCCCAAGATGATAAATGCCGCATTTGTCAGGAACACGCAGAAACCTTTGATCATATTGTCTCAGCTTGTCCAATCCTAGCAAAGACCGAATACTTGAAAAGACACGACAGGGTGTGTAGCTACCTCCACTGGCAGATCTGTACCGCCCTCGAAGTTCCGAACACATGCCCCAAGTGGTACGAACACTCACCGAAACCGGTGACGTCTGTTGGATTGTGTACGATATTGTACGACCAACAAATTCAAACTGATCGCACGATAGCGGCAAACAAACCGGATATAGTCATCCGGGATTTGGAGAAGAAATCGTGTTTACTTGTGAATGTTGCTGTACCTTGCGATCAAAACGTCATTACCAAGGAGGCAGAGAAACGTCTTAAATACAAGAGTTAGGAAATCGAGATCAGCCGAATGTGGGGCGTAAAAGCACAGGTCGTACCGATAGTTATCGGAGCTCTGCGATTTTTGTTCCGCAAAATTTGTGTAAGAGCTTGTCTAA
The DNA here is from genome assembly GCA_031308135.1 of Acheta domesticus. Lineage (NCBI taxonomy): Eukaryota > Metazoa > Arthropoda > Insecta > Orthoptera > Gryllidae > Acheta > Acheta domesticus. The sequence continues at coordinate 56,625,224 of JAHLJT010002630.1, forward strand.
GCTCCCAGATAATTCAAGGGACTGGGAAGTGCAAGAAATTGCTTTATTTGGAACAGCCCACATTTTGCGCAAAGTATTGTAGAAACACCGAGAGTCACCGGATCTGCTCCTTAGGTAGCTGGTTGCAGCCTGGAGTAGATTTTATATTTAGCCGACTCATAACATCTTTAGTCGTGATGTAATGGAAAAATAATAATAATAATAATAATAATAATAATAATAATAATAATAATAATAATAATAATAACAACAACTCCACCTAGGGAGTACACGACCTTGCAGTTGGTGGTGGAGCTTGAGTACCCCATGAGCCTTAAAGTTATGTCAGTGGTAGCCTAGCTACCGGTAGGGCCTCCCTTGCTGAATAGGTTAAAGGTGTGGGGTCAGACGAAGAAGTACTCCATTTTGAGGAGAGTGGGAAGTAAGTACAGAGGGAAGGGTCATGAACCTTTGGACTTCCTGTTGTCGGCCCATAGAGGGTACAGGAGAGAAACTGGGATGGCACACCAGGCCACTGATTAGAGTGGAGGCCCGAACCTTGCATTAGCCAGCGAAGGAGGCTGCCTTCAGCAGTCAGTGAAAATCCCGTAGGGTTTAGTAATGCCGACTGGCGATCGGAGGGACCCCTTGCTGGGCCCTGCGGGGGGATGTCCCGAGGCCACTGTGGGTCGCAGTAACGGATGGCAGGAAACAACCCGAGGGTTAAGTGTGGTCTGTGAACTCGAACTTGCGTCCTGCGAATCTTCAATTCAAACCAATGAGCAAAATGAATAGAACAAGCAATGTAATGAACCATAACGTGCCTTGTTCTACCAATGTCCCATACCTGCTCAGAAACAGAGCTAATGTCACCTTGTCGACGTCTGGCCATCCCACGGATGTTAGTCCCAGGGACCCAGAGCCGGCAGTAGCTCGACGCCATCGTCAGAGATGGACCCGGGATGAATTAAAGGAGGTGATGTGGTGCTTTTACTATGCAAAAGCGAAAAATGGGGGCTCAGAAATAGAAGATTTCAAGGTATGGAGAGAGCGGAACCCAGATATGAGACCTACCCTAGACTCAAAGAAGCTTGCCAGTCAACGACGATACATACTCAGCAGTGGAAAATTCACAGCAGAACAACTTGCTGACATTGAGAGAAATGCGGAGTATGTACTTCGCTCGAACAACCCACATGACGAACATGTAGAACTTGAAAATGATGATCCCGTAGAAGGTTCATCTCTTTCCAGTGAAACACACGTCAGTGGTGAAAATTCATATGGTAATGAATTACACGATAAGGACACAATGCGAAATCTCCTTCGGCGCGAGATAGAAAGAGTTAGTAAACTTCCGTTTGAATCTCGCGAACCGTTGAGGAGAATATACGAAACTGCCAAAGCTAAAAAGTGATACAAACAGTGAATTCTGTCTTAAATGAGGTGGTGGAGACCCCAGGCAGAGATGTAGATATTACTGAAATCAATCACATCATATATGCAACTGGATATCTAGTATCTCAGATAATTTTAGGGCCAGCCAAGAACATCGACGGCCGACAGCAAAACAGAGTAAACAGCTCTGTACCCCCATGGATGAACAGAATTAGGAAACGGATAGCCGACACCCGGCGCGAAATATCACTCTTAGCTGAGGCATCTTCTAAATCAATGCACACCTCTAAAGTTCAACGAAAAATATTCAATGTTGAACAAAAATACCAAATTGAAAATGACACCAGCAGGCTAATGATAGTTGAAAAGCTAAAAGAGAAAATTCAAGCATGGGCTCAAAGAATTAGACGTTACAAACGTAGAATAGATTTCCGTGTACAGAACCGGTTGTTTGAAACAGACGCGAAGAGATTCTATCGCAATCTGACTCAAAAACCGAATGGCAAAGCTGTCACTCCTTCAAAAGAAGACGTCGAAGCGTTTTGGGCAGGAATCTGGGAGGAGAGTAGATCCTACAACAAAGACGCATCTTTGCTTCAATCTGAAGTTGATGCTGCTGATGAACTTGTAGAAACAGTGGAAGATGCTCACCAATTCTCGGAAGAGGACCTCTTCCAAGCAATTAAGAACATGGGAAACTGGAAGTCCCCCGGGATTGATAAGATCCAGATTTATTGGATTAAGAAATTAACAGCAATACATTCTCATCTAGCAAAGCTGTTAATAAAATTTTTGAAAACCCAAAGGAAATCCCGGAATGGCTCACACGCGGCATCACGTATTTGCTACCCAAAGCGGGAGACAGCTCTTTGGCGAAGAACTACAGGCCAATTACTTGTCTGCCAGTACTGTACAAAGTTATAACTTCAGCCATAGCTGACAAAATGTACAGACATCTAGATAAGAATCATCTAATGCCAGCTGAACAAAAAGGATGTCGTAAAGGCTCTTATGGCTGTAAGGAAATCTTGCTCCTGGATCAAGTCATCTTGAATGATGTAAAGAAACGCAAACGTAATTTGAGCATGGCTTGGATCGACTACCACACGGCTTTGATAGTGTACCACACGACTGGATTTTGAAGACCATGGAGATCTATCGATTTCATCCTAGACTTATTGAATTTTGCAAGGCCAGTATGAAGTCGTGGAGTACCAGGTTACTAATACACAGCGGAAAGGAAGCAGTAGAAACCAGAAGTATTCAGATTAACAGGGGTATTTTTCAAGGAGATTCACTATCCCCTCTGATGTTTTGCATTAGTTTGATCCCACTATCGAGACAGTTGTCGCAAGCTGACTTTGGTTTTAAGCTCCATGGTGATGAAAGGCCACTATCACATTTGTTTTTCATGGATGATCTGAAAGTGTTTGCTAAGAATGAAGCGATTCTCTCCCAAATGCTGTCTGTCGTGAATGACTTTAGCAATGACATCTGCATGAAGTTTGGTCTTGACAAGTGTGCAAAAATCAAATTAAAAAGAGGGAAACTCACAACGTCTGAAAACATTGAAATTGATACGCACACTGTGATTCAAGATCTTGAGCCAGGTAAAACATACAAATATCTGGGCATTGAAGAATGTGAAACCATCTCGAATGACAGAATGAAAGAGAGAATTCGTAGGGAGTATTATAGGAGAGTGAGACTGGTCCTGCAGTCCGCTCTGAATTCCAGGAATAAAATTTCTGCAATAGGTAGTTTGGCGGTACCTGTAGCCGAATACAGTTTTGGACTAGTGGACTGGACTGAGCAGGAAATTCGCACCATGGATCGAAAAACCAGAAAACTGCTAACAATGCATCATGTTGCCCACCCTCGAGCTGATATACATAGACTTTATGTGTCATGTAAGGAAGGTGGAAGAGGCCTCAGACAAATTGAGGCCTCCTGGCACAACGCAATAGTCGGGATGGGAAAGTATGTAGTCAGCCATCAAGATGACCCTCTAATGAGGCAGGTCATGAAATCTGACAGAAGAATGGGAAACAGAGGCATTGTTAGTGTAGCAAAAAGCATTGCGAACAAGACTATGCATGACAACCAGAATGACAGAGACACTGAACTTCTGATGCTGCTAAACATGAAGTGTGAAACACAAAAAATGTTAAAGAAATCGTGGAGAGACTAACCCTCCACGGACAATACCTAAATAGAATGGACAAGGTGCAGATCAATAAAGATCAATCATTTATGTGGCTAAGAAGCGGAAGAATGAAGCCAGAATCGGAAGCACTTGTAATAGCTGCCCAAGATCAGGCCTTGAGAACACGACATTATGATAAAGCGGTTCTCAAAATTTCCCAAAATGATAAATGCCGCATTTGCCTGGAGCAAGTAGAAACCATTGATCATATTGTCTCAGCTTGTCCAATCCTAGCAAAGACGGAATACCTGAAAAGACATGACAGGGTGTGTAGCTACCTCCACTGGCAGATCTGTACCGCCCTCGAAGTTCCAAACACATGCCCCAAGTGGTACGAACACTCACCAAAACCGGTGACGTCTGTTGGATTGTGTACGATATTGTACGACCAACAAATTCAAACTGATCGCACGATAGCGGCAAACAAACCGGATATAGTTATCTGGGATTTGGCGAAAAAATCGTGTTTACTTATCGATGTTGCTGTACCTTGCGATCAAAACGTCGTTACCAAGGAGGCAGAGAAACGTCTTAAATACAGGAGTTTGGAAATCGAGATCAGCCGAATGTGGGGCGTAAAATCACAGGTCGTCCCGATAGTTATCGGAGCTCTGGGATTCGTTCCGCAAAATTTCAGTAAGAACTTGTCTAAACTCCCAGGTAATTCAAAGACTGGGAAGTGCAAGAAATTGCTTTATTTGGAACAGCCCACATTTTGCGTAAAGTATTGTAGAGGCACTGATAGTCACCGGATCTGCTCCTTAGGTAGCTGGTTGCAACCTGGAATAGATTTTACGTTCAGCCGACTCATAACATCTTTAGTCGTGATGTAATGGAATAATAATAATTGAAATGTACCTTCATCCTTCACTTCGTAATACGTTGTCGTGAGTTTGACCTGTTCCGAATTGATAGAAAGATGTGGGCGCCAGGAACAGGTGACATAAACTAATACTAACTTTTCCCTATTTAATTCTGTCAAAATTATATGGGCATCCAGCTAGCTTGGGCCGATGGATTCGGATTACATGTATTCGCTATCGCTAAGATAGCCGATTACCTGATCTGCCGACTGTACAGCCTGGCGTGGAATCTGAAATATGGAAATTCTCTGCTTCCAACTAATTAGAAGCTTATGATTGACAAATGAACAGACTCTTTTCTTTTTCCAAAGAACAAAATTTAACAATTTATTCAATGTTAATTTTAACAGATTACTTAATGGCCATGACCCCTTTTAAAAGATATTATTTTAATATACTGCAGTATATGTTACCGTCTTGCCGACCCGCTCGTTCCGAAGACGCTTCTCACTTGGCCGATGAATCCGAGTCGCTCTTCTGTCTTCTGATCTTGCGCGGTTGCTGAAGTATCCAGTCCACACTGCATAAAATCTAGCTAAGTTCTTTCCGACGCTTTAGGTTTATAATCTTTCACACGAGTTTAATAAAATACTAATGTTCGAACTATCGTCCGGTGAACACCCAAAACTGCCCAAGTCCGCGGATGTACTCCGGCAAATAATTTCTAAGTCCGATGACGACTGTTACTTTTCGCACGAAAATGTATAAGTCTCACTTTCAACTACAAGGTCCGCACACTATTTGCACTCCACGAAACTCAAGAGCCGAGTTCACGACCTACACTCCACCACTCTGAGTCAGACTGTAACGATCTGCACTCAACGAAGCTCCAAGTCCGAATGAATGTTTTTCTGTATTTTGCAACCCTTGATGGGTCGGTAGCGTCTCACGTTCTATTTTTCCAAAACACGGCGGTAAACACCAGAAAGTCTAATTGCCCCCCGCCAACCCGCTCATTTCTTACAACCCCATGTAGCCGCGCCTTCGTCCGTCATACGTTTTTCGACCAATCACATATTCTTTATTATATCGATCTAGCCAGCGTTCCGGCACCTACGAGGCTTGCAGCTAGTTTATTTACCTGCCCTGCACCATAGCAACCCTCTGCGCTGGCGTTACTAGGGCCGGATATCGCCATTTTACAAGTCCATTTAGTCGCCCCGTATACAACTAATATTATGAATAAACCATGTCCCGTTCTGGTATATCACATAATAATAATAATAATAATAATAATAATAATAATGACAATACTACTAATAATTATTAAACAAATTACTTAATAGGAAATACTACTAATTTGAAAGTAGAGACTTAACAATTATACTGTAATGATTTGTATGTTTATACAATGAAAAACCGTCACAGAGGAAGCCAACTTAGGAGTCGGACGCTTTTGTGCGAGAACGGACCATAGTAGATTCAACAAATGGCTGCAGAATGGCGTGCGGATATTTTGTGGGTATGGAATGCCGCGATAAATCAATATTAGTTCAAGGCCGTAAATAGCTTACGGAAAAATTAAGGACAATTTTAACATGGGCGCACGTATTTTATAAGGCGGCAAGTGTGGGTTTTTCGATTAAACAGGGTGACTGTATTCCGCCTGCTGTCAAAAGACAATTGACGTAGAATCCCTGGTGCGAGTAAGTTAGGAAATTACGATATTCGGACTGAATAATGGGAAATTTGGGTGTTTCGGACGAATAAACAGCTAAAATGGGAAATTTGGCAAATACCATTAAGTAAGGGGACGCCGGAGAGGTGCAAATTAGAAATATTAATTGTCCATAAAAAGGACAAATGACGGAGAGAGCGTGTTTGGTCGAAGAAAAGGTTTGCTGAAAAATCTCCACAATACATTTCGGGAGATGTCCAGCCTCGGAGAGAAGAGGACCGCATGGTTTGCTATGCCATGAAATGAGTTTCAGTCGTGGAGGAAAAATATATTGTGAGTTTTTTTTAGTAGTGGCAGTTGATTTAGTCATGAAGTCTTGATTAATTACATGGTGTCTGCACAACTGGTACTTGGGGATGCTGTCTTGGACGTCAAAGAAGACGGGCGCAGTTGGGACATCGCCACAAAAAGGAAAGTGAACTGCCATGCACATGATAAATGCGACGAGAGTTATTATTTTTAATGTTCAAGGCCAAACATGTAAACAATTTCTGAAGTTAAACTTAATTACAAAAAAATGGCCATCTTGGGAGAATGCGCATGTCTCTTAGTATGAATGAATTGTAAATATTGTATAAATGAGTGTTTATTTATTTTTTGTTTTAAATTGTCTATGTTGTGGTGGTGGAACAGTGTTTATGTTTGCTGGCAGAATATGCAACATCCGGAAGCAAGGAAATAAAGAGCAACAAACCCGAGGTGTTTGCTATATTTTGCTTTCAAAATTGAATTTTGAATTATTATTGTAGTTTAGAAAATACCTTGTAATATTACAAATGAAAGCAAGTCTTCATCCAGCATTGGAAACTTGCACTGAATCTACGAATTATACATTTTTTGCAATCGGACACATCCAAGATTAAACATAATTATTAATAAATGAATTTATAGATAAAAGGTAGGTGATTTAGGAACGCGTCTGCGTACGCAATAAATAAGAAGTGGGAAAACCGTTGCAACAGCTCGCGAACGTGGTAAAAGTTATCAATATTTTACATTTAGATTTTGAAATTGTAGGTTTGTGACTTGGATGTGGATAAGGAAGAAAGCGAACCCGTTGCAATACAATGACCTAAAATATAGATAAATAGCCAGGGAACTAATTTATATTTAAATTTTCTCAAGCTTTGAGGAAAGGATTCAAAGATTGTCTCAGGCAAAGTGTTCCTGTCTCTAATAATGATGGGGCTCTTCCATTATTACAGTATTCTGGCGTGATTATGGCTATTTAAGTTTTATTCCTGTAGCTGTTATGATGTTAACCTGAAAACTATTTTGATGTTATTTCTACGACTTTTTCCCCTAATTGATTCATTGATTAGGGTTTCAGAGCGCGTCAACTGCTAACATCATAAATTCTGTACGCGTTTTGCAATTTTTTTTTTCGGAAGATGAAAGTGTTCCGCCACGTGAAATCTGGCGCTGATCTACATGGCGGACAGTAATGTTCCCTTCCAAGTATCTTCCCCCAGCAGGGCACGTCTCTAACCGGGTCGGGTTGTAAGCGAACGACCGTTCTCCCGTCATGTGGGTAGTGTAGTGCATGTAAGGGTATGTGGGTGTAAGTTGGTGGTGAGGATAGGACAAGGAAGAGGATGGAAAGATCGCGTGCGGTTCGTGACCCGTTTCCAGGCAATTCGATTTGTCTAGAGTGTTCTCTTCATTCGGCTAAGATCCGAAGAATGCCACGAAGCTCTTTCTACTTGGTACTTTAGCCGTCATATTATCTACTTTGGATAATATCAATATTAATCGGAAATAATATTATCTGGCTAAATCGGAATTTAGGCAGATTCGGACATCATTCGTAACAAGTACGTGGTTTTAAGTTTTGATATTTTCTTCCGTCTATCGCCATACGTAACAGAAAAAGTTGTTAAACTCTTGAACAATTATACAACTAAATAAGTTAGTAGCTTTTGGATACTGTCGACATGTTAGTAGCTGTTGGTAAAGTCGATAATCTAATAGAATAAATCTGAAGATGACAGCCAAGCGATCAACAAGTAGGCTAGTTGCTTGCGTAAAACTGAGATTCGAACACCTCCCTTCTCATTATAAAGTCATTTTAACTACTCACCTACTCACGCTCCCCATTCATTAAAAGTAGGCTAAGTAGAAAATAAATAATAATAAAGACTTATTTCTGTTATTATAATTTCGAAAATGTGCAAATGTAGTGTTTTCACAACATCCATAATTTGATAGAAACATTGATGTTTTAAACCGCGATATATTGAATGAGATGTTAAAAAACATCGATGTTTTGTGTTCGATGTTATGACGCCATGCGAAAGACAACAGGCAAGTGTGAGGTTTAGTTAGGGAAGCAAAGATAGCGAGGTGTTTAAGATGGAAGGTGCGTGTTTTTAAATAAAAGGATAATTTTCGTGTCCATAAACACGATGTCTGGTACTTGTCTTCAACATAGTATGTCCGTTTAAAAAATGTAAATTATTTTTATGTGATGCATTACGTGTTTGAATTAAGACGGCAGGATTTCCTGCTGCAGACCATTACAACGTCAATCAAAAGGTACAGATCTTGGTAAACATAGAACATGTCACTTTCACGAATATACTTAACTGTGAGTTTGCGTAAATAGTATTTACATTGTTCCAGATTCAGTAAACCTCTCATTTCAGAGGTCCTGGAGAATTTGTACTGACCGACATGAAATAACATTTTGTAGTACTTTACTGTCGTATCTTTTATAGATTTTTTTTGGTACGCTTAATCATACGAGCTCATCGGGTAACGTTCAATTAGCAGCTTCACATTGTGTTACTATTCATTTACTTGAAATAATGTTCGAAAGATTAAGAATTAAGTTTAAGTGCTAACATTTTATTTCGTCATGTCTCTTATTATCTGCATTGTCTGCCTAATCTCTTCGTTAGATTGTGTCTCTAAACGCAGATAGCGCAAATAGATAAGTGATAGAAAATGTAGAAGTCAATTCCAATTGAGAGGCCATCTAACGACAATGTACTCTGACACAACAGAAGTATAGAGTGCGAGAAAGAGCCAACATAATTAAAAAGTCGCTTAAAAAAAACTAATAATAATAATAATAATAATAATAATAATAATAATAATAATAATAATAATGTTTCTTGTGACTTTGCCACTATTTTCAACAAATCGTTCAGAGATCACGTTAATCCAATAACGCGCCCATTGCCTCGTTCGACGTACTAAGGTATTAATAGATCGGCGTAATTCATGGCAAACATCTAATAAGTGCTCTGTATTGCTGTTTGATTAATCATGCGCCCGGAGGCAAAGCTCCCGTGGCGGCGACACAAGCGCCGCACTGTGGTGCGAAATGGAAATACAGGGGACAAAAGTATTGTAATGATACGGGCTGCGTGTATGAATTACGAGTAATGTTGGTTTATTGATTGAGTAATGATTCCGGGCCCGGCAACTGCTGTGACCATTAGTCGCGTAAGTGCAATGCATACTTTTTAACCCTTCTGATACCTTGGGAGTAACTGAGTTACCCCAACGCATATTTTGTTATTTTGTATCATCTTATAGTTTTCTTACATTTCTAATATCTTGAGTAGTTGTTTTTTACATATTTATCTAAACTATCGTGTTGGAAAAACATGTATTTTTTTGCTTGTAGTCATTCCACGGCTTAAATTCATAGCTGATATTACTACCTTTCCCCCGTTGGTATTGGACGTTCGAGATTTGATAACGTAGTTTGAAGTTATATTAACCGCGGAAGAAGGGAGATGGTGTGGTGGACATTTCTATGAAGTGTTATTGTGGTACTTGTATGTCAGTATGTGAACATGTCGAAGGATTACAGTCTTGAAGGTTTTGAAAAGTTATTAAGTATTCACAATCCAGATGATTTGTGTGAAGAAGATCGTGAAGTGTAGATTGTTTTGTGAGATAATGTATAGGTTAGAGACAAAGTTGACGATATTATTTGTGCTGAAGACGAGGAAAATGTGAATGTTGACGTATACATCAGTTCAGAAGAGTACCAAGAGAAAGAGACAATACGAATAGTACAATGTGTTCTAAAAGGACATGATTTGACATTAGAGACCTCTTCGTTGAGGATGATGTCCTGCATGCAAAATATATTGTTAAATCGCTAAACATTTTATTAATATATCAAAATAAAATTTAATTAGCATCACCAAAGCAATATATTGACATTTACGGAAAAAATATTAAAACTACATTGAATTTTCCATGGGGTAATTTTGTTACCCCTCTTGGTATTTGACGTGTGCAAAATACTTCGGTAGTCGAAGGGTTAATCATGGAAGATGGCGGTGAACTATCGCCAGATGGTGAAATTCGGCGCCGACCTTTACGTCGGTTTGCGATCCCCCCCCCTCAATCAGGTATCTCCCAGCAGCGGCGCACCGCAACAGACAGAACGAGCTTTAGCTCCCGACTCCTCTCCCGATATGTGTGGCAGTGTAGTGCAAAAAAGTGTCATTGTGTGTAAGTAAGGGGTGAAGATAGGATAACAAAGAGAACGATGCTTGAGTTCTGCTCCGGCATTCGCCTGGTTTTCATCCAATAGAATTCTCATCTACAATTCAACATAGCTATGTCGTTAGAGATAAATTCTGCTCAAACTCTAGGACGTCTTATTCCGAGGCCCTAGAGCGACATTAGTTGATGGCCTAGCCGATTTGGACTACAAATTCATTCCGATACTCAAACTCTGATGTTAAACGCAATTTCCGACACCTTGTCGGGATCAAAGATGTGATGTGACAACCAGACGTACGCTGGAGTCGTGAAGTGGTGGCATTTTGCTCGCCTCTACCGGTGGTGGCTCGTAACTACATATGCAACTTGTTTTAATTATTCACGCATTGCATACCTAACATGTTAAACGTGCGTTACGGATAAAATGGTCTTACGTTGTGCTATTACAATCGAGTTCATCCCGTCTGCTTTGGCTACCTGTGTTGTAATGGTGCGAATACTGGCCTTTTGCCGCTGGGGTCCGTCTTATTGGATCTAATGTCATTTCATCTCAACAAAATCACATCACCGAATAAATCAGCTGACGGCGATGTTCAGATTTCCAGCGGCTGAGCCGTTGTGGCATCCTCTCCAAAGGTCGTGCCGTACGATAAATAAAAAAGCGCTGGATCCATTCTGGTAGATATTGAAATATTTATAGTAGGAAAAGTGACATTTATTTTGTGAGTAGAAAATGTTACGGCACGAGCCCGAGTGGCGAGTGACACAATCCCCAGTCCCAAGAGCAAAATAAAATCACTTTTACCACGTGTGGGCATACACTAGGTTTTAGACTGCCTTATTGACTTTCATTTTATTTTTACTCAAGTATACACATGATTTATTGACACATTAGGGTCAGAAGTAACTGATGCGGTCCCACCAAAGTATAATTGTTTTCTTGGTGCAATCGCATATTTATTTGAACACTTGAGCACTGTCCTACTTTTTGCACTAGTACTAAAAACTGAACTTTTAGTACGCTATGCAATCCCTAAAGGAACCACTTTTACTAATGGTTGTCTAAAATAGTTCTTTATGCACCAGGGCTTTGCAAGGGATTTAATGATCTAGCGGTGACCAAAAACTCGAGGGACTTCGGCTTGTTGGCTTTTGGTCGCCCGAGATCATTAGAACCAGTTAACGCCCGTGGTACATATATAATTTTATTTTTTACCTAATTTTATTAATTCAGATTTACGTATTAGATGTTAACTTGACTCTATTAGTCTCTTCAAATTTATCTCTCATAATTCCCTCCGTACGAGAACATACAGCAACATTCAACTGTTTTCATATTTCCCTCGGAACCACAATCCTTTTATGCAAGTATATCGAGCTCCATTTCGAAGGCAATAACAAGCAATAACGTATCCGTAAAAGATATTTTTTGTCGTCTTGTTGAGAGTTTCGGATCACTGTCCGGTGGCAACGTCGGAAATGCGGCCCGTGGTTATTGTGCGTGTGGATACCAACGCTCTGGCGCGCGGCCAAATGGCCCGCGACTCGCCCTGCAGCCTCTGGCCGGACCCGCAACTTCGTGCTATCATATTTCACGCGGAGATCGGAATCGCATAGAGCAGCGATTCTCGAACTGGACCTCCGAACCCGCGCATTGCGATCATTCACAATTTCACCCCTATTCAGATACATACGTATTGTCGGTGAACAAGAAATGTGACTCGTGTAGAAAATTCTCATTTTTCTGTCAGTAAGTAAACAAATATTTTAATAAAATCTTCAATCAGAACTAGTGAAAATGTCATAAAGATAGTTCACGAGACAGCCGGTATTGAGAGCAAATCACTTTGTCCCCTGTGATGTCTGGATATTTATTTATCACACTCATGTATTAGACGGGAAACTCAGTAGTATCATCCAGTACCGTTTCATCCAATACCGTTTCATCCAGTACCGTTTCATCCAGTACCGTTTCATCCAGTACCGTTTCATCCAGTACCGTTTCATCCAGTACCGTTTCATCCAGTACCGTTTCATCCAGTACCGTTTCATCCAGTACCGTTTCATCCAGTACCGTTTCATCCAGTACCGTTTCATCCAGTACCGTTTCATCCAGTACCGTTTCATCCAGTACCGTTTCATCCAGTACCGTTTCATCCAGTACCGTTTCATCCAGTACCGTTTCATCCAGTACCGTTTCATCCAGTACCGTTTCATCCAGTACCGTTTCATCCAGTACCGTTTCATCCAGTACCGTTTCATCCAGTACCGTTTCATCCAGTACCGTTTCATCCAGTACCGTTTCATCCAGTACCGTTTCATCCAGTACCGTTTCATCCAGTACCGTTTCATCCAGTACCGTTTCATCCAGTACCGTTTCATCCAGTACCGTTTCATCCAGTACCGTTTCATCCAGTACCGTTTCATCCAGTACCGTTTCATCCAGTACCGTTTCATCCAGTACCGTTTCATCCAGTACCGTTTCATCCAGTACCGTTTCATCCAGTACCGTTTCATTCAGTACCGTTTCATCCAGTACCGTCTCATCCAGCCCCGTCTCGGCCCCGTCTCGCTGTAAATAGTTTTGGTTTTGTTGTGTCAATTAGTATTTTTTACATAGTACATTTACATTTACATAGTTGTGTCAATCAGTATAATTTACAGAGTTAATATTTAGGAAATACGAAAGAACATAATACCGCTTCTTATTCTGCAAAATTAGATAAACATTTCTTATATTTTATTACTTCCAAGCAGTTTCTCGACGAATGTAAATAAGTTTCTCTTTAAAATGTGTGCAATTCGAACAGTGATTAAAACGTACTGCATTTAAAAGAATTGAATTATTACAATGTATCTTAGTCAAGGTGGTGATCGTAAGACTTTTTCCAAAATTAATGAGTCCTGAGTAATTAGCATTTTCATTAAGAAAGGTTTTATAGGAAAGATGCTCGAGGGTGACAAGATGGAGGTTGACGTAAAATACTGAAAAATATAGACGCCGGTTGGAATAAAGTGTGCAATGTGTAAAATTTCCGCGGATTGAGAAAGTAGAGAAAGACTGAGACAGAGAATGAAACGACACTCCTTTTCTACGAGAGAAAAATTAAAAAAATACCAAGCGATGACGCAGAGAAATAAATCTACGGGAACAATCAAGAGTTCTTTAGGGATACGAAATGAGTTTTCATGTTTAGAAGACAACGTTCTAACTCCAAATCCATCTCTTGAATTAAATGCTTGGCATAGTCGCTTCGCAGAACGCAGAACATTTCATTTCGCGGTTCCCTTTGTCTTTCTGGGTTGGTGTGAGATCGTAAAGTAGAGAATGAGCGGAGTGTATTGCAGAATTCTTCCACAGAAACCTAAAAATAAATACAAACTTGATTTCAACAAGTTTCTCTTTACTAAAGCGTAAACTAGGTCGAATTCATTTCTTGAGAGGAAGGAGTTAATTTTTAATGAATTTCCGATCACAAGTTTTTTTTGCAGATCCTACTAAGAAATGTACAATGTTAAAAAAGTTTAGCTATTTCACCTATTATTAACTAATTACCTGCCATTCATGACGCTCAGGCCAAATACTGTAAAATATGATGTAATGATATTATATTGCTAAATAAAAAACGATGCTCCACTTACCGTCTATTCACAATAAAACAAAAAGCTAGTGGAGCTCCAGAACGGCACATATTCTCGCGCACTAATTTTTGTGTCCTTTACGCTATCCGGGGGACAGGTTTTAATAAAAAAATGTGGTGTCATTTGTGATAAATTTAATTGGATCTTGAGGATTCATGTGAATACCCCCAAGAATGAAAATGTCGGTTTGAAATTAAAGGGGCCACAACATCAGTCAGAACGATATGAGAAAATCAATTTTGATGAAAATTCTGATTAAGATTTACCCGCTAGGGTTGTTGATAAACAAACGGACGGAGAGACATGTTTTTCGGTGTCAAGTGCCCGCAAAACTTGAATTCTGACGGCCCAATTAGAGGAGGTAGAGTAGGTACTGTACTATAAATAGGAACAAGAATTAACCACGTTTTGCTATCAGGGATCTAGAGTACGAATTTTTCTGCCGAAAACGCCGTTTTTTCTCTGCAGCATTACGTAACTTTCTGTATACTACCTATGTAATTTGCGGAAAGTCATAAATTTACCGCAGTATTGTTTCACAAAGATTCGTAAATTATTTAGTAGAGATTTATCAAATATCCCAAAATTATTGGTAATTAGATGCACGTCTACATCGAACTCTTATAATAATTTCATGATGTGGAGACATTACGACATTGTTCATGAGATTACCACATTTTACAACTTGACATACACAACGGAAAACGACCCCGCATAAATCTTTCACAAAATGACTACGGAAAACAGACGCTGTTTGAAATACCTGATACGACCCATTCCACGTGATATACCTACTTGTGCAACTCATTTTCATGAGTTCTAGAGGCAGTAGTTGGCGCAGAATGTTATAGTATTAATGCACTAGTTGTATTCATGGTTATTACTTGCAACGTTGCACTGACAAATGCAAGGATGTAGCCAGATTTTATGCGCTGAAAGGGGGATGTCCAGTTGTACCGTTATATAGTATGGAGAGGAAGAAGAAAAACAAATAGAGCCATGAGTCTTCATCAAATGAATGTCACTAGCTCCTTGAAGTACCCTTAGTATAAGGTAGCAAAACAATATTTTATTCGCGAATGTTAATTTAGATCCTAAAAACAATGAAGGCTAATTCTAATGAGTAGATAAAATATTTCTTGCAAGCACCATGCATTATTTTCTCTTGTAAACGAAAGCGAGAAGAGGAAAAGGTGCTATTTTGGGGTGAGGGTTAGTATAGTATACATAGAATGTCCAACCAACAATGGGCCATCCCGAATCTTCTCAACGGTTCACGACATCGAAGTGCTGTTTTCCCTCAACAATTATGCGGTCCGTAATTCTGAAGGAATAAAGTGGTAGAACTTTGAAAGTAAGCTAAGACGTTACAACTGGAAGTCCCTCACGTGCTTTTAATGAATAATAATTGATAATTTTGTGTTTCTGGCGCTTAAAATGATACGGCTATTAATCTCATAACTGTACTGCATATTGTTTCGCGGGAGGACACGGTGGAACTGCCCGCTAGAAACGCGAGATCTGGCGCCGATCTACACGTCGTTTTGCGAGATATCCCCCCTCCAAGTATCTGCACATGCTTGGCGCAAGCTCTAATCCCACGACAGCTCGTCCGGCGTAAGTGTATGGAGTGTAAGTGTATGTATGTGTAATAGTAATGTATGGAGTGTAAGTGTAAGTGTATGTATGTGAGGGGAGTGAATAAGACGAAGAAGACAAGGAAAGATGGCGCACGGTGTGTGGCCCGTTTGTTACGCTACTGCTCCTTCATTTTTAATGAATATAATACTTATAAAATGAAAATGTAATCAATATAAATGGAATAAGGGTATCATGTACAATAGTAAGTAATTTTCCTCATGGATACGCGGAAGTATAACGCAATGTATGTAAAATCTGATACTGTGTAATTTTGGCCAGGAAGATGGCCCATCTGTAAACAAGATGTGTTTTTCATAACAGGCAACCTTATTGACCACGGCAGGCTAAGGTTTCACCAAGGTTCGGGAACACGGGAAAGTGACAAACATTTGGAAATGCTTTGGGAACGTTCTGTCACGTCACATTTTACATACAAGCGGGCCTCTCGTCGCATCAAGAGAGCAAACGAGCAGCATAGAGAGCATCTCTATGTAATATGTCTTTTCAATATATACTTTCATTTTCTTCTTCGTAGACTTGGGTGTTTGATTGAAACCTGCATCGCCACCAGCACTCCTTGGGTGAACTTCGCTCCGACCCGAACTGCTATTTATCAGTTGTTTCCTGACGGAAACATTTTGTGATTGCCGAGAAGGGTTTCGCACCCGGCACGGGCATTACACATTCGCCGGTATTGATAAAATAAAAGGAAAACTGCAGGAGAGAGTCGTCGGTCTTTAGAATTCTCCTCGGGATAGCGGTTGAATTCGACACAGTTAAATTTGTAACATCGAAAATCTACCGTGGCAACACGAACTTTGCGACTTCCCGGTGTCGGAGGCTGCAATTGCGACAACTGCCACCGCTATCCTCTCAATCGGTGTTAGTGTATAGCAATGGTGTCAAGGTTTTCTACTGGTGGCTGTGGCACGCGTCGTGGCACCGTAGCGTTTCACGAGCTTCTCTGCGCAACTAGCGTCGGGAAAGGGAACTGTTAGTAACCCCGCCGGTTTACAATAGGGATGGCGTGGTCTCTGGTGGCGAGGTAATGAACTGCGTGGAGGGGCGATTACGTCGTGGCCTCGTGCCACGGACTCCCGCTCGTGGCATCGGCCTTGACAACACTGGTGTATAGCCACCTTACAAGTGACGGTAAAACTCCACAATGTGAAAGGGGCATACCTGAATGTGCAAGGCACACGGAGTGGGGGCAGCGCAGGGGCGATGACGAGGACGGCATACTGGGAGGACGGAAGACGAGAACTTGATTATATCGTGATTCTAGGCCAGTCAATTGCTGTGGTCATTCGTCCCGTATATGTAATGCATGTTTTTTTTCTCTTCGGGAGGTGGTGGTGATCTTTCCTCCGCTGGATACAGAGATCAGGCGACAAACCGTATGACGGCGAGTTGGCTTTATCCCCAACCAGGTATCTCCCACCACCAAGCCCCTCCCCATTCCGGGACCCATTCGGACCAGCTCTAAGCTCTCGATCAGACTCCCAGCGTGTGTGCTAGTGCAGTTCATGTTTCTGTGTGTGTGTGTAAGTAACGGGTGAGGATAGGTCAAGGAAGGGGAAGGAAAGGTCGCGCGCGGTCCCTGGCCTGATTGTTACGGCACTGCTCCAGCATTCGCCTGGTATTGATCGGATAAACCACGGAAAACCACCGATCATAACAGCCCGCTGTTAGAATTCGCCTCCAGTCAGCTTCTAAATTCGACCTAGCTAGTGTTAAAAATCCTGCCATCGATCGTCGGGAGTCGAACCTCAAGACCTCCCGGTGTGAGGCACTGCAGCGACATTAATTCTGTAGTCACGAGGTAAAAGTTCTTAAGTCAAAAATCTTAGTTTGGAGAAAACAAGTGTTAGATTACTGAGCCAACGCGTTTTCCTATGCTAAACGCTATTTCCGAACGCTTTTTTTCTCGTTAAGGAAGCAACGTTTGAATTCAGTCTTTTTACTAAAATAAAATATGGATACTTAATATGTAGTTTCAGTACTTAACCCAATTTCGCCCAAAACTGACTTAAGAACTTTTACACCGTGACCACAGAATTGATGCCCTGAGCCATCTCAGCCGGTACCTTACAAGTGGCGCTAAAAACTCCCTAATGCTGAAGGGCCGCACTCGAGAGCGCTGGACACCTGTGGTGGCGACGGCGCGGGGACGAGGACGGGGGACTGGGCGGACTGTGACGTGGGGGACCGGGGGTGGGGCGTGTGGAGGCGCAGTGCGGCGCGGCGCGTATCGACGCAGGGCGTGCACGCGTGCGTGCGTGGTGCACGCGAACGCACTTGCGTGCGACACGTGTCGGTTGCGAATTGCGCCTCGCGCCGTTTCCTATTGCGTTACGTCCGCTCCAAGATCGCCGCTGCGGCTGTGAACCACGAGGACTATGGTTGAATTGAATTGCCTTATTTTACGTAACGAGACACAGGCCATGAGGCCTGCTCTTCCGTCTGACCATGCAAATTTGGCCACGCTCCTTTCACCAACTAGCGGAGAAAGAAGGTATTCCTTGGGCGACGAAAGGCGATTTGAGTTTAGCTCAGAGGTTATTTTACATGCAGGAAATCTACTAACATGGGTCAGCCGGCTTTACTTTTCGTCCGAAGGAAGGTGTTCGAAGGATTTTTTCGCTCTTAAAAAATTCACTGCTTTTATCGGCCATTCCATTGATCCGTTTGAACCCGCAAACCAGTCCGATACGCCAACCGTTATACCATAGCCGCCGGTGACGGTTGTGGTGACTGTGAGATAGAGAAAAGACAAGTATAGATTTTCTTCAAGAATTGCGTTCATGGTTGATTGAATAAGGATCAGTACGGGCGCTAGGCATAGACAGACCGAATGATCTCCCGGGGCCCCGAAAGTCAAGGGACCCAATGATGGGACGGATATGAAAAATTAGTAAAAAATTGAAAAAAAGAAATGAGAACTCGAGAAAATCGTTATCGTAATTTCATTAGTCTCGGCACAGTAGTCTGATATTTCATAAAATTTTCAAATAATTTTTTACTTACATAGCTAATTATAGTTATTGCTTATAAGGTAGGACTCTATGAACTAAATCAAATGACGATGAAGCTAGCATTAAAATAGGATCCATTTAAATTCATATTATTATTTCACGCGTTGAACAATAAACTATTTTATTAACGATTTTTATTTATTATTAAATTCAATAAACGATTTTATTAAACAATAACTAAACACAATTTTTTACCGTTTTTAAGATTACCAAGAAAATTATTATTGCACCACTACATACTTACACTTAAAACTATTATTTAAAATATATTTCCAAACATTTTTTCTAGCTTAAACGTTGTAATTTTTGTTATTGGTTGAAATAAAATAGCTCATAGTTTCTTAATACAACTTCTCAGAAGAATCACAGACCGAAGAATCGTGGGTCGGCTCCAGCCTCAGACATGGTTTTATTTGTTCGTCCTATCATCACCATACCATTTCATATTCACAGTTACCATAACGTTAAATAAACAGTGGTCGCTAATGACCTAAATGTTGATGCGACCATAAATAACAACAAAAAAGACGATCAAAGAATGATCCGGCAATTAGATTGAAATAGCAAATAATTGTAATATTAAAAAGCAGATATGTTAAACTTACACACCCGACTGACGTGAAAACCTTACATTTTCTCCCACTTAAATCTACCATTCATCGGAAACTCATGCTCTAAGACAGGGCCGCTCAACCATTTGCTCCGAGGAGGAGCAGTCGGTTGCTCTCTCCTCTTCCGCCGCAGAAAGAGCAAATGACGTCATCAAATATCGATCGGTGGCGGGTGGCACAGTGGGTCGCGTCGTATTTCTACGGGGTATTTTACGTTGTTCGGAATGAAAAAGTCTCACTGCTCTGGGAAAGGATATTACGACAGAAAAAAACAGTAAAATACTTTTCTAACATTTATTGGAACAGTTACTAGATATAAACATATTAGTTGGAAATTAAAAACACGACAATTTGCAATGCAGCATGGGAAGAAAAGTATCTTTTTGCAGATTGCGACGGCAATGCCAAGTGTTTAGTTGCAAAACACGTGCTCAATAGCATAAAGAAATTTAATTGCGGTGACATTACACAGTTTATCATGCTGCTGAATATGAAGAGTATTATAAAGGTTGCACAAACAATTTTATTAAATAAACTAGTAATAAAAATACTAAAAGTAAAGGAAATTAACATAAAAAATGAAGTTGATTGCAAAGTCAAATACTCTAATTACACCTTTTAAATGTTTTTTTCGCAATATACTTTCTATATTTGGAAGAGATGGCATGGTGCTATTGAGCCGTAACATGCATTTCCGATTGTGATCTGTAATTGTACTTCTCATTCGAGATTTACAGATTTTCAAAGAAGCAAAAAATTGCTCACTGTTGTATGTTGATCCAAACGTGTTTAACAATCGAGGAGTATTCCGATGCAGTTTTGGAAAACGGTTTTGTAGGAAGTTCTTTTCCTAAATGCTTACATTGTAGTATCGGTATGCAATGAAATTAAATTATTTTGTATTGTGTTATTTTACTGCCAAAACATCATAAGAACATCAAAATACATC
The DNA here is from genome assembly GCA_031308135.1 of Acheta domesticus. Lineage (NCBI taxonomy): Eukaryota > Metazoa > Arthropoda > Insecta > Orthoptera > Gryllidae > Acheta > Acheta domesticus. The sequence continues at coordinate 56,645,696 of JAHLJT010002630.1, forward strand.
CAAAACTTACTTCTAGTGAGGCATTGTTTTTCAGAACACTGAAAACTTCCTTTTGTTCTTCTTCAGCGTACTTGTCATTTTCATCAGCATGCATAATATCGTTGCAAATTAAACTTCTTCACGTGATTGAACCCTTTATGTAAACTAAACATTTGGCATAGCTGCCGTAGTCGGCGAAAAGATACTTTTCTTCCAATACTGCATTGAAAATTGTCGGTGTAGGTGCTCTTGTCTGTGAAGTGCTCGCGTGGACTTCCATGTTTCCGCGACTGGAGTTACCGGGACACTGTATCAGAGGTTATCGCCAGGCGCGCAACGCTCGGGCTCCGGTGTCCCGCTCTCGGCTGACAACACGGCTCCGCGCTGCCGATTTGCTCTGCTTGAGCGGCCCTGCTCTAAGATAAATAACAAATTCTACCTGCAAATGTTAACATGTCAACACCTTCAACAGTGCCCTCTTAATTTCCTCCCTTTTCAGCTTGCCCAGTCTTGGAAACTGCAGCAAGCTCATCCATTAAACACATTAAACATCTCCAAATTTTCCAAAACTGAGAATTGTGCGATTCGAGGACGTAACCTTCATTCTGACCATAAACTTATTCTGCGATTTTTCTAAGAGCGACCCTCAAGGCCACTCAAATCCCATCTTCGCGATGGAATATGTCACGGCATTTCGCGTCTTTCTCAGTCGTTCCGCTAGATTTCGCACGATCGCGACCATATGAAGCAGTGCTTGCGATCATGCGACTTCTACCGGCAAGACCGAGAAAAGACGCGAAATGCCGTAACATATTCCATCACGAAGATGGGATTTGAGTGGCCTTGAGGGTCGCTCTTAGAAAAATCGCAGTATAACTTATCTTCAGCCGTCACTTTCATTGCTGAAAGCAAATATCACTTCGTTGTTACATTCACGTCAGTCAATCACGATCAACATTACAGGCAATGTTTCCTATTACAACCCTTCTATCCACTACCTCTTTGCACAATCATCACCGTTATTTTAGGCGAGACTATTCGTTTTTACTTTGCTATATTATATTTATCCATTCATCTTCGCAGTTTCACTCGCTGTTCGTATCAAACGAGAGATGTTTATTGCGAGTCAAATAATTGAGTCACACTTGCCTCCCCCCCCCCTCACGTAATATTTTACTGGACTCAGGGCTATTCTATCGGAAGCGGGTTTGCGCTTGTGTTGTTTGTTTTGGAGGTTATCAACGAAGTTGGTGAAGGGGGCTTTGCACAGAGTTTCACAGTGACTGTATATTACACTGCCATTTGGTCACCAGGGCGCAACTAAGCTCGTTTGAGGTCAGCACACGTCGTTTCAGAAAATTAGTTTCCCAAGAGGGACTATTGGCATAATGCCTTCAATTTGATGATGTTTATATAGTTACTTCAATACTGCAAGACACCATGACAATGAATATGAAATACTGATGTGTAAATTAGAGCAAAGTGTAGCTTAACATTATGATATAAGAAAACTTTTTTAATTTAACACGTGCCTAATAAATACGTATTTATTAAGAATATATTGAGATTCCAATGTAAGATAATTGATATTAAAATAAATATTCGTTACAAGTATTATTTATCTTGAAAACGTTTCTTTTCATCTCTAATGCCCAAAGAACGTCTCTAATGCTCAGTAAATGAGATGTCATTAAAATCGAATTCCTCGTAATTTTTAGAAAAAATACTTTCTATTTTATAAAAGGCGATTTAGAAAGTTCTCGCAATCTCGATCATTTTCTTCTTCGTGTTCGAACGGAAACAATTCCGAAATTGTGCCAACTCAACCCTTAACAATTGAAAGCTGATTTTCAAATCTCTGAAGGGAGTTTGAGTTACGTTTCTTAAGCCCGAATCTATAAAATTAGTCCTTTCTGAACCTACTGTTATAGACATTGGTAGTTGCGAGCTTTCAGGCAAATGCTTACTTACTAAATGTACTGGTGTGTGGAAGGTAGCCGGTTCAATATCCGCCATAAATTTGCGTGATGTATCTCGCATGGGTGAGTTTGTGACGTATGGCGGAATCATTTTTAGGCCGACTGCTCTTATCAGTGGTTCCTATGATTTCCCAGATAGCATTCCCAGAATGCCCGAGCAGCCTGAATACGGGCTACTGACCCTTCCTTCCGCATTCTAACCCCTTTCCCCACCAGTTGCCCATTCCCTGGCTCACTATTCTGGGAAAAATATCCGTTTAGTTTCGGTGACAAGCCAAGGCAGAACATAAGATCTGATGAGCTATAAAAATGAAATTATTTTTTCGCACCCCCACACCTTGGTAAGGGCGCTCAGGGATTCACAGAATCTCGAATTCAATAAGCACAACATTGGCTACTTCCTATTCTATCAGAATTCACTGGTATATCTCTCGGTCTGTTAACGAGAGCTTATCAAATGCTTAGTCAAACACGGCCCTCATTATGGTATGCACACGTCATACATGGCTTTAAAGAACGTGCAAAATTGGTGTTGCAAGAGTCCAGCTAGTAAAAGCAATATACTAAAATAATTTGTCAAAACAAATTCAGCATCGTTTCATAACAAATGCTACGAGGAAAGGAAATGAGCCAATTCAATCTGGGATTTCAGAAGATATTAGTGTTAATATTCAAACTTAGACACAACGACATCCAGGACAAGACTAAAATCTTACAATCAAAGTCTGGAACTTTGTCCTTTATTAAATTTTCGCTTTGAACTCGATTTTGATTTGCCTTTATATTTCAGTTGGACGTCCATTAGCGATCACGAGAAGGACTCGAAGAGAAAAAACGGAACTATTATTCCTTTTTATAATCAACAAAATTTGTTTATTATATTTAATATAAATGTTTAGTGTTTTAGTTTTTTGAAAAACAATGCTTATAAATGCCATTCTAAATTATTTTAAAAAGTTAACGACCAATACCAAAAATATTGTACAAAATAGCCGGCTGTTTGTGTCTTAATTACAATGTGTTTCTTAGGTAATAAGTAAATTATAATCATTTCTCACCTCTTGGTAAAGAGATATTCTTTTATAAACGGATAACCTTTAATATTTTTTAAAAGAAAACTCGCATAGCAAATAAGTAAAAATGAGGCTCTCGTGTTTAATGGTATATTTAGCTTTGAGTTCTTAAAGGTTCCCGGCCATGTGGCCAAATGTATGTCGCGTTTCAGCTTGAGTATTAAAAAATATTGACTTAGAATGTACTGACCATTCACAATGTAGAGTCCCAAGAGACTGCTGCGTGCGGGAGGCACTAGTATCGTATAGCAGACTTTCAGCCCTGGTATTTGTCTTGCCTCTGCTCTTGGTCCAGTATTCTCTAATACACTACTGTCTCACGCGACATCACAAGGTATTGTTTAATCGTTACGAATGATATTCATCCATTCCCATTCTTTCAATTTACGCAGTGTTATTTTCTCGCAGATTGCTTACTCAGTGTAAAGAAACTATTGTAATGCTGCGAGAAAAAAAAGCGATTTTCGACAGAAAAAAACTCTTACTCACTGACGCTGGTAAAGAAAAAGAGGATAAATCTCATGCCTATGTGTAGTAAATTAGTTTCTGTAATAGGTTGTGTAGTCCGAATCCATAAAGCAGGCCCCGTGGCGCAGGCTATTGCGGCAGCCGTCGTCTATGCCGAGGAGGCTGCAGGTTCGAGTCATGCTTGGACGTGTTTGTATTTGTGATTGTCCCTTCGCCCCTCATCAACATCATCATTCTATCACCCCATAATTTCTAATTCAAGGCTTAAAAACCTTGTCTTATCAAGGGATACAGGCGAAAAGCTGATCCTCATAATGACACACGGTAATCTTTCCAGGATAAATATGACTGGGGCCTCGGAAGAGAACGTGTAACTAGTTCAGAAATGGCCGATTCGCTAATAATAATAATAATAATAATAATAATAATAATAATATTGATGATAATGATAAAAATAATGATAAAATGATAATAATAATGATAATAATAATAATAATAGTAATAATAATATTTTTTATAGAAAATTTGCTTTGAATTTCAGACGACGTTTCTTCTAATTTTCCCTTTATCCTGCAATCGCTCCTCGTGTCTCCTCCGTGTCAACGGCAAGGGGAGCGAAACTTCATAAACCGCTGTCTGCGTTCGCACCCAAACTGCAAGGCGAGCAGGTTTCGTGTACGCCTGTATACTAGGTGACGAAACGACTCTATCGCAGAGTTGCCAAATAGAGCACGTACGTGCTCGGAGTACTCCTGCGCTCGCCACGCTGCAGGGGGCGCCGAGCGCGGGGCGAGGAGAAGTAGACGCCACAATTTCGCAGGGATGCACACAAGGTAGAGTTCGTGCGAGATATTCGTACACTCTATGACCGTTGCAGAGCAAGCAAAGCACGAGAAGGGACACGTTGCACAAGCGCAGTAGAGACATCCACGCATACCATCGCCATTGAGAAGAGATCGGGGAGAGTTCGCACGAGGTATCTCTACACTCGACGACCATTGGAGTGCGAGCAAAAAACAAACAAACAAACAAACAAAAACAAAAAAACACAAGTTACACACTGCGCATGCGCAGTAGAGGCATCCGCGCATCGCCGTTCAGAAGACATCGGAGAGAGTTCGCACGAGATATCTGTACACTCAATGATCGTTATAATGCGAGCGAGACACGCCAGAAGGGATACTACTGCGCACGCGCAATAATCATCCACGCATAATATAGTTCAGTAGTCGGCTGTTCAGTAGTCATCGGGCAAAGTTTGCACTCAACGGCCGTTAAAGTGCAAAGGAAGCTCATAATACTACTGTGCACGCACAGTAGACATAGATATATAGTCTCTGCAGAAGACCATACACGTACTATCGCTCTTCAGGAAACATTGGACAGCCTAATGCAAGCTAGGCAATGTAATCGTCCAGAAATTTCTTGTAGCTACTTTGATAATTGGTTTCATCGGTTATCTTCTTTGCTTCATTTGACAAAATGAGAACATAATTTTGTTTTGCAGAGGCTGCGTGTTGAAAAGCTAAGTAGTCGATGTTTTTGACACGGTATTCAGTGAATCCTACTTCCTCCTCTTGTTGGCGTCGGTCAATTGCACAGATTCCTCGCGAGAAGTGCAACGTGTAGTGATGGTCCATAAAAATTCGTTTCTAAAACACTTGTGAGAAATAAGTAAAAAGTAAAATACAAAAAAATACTTTTTTAATTGTATACTGAGGGAAGTAGCAAATTTAATTGTGATTATTTGGATCTGAATCATTGTTTTCAAATATTGCTAAAAATTTGCTTTATTTTTCACTTTCCATCTAACCCTGTCAGAATCTTTCTGCAAGTTCACCATTTCTAAAAATGAAATTGATATGATTATATTAAATTATATTAAAAATAAAATTATATTAAAACGTTTGAATAAGTTTATACATGTCTTTTTATGAAATATCAATGTTGTTCTTGGGACAATTCCCAGCATTCCCTTGAAGTTTGGGAACCTCTGCTTGCCCGTTCTGGAAATTTGGCATCAGTCCCAATGTGAAGATTATTTGCTTTCGTCAGGTGGTCCTGCTCTATTATACATTGGGAATAAATGTCCACTACTTCAATTCTAGAAAAGCAATGTGGAACAGATAAGGTTAATCCCTAAAGCGGGATTTTGGAGATTCGCGAATTAGTGCACCTTGTGAAATCCAAAATGCGAGTTATATTTTAATATTGTGAAAATGTTTTCCCTCGATCTATCATTTACAGTGTGTGGCATTCAATGTAGAGCCCGTATTTTTTAAATCTAGTGTTGAGAGGAACAATTTACTCTGTATTAATACACAAATAGCAGAATTAATTGTGCAACTCGTCGCTCGCGCTCGTTATTGTCACGCTCGTGCGTTTAGGGACATTGTTGGAGCTATCTGGTGCCATCGTTTTGCTGTTATTATTACCAATTGTTGCAATGTCGCTAAATTACACTACTAGAGCGCTCTAAAGCACCGCTATTGAAGGTTTTAAATACTATTATAGTTCTAGGCAAAAAATATAGACACATCATGGCTTGTTATTGCCTTCGATGCGGAATTCCATATACGCTGCCTCAGTTATCTGAATCGAAAGGACCGTACCAAGGAAATATGAAAACAGTTAAATGATGCTACATATTCCCTTATGGAGGGAATAATGGGAGGGAAATATGAAAAGTCAAACCGAATCAAGTTAACATCTAGTTAATTAGTAAATAAATAAATAAATATGAATCAATAAAGTTAGGTAAAAAATAAAACTATATTTGCACCACGAGCGTGAACTGGTTCTAATGACCTCGGGAGACCAAAACGCCTTCGGGCCATAGGACCCCGGGCGTTTTGCCGACGCTCTATGATTAGAACTCTTATAACGCCCTTGGGTATGAATATTATTTACAGATAAGTGATTGCTTATTATTGTCTTCGATAAGGAGCTCCATATGTACTTTATAACTTACCTGGATCGAGAGTATCATGATGACCAGGTAATATAAAAACAGTTGAACCTACATGTTCTCTTATGGAGAGAATTATGAAAGGGACTATGGATGACAAATATGAAAAGACAAACCTAGTGAAGTTAACATTAAGTTCATTAGTATTAGTAATTTAGCCCATGTGTATCTTTAAAGTTTGGTAAATAAATAAAATTTTGGATGTACCATGGATATTAACTGGTTCGAAAGATGTCGGGCGACGAAAAGATTACGTTAGTACTTCGCGCATACAACGCACAGTATCACAATTTCGGCATCTGCGTGTTGACAACATATTCTATGTTAACGTAGTGTTTCCTAAAGTTCTCACCCTCTGAGGTGACACCGAGCGTCAACTAATGTTACAGAAATCCCTCTAACCAAGAGGTCCTAGGGATTGAATCCCTACGGTGGCAGAAGTTTTGACAGTAACTGCATAGCAAGGTCGAATTCAGCTGATGTCTGGAATACAAGTGGCCGGCTACCTCTGATCGGTTGTTTTGCGTGGTTTCTCCAATCAATATTAGGCGACAGCCGGACCAGTATCCTAGCAAACTGTCGAGGAACGGGCGCGATGTTTTCTTTCTCTTCCTTGGCCTATCCTCACCCCTTACTTGCATACACTTACCTTGCAAGCACTACACTAGCACTCATGTCGGGAGACCAGTAGGGAGCTTTGAGCTTGTGCCAACTGGAACGGCGCCTCGCTGCACTGAAGGGAGATACCTGGTTGGGGAATATTTTCCGCAAGTCGACATGTAGGTCGGTGCTGGATCTCACCATCCAGCGTGAGATGGATCACCACCCCGCGTGACAACGGGCACTATACTTATGGGACTAACGATCTCTGCAGGTGATGTGCCCGGAAACACCATATATCAACCAATCAATATGTATTCGACTTTTCCTATTGCCAAGATAATATTCTTATCAAATTTTCAAAACGACAGCAATTTACTGATTTATTTTCCAAGAAATGGTATCGATATAGATAAGAGGGTCTAACACACGGGTCCGAAGGCAGATTTGTATCTCTTTGGATGTTTGCTGATTCAACGAAGTAGTAACTTTAGAAGTCTAAGTGGTAGAAAAGCTGTCAATCACGGGACTTCCTTCTTTTAGTGGCGGAAGTAAAACAGACTGCCTCTTGTGATTCATTTAAAGGAATCTCAAGGCTAAAAGAAAACGCTAAAAAACCTTCAAGAGTCCCGCTTTATGTACAAAACCTTACACCGTGGCCTCATAGCATTAAGCAGTGTATTCTACGAATAGAAACAAGCGTAATGAAATTAATGAACGGCTAAAATGGAAATCATCTAATCTTTTCCGAAAAAGTTCACAGCTGGATCCTGACAATGATGAGAATGATGTTTGTTCCGATGGTGGCGGTGATGGTAATGATGAAGGTGAAGATAAATGAAGATGACAGTGATGATATTGGTGTCGGTGGTGTTGGTGGTAGTGGTTGGGATGCTGGAAATGGTAATATGGTGGTAACCGAGCTAAAGGTGAGGGTGACCTTAATTTATCATTGTGGAAACTTTTACACCACAAGATGTTCTACGAAAAAATAGTGTTTGGCTGGATTATTACTGTCAATTGCACTCTGAGATATGTTGCTCAAGAAAATGTACACTTTGCTTGATTGATGATTCCGGGTGCCACAATTGCTACGGTCATTTTGTTAGCACATTTTCCCGGCGCTGCCTATAAACATTAACTTTCGCCCAGCTGGGAGCTCTTTGAGCATTTTTCCCGCCTGTTATGGGAGTTTCATGGTGTTGCAGTGAATTATGTGGGTGCGAATATGAATTTCGCGCGTCCCACTTCGGGTCACGGAAAGGTGCTGTGGTGGGTGTGAGAGTCTAGAGGGAGCGTGGAGCAGCAGGACGATGGCGTGGCGTTGCGTGGCGTTGCGTGGCGTGGCGTGGCGTTGCGTGGCGTGGCGTGGCGTGGCGTGGCGTGGCGTGGCGTGTGGCGTGTTTGGTGCAAAGGAGCTGCGGTTATGAAATTGTGTGGCCACGTACTGCGGCAGATCAGAAAACGGCATGGCAACGCGTCGCCCGAGAATTTATTTCGGCAGAATCATTTCATATTTTAAAAACCCCTTCTAATAACCACGGCTGGAATATTATCTGGAGTGTCGATTAATGTGAAAAGTCATAAAGTGTAATTAGCTCATTAATTTTGTCGTTAAGTGTTTGGAAAAGAATTCAGCCTTCGTCTTGTGTTGCTATTCATGTTGCCTTTTAAGTAACTTTATTTGTCACTAAACTTTTTCCCTCTTCATTGTAAGAGCTTTTAAAAATTGTAGAGTTTTTCCTTTCCTTAAAAATCTTTCTCTACTGGATAGTGATATCCAGCGACGAACTACTTCTCGGCTATCGGGGTTTTCCCCAACTAGGTATCTCCCATCAGCAAGGCACCACTCTAGATGAGACAAGCTCTAAGCTCCCACTGGTTTCTCGATAGGGTGGTAGAGTAAGTGTAAGTATTTATAAGGAGTGAGGATAGTACAAGGAAGGGGAAGGAAAGTTCGCGCGCAGTCCTTGGCTCGTTTCTTAGAGGATTGCTCCGGCATTCACCTGGTGTTGGTCGGAGAAACCACGGAAACTTACCGATCAGAGCTGCCGGCCGCTAGAATTCTTCTCCAGACAGCAGATAGAACTCGACGTAGCTATTTTCCTAGTGTCGAAAGCCTGCCACCGTCGGGACTCGAACCCCTGGACCCCTCGGTCATAGGCATTCCAGTGACATCAATTTATGCCGTGAGTCACCTAAAGCGGTACGTGATTTGGTGATAATGTTGGTTTTTTGTAGTGTCCGCCTGTGCGGGCACTTCAGAAGCCCGCCACTACAAAGTCGATACACGCCTCGCCGCCCCAGCGAAACGACCGAGGCGTTGGGAGAAGACGCCCCCCCTCCTCACCCTGCAGGAGAGGGGCACGAAGCCGCCACCCCTCCCCGGCGAAGGGGTGGGAAGACCGCGCGGGAGCCGTGGAACGACGGCCCCGCACTCCGATACCTGCAGCTTTACGTTAAACATCGACCTGGACTTAGTTATTGTACCGGCGCGCATACTTGTAACTCTCTTGACTACGGCTATTTGTATTGTATAACGACACTGCAAATATTACATCTCCCGGAAATTTGTGACTCTTGGCTACGTTTTAGGTTATTTCTTTGGAATTGTGGTTATAAATAAATAGTTGTTGCAGACCTCCTAGTATTGTTTCATTTGGTATACAACAGTTTTGATGTTGACTATAAAGATGGTGATGGGAAAACGAAATTATCAACGCGTAAAAGGTAGAACGATTTTCTGGAGATAAAGAAATAAAGGACGTAGAGGGCAAATGGCTTAGGGAGCTACCACATTTGACAATGGTACCTTAGTTCCTTTGAGTTAAGTATTGAGGATAGTATTGATGTGAAACAAATAATAGTGACTATTCCGCTCGTGAAATGAAAACCGTTTGTGTTTAAGTATACATACAAAATGCCCCAATCCGGGCGGTGTATCTCAAAAAGTTCATGGCTGTTTTTATCCAATTTTTCTTATTGATACTCACTTCTGACCAATCATAAACTGTGACTCATCTATCTTAGGAGTCGGCACATTTCTATTGCTATGTCGATGTTCAATAAACCGCATATGTACAATAACATAATTTGTGATTTTAACACAGCGTTAAGTCATTTTCAATATTTGGCGCATTTTGGAACTTTGTTGGACTTAATTTTATTCGTGGATAGTCCTATTAAATACCACTCGTGCTTTAGAAATTTTCGGATAAATCCCCTCCTCACCTCCTGAGTCGGGGATTTATCGACAATTTCCTTAGCACTCGTGGTATGAAAACGGTACATTGCACTCGCCGTAAGCACCTATGATAAATGCATGAGCTGCATTGACGCTGACAGAATTTTCTACGCGGTGATCCTTTACAATGTTAAAGAAATGGTAATGAAATGTGTTTAGTGTTTCGTTTCTTCATAACGATGACGAAACCCGCATTTTCCGGAATGCCGTAGATACTGTAGAGCAAGTTTAAATGTGATGTATTACCCTTTATAATCATATGAACTCTGTCCCTTGCGATAAAGATTCACGTTAAATAAGGTTTTTTATCTCCGTAAGCTGTTGGTGTTATGCAAATTTTATAGTTATAGAGGTCGTGGGGGAAGGTAATATTGTCGGTTAAGTACCATCGTAGGGTCTAAATATACGAGTTCATTAAAGTGATGGCGATGGAATTTTTTATGATAATAGTTATGATAAAGGCTTCTATAAAGTTTAACTTATGAAAATCGCACGTTTGTGTTGAGATTTGGAAATATTTTCTAGAGTAATACTTTTCAACCGTATTTTTATAATAACGGCTTTTAAAAATACGTGAATTGAAGTGTTATTTTCATTTACTTTTATTCGCATAGAAATGTAGTTACTCTATGGGTATTTGGCCTAATACCTGCTTGCAGTGCTGTTGCCTGCTGAAATGTCCAAATTCGATCCAAGATGCCCGCTGTGTCCCATTGCAGTCCCCCGCAACCTCTATCCCACCCAATCGTCATTTTTCTCTTTCCTCCCAAAGGCTTAAGTGGCAGAGGGCACCGACTACTTCCATTGCAGCGTCTGAGGGTGGTCCATGGGTTCGAGTCCCAATGGCGACAGGATTTGAGAAAATAGCTACATAGCTGGAGCGCATTCAGCAGTTGTCATGAGGAGAATTCTAGTGGCCGGCTGCTCTGATCGGTAATTTTTCATGGTTTTTCCGGCAAATACCAGGCGAATGCCGAAGCAGTACCCTAGAAAAGAGCAAACGACCGCGCACCATCTTCTCTTCCTCATCTTTGTTCCTTCCTGTTCTTTCACACATGCACTTCCACTCACATGCATTACACCACCATAAGTCGTGAAACTAGTCAAAACAATAAATACGAAATAAATCCATTTCTCATTTGCTTCTTCTCTCTCTCAATCATTCTCAATAATATTTTCCTTCTAATAATTGTTTCTATAATTTTTTTACTTTCTTTGTTCTATATTATCAATATTTTACTTTCACCAATATTTCTATATATTTCAATTTGTCAAAATTTTTTTTTAGTTTGTGTTACTCTTGCAAACCCCTCTTCTTAACCATCGTTTCATTCTGTCACCCTACACACCCCATTCCCTGTTGGCCATGTTCTTGAAACCGCATCAGATGTACCGCCACTTCCTTCCACTCCCGAGGGAAATGTATTTAGACGCGTGAAGTCTAAACAGCACCCAAGTGCTTACGAGTAAGGTGGTGGCGGTTGCGGGGGGTGGGGGCGGTAGAGTGGGCGGTGGTGGCATCGGGAGCTCTGGGGACGACTAAAGGCAATAGTGTCGTAACTGACGGAATTGGCAGGGACAGCGTGGGCGACGAAGTCAGTGACAATGTTTTTGTGCAAGAAGGGGTGGCGGTGGTTGCGGGAGCGACGAGGGGGGCCGGCGAGAGGGGCCAGCGAGAGGAGCCGGCGAGAGGGGCGGCGAGAGGGGCGGCGAGAGGGGCGGCGAGAGGGGCGGCGAGAGGGGCGGCGAGAGGGGCGGCGAGAGGGGCGGCGAGAGGGGCGGCGAGAGGGGCGGCGAGAGGGGCGGCGAGAGGGGCGGCGAGAGGGGCGGCGAGAGGGGCGGCGAGAGGGGCGGCGAGAGGGGCGGCGAGAGGGGCGGCGAGAGGGGCGGCGAGAGGGGCGGCGAGAGGGGCGGCGAGAGGGGCGGCGACAGGGGCGGCGAGAGGGGCGGCGAGAGGGGCGGCGAGAGGGGCGGCGAGAGGGGCGGCGAGAGGGGCGGCGAGAGGGGCGGCGAGAGGGGCGGCGAGAGGGGCGGCGAGAGGGGCGGCGAGAGGGGCGGCGAGAGGGGCGGCGAGAGGGGCGGCGAGAGGGGCGGCGAGAGGGGCGGCGAGAGGGGCGGCGAGAGGGGCGGCGAGAGGGGGTGGCGGGGGCGGCGGGGGCGGCGATGTCGGGAGTGGTGGGAGCGAGGTGGGGACTCCAGGGGTGAGGGTGCCGCAGGTTTTGGAACTCGCAGAGACGGCTTGGTCGACGACGCCAACAGGGGCGGGGACTAAAAGGGGTTGGGCGACAGAGTCGACGAAGGAGGGGGGCGACAACCGCTAGCACTCTGGCTCGCTCTTGCGGCGGACCTCGCAATTAGCTGTGTGACTCAACCCAACCCCCGGAGACCGAGTCCGCAGCAACGGACGCAACGTTTACTGCAATGGTCAGCGCTGTCCCATTCTGTCTGCCGGGTGCAAATGAAAACTTGTTTTATATCCGTTTCACATTGTGGTTAGGGGTGGTTTTGTGACGAAAAGTCTTGTTCGTAGGTGATTTTCGGTGGTTACGAGGTTACGGAGATTACGCAAGGTGCCCGTAAGTTCATCATCTCCGTACTTACTCGTCCATCGAGCACCTCAACATTCGTTCCTTTCGCGTCGTTATTTTAGACCCGAATCACACTTTCCTCTCTACGAACAATTGTGGAGCTTTAGCGAACGAGCGGATGCGTAATGTAGTCTCTGTGACTAATTACAGAACCCACCGAGCATGCGCGAAAACTCCTGAATTGTGCGTCACGATTGACTGTGTAATTATTTCTTGTTTCCGGGCGCGTCAAAAGCTGTGGTCATTAGTCCCGTTAGTGTAGTGGATGTTTTATCATGAAAAATGGCGGCGTTCCCCACCGGATTAGAAGATCCGGCGCCTACATACACATCGGTTTGCGTGGTTTTCCCCTTCCAGGTATCGTCCACCAACGGGAACTGCCGCAGTTGAGGTAATTTCCGGGACTCTCGAACTCGTGGTATGTGTGTATGTAAGTAAGGGGTCGTTAAACGACGAGGTAGAAAAGATAGTGCGTGGTCCGTGGCCCGTTTGTTAGGGTACTGCTCTTGCATTCACCTGGTGTTGGTAGAAGAAATCACGTACTTATCAGAGCAGCTGGTCCCGCTAGGCGGCTGAATTCGCCCTAGCTATCTAGCTAGTGACGAATCCTGCCACTGTCGGGACTCAAACCTTTGGACTTCCCGGCCAAAGGCACTGCAGTAACAAGAGTGGATTACCTGAGCCACCTCAGCTGGTGTTCGTTAAGGGGAAGTGTGTAAATCAGGTCTAAAGGAGGAAACTTCCAGACATGTTGCACAAATAGAACCCGTAATCCCAAGTACCTTCAACTTCTAGACACCAAATCCCCAAACCCTGGATCTACGTGCCTAATTCTCAACCCCCAAACTTAAAATCGCTTAACCCCGTAAACTCCAACTCTGTAACATCGTTCACCTCTCCAAAATCCAATACGCCGAACTTTCCCTTCCGCACCTAGCAATGAGAGAGTGTCAAAACGTATCCTTAAACACACGGTACAAATTGCATGAAGGGTGAAAACGATGAAAATGCAATAAGATTATGGGGTCGTGGCTCGATACCGAGGGGATAAAACACTTATAAGGGGCACTTTATGACAACCCAAAGATTTGAATTTCGTGAGATTAATGTCATAATCAAAGTTGCTACAACACACGCATTTCAATAATTCACGTCCGGTATTAACCCTATTAAACAATGATCTACCCTGTTAAGAACGGACAAATTTCTAATATAAAGAAAAAACATTCACTCAGAATTTACAATAATATTCGGCCTCCTATTGCTAAAATGAATGTAAGTATGTCACATTTTGCTGGTTGAATAGTTAAATTCAAACAAAAATTATAATTCATTAGAATGTTTCCAAGGTGCATAAAACGAAGGATATTCGTATTATAATGTATTCGTCTTTTCCTGCGATACACATTTCGTAAATAGCTATTGTTCACAAATTTTCAATAGGTTAAAGAATGCTGAATCGATTTCCAACAAAATTTCTCCCAGCACAATATTTATTTTTCATCACTTGTGAAGTGGATCAATTTAACAACAAAACATTGTTTGGGTCAACTGCTCAGCTATTCATGCTGTGCCTCGGCTCCCTTAGATTACGCCTTGTAGTCATACCCATGCCTGGAAGTTTCGGTCTTCTTGGGGTCAAGAAATAAAGCGCACTACAACTCCCTTTACTTGTGACATCGTTGTTCTCGTCTCTCACGTTCTACATCAATCTCACTTATCACCCCACCCCAAATGTCCTCCTCAACCTTCCCTATCCATCCCAACTCCATATGTCTCTCGACCCCACCTGTCCCTTTCAACCCAACATGTTCCTCTCAATCCCATCTCTCCCCCTCAAACCCACACCTCCCCTTCAATCCCACCTACACTCCTTAACCCCACCTGTCCTTCTCAACCACATCTGTCCCTCTGAACCCAACCTGTCTCTCTCAACAGCCCATGTTCCTTACTATCCTACCTCTCCCCCTCAACGTAATTTTCCCCTCAACTCCACCAATCCCCTGAACCCCACCTGCTCTCCTCAGTCCCATATGTTGACTACCACAAAATCTGCACTCTCAATCTCTCCACTTCCACCCAATCCCACCGGTACCTCTCAATCCCACCAAACCTTCTCAATCCAATCGGTCTCAATCCCACTGGTCACTCTCGATCTCGTCTGCCACTGTCAATCTCGTCTGCCACTGTCAATCTCGTCTGCCACTGTCAATCTCGTCTGCCACTGTCAATCTCGTCTGCCACTCTCAGGGCCAGTTGCATAAAGCTTTCCATACGGGTTCCATAGCAATGGGTTCCACAAAATGTATAGGCTCCACAGGCCGTTCACCGTTGCATAAAGCAAATGTATGGAATCTATAACTATAGGTTCTATAAGTACTTCAAAATGCCACCACTAGATAGCGACGCAGTCGATATTTGAATAGTGCGTATTCTGTGTTACGTTTTGCACGTTCTTAGTGTGTGCTGAGCTCTGGCGAGGTGGTTTTGGCGGAGTGTTGGTTTGTCTCTATACGTTCTCAGTAGCAATTTCGTTTTATTGCACTATATTCATTCATACATACATATTAGTTTGCTTTTTATTTAATTCTTATTTAAGTACAGTTTATTAAAGAATAAACTGTATTTAAATAAGAATTAAATAAAAAGTAAAATAATATGTCTGTATAAATAATATTCACTAAAATTCAACACTCAAAAATACACCAAAAACGCATTCTACACACCAAATAAAACTCTAAAAAAATATTATATCACAACACGGACGCCAAGAACCACCAATAACCTCAAATACTGGTACACAGATGCTTGCAGCAGTGCGCAGTGTCGCCATGTTGCTTATTTGTAGATTCTATAAGCATTTGTAGACATGTCTCAGGACCTATAAGATATAGAACATTTTGTAGGTTCCATAAGTCGTATTGGTCGTTTCAGAAACACGTTTTGCCGCTTTAGACTATTTTATAGAATCAATAAGCTTATGGATTCCATATCGAACGTTTATGCAACCGGCCCTCAATCTCGTCTACCACTCTCAATCTTGTCTGACCCTCTCGATCTCACAAGTCCCTCTCAACCTCACAAGTCCCTCTCAACCTCACAAGTCCCTCTCGATCCCACAAGTCCCTCTCGATCCCACAAGTCCCTCTCGATCCCACAAGTCCCTCTCGATCCCACAAGTCCCTCTCGATCCCACAAGTCCCTCTCGATCCCACAAGTCCCTCTCGATCCCACAAGTCCCTCTCGATCCCACAAGTCCCTCTCGATCCCACAAGTCCCTCTCGATCCCACAAGTCCCTCTTTACCTTCCAACCATACCTCTCCCTCTCATCCCCACCTGTCCGCACCTACCACACCTGCATCCTCAATTCTTACGGTTCCTTTCAGTTCCACCTGTCACTCCAACCGATTCTTCGCAATCTAATCTGCCCCTCTCAATCACACCTAACGCGTCCCAACATGAGCTGCTACGACCCAAAACCAGCAGTCTCCTCCAGTCACTTCCGCCCCCACCCCCACCTGCCTGCCACTGTCTGCCCCCAACGGCTCCATCTCGTTCCGCGCCGGTTCGTCGCGCTGTCTGCTGCGCGGCGCGGGGCGTCATAAATCCAGAGCGTTTTGTGCGTTCGCCCGTGGCGGCGCCACTGTCGCTGCGTTCCGCTGGGCGCGCGCCAAACGGGCACGGCACAGTCCTTTCTCGAATCCCGACCTTTCGGGTGTGGGCGGATACGGCTGCTCACGACTGAAATTTTAACCACGCACTAGCGCGCAGGCGAACGCGACCGTGGTTGAAGTCGGCAGAACAATATCAAATGAACTTGAAGTATTCGATTTTTTGAATAATTAGTTTTTTATTGATTAGTGATTTCGGGTTCTAAGGTAATTATGATTGCGTAGGCTTCCGCGACCGGAATTCATGTGGTCCAGGCTATCCGGGATGAGCCGCATCGTCGATGTGGCGGCTGACGTTTTGGCCAACATATTGTGGCTTTCCTCAGAGCGTACTGCAGCCAAATGGCTAGCGAGGCCGCCTAATATAGGGGAGAAGGGGTGAACGTGATAGGTCACGGGAACGGCCAATAGGAAGCGGGCAGGTGGTACGGTATTGGTGAAGGATAGACGGAGCTATAGCGAGGCATGGGGGGGGGACGAGTGGGACGCAAGAGAATGTGGTACTAAGGTCATTAGTTCCGAAAGTGTAGTGCATGAGTTTTCCTCGAGAGGTGGCGGTGATCTTCCCTCGCTGGATGGCAAGATCCGGCGCCGACCTACCGTCGGATAACGAGTTTTCCCAAATCAGGTGTCTCTCACCAGCGAGACACCGCCCCATCCGGGACAAACTCTAAGCTCCCGACCGTTCTCCCGGCATGAATGTTAGTATAATGCATGTAACTGTAAGTCTAAGTAAGGGGTGAGAATAGAACAAGGAAGACGATGGAAAGATGGTGCGCGGTCTGTAGGCCGTTCGTCGTGGTAATGCTTCAGCATTCGCCTGGTGTTGATAGGAAAACTACGGAAACGTACCGATCAGAACACCCGGCCGCTAGAATTCTTCTCCAGACAGCAGCTGAACTCGACTTACTTATGTAGCTAGTGTCGAAAATCCTTCTTCCGTTGGGACTCGAATCCTAGGACCTCCCGGTCATAGGCACTGAGACATCAATTCATGCCCTGAGCCACCTTTCCTGGTCCGAGACGTGTCGAACGAGAGATAATTTTTCTCATTGTTGATTGGTGGAACGGAAGTGGTCTAACCGAAAGTTACGGGCGGACGGTCAGACAGGGATGGACGGTTTCAGGTTACATGATTACTATAAAAGGATATCAGAGGAATATTGTTCATTAAATCTACTACACGTATTGCATTTCCTGCATTAGGCATGTTTCATTTTACTTCGTTAGGTTTGAAACTCGCAGGGTTCCGAGCTTTTAGACAGATAACGCAATATTAAACGTCATCATATTTCGTGCGCTAGCTTCCGTTTTGCAGAACGCAGCATTCCCAACTTACCCACATTTGCCCGTTTACGGCAGGAAACGGATGGAGCCAGCGACTGTGGTGGTGAGGAGATTCATTTGATGTGACTTGCAGTAATGGATTCTCAACGTAAAAAATGGTACGCAAAAAAATCCGAGACGAAGCCTTTAAAATTCTTTTTATTCGTTGTAAGGTTTAGGCAAAAATGTTTATTTTCTATATGGAATTACCGTTTCGTGTTTATTATCCATTGAATTCATGGTTGACCTTAACCTCTATTTCCATGAACATTGTAAATTAAGTGTTGTTCAGTTAGTCTTTCATTGTCGATACTTTATTTACTGTTACGGAATTACTGTTTCGTGTTTATTATGCCATTGCATTCATTGTAGACCTCATTTCCATGAACGTAACAGATTAAGTGTTTCTTAGGTAGAATTTTATTTGCGATACTATATTCTTCAGCTTAATTTTCTGCGCGTTACTTCTTAGTTTTGTTAGTATTAGAGCCTAATTGTTTTGTTTATATTTTTGAGGCCCTATTTTTTATCGCGAGGAATACCAAGATGGTTATTGCCTCTCTTGCAATGGGTTTAGACCGCTCTCGCCAATGTTAAGCACCAACTCGACAGTCTCTCGCCTTCCATTAAAAGCGAAGGCTGTCTCATTCGAGGTACACACCCTCTGGCGATATTCCAGCTTACTCCCATTACACACATACAGAACTCAAGTAGGACTCTGTCGGTTGTAACGGCCTGCTGGGACCGTAAGCGTCTGCTCGGAACGACTGTACATATCGTAACTTGCAAGGGAAACATTTTTATCTACATTTACTGGTTAAAACAAAATTGCTTTCTCTGTTTATTCGTTTGAGTTTTTTAAATAAAGAAATCCTTTTGATTCAAGGGAAACATTCACGCGAAATTTTAAAAAAAAAATGAACTTATTGATTTACTAATTTTGAACCGGTACAGTTTTCATCTCGCTCTTTCTTCTTCCTTATTTCCTGAATATTATAACTTCATCTCCTGTGAAGAAGCACATTCTCATGAAATATAATTTTAATACATTGTTACAGTCATAAATTCTGCATGACCAAACCTGTAAAATAATGACCTCTTATTTATTTTTTTGAGTCAAAAAGTTAACGTGAATATACATTAATTTTCTTTATACTCTAATTCAATCATAGGAGATAATCCATAAATTAACAAACGGCAGTGGGGAGTGGTATTTTACGCAGCGTTACTCTGCGTTACATAGGGGTAGGGGGTATTAGTTAAGTGTTACGTAACGTTAATATTTTTGCATTTTTCATCATTTTCTGAAATAATTGCTTTTTTAGTCACGTCTAAAACATAAAAATATTAACTAATTTGTTTAAAAACAAATGAATTAAATTTATTAGATATAAATTGTTACAATAAATGTAATATTTTTTCTTAATTTTTACTTTCCCGTATACGTCCGTATACACGGAGTAATATACGTAGTATAGGAAAAGTTATGTAATGCTGCGGAAAATCGATTTCGAGATTTTAACAGAAATACACGTTTTGGGATCCCCTGAGACCGAAAAAGTGCGTCCGTCCCTCCACCAGTTTTTCCGTCCGTCTGTCTGTCCGTCCGTAAACACCAATAGCGCCTCAACCGTAGGATTGATTTCAAATTGAAGAAACCCACATCTCTCTGGCTCGAGTCAAAACTTTCAGATGTTGAAAAACATTCTTTAAAATTTGGGGGTACTTTACATGAAGCCCCCCGGACATTTTCAAAATTTTCTCAAAAACGGCTCCAAATTTTTCTTTAAATTTATTGTAAGAATAGAAGAAAATACACTTATTAAGGTGACATAGGTCTGATTTTCAGAGTTAACTCTGAATATTCAAAAATTGAAATATTTTGAATTTTCGGCGTCTTCCTAAAACTACAAAATGAAAGATATTTTTCCTTTAAATAAAATTTGTTCTCTATAGTGAGTTTTGTCATTAAGCTTCTGTATATTCTTTGAAAATTTTAGTAGTGTTCACACAATGTTTCTTGCAATATTTGCAATTTTGAAAAATTACAAAAACAATATTTTCTCACAAACGGCTTCAATTTTTTTCTTTAAATCTTTGGTAGGAATAGTGCTAAATGAACTCTACAACATGATATAAATATATCTATATCTTTTGTTTTTAAAAGATTACAAAAATGCAATTTTGTTTACTTGTCTCTCACGTCGTTACTATTTTCATTGGCGGCAATTTGTTCACATTATTACATTGACGAGTATATGTGCTTTAACAATGTCATATAAAGTTTCTCGAAAACGCAACCGTTTTCTGTGAAACCTAGCTCAAGATTCAACATTTTCAGAAACGCTCAAACTCCATTTTCTCTTAAATGGCTCCAAATTTATTCTTGAAAATGTTCAAACGGATAGTGCTAATTGCACTCTTCAGTGTAACGTAAAGTTCAATTTTGGGTGTTTTTTTGTTTTTGCAAAAATTAGACAAATGTAATTTTTTGAAATATCTCTCATATCATTAACACGCACATTTCCAGCAATTTGTAAACACTATTGTATTTGTGAGTTAAAGTGCTTCAAATTACTTCTAATTAAGTTTTTCGAAAACTCAAAAATTTTCTATGAAAGAGATCTTCAAATTTTGCATATACAGTAACGCTGAAATGCCATTTTCTTAAATGGCATTTAAGAAATGGATGGATGGCAGGATGAGAAGAGCATACGGGAAGTCCGAATAGCCAGCCCAAAACAAAGAAAATAGAAAACTAATACAAGAAAGTCTGTGCCATTTTGTAGCACCACTAGTTGAATCTGTAAGATTAAGAAAAAAATATTCAAAACTGTTATTTAGTATATTGTAGAATCCATGTAAATTGGCACACTATACTCTCTCGCCCATGTGTTATCCATGACGGCGCTTCGTGTCCACGGCTTGTAATCGAATATTTTCTCGCCTATGCGTCCTTCCCTCTCTCACAACGTGCCTCTAATCTTGTTGTTATATGCAGCCAGTATCGGCAAGTAATTTATATTTTAATTACCATTAATTGAAATATACAACGCAAGTGAAATATACAGGCCTATGAATTCTTTTAGTGTGCTGTAATTTATTTTCATTCCTTGCATTCACAAGGGGGAGGGGTGTGGTCGCAAGCGTTACGTAATTAATGGGCCCAATCGTGATTTACTCATAACGTAGATACTTTATGGTATTTTCTTTTAATTTACGAACATGTCGTTTCACAACAATTAAAATTAAAGGAAAAGAAGTGCAAGGAACTCGGATATTAAAATGTATACTTCCGAGACAAAAAGTTCCCATTTTTATTATTAACAAGCACTAATAACAACCAATTAAAATAACTTCCCAAACGTTAAACGGATACTAAATGATTAAATGGATACTAAATGATTCCGTTGTTTTAATAATTTTTTTCTACGAAATATTCACTAGCTTTTTGTTTTATTTTTTTATTAATCTTATATTGTGAAATTTCTTTTAACGAATTTCTTCACAATTACTATTTTAGTACTGCACGCATTTATTGAAATATATTTTCAATAACAAACAAAACTTGTTGATTGGAATCGTTATTTGTCGACGATCTGATATTTGAGGGAGTGCACTGGTGTTAGACCTCAGGAATTCAAATCTCCTTCTTTGACAATTTTCAAGATAGATACGTGTCATCCCTCATGTCAATTTCTTTCACACGCGAAAATAAATGAGAATCATATATTCGACCTTCTGTATGGCCTGACCTTATCGTTGACGCTGTCTTGTGTTTGTCGCGTTCTGAAGGGATGAGTGAAAAATACGAACGATTTATCGAACTGCATGGAACATTAATTTTGAATTGACAATACTCCGTGAGCGATGACTTCCTATTACATCACGTTGGGTACTCTGAAGCAATTGGTCATATTGACAGAAGAAATGAATGTTAAGTGACAATAAAAGTGTCAATGTGTGTGACTTTTTGAATATAGTCCATGAGGATTTGTGGTCAACTTTGAACCAAAGGATTGTGTATATTGTGATTCAAAAACAAATTAATTACATGCAAATATAGATTATTATAGTCAATTGATTTTTCTTCACCAATCTTTCCAATTTTCTTCTAAGATAAAAAACTTTACTAAAAGAGATAAAAGTAAAATAATAATATAAAACAAATTTTTCATTTATTTACGAAATAATATGAATTTGCTTTTTCGAAAGTTATTAACCAACACTCAGAGAGAACATTAAAATGCTTTTCAAAATTCCTGTGTAAATATCCAGAAAAAAATTGTAGGAGGATTATCCACGTAAAACTGCGAATCCTAATGTACAGAATAGGCAATATGTCGTAACGCCTCCTAATGGAGCCTCCTAACACAGTTGAACTGCAAAGCGGCTGGGGCTGTTTAGAATACTGCTTCCCAGTATGCTTTGACGAAACATTTTCCCAACAAATAACACGAATACTGCTACAGCAATAGTACTGCTACAATTGCACACACTTTCTGGTATTATTCGTAACAATTACGTAATATTATAACATTACCACAACCTATGCGAAAATGTTGCACTTTTGAATTTGATTACATGGACATCGGAGGTTTACTTAAATAAAAAATCGCCTCATCGATCCAACCCATACTTTTGAGGATGTAGCGCGGGAAAATATTTGCCAGGGCTAGGATTGATTTCGTGATCGTAAAATTATGATCAGTTTATCTGGCGAATAGACTTGCTTATTAGTCAGCTGTATAAATATCCAGACGTAATTTTTAAAATAAAGTTTTAATGAAAAAATAAATTTGTACCGTATGTGATTTGATGATTGGTGTTCTATTATTACAAAATGTAGAAAGAAATAATTGGGGGTCATTTTTAGAAAATCGTGTTGACGTAGAAAATTAACACAACATGATTCAACAATGCGCGGAACATATATCAACATTTCGAAAAAAGGTGTGTCTGAAATAATTCAAAGATCTAGTATTTAATGGATAATAAGTCAAATTAAAAAAGAAATTTCTTGATTCAGTAATGAAAGTCTAGGAACACCGTAATCGAAAGTATAATGTTGCATTTTTTATAACTTTGCCCCTCAAGCCCCTATGGCTACATGGCATTTCGCGTTTCTCGATCCTGCCGCTAGATGTCGCATGATCGCAAGCACTTGTTTATACGGTATTGAGATATCTGCCGATATCTAGCGGCACGACTGAGAAAGACGCGAAATTCTGACATCATTTTTAACCTGTTGATCTTAGGTGTTAAGTAACTTACGACTCACTGATCTAGACAGGGACCGTCTTAAGAAACAAAGTTACAATACACGCCTAGAGAATGCTTTCTCCGAAATATGCTTCATTAATTATCGTAAAATGAGATAATATTTCAATTAGCTTACGAGGGTTATAGTAAAAAATTTGAATTTCTTATTTCAAATTATATCCCCTCAGTCACAAAAACTTAACTGGAGGATCACTATATAATAACAAGACCACAGAATTTTAGGCACCCATACTTTGGTTGTGGGAATGGGTGCAATTGCTTCAGAAGTACATGCAGATCGGGGACGAGCGTGAAACATCATCTTTGTATTGACTTTCAAAGCTCTTTATGATCGGTATGTTGGGTGAGAGATTTTGGTGCGTAGATTGCGTATTCGATAAGTAAATGTTTCGAGGGAAATGAATAATTAAAATATGATAATTATTCAATATTATTTGTTTTAGGTAAAACACATATTAAAATAGGCCCCAATCACCCTTTTACATTTTAGGCATAATTCGATTTTTTCAGTAGATACATTTTTTCATGGAACTAAATAGGCATTGGTCCGAAAATCTGAAGTCTAGTACTAACGTTTTGTGATCAACACAGAACTCTTTATCACAATAATGAAAGAGAGAAAATACGAATCATCACTAGTTCCTTATTCCCATAAATCATGATGTGAAACAAAAACATTAGTTTACTCATACCATCATGTTCTGTTGATTAAATCAGATGGTTTGTCAGCTTCATGCGTTTCGATCACCCTATCATGGCAATGAGAGTGAGATCCTAAGGTACTTTCATGGTGATGCTGAAGTATTTGGGACCTTCCAAGCATATAGTGAATTCATGCGGAACTCCACGTCTGAAATCAAAAGAAATGAGAAGAGCTCAGGGCGTCAACTAATGTCACAGCGCCTCCAACCGGGAGGTTCTAAGCTCGAGATCCGACGGTGACACGATTTTCGACACTAGCAACATAGCTACGTCGAATCGAGTCGCTGCAGCGCATCCACATCCACACAGCCGTGGTTTCCGTAACAAACGGGCCACGTACCGTTCGTGATCTTGTCTTCATCTTCTTTGCCCTATCCTCATCCCTTAATAACATACTTACACTTGCACACGCACTACTACACCATACATGCCCGGAGAGCGGTCGGGAGCTTATAGCTCGTCCCGTCTGAGGGCGATGCCCCGCTGGAGGGAGATACCTAGTTGGGATAAACTTCGCTAGCCGACGGTGGCTCGGCGCCGGACTCGCCATCCACCAAGAGAAGATCACTGCCACCTCTCAAGGAAAACACGTGCACTGCACTTATGAGACTAATTACCTTAGCAGTTGACGCGCCCGCAATCACTAACAATCAATTATCAAATCCAAAGAAATGCAGATCTTCATACTGATGTTAAATGCTAAGAAGGAGAAACTGTTAAACCTTTTCCACTGTAATTTACAGCGCGTGGACCGGGTCTCATTCTTCGGCCAGTGTTCTTCATTCGCGTTAATCAACGGTCGGAGTTTTTTTCACGCATCCGCCTAAAAAGGAAGTCGTCCATGCGTGTGAAGGAACGATGCGTAAGTGGATGTGAGCAAGACTGAATTGAGTTCCCGTTAAAGCAGATGAAAGGTCTATGACCCTCTTTCGCTGCCATCGACAGCGTTTTTTTGTAACAGATGTCCTCCTTTCCTGGTATCGCCACACTGTGTGGTTTTTTCGAGGTTCGCGTACCTAACCCTTTTAATTTCGCTTTCATTCGGAATGGAGTTTCCAACGAAAATTTTTTTCTCTTTTGTCGTTTATTATGTATTTATTGTACGTTTGGCTTCATTTCCGTGCTCTCTATTAAATTCATGCTTTCCAGTCACTTGTTTTTGCACACTTCTTGTTCACACGTGTGTACATTTGTCTGAGAATAGATAATCTCACGGGTTTTGGCAAACACAAGCAAATTTTACGAATAATTTCATTCTTATAATTAAATTTACACACTCAGTTTGTGGGATGGAGTAGCACCGCACGGAATGGAGTAGTACCGCGTGAGTTGGAGTAGTACCGCATCGGTTGGAGTAGTACCGCATCGGTTGGAGTAGTACCGCATCGGTTGGAGTAGTACCGCATCGGTTGGAGTAGTACCGCATCGGTTGGAGTAGTACCGCATCGGTTGGAGTAGTACCGCATCGGTTGGAGTAGTACCGCATCGGTTGGAGTAGTACCGCATCGGTTGGAGTAGTACCGCGTGAGTTGGAGTAGTACCGAATCGGTTGGAGTAGTACCGCATCAGTTGGAGTAGTACCGCATCGGTTGGAGTAGTACCGCATCGGTTGGAGTAGTACCGCATCGGTTGGAGTAGTACCGCATCGGTTGGAGTAGTACCGCATCGGTTGGAGTAGTACCGCATCGGTTGGAGTAGTACCGCATCGGTTGGAGTAGTAACGCATTGGTTGGAGTAGTAACGCATCGGTTGGAGTAGTAGCGCATGCGTTGGAGTAGTACCGAGTCGGCTGGAGTAACACCGCTTGGGATGACCACTAAGTACGATGTGTTTGAGCGGCATTAGAGATTAATCCGTATTATTGCCGGTGGCGACGGCAGCGTCGGGGCAGCACACGGAGAGGGAGACCGGTAGTGAGCAAAGCTTCCTGGCGAAGACCCAGGCAGCGCAGGAGCGGAAGCCGAAGTGTTGACGGCAGCGGGTGGGGGTGGGGGGGAGGAAGGGAGAGAGAGGGAAGCCGGTGGCGCCGCGCGGTCGAGTCGTTTGCTGGCGACGCTCCGAGCCTCCTCTGCCGGCGCCAGGCATCTGCGCAGCACTCTCCTGCGCTCCGCCAACCACGCCCCCTCCCCTGCTCCTTCCCTCGCACCCCCTCCTGCCAGTGCTCCTAACGGCTGAGGTGGCTCAGGGCATCAATTGACGGCACTGCAGTGCCTCTGACCGGAGGGGGGGTCCTAGGATTCCAGTCCAACAACACTAACTTGAAAGCTAAGTCGAATCCAGTCGCTGTCTGCAGGAGAATTCTTGCTGACAGGTAGGTAGTTTTCCGTGGTTTCTCTGATCAACACCAAACGAATGCCGGAGCAGTACACCAACAGTGACAGTGAGCGGGCTTTCTTTCCCCTTCCTTGTCCTATCCTCATCCCTTACTTATACGCACTTACACCACCATGCTCTACACTACCGCACATGCCGGGAGACCGGTCGGGAGGTTGTTTTGGCTGGGGTCGTCCTCGCTCCCTTGTCACCTCCTCTTTTCCCGCTCGCCGCTCCCACCGGCTTTCCCACTCCTCGGTTTCCCGCGCCCCGCCCACATTTCCATAACTACTAAAAAATGCAGCACTGACTCGTATAGTACTGTACGCTAAGCAGCTAGAGCAAATTGTTAGTAAGAATTCTCGGGTTTCCTGAAATATGTGTGGTCAGTCTTGAAAGACACTTTACCACAATTGTTTTACTTAGTTTCTTATTTGATGATAATGATATGATGATTAAGATGAATGTCGTACTAACGCCTGTAGGTGTAGGCTAGGAGAGAGCCTCAAACCTTCACTATACGTATAACGGTATCACTCTATCAATATAATGTAATAATGATATACATCAAATAATGGGGAGTGAATATTGAGAGACTGACGACGGTAGAAAAAATAAAAATTCAGATGAAATATTTAGATATGAATAACTAATCCTGCAACATCACAAAGTGAAACAACCATGCTCTACTCGCATGAACACCATCTACGTAGCTGGGTCGCATTCAACCACAGTCTGGAGGAGACGTTCTGCTCCCGGTTGCTCTGATCGGTAGTTTTCTGAGGTTCCTCCGATTAATACTACGCGAATTTCGGATCAGTCCCCTCCCACACGGACCAAAGATATTGCGTTATCTTTCCTTCTGCGTGTGATATTCTCTTCATCAACCTTGTTCCGTCCTGTCGTCTTATAAATACACAAACATACACATACACGTAATTACCAACTCTTGCACACACCACTCTACAAATCGAGAAACATTTGTAAGCTTATAGCTGGTCCCGACCTGAGCCACAACCCGCTGAGGGAGATACCTGGGAGGAAAACCCGCATGTCACCTTGTTGCTCGGCGCTGGATCTCACGTTCTGCTATCTCCTGATACATTTACTTCACTTGCAAGAATAATCAACTATATAGTTGACGCCCCGGGAATGAAAAAGTCAGAGCTCTCAGAGCCAAACAAAATTGCAAGTTCCGGGCCAGTTGGAAGCTGTGCTACTGGGAACTCCAATCTTATCTCCGCTCACATAAACTGCGCCCGAAGCTCTTGTTTGGACGGAGGATCACGTCCGGCACGTAATCCTGTCTCTTACGATATTCGTTCCTCGGGTGTCACATATAAGGAGACCAGATCATAAAAACCAAACAACGGGACATTGTGACATTTCCTTGACTAAAAAACGGGGCAAAACGGGGCACATCTTCTTCAATTAACATTGCTTGCGAAGTCCCACTGTAACTCACGGAAGCGGAAGGTGCGGATTATTGAATTTCTCAATAACGATAGCGATAAAGCATGTATTAGCTCATATGACACCATAGCTCATTTTCACTTCCTAGAACCACCACTTAATCTCTCCCTTTTTTATTTCAGTAGTCTGTGAAACACTTGTTACGCGGTACATGAGCACATGATCTGCTCGCGTTTACTTTTTATAAACTAATGCACACCCAATGGAATACATAATGATAAATTTACAATTGTTGACGCCACTTTATGCCAATTGTTCTTGTCGCAAAATCGGGACATATTGGCGTGCCGTTTTCCTTTCAAAAAAATACTGTACAGGGGCTCAAAAAAGGTACCGTCCCGGTTGATAAGGGACATCTGATCACCTAAGTCACATATGGATTTCCGAACCTTCACATAATCTGACATTTCTTACTCCACGACTTGCGTAATATTCATGTTATTGTTCAGTAAATTGTGGGGTATTGATAATTCTTCTTCATAAATCTCTTCAGATTGTTTTAATTCGCAGATTTCCACTCCTTCCTACATTCCAAAATGAGGAAAATCTTTGAATTTACAATGAATTCATGGGAGACGAAATATTTGTTTTCAAATGTTTTAAATGGTATCCTGCTTTGGAGTATAAGTACGCTCAATTATAAAAGTGGAAATAGCGTATACGAGCGTATAATAGCGTAATTCGTACGTTATAGCAAACAGTTTCTCTCTATTTCAACATATATTACTTTCTCGTTTCGTAATTTCCTGAAGAAATAATGACGAAATTAATACTTCACCCTATTTATTAAAACTGTAAATCATAAAAAAAATCGTTTTTTCGTTTTATATTAAATAGACACACAATCTCACATCTTTGTTACGACTTAATGAAGTACACTTAGAACACAATACAAACAATGGTATGGACATACCGTAGAATACTTGAGAACATACAAACTCACGTAAAATTGATGGAAATATAGAGGTACAACAGTGTAATCTTCAGAAATATGGTACAAGTGCAGATTTTGCACAAGTATTTCGTAAGAAAATAAAACTCACCGGTTTTCCCAGATTGTCTTAAGGTTTATTGGTTAATGGTCTCGGATGTCAGTAGATGTAGAAACGAACAGCCAAACTTACCTAAAAGCAGAAAAGAGTTATCTGATAGAATTACAGAGCAGATATCAAGTGCAAATACATTACCTACAGAAATGTCATAAAAACAGAAGAAATATTTTGTCATTAGAAATTAAATACTCTCTTATTTCAGCATCAACATGTGAAAAATATAATTTGCTATAAGAAAAGATCAAGTTACATAAATAAAAATGTATTTAATATGTTTTCGTTTGCTATTAAGTTGCATTACAGTATTTTGTGAATCCCTTAAAACGTTCAAGTTTGTTGTAACCATATCACACAATTAATAAATGCTCAAAGAAGATGTTGCAAACTTTTTCAATGCAGGAAACTCCGATTATTTGATTACTTACCCAAAGTGATTAGGTATCTAGGTGTTTTTAATTGTATTTTAGGAAACCATTGTATTTTATATTTAAAGAAATAACATTATTTTTTGAGCATGTAACCTGATTTCATTATTGCTGTTTCGATGTTTGGACGATAGAAATGGAGATAAAGGAAGATAGTTTCTTTGATAGAGAGAAACTAACAAAAACTGAGATGTTATATATATATATATATATATATATATATATATATATATATATATAAATATATATATATATATATATATATATATATATATAAACTTTACCAACAGAGATAAAGTAAATATGAGGTACACCCTGAGAGGACTGAAGGAACATTAGCCCCCGAGAAGCTGATGAGACATAATCACAGTCTGTGACATACTAACATAATACTAAATACATACTAAATAAATATAAATCACGAAAAAATCAACATAACTGCAAAATTCAAAAAAAATTAAGTAGACTGGACTACATCTAAAGCACCTCCCATAGAAAAGTGGTGCCTCTTTAAATGTACAAATGACAAATAGACATGTAAACGAACGGAAAGACCAAATGCACCCCAAGGATCGAGCGACGGGCAATTTTCCCCGGGAAAATCCCCAGAGCTGACCTGTCGTGAACGACACATAAATCTCCGGGAGCTGGCTCTGATACGCAAATCGCATAAGTACATCACTCGCTTGATAAAATCGCCCATGCAGTAAACCGTATTGATTTCGACGCTCTCTGCACGCTCGATTGACTGGGCGCGCGAAAACTGCGCAGTTAGGGTCGCTTTCCCGCATCACCCCTGTTCTCCTTCTTGGATCGTCGCCAAAGGATTCTGCCTCGGGTAGAGATTTGCTCTGTTCTTCAAAACAGGGCCGTGTACCGTTCGCACTACTGGAGAGTCCTTTTCAATGGCGGACCGGTGCACGTTTCTTTATAAGGAGGAAATAAGTTAATTGCATGAACTACTTGAAATGAAGCATCCAACGAATAAGAGCAACTGCGATCACGCGTCAATTGCGATTGAATAAGAGAAAGAGAGGAAGAGAGGGATAAAGATATAAAAGAATAGAGAGAGGAGGGATAGAGAGAATTCGATGGTGTGACGGTTTCGATGGTGTGACGGTTAGCGTGCCGGACTGTCATACCCAAGTTCGCGGGTTCAAACCCGATCGAAGCCGTGGATTTTTAAGGGCGAAAAAAATCCTTCGTACGCCTTCCGCGGAGGGGAAGTAAAGCCGGCTGGCCCATGTTAGTAGATTTACTTGCATGTAAAAGATGTATCCCTCAAGCCTAAATGACGCCTCTGACGTGAGCTAAATTCAAATCGCCTGTTTCGTCGCCCGAGATAATACCTTCTTTCTCCGCTAGGTGAAAGGAGCGTAGCTGGTCAGACGGAAGAGCGGGCCTGATGGCCCGAGTCTCGCCACGTAAAATAAGGCATTAACTATAACTATAACTAGAGAATGAGAGAAAGAGAGAAGTATGGCTATAGAGAGAAGGAGGGCTATAGAGAGAAGGAGGGACAGAAAGAGAAAGAAGCTTATCAGTACGGTTTGTCCCTTTACCCGGACTTCCGCCAATCCACGGTGTAAGATGTGGTTCAGACTGTGCTCCCTGACTGTGTTCCCGTGGTTCAGACTGTGTTCACTGGCCGGAGTATGACTACTCCCGTGTGGGTGATAAAAAGCGTTCAAAAAATACTTGCTGATGTAGTTCAAAGAATCGTCTTTACTTGGCAGTTAAAAGGAGGATATCCTCCTCTTGGGCGGTAGAGCTATATTAAAAAGTTTTATTTTCTATCCGATGCGCTATCCACAGCTTTTTGAGATTAGGGTGGTCGAACTTTTGCTACACGAAAGGAGAAAGATCTGAGAGTCCATCCTCAGAGCGAATACGATCGTTTTCAAGTCGCTTAAACGCGCGAGTATTTTCACGACTCAAACTTTAATCCGCGAGGTGTGGAGTTTAAAACTCGATTAAAGTCAATTTCCTCAATGCTAAAACTAAAATATACCAATTTTTCTTCTAAAATAAAAGCAACTATTTTATTTGGTAACTATATTCACAAGAACAAGAGATGTGATGACTATTCTGTCTTCCTTTTCCTGAGAAACTGCCTGTGGCTTTTATAATTGTTCATTTAAAGTCTGCCGCTGCAAATGTGTGTCTTCTTACGTTTTTAGATCATATAGACTTGATGTCGGATAGATCCTCGTATCCCTTACATCTCTATGATTACGTACGTATACGTACAAAGAGAGTACAAAAGAGGCACATCATCATCATCAGCAGCAGCAGCATCAAGACAAAAAGTGCCTAGTCGCTGCTGGCTTGACTTTCTATTCTCCACTGCCCTCTTCATCTCTGTATTGTTAGTGAAATGCTACATAATATCGAGAAAAGCAAACAAAAAGAAAAACAATAGAAATAGTATTTAGAAAAATTAAAATGTGTGAGACTCAAAATAAATGTACCTTGAAAACAGAAGAAATGGGACACCCCTACGAAAGTGCAACGTCAGGTTGAAGAAAGAAGAAAATAAGAAAAATAGAAATGGAATATAGAGAAATTGAAATTATTAGAGGCTCAACGATTTACCTTGGAAACAGAAGAAATATATCCCAATGGTTCAAACACTAATATTAAGCCATAAACTCCTTAATAGCC
Organism: Acheta domesticus; assembly: GCA_031308135.1. Classification (NCBI taxonomy): domain Eukaryota; kingdom Metazoa; phylum Arthropoda; class Insecta; order Orthoptera; family Gryllidae; genus Acheta; species Acheta domesticus. The sequence continues at coordinate 56,677,505 of JAHLJT010002630.1, forward strand.
TCTGCAAAGAAAGCTTTAAACATCTGCAGATGATATTTTAGGCAAGCCGAAATTTGTATCAGGGAACCACGGATAACAGAAATATTATTCGGCTGATGGGTAAAATAAGTGAAAGAATAGTATATTCAGCATAATATTGATACATTTACAGGATGACTAAAACCATACCATAAAGAAGTGAAGAGAGTCAAAAGAGGGATGAATAGAAGAAAGTGAGACACAGTTAACTTAAAATTTCTACCTTATCACTTTTTCCTGATTTCCAGAATATGTACTCTTATCTTTCATCACACACATTTGAACATTATGAATAAAGCGATCGTTTTCGGCAGCATCTGATACTATGAAATGTTCGCTCACATTCACTGAAAACGTTTTGCATCGACAAACGAGCTGCAGATCAGGTTGTACTGCCTACGATATTCCATCAGCAGTACTATCTTTGCCTAATTATCACTAAATCGCCGACTTCTTTCGCATGTAGCAAAACGAGAGCTCAAAAGATGAGATATTGGTGACAGACGCTTTTCGGCTAGGTCTGATGAATCCAAAGTCAGGAAATGTATTTTACACGAGTGGCTACTTTCAACGACAAGACACTTCTTTCTCGAAGCTTACAAGCACTTCCAAAGCGCTGTAACAATTGAAATACATGGCAGAGAAAGAGAGAGAACAAAATAATCTATATTTGCTGGTCAAATAATTGAAACATGAACTAGTTATTTATGATAAGAGTGGCAAAATATAATCACTTTGTCCAAATGTTTGATACATCATTTTTAGACAGCATTTCTGACATACATTTTATTTCATTCAAGCATACAAATCACTGTTATGTTAAGGTCAGTAGTAGCTGATGCGGTCACATCAAAGTATCTTGTTTTCTTTGTGTATGCACAGATTTATCTGAAAATTCGTCTCACTTTTAGTACTAGCGTTAAAATTGAACGTTTAGCACGCTTTGCATACCCTAAACGTAACAGCTTTTACTAAGAACCGTTTGAAAAGGTGTTCATTTGTCTATCAGTCGCCGATTTGTATTGCAATATTATTCAAGAATTAAACCTGCGTATCGTTAACTAATATGTTATTAGAATGAATGCGTGAATGTCCTCCTGAATCTAGATGTTGAATGCACTATATCTTTCCCTGGCGGACGAGCGAATCACGACAACTCCAGCAAGTCGAAAACTCGCTTTGGCGTCTCTGCTGCTCTCTTATAGATTTTGCTCCAATCATTAGTCTCTGTCACGTTGAGACCGACAAGAGTGCTTTCTCGTTTATTTTCTCCTCCAGCTATACCATAAAAGATTTCCGCGCGAAGACGTTTTCCCAGAGAATTTAAAAGTTGTCTTGAAAAATGGTACTAACGAAGTTTAAAAAGCGATAAGAGATTTTTTGGGAAATGGTGTTTATTGCTACATGAAATTAATTTACAAGGGATACATCCAGTCAGGAAAATATTTTATTTTACAAGAAAGTGAGGGATACAAACCGTTTTATTATTGTCATACCCGGACTTACGAGTACTTACTTTCGTAAGATTCGTGAAAGGGTCATATCTGCATTTTGAAAAACAAAAGTAAAAATTTGGTTTGACAAAGACAAATGATACATCAACTGCCTATACCAAATGTGTTTATTTACCTAATAACATGTAAATTTTATATTTATAATTTTTAATTATAATTTTTATCATTATTTTAACGTATTCTACATATTTTTCTTCCTCCACAGTAATTTAACAAATTCTAAAAATTAGCACGTTATATCTATTTAGTTTTTAATACATATTATCGCACTTTCTAAATCATTTCTCATTCTCATTCCTCTCCAATTATACTCCTACTCAGTTAAGCCTATTTTCAGTTTACATTATTCACAGTCTGTCACAATTTTCTTGCTAATCTTGTGCATGTTTACTTAATTTTTATCCGTCCAAATCGCAGCAATTTATTTATACCTATGCATTGTCTGTATTAATACAATGTGCCTATACTATTATTTGAACTTAAACCCCATTACACATATTTACGAAATAAATTTTCCACCGGACTACACTGTTAAAATCAATGAAAACGTCTGCGCAATAATTTGTGCAGAAGTTTATCTTCCCACACGGCATTCCACAAAATTAACGTTTAAACCGAACGCGCGCCATTGAGAAGCCAACTGATTTCTCCGCCTCGTGATGAAGGTTGAAACCCGCCCCAAGCCCTCGTAGCAAAGTGGCCGGTTCGTCACACGAGCAGCCTGTTTTTCCAGAGGGCTTTGAAATCACAAAGCGACCGGCGTGCTGCGCGTGACGGGACCCGGTGTCACGTGACACCTTGTTTTTCCGCGCGAAGCCGCCTGCTGCGGCGGGCAGGGCGGCCAGCGCACGCGGTGTGGGTTAAAACCAGCCGCTCGCACGACACGCTTCGGGAAGCCCGTGCGCGGAACGCACGGATCTACGCTGACTCACAGAAACGACGCGGGGTCGGGGTTACGTTGTTCTAGTGCGGTGTAGGTGGTAGTTTGTGGTACTACAGATTCGAATATAAAATAACAGTTCCAAGAGGTTTATAGACAGACCAACAATAAAACTTTATTCATTAAATCACATGATTGCACAGTTGGATAACTATAAAAAACAGCAACGTTTCGGAGGACAGTTTTTCCTCCATCATCAGGCCTTCCAGGAATAAAATTAGATGATAAACCATGTGAATAAGAACATAGTCCTAGGTGACTATGATGATGCTCGTTAATACAGTTTATAGTCGTGAGCGTGATTAATTAAAAAGAACATCACAGATGGTTATTCTAAAAGAGAAAAATATAAACCTCAAATTAAAATGTGCAAAAATTATAAAAGTTTGTGACAAATAGTAAATTAAAATACAAATGAAAAGTATCAAATTGTAGGGCAAGTGCACAGCAAAGGAGATCCATACTCACAATTTGAGAAAACACATATTTCGACTGGCTGAGTTTAAACCTTATGACGAGAGCTCTTACTGCGAAGAGCGTAGCGGCATGACTGTTGAGGTGATAAGCGGGTATTGGGAGGGGCGGTGGCGGAAGGGAGAGGTGGGGGTAAGGGAGGATGAAGGAGAGGGTTATCAGAAGTGCTGGACGTACGACTGCTTAAGAAATACTTACATGGAGGGTTCTTTAGATCAATAGCAGGTGGTTGGACTTTCAGGGCGGAAACAAGGTTGGTGTTATGAGGTGGCTCGTTGTGGTTCTCCTGAGAGACATAACCTCGATCATGAACCCCATCAAAACTAAGAAATTCAGACCTTTCATTCTGTATGTCTTTAAATTTGATCAAAATGGAATCATAACTTTTTGAAAAGATGTTACACTCTATGTTGGAGTTCATGGATGCTATAGTTTTAATAAAAAGAGATTCAAGAACAATTCTGGAGTTCCAGTTTGGTTCTACGGCTAAAATGTTGGGATTACTGAAATCAATACTATGATCGTGATTGATTCGATGGGCCGTCAATGAGTTTTGTTTCTCAAAGGGGAGTTTGATATTATTTTTGTGTTCATTAATCCGGTCACACAGTTTTCTACGAGTTTGCCCTACATAAGAAAGATGGCATTGAGCACATTTTAAAGAATATACAGTGTTGAGAGTTTTTAATTTTGATATTGGATCTTTTAAATGACGAACTATGTTAGATTTATTGCAAATGGAATTGACTAAAATAATGCTAGGGAAATAACTATGGAGTTGTTGTTTAATTTTATTATAATGCTTTGGACATAAGGTATAGAAAAACTAATAGTATCAGAGCTAGTGGGAAGAGCTTGTGTTTCATCTACTTTAACCGTATCATGAACAAAAGACCTATGAGCTATATGTTTAAGTTTTTGACAAACAAATTTAGAAATAAAGGAAATAGAATAATCATTCCTAATCAGTAATAAAAATATTTTATGAAGAACAGCTGGATAAAAAATTGAATCAGACAAATCAAAAGCTCTCTGAACAAGGTTCTTAATCAGAGCAACCTTCATGGACGTAGGATGATTAGATTGAAAATTGAGAACGACACCAGCATATGTGGGTTTGGTATACCACTTAGTAAGGCAGAAATTGGGAAACCTAAATATGGTAAAGTCAAGAAAATTAATAGTGCATTCTTCTTCTTTTTCAAGTGTAAATTCTAAATTTGAATGATATGAGTTGAAATTATCAAGAACATTGTGAATTTGGTCTTGTTGCACAATGATTAAAGTATAATCAACATAACGTGTGTAAAATTTTAAATTTAATGTAGAAAGCACTTCGGTTTCTAGTTTTCTCATAGAAATTTCACATAAGATACTGCTTAGAACTCCCCCAATTGGACAACCTTCTTTTTGAAAGTATATTTTCTGATTAAAAATGAATGATATATTACATAGAATTAATTTAATTGCTAGTATAATTTCAGTTTTGGGTATATTAGAATTTTTGTATTGAACTTGAGATGTCAAAAGCTCATCTAAACTTGGGAATATTATTTGATGTGGCATAGATGGATACATTTTGACAATGTCTAAAGAGATAAATCTATCTTGAGGGGTAAGTTGAATACGTTTTAAGCGTTTAACAACATCACTACTGTTTTTGGCATTATATTGATAATCATCCTGCATGAAGGTTTTTAGAACATCATTCAAAAATTTAGAAAATTTATAATCAGGTGAGGACAAACTGGAAACTACCAGTCTAAAAGGAATTCCCTCCTTGTGGACCTTGGCGAACCCATACGCTCTAGAAATTCCCGGGACAGTTGGATACAAAAAACGATAAGTAGATAAATTAATATATTTCCTATCAAGCCATCTCTTCAGAAGGGATTGAATTTTGGGTAGATAAATTCTTGAGGGATCTCTAAGAATTTGTTCAAAGTTATTGCTAAATTTTAAGTTATCTTCAACCTTGGTGAAATAAGAGGAATTATCTATTATAGCGACTGCACCTCCTTTATCCGTTGGAATGACAACTAATTCTGGGTGATTTTTGAAAAAAATGTTTGGTTTGTAGGAAGTTACGATGTATTACATTTTGTTGCTTATTTAAAATGATGGGATTATTAACATAACTGGAGATGGAATTAACGAGGATATTCCTCAAGTTTTCCCTTTTATTTTGTGGAACTTTTTGTATGTTAGTTTCTATGGATTTGATCAGTTGAAAGGTGACACGTTTTTTATCTTTGTTTGTAGAGGGAAATGAAAATTGTTGACCTAACCTCAAAGTTTGTTGAACAGCCGACGGAATTTCTAAAGATGTTAAATTATACAACCTGGGGCCGAAGTTATCATCGGTTTTTTGTTGATCTTGAAAGTGTTTCAGACTTGCCTGCTTCTCTAAAAGTAAGTTATTAAACTTATCAAATCTTTTTCGACTCTCGTATTCAAATGTTTTTCTTAGTTTTGACGATTGCGTTTAATAAAAGAAGTTTAAAGTGTCAGAAGGTAAAAAACATTTTTAGAGCCAGTTCAGTCTTGTTTAAAGAGATTTGTAATTTTTTTAGTATATAATATTTGTCAGAAATGGTCAAATTCAATATATGACGGTTAAATTCAGCTCTGTGTTTATCAAACTGTTTTTTATATTTAGGAGACATAAAATTAAAAATTCTTGAGCAGTTTCTAATAAACTTAGGCATTAAGCCATTACGTTTACACATCGATAGAAAGTTTATATGAGTCTGGATCCTCCTATACTGAACACTTACCTTGATCCAAGTCTTGATGTGTTGCGCCGTCGGGCCATGAAGATTCTTGATGAATGAAGAGGTAGGTCGCTGCGGATAAACGGCCTCCATTTTAAAACCACCTATTTGGAACTGGTGGAGATACGTCTTATCAATATTTAGGACTGTCTGTTTGTATTAATTTGAATATAAAGTAACAGTTCCAAGAGGTTTATAGACAGACCAACAATAAAACTTTATTCATTAAATCACATGATTGCACAGTTGGATAACTATAAAAAACAGCAACGTTTCGGAGGACAGTTTTTCCTCCATCATCAAGCCTTCCAGGAATACAATTAGATGATAAACCATGTGAATAAGAACATAGTCCTAGGTGACTATGATGATGCTCGTTAATACAGTTTATAGTCGTGAGTGTGATTAATGTGTCATCAATCATTTTTTAATGATCACGTCCATATATACTACAGATTGCCGTCTATAATTGAAGGGCTTCCTAGAACAAGGGGCTATTCCACATTGGCCAAATTCTGAAATATTGAGGATTTTCTAGAACTTTCATAACATTACTAGGTGCACTTTTAAACTTTCAAGGAAAGTACCCTTGCAAATAAGTCCATGCTGGATGTAAATAACATATTCTAAAATAATAATTTTTGATGGCTTATTTAATGCTAGTAACTCAATTTCAGAACAAATATGGGGTAGCCCCTTGTTCTACTGAGCCTTTAAATTGTTGAATAAACATCGCCTTTTATTATTACATTAGTGTCCCGACTGTATGTCCTTGGGAAAATACAAGATGCATGGATATTCATTACCTTTTACAATCTTATAATCCTCGGACTTAATTAATTTCTCAAGATAGATTTTTCCATGATATAATTTTGTAGCAATTTTTCTCCTTGGTTTTCTCCTACATAATGAACTTTGGCTCTGATTGATATATTTCAGTATCATAAGTTTTGAATGAATGATATAAACACTTTGAGAGATTTTTCTGCATATGTTGCGATATGTATTATATATGTTGCGTTGCATTTTCTATAACCATTTTTTCCTAATGCTTTGTCATATTTTAGATTTTGACTGACAAATTGCCCTATAGACCAGTATTTAAATTAAATATATTATTTGCTTTTGATTGTGGATACATTTATCTATTTAGAAACGTTGCGGGAAAATTGAGCGACAAACGTCTACACCAATTTTAAGTGTTTTGGAAGGATACCAAAATTCTGGAGATTTTTTCAAGGAACATCAATGGAATCATTGATGAAAACCGAGAAGGAGACCCAGAATGTTTGGTAACATGTTCACATGGTTCTGCAGATAAAGTAATGTAGAAAGATACGCTCGGCACATTGCCCATGTATGACATTTATAAAATATATTTTTCCTATAAAAAGGATTCTATAAGATAATAGATAAGATATATTGAGTTCTGATCCAAGACATTTGAGGAAGAAACATTTGCTGAAATATTAGAATTAAAATATTTGCAATATGACTTATTTTGTGACATAGTACGTTGCAAATAATATGAGAAAATCTTAGCCATGCAGTAGCATCAGTTATATTTACTATTATTATCAGAGTATAATATTCAGCAATAAGTTTCGACATTTTCCTGTTGTTCTTATATTTTACCTCCTCGTTTTCCTCTTCTCTTTTTTACATTGATTACACGTTGCATTATCAACAAATTGGCATATTAGGTTTTAAGTGTTTTTGGACAAAATGCTTTTTAAAAATTTAAACTCCGAATTTTCATTTTATCACTTACAATATTCTATTTCAAGATTTTCTCTTTCCATACGATTAATTTGAAACTGTGTTACTTTTGTTTGTAATGTAACAATTAGTGTGTATTTGGAAACCATCTTTGCACACTTTTAAGTTATCTGTCAGGGCTTACGTAAGCATCAAATAGGTCTTGAGTGCTTATTGGCTGCTTTGTTGGAAGACGACAAAATCTTTCTCGTTTTTTCATGATTAAAATTGGCCATGGTCAAAAATTATTCATTGTTTTTTTAGAAGGAAAGAAATGAACAACCACAAATAAATAGTTTTATCATGGATCTCCCTGTGGAACGCCATTTTTGTTTCTTCGAAATGATTCTGTTACTAAAATCGTGTATTCAGTCTATCTTATTTAATACGTGACAAAATGTGAGTCGTAATCAATTTTGCTTGATCTGTAAAGAAGTTCCCTTTAATGAAATTTACTCACATTACATGCCACGGTACAGGGCAATATGTCAAGTCTATTGATAAACATTGGTAAAAATGTGAGCCATCCAGAAAGACGAATCGATGTGATTAACGTTTACTAAACACCCTCCGTATGTTTATTTGAATACTCAACTGTTCCACATCTCTATATGTCATGTTATATGTGGAAAAAAGACAGCGAATATATTTCTGTTTGTTCTTGTAGAATGGTCATGTAATTTGCCTGTCATATATACTCACACTGAAGTCTAATATAAATAAAATAACACACATTAATTTCATATAACATTTGTTTTTTGCATCCTTATAAAAACTTACGCCTAGACCATAATCGAAACCAACCCAGGTAATAATTGTGTAATAATTTTTATTAACATGTATATCTTTGAAATAGGAACGTACTGGGAAAACAGATTGTACTGCTGGATCATGAGCTGTCCGAAATTTGTATGAGTTACTATGAAAAAGGTTTGTATTAAAAGTATGATAAAGAAATCTCGTAAAATCTGCATTAAACATTTTCATTAATCTCTTAAAGGTAAATTTAATTATAATGTATTATTGTCAGCTTTTCTCACAGGGTTGTATTGAATTCAACTTGCTCGGAAGAGGTCCAATTTATTTTGTCGAAACTTTACCAAAATAAGTGATTTCATCTGAATGCGGGGTACTTTTGCCCCCCTACCCGATCCTCTGATCGTTTTCATTCCTTCTTCAAATTATCAACATTAGATATATCAAAAGCCACCGTATCATTTCAATTATTTGCATTATGGCCATTATTATAATTTTCAGTTATCATGAAGGCTGTCTGTGCAATGTTGTAGCGTCAGTAGCTTCAATTTTCATGTACAAAAGCATGAAACTAAGTCCAGAAGTTGTGTTATTAGGTAAATAAAGTGAAATTGGTTCTTTTAAATTTCTCCATTCAATATTTATTGCTAGATATTATTTTAATATATGAAGGCTGTATATTTAGTCTGTCTATTTCTTCTGTACATCTCAAGGCAACAGGTTGGTGCCTACAAAAGAATACAACACGCGAAACATCGAACAAAGCCGCTACGTCGGTGCATGTTTTTAAACTGCCTCGATCGTTCGGACAGGCATACAAGCATCTTTAAAAGGCTATTAAAGAGAATAATAGACTTATTGATTATTACTCAGAAAAAAGTACGGAGCACTTTCGCTACCATCAGATTACTTGCAACGTGGCCATTACTTTCCAAAAACCCTGCCAAGGTTTTCGACACATGGAAGGGGTAGCTATAAATTCCGCAAGCGTGTGTTGCAATCTTGCGAGAAACGCACTTTATTGGTTTTCATTTCCTCCACCGCCTGTGTCAGCATTTGCCCGTAATGTGTTGTGACACATTCCCAACTTTCAAGAACCTTTAGTTGGACCTGTCGATAAAGTAAAAGGAGGCCGTCACTACCTCGAATGCCTTTGTAGATTGTTACAACTGTCGCTGCCTTGTCATCTTCAGAATTAATAAAGCGATTGTATTAAATTGTGAGTAAGCGCTGAAATAACATCAGGCAATTCGTTTCGATTAATGGGTTTGAACACAAGAACAATTAGAACAATGACTAACCTACATCGATCGATTGCTCATTCAATGAGAAACATTGTGGTTCGACTGGCTGACAACAGTTCATAATAAATTCTTTATATTCTAGTTTTAAAAAGATGAAAGTATTATTAAAGTGATCACAAAGACTGCAGGAACACACAAAACATACAACATCATCCCCATATTCTACTCTTAATTTATTTTTTCAAACGATCTATTCAGCGGCTTGAAGATGTTAGCGTATCGGTGTGTTATATCCAAGTTTGCGCGTTCAAACTCCATCGAAGCTATGGATTTTTTCTGGGGGGGGGAATTCCTTATTATGCTTCGCTAAGGGAAAAGAAAAGCTGCTGTAGTTTTGCTGCATGTAAAATATCCTCATTCTAATAGAAGCCTCTGAGATAAATTCAAATCGCCTGGTTCGTCGCCCGAGTAATTCCTCCTTTCTCAGCTAGATGACAAAAGGAGGGAAGGAAATTTGCGTGGTTAAGAACAGACCTTGTTGGCCGAGGTGGCTTGAGCGTGTGCCGACTCAGCGCCTCGGTCGGAAGTGTCGCGGGTTCGAGCCCCGCTGTGAGCATGGTTGTTTTTCCCTTGTCTTACATGTATTAGTGTTGCCGCGGAGGGCCTTGTGAGTCTGCTGACCACAGACCGAGGAGCCCGCAAGTGCGCCTAGTGTAAAAGATTAATACGTCCCGACATAGTGCGTACCCTGCGTGCGTAGCCTAAATGGGGACCTCCTGAAAGCTGAAAAAAGCCCTCCGAAAAAAAGAGCGGACTAATGGCTCGAGTCCCGCCACGTAAAGTAGTACATCATTGAATTGAATTATTTTCACCTACACATTAACCTTAGCGTTAACCTTAGAAGGGGGAGTGGTGAAATGACAACCTGTGATTAATTGTAGTAGGGTTTCCCTAACCAGGTATCTCCCACTAGCGGGTTTCCGCCCCAGCCGGGACAAGCTTTGCGCTCCGAACCGATCCCTCGGTATGTGTGATAGTGTTGTGTTTGTTATTGTGTGTGTAAGTAAGGGATGAGGATAAGTCAAGGAAGAGGAAGGAAATATCGCGGTCCTTGGCCCGTTTGTTAGGGTACTGCATTTACCTGGAGTTGATCGGAAAAAACACGGGAAACTACCGATCAGAGCAACCGGCTGCTAGAATTCTCCTCAAGACAGCAACTGAATTCGACGTAGCTGACAAGCTAGCGTCGAAAGTCCTGCCACCGTCGGGACTCGAACCTTAGACTTCCTGGTCAGAGGCACTGCAATTATATCAGTTAAAGCCCTGTTAAGTGCTCTGATTATTGAGTGTAGATAAACGTAATATCCAACAACCATTTAACATATGCGTTTCTTTACAAAACAATTTCAGTGTATATAACTGTATGTTGCATCACGTTTTGAAGTTAATGAGGAAAGCAAAATTACTTGGTACAGCCCACTGCAGTGTTCATTAGGATATGTAGGTTTAGTACTTCAACAATTATTTATATAATAATTATATTTTAAAATTTGCCCTTATCTAAACGTACATGCGAATCTTGTTTTAATAGAAACATGAGTGTATTTTTGAATGGCGGGCACGCAATTGAATTCACGAAGGTGGCGGATGAGTGCGCCACCGACCACGCCGGCCATTGAAGTGAAAAAGGCCTCTTTTAATTCATCACAACCTCCAGGCTGCGGCTTCACTCGGCGGTTACTAGGACAACCGTGTCACCAGTGTTAACGGCGTGGACTCGATGTCGCTGCTGTCGTGCTGCTGAAGTAGAAGCCAAACAAGTTCGATTCTTCTTCCAATAAGCAATTCCTCAGTTGGGGAAAATCGCGTTAGCCGACGGTAGGTCGGTGCCGGATCTCACCATCCAGCGCGAGAATATTATCGCCACATCCCGAGCAAAAACATGCACTAGACTTACGAGACTAATGACCTTAGCAGTTGAGTGCCAGAAATTACCAATGAATGAAACAAACCCAAACTCCATCACCACTAGATCACCAGCGACCATTCTACTGTGAAACACACCGTAATACGTACCAACGTTCCTCCCCTGCCCGCCCTCAAGCCATCCCCTCTAAGATAACTCACCTTCTCCTCCCCCTGCGCACCGAGCGTAAACCTAAGAAGAGGAATCGATAGGAGAATCGAACTCGATTACCCGTCGATGACCAAAGTCAACAGGCGCCGCCGTAGGGGCCCGCCGGGGCGCGCCACCTGGCGTGCTCTTCAGCCATGAAGAGCCTCCGGGGCCGATCCAACGGGGAATTGGATGGGGCGAGGAACGAGCTGATCCGGAAAAATACTTTCGCTTTCCTGCGCCACGGCGTCGGCTTATTCCTGGCTTCTTTCAGGGAAACAAACAGACAAGACACAGCTCAGAACGGCGCGCAGCGAAGCTGCCTGGATAAAACCATATTAGCCATTAATTGAAGCCTCGTGGCAGCTCTTGGTCAGCGTGCTCGCTTTCCAGTGCGCAACCCCGGGTTCGATTCCCGATCGACGCAAGGCTATAGTGTGCGTTTTCCTTGCAATGTTCCAGTATATGTTGCTGTGTGACTCAAGCCATGAGGCCTGCTCTTCCGTCTGACCACGCAAATTTTGCTATACTTTTCCCCAACCTTTCACCAACGACGAAATCGGCGATTTGAAGTCATTTAGGCTTGAGGATCTTTTACATGCAAGTAAATCTACTAACATGGGACAGCCGGCTTTACTTCCCCGTACGAAGGATTTTTTCGCCCCTAAAAGTCCACGGGTTTGAACCCAAGATCGGGTTTGAACCCACGAACTTGGGTATAGCAGTCCGTTACGCTAACCGCTACACCATCGCCGCAAAGATATTAAGAATTAGTTCAGGTTCACGGGATATTTTTTGCTAGGGCATTTATCCAGGCAACAGCCGGTTACCGTTTACGTCCCAATGGAACGCATATTCGACCATAAACCAGACACCAACACACTTGCGCGCCTGATGTGGGATCAACAGAACGCGAGGCCCTCCACTACAACATACGTGAGACCAGGGGCAAAAACCCATGCCCAAGGTGGGGCGCGAACCCGTGACCCTGAGCGCTGCCTATACATGCACTTAGCCACCTCGGACTTTCAAGTTGTCTGTGTTAAATGAACATTAAACGTTTCTGGTTTTAGTTGGTACAACTCTGATGATGAAATTGTGTATTTCTAAAATATGGCATACTTGCATAATTCTATTTTTGGCATTAAATGTTCATAACCCATGATCGTTACCTCTGTGATTCTGAGATGGTAGTTAAGTTTTACAATTATTTAAAAGAAATTGAAGAATTGTGAAGAATTGCATTTTGAATTGCAAATACCTTACGCTTTTTTCTCGGGTTCTCAGAAGTGTTTGTGGAAATTTTCGTTGAAATTCCCGCATTTCAAATCTGTTTTCAATTCCCCTAGGTTCCATATGGAGCATAACCTAAATCAATTGTTTTGTCATTTATGATGCAGAATCAATTTAGAATTCCTTATTAGGTATTATATCACAGCTCCCAGTTCAGTGAGTAGTGAAGTAAATGTCATAGAAAATTTGCGACATTCGATATATTACTCTGCAACGAGGTAACAACGAAACAGTAATGTAACTAGTAAGATCGTTAATCAGCTTTTGGGATCAGATGAAATACATAGCCAACGTTTGAAAGCGTTATTAACTCTGGGTCCTTAATTAACTTTTCGACCACTCAATGAATCATTTTATGTTAAGCAAGCATTTGTGTAATTGGCTTTTGTTCCTTAGGAAGTCAATTCATTTTAATTTATGGCTAATTTATTCCATTGTTTGTTAATATCCCACCCAGATGATCCACTTGGCTGTGACGACCAATGAAAATGGTTGGTTTGAATTGATCAGCGAGGTGTTCCATTCTGAATATCCCATGCAAAGGTAGTGGCAAAACATGTCCGTGCAATAATTACAACGTCTCGTCTGTCTTGTGTCAAGTGATTGATCGTAATACTGAGGAAAATAGATAAAAATAATTTAACTTGAAAAGGAAAATATCGTTTACAGGAAATTATCGCCATCTCACAATTTTGTCAATACGTACTAGTGTAGAATATTATTGTTTGTCCTTAAAGATGATGATGAAATATTTCCTGGAGTATTACTCATATCGCTATATGATATGAAGTATTAGTAGAAATAAAATGTTCATATATATATATATATATATATATATATATATATATATAAGCGCTTTAATAATTTATTATTATAACCGATATATCTTCAAATATCAGTTACTGAGTTAAAGAAAACATTCAGGAGCAGGGGAGAAATTAAATACTATTTATAGAAATCACAGCAGGTGGGTAACTTTGATCTTCGGTAAACGATTATTTTCCCCACACGTGAACAGTAACATTTCTTAATTGAACCCAGGGTGTATCTCGTCGCTCCCCTTTAACACTCTTGCTACAGTCACTGAATGTTCTCATCGCTTCTTGATTTGAAGAGTACGAGCAGAGTGCGGCATGGGAGACTTTTTACATCTCCACAGCGGAGCAAGGTGCATTTGAGAGGATTTCTCTGCCTTTTTCTTGCTCGGCTCTTGAACTCTTCTGCGGAGGATTCGGCGTCAAAAGCACTCTTACTCTCTTACCTTTTGCCCAAGTTCTCTATTCATCAGAAAGAGGTCTGGAGAGGAATGGTGGATACAACTAGGTCGCAGAAAAAGGACTAAAGAATGTGAATTCAGGTTCAAGAATGTTCTCGGGCGCTTTCTCTTCTTCTGTATTTTATATGAAAGGGAGAACTATCAAAAAGGTATTTTTGAAAATCGGTGCATCTGATGATACATACTAAAATCAATGTAAGCTTCTATTTTGAAATGTAAGATTTCTTGCTGTCAAAATATCTTGCTGAAGCAAATCTGTTATAAAAGATGTTTCTCTAAGAGCGTCTCTGATGCTTCTAAAGACATAAGAGGATATATGAGAATGTTAACACATCTCGAAAACATTTGTTAACATACCTTCGAAACATTTGTGTCACACTCGCTCCTATAACAGAACAGCTTAGGTACAAAATCACGCCATCAAGAGCGCTGAAACGTCAAAATCTCCTTCACTTTCCCTTAATATTAAGTATTTATTTAATATATGCTATTCTTGCATTATTGCCTCTCTTTATTTGTTAATAAATAAAACGTTGTTCTCGCAATTGTTAGCTTTTACAGGACGTTTTCTATTCGTTGATAAGGGCATAACCTTGCGCCTTTCTGATTATTTCTGTGAATAAGTACCTAGCGACTACATTACGCATCGTGAGGAGAAAAAACAAATTTGTCAGTGTGTTAGAATACATATTTATTGTAATATTAATGGACAATTGTAATATTAATGTAAAATATTGATACGTATCAGTGTTTTACATATTACTTATTTATAGGTGTGTTTTAGTGTCTTATACGAACCATAATTATGTTTAATACGATGTAATTGCTATGATTATTGTGTTTTGAGTGCACAATTCTGAACTTAAGCAATGCCAATAGTTATTCATACACCACTGTGGTTGGATATGGCTTCTGCGGCATATAAAACCAAGCAATTTAAACAAAAAACACCAACGAAGAGACGAAGTATTATTGCAACTATGCGGAATATCTGTAACTTTCAAACCTGGTTCTTCCACTAAATCACATGGTGACTTAACTCTCCAAATTTGTGACTAAAATTAGTTCAAAAATATATAAACAATTTACTTACATATTTCCTGTTTCAGCAAAGCATTTCTTTTGAAGTGAACTACAAGTCTGTGTGATATATGGACGAGAGGCAGGCTACGTCCTGTACTTTTTTTTAGTTTCACATGATCCCTTCTTTTTGAGGAGCGAAAGAAATCAGGAGAAGCAAAATTATTCAATGTAGCAGCAACATGGTGCGTTGAGGCATTGGAAGAGGTCTCTTGGTCGGCTATATATTTCCAACCCTATCCATTACACGATTGCAACTGACTAATCATTTTTTATTTATTTGTATTTAGTCATTGTGTATCCCATAAAGGGCATTTGGTCTCGGCGTCGTTAGATCCCAGGGTTCCTAGACTATCTCCCAACCAGGAGACCTCGATGTCTCGAATTCGCCTAACCTTCGACTTCACGTAGTTAACTAATTCTTCCGGCGACGACGGTTTTGCGGTCGTGACCTTTCATTCCCTTGGATGACCCAGGGAAACCACGAAAACACCGGTCAGGATGACCGGCACAGGGATTGAACTCGGGCCTCCCAAATGCGAAGTCAGCGCCCTACACCCTGAACCACTTCGCTCAGTGACTAATCATTGCTGCATTCTAAACAAGTAGTGATCGGGTAATCCGCATATGTTCGTTTTTCCGTCACTCATGGTTAGACCATTTCCAGACAACGACACATCCAGTCCACAGTACGGGTGAACCGAGTTGTCATTCAACTCGTCTTGATCTGCAGGCAGGGAGAACTGGTAACTGTTTCGTTTCTTTCTAATCTAAGAACCACAAATTAATAAATATACAGATACATTTAAATCTGTTTAAAGCTTTGGAAAAATATCGAGTATTTGCAAGGGAAACAATTGAATCACTAGAACCAGAAGTAGGAATTTTTATCATCGTCATTCAGTAACTGAATATGCTCAGCCTAAATAAGAAAATAGAACTGATTTTCTTATAATAAAACAAGGGAATGATTGTTTAAGGATTTCTTTGCCTTATTAAGTTTGCCTATCGTTGTTCAAACACCACATGCCGCATTTGATTTTCCTTGCTTCCTTAACGGTACACAGTTTTGCCTTGAAAATTTTCCCTATGTTTTGTGTTTTCCTGTTTCCATAGTCGTCAACTAAGCAGTCCGCAGTACTCGAATAAAAATCAATAACGGTGTTAACTTAAAAAGAGTTTTAATTTAAAAGACTTACATAATCGTATGTGGTCAAAATGATGAACAATCAGGTGAATTCCGTTAACAGTATGCGATCTGTAGTATCCAAACAAAGGCGTGAGCTTCAGAAAAAACAAGTTTTGTTATTAACAATCTAGTTACAATATTTACGTATCAGAGTACAAAGCCTTGTCGCCGTATATCCAGGAGAGAAAGCAGAGAAACTTCGCCGGGTCACCGATAGCCAGTAGATGTGCCGAAAATGCAGAGGTCGCCAAGAATCCCGAAGGGTAGTCCGAAGTAGAAGCCAAAGTCGTTGCCACCAGAATCTTCTTCACCAGAACGCTGTATATCTCGCTGCCGACCAGTACTCGATGCTCGCTCTCCCGCTTCTGCTGCTCCGGGGCTGGGCCGGCGCCGCTTTATAGCCCGCCCGCTGCAGTCGCTCGCTGACTAGCCCTGCCATAGGGACAGCGGCGAGTCTTGGCGCGCCTATCCATCCGAGACGGGCGCGCGCACCCGGCCCTGGCCGGCCCGTTGCCGCTGTCCGCCGCTTCGCTTGGTGGCGCCTCCGATGCTGTGACGCAGCACGGCGGCGGGACATTTGACTGCCCGCGGGCGGTCACAGCACGATCAGTAATAATGAACCATTTTATGCTGTGTATATCACAAAAGTACACTACAAATAGCATTTTGAAGGGAATGTTTTCATGAAAACACATAATTATTTCCTTTCTGTCGAGTGGAGCGTCACCGTCTTAGGTTGCTCACGACGTCAACTGATGTCACTGCACTATCTCTCTGTCTCTGACTGTAGGTCTTAGGGCTCGAGTGCCGACTGTGGCAGGATTTGTTGGCACTAGGTAGATGGCTAGGTCGAATTCAGCCGCTGTAAGAGGGAAAATTCTAGCGGTTGGCTGCTCTCATCGGTAGTTTTCCGAGGTTTATCCGATTCACACTAGACGAATGCCGGAGCAGGACCGTAACAAAGGGCCATGGACAGCGTGCGATCTTTCCTTCCTCTTCATTGTTCTATCCTTACCTCTTTCTTACACACACAGACACACACACACACACACACACACGCGTACACTAAACTACCATACATGTCGAGAGACGGTGCAGAAGCTTAGAGCTTCTCCCGGCTGGGGTGGTGGCGGCGGCACGCAGATGGGAGATACCTGATTGGGGAAAACCCGCCAGGCGACATGTTCATAGGCCTCATATATCATCCAACGAAGGAAGATCATCGCTCCCTCACGAGGAAATACGAGCTCTACATTTACAGGACTAATGGCATTAGCAATAGACGCGCTCGGAAACACGAAATTATCATTCAATCGGGTAGATCTTCAAGGCAAATGTGTATATTTCATGTGAAATTCGTTTCCAGTGCTGTGGCTATCAGACTGCACGCCCTCCACAGAAATAGATTACGTCGATTTTTGGTCCCCGTTCTATGCAAATGGAATTAGTGGTGGAGAAAGCTTTTTTTCGGTTTTGCGACGATTCTAGTATTTCCTCAGCCTCACACTCCTTTATTTACTGCATCTTTAACTTCAATATCCAAATCATCATTACCTCATCAGCTGAAGTAGTTTGGGGCGAATACCAGGAGATTCTGGTTCATTTCTTGGCTGAGGCAGTCAGTTCTTCGAACAGTCAAAACCTCTGCAAAATTACTTCTCCCAACTAGGAATGGAGTCGCAATTGCGAAACGGGAAACATTCTTACCCAATTGTTAATCATACAACTGTGACCAGGTCATGAAATGTTCAATATTATTAATTATTATTATTTTGAACTTTTATTATACTGCATTGTTGTTGTTGTTGTTATTATTATTATTATTATTATTATTATTATTATTATTACATGTTAAGAGAGACGCTAAGACCCGACGTCGACCATATTGAGTTTTCCGGATACTAAGTCGCCGTATGGCATTTGTCAAATAAATAATGTTCCATTAATTACTTTTCTTCGATTTTCGATGTGCTCCTTGTTTATGCCTCACCGGGTCACCTGTCCTCATAGCTGACGTGTTAGCGAGGACGTGGTGCAGCGCGCTTTAGTGCAGGCGCCCGCGCGGGCGAGGCGCATGATCGATGTCCTCGAGGCGGCGCCGGCGCCGGCCTCGTCTCCGCCGTCATCGCCCGGAAGGCGGGGGGCAGGGTGCGGAGCGTCCCGGAGGACTTGCAG
The DNA here is from genome assembly GCA_031308135.1 of Acheta domesticus. NCBI lineage: Eukaryota > Metazoa > Arthropoda > Insecta > Orthoptera > Gryllidae > Acheta > Acheta domesticus. The sequence continues at coordinate 56,696,112 of JAHLJT010002630.1, forward strand.
TCGATTTACGGCCAATCCACGCTTTGACACTTCAATAAGGAGGCTCCCGCCGGGTGCCCCCCTCTCGCACGTTCGCCCGCCCGCCCGCCGCCCGCCCGCCCGCCCGCCCGCCCGCCCGCCCGCCCGCCCGCCCGCCGGCAAGCACGCCCGCACGCCCGCCCGCACGCCCGCACGCCCGCCCGCACGCCCGCACGCACGCCCGCACGCACGCACGCACGCACGTACGCCCGATCTCGCCCACTCGCTCTCTCACCCGCTCTCGGCCGCTCGCTCTCTCGCCAGATCTCGCCCGCTCTCGCCCGCTCGCTCTCGCCAGATCTCGCCCGCTCTTGCCCTCTCGCCAGATCTCGCCCGCTCGCTCTCTCGCCAGATCTCGCCCGCTCTAACCTAACCTAACGGGAAATTAGACATACATATTTGGATACCGATATTATTAATGCTTGTAAAACCGATAATTTGCTTTACCACGATGTAATCGCGTGCTACTCGATACAAAAATGTAACATTGATATTTTTGTTCGATAATGACAGTAATAAATTATTTTTTCATTATGTTTAATTGATTTAGATGATATTATCAACGCAAAAAATCTTATCCTTAAAAAATCATTTTAAGATTTAATTTCCGACAAGAGTAGATTATATTTTTTAAATTTCACATCAGCGAACACTATTTATTCATAATCGTTCACGACTGCGTATAAAAAGATGAAGCCCTTTGCGATATTTTTAACAAGATTCATAATTATGTTATGATTGACCGTAAAATATCGTGAAAAATGGTTTTCTCATTGGTATCTTGTATTCAGCTTTATAATGAGTAAAAATGGTTACAAATATACGTGCTGCCATACATTATCCTTCTTGGAATTGGCTATATTTAATTTTTATGTTAATCTCGATGCGAGAGACTGCCCTCAATTTTCTCTGTTGAACTATCATTTGGAGGCTATAACATTCAAGGTGAAAAATCAATTATTAAATTGGAAATTTTAGTTAGTTAATATACATAATAAACATATAAAAGAAATCACTTTTTAAAAATTTGCAATGAGCGTAAAGTAAAAAATAAAAAAAACTATTAGATATATAGCAGTGCACAGAAGCATATAAACAGTAAAATATGGCTCTGTCGCGGGAAGATTACTGGCTCCTAAGTGCAGAATGCCCGCGGAAGCAGGCGTTGTGCAGGTCTGGTCTATGGAATTCGAAGAAATGGACACTTGTGCGAACATTCACCTAAGTTGCGAATGGAAGTCGGAGTCTGAGTGAATTTTAAAAAGTGCGGAAGCACCCCTAGGTCTTATTTACAATACAATCTTAAACGTGACGTAAGTACTGTAAATTTAGCAGTAAATTTACTCGTAAAACAAGCATTCACAATAAGCAATGTAAGCTGGAACGTAAGTTTTGCCTTAACCTAGCGTTTGTCAACTGGAGAAAAAATGACTTCAGAGCCGCCTCCCCCTCGTGATATGGCGCTGGGAGAAGTGGTGCGAGCAAAGGGGGAGGAGAGAGGGGTAGATGACGGTCGTCGGTGACGATAACCTGGGCAGTGGACCTTTTTCGATGTTTCAGACAATATGAGTGGAAGACTGTCTACACCCATTAATTTTATTTCGGTTTGGAAAGAAAGGTTTCCATTTGTAGATAGTGGAAAAATGGCGAAAGATTAGTGTTCGAAGGAACGGCAGTATGTTAAAAAGTCCAACCTTCAGATTCATTACGTAGCTTTGCGATTCAGAGAAACCTGCGAGATAAAAATAAATTCTGAGAATTGACACAGCTCGCAATCATGAAATGAGTAAAAAATTTTCAGATTGAAGATTATGGAAAAGATACTGAAAATCACGAGGATTAATAACATTCTCAAAGAAAACTATATAACATAAATTATCAAGCCTGGGGTCCAAATACTCTCACGTGACCCATACCTATTTGTTATTTATTTGTTAACATTAATTATTGTTTAAGAACGAAAAAAGTACTCTATTATATACCATTGTATAAAATATTGTCACAAAATTGTTAAAACTGTCCTTTCCAAAAATCTTATCTAAAGGAAGAATAGAAGTGGAATTACAAGACTGAAGAGTCGGATATTGCTTTGAGTTATGTAATAATGTACATTTTATTATAGAATTCTTAATATTGTTATTGAATCATAAAAATTCTAAATGATAATTCTCATTTAAAAAACATAATTATCGTTTTTTCACGCCAAATCTTTTTCCTCCACTTCCGTATCATTGAACGGAATCATGTGCGCCCGCCGCCCCGTCGGGCACTTCTTTGCTCCGCTGCTCGGTTCGGAGAGGAGAGCAGAATTCTTTGACATCACAGAGCATTGAGTTTGCAAGCACTGCATTAAACAATCAGAATTCAACTTATTGAAGCTGGATCGATTTGTTTCTAGCCTGGTGAAAATATCGTTCCACCATGGTTTCGAACTTTTTTTTTTACTTTCCTAAAGATTTGTCTTTATCTATACGCGAGTACCTGTATTAGTGCTCGAATTTCTTTATTTTATAAACAAAGATTCTCTTGTAACAAATTCACAAATAATACGTCGAAAGTAATTGCTTTATTCGACATGTCAATTTAAAGGCACAAGAAAAAAGACGCAAATTCTTACTCTGAATACACTACGCGCATCGAAACCGTAAATTAATTCACTACATAATAGTAATGAAATGACATAATCACAAGTATCTGAACACAACCTAAACACTTGCGACCTATCATTTGCTCCTCTTGGATTTTGTTGTGCATTTGATTCCTTCTTGCTGCTCTCTGATTGGTCTTTGGAGGCATTCCGATATAAAATTACGTAAAAGCTTGATGCTTGCGAACTCTTAAGTTTACGAATTTACGTCTACGGCTACGTCTGAGCGTGGTGAATGGTCTCGCAAAGTAACTCATTTCAAGGTTTTGCGGTAATGCTACGTCCACATCCTACGTCTCGTCCGCATTGTGAATAGGACCTTATTCTCTCAATTACGCCAAACCGGCTGAGGTGTCTCACGGCAACAACTGATGTCCCTCCCTAAGTGCCCGGTGCTCTCACGTGCGTCCCTTTCGCTTTAGGGAGATTTAGCGCCACAGATTTGCTACCGACTAAGGTGGCTCATGCCATAAACTGATATCACTGCAGTGTCTCTGGAGGTCCAAGGGTTCAAGTCCCCACGGTGGTAGAGTTTTTTACACTAGCTACATAGCTAGGTCGAATTCAGCTGCTGTCTAGGTTCGACGTCAACGAAATTTTTGGGTTTTTGTTTCCGTAGTGTCACAGCCCTTTTTGACCAATTTATGGAATATTTTTCTTTATTATTTTTCTATTTCTCTATTTTCTTTCTATTTTTACAAATTATTTATTTATTTCATTATATGAAACCTAACATCATAAATTAATAAATTATTCTCGTTTTTAATGTTATTTGTTAATAGTGTTTTAACTCAAGCAGTAATTTATAACCTTTTTGCTTTGATAGCTTGGATTTTAAAAATATCGAAAAAATGAAAAATAAAAAATATAATTAAATGTTAGAAGTTGAGATGTGTTTTAGAGCGTATTATAATTTCAGAAAAGCACTGCAAGTAATGGAAAGTGAGGGACTAATTCGTCTCTCAAGGCCTGAGGAACAAAAAGTCAATGAGGGTCTCATACGACCCTCACACGTTACGAAACGAGATCTGTTGAGTACCACTTTTGACCCTCATGGTGTTCAACCTGCTAGAGGAAAACTAGCGGTTTGCTGCTCTGATCGTTAGTTCTTTCTTTGTGTCCGATCAACACTTGGCGATTGTCCAAACAAATTGGCCACGGATTGTTTCTCTTCCTCCTCTTCATTGTTCTATCCTCACTCCTTGCTTACACTTGAGTGCACTACACTACCATACGTGTCGGGAGAACGGTCGGGAGACTAGACCAGTGGTGACAAGGTCTTCTACTGGTGGCAGCGGCACGCGTAGTGGCACCGTAGCATGCTACAGGCTTTTCTGCGCGACTAGCGTCGGGAAAGGAAACTATTAGTAACCCCGCCGTTTTACAATATTGATGGCGTTGTCTCTGGTGGCGAGGTAATGAACCGAGTGGAAGGGTGATTTCGTCGTGGCACTCGTACCGCGGACTTCCGCTCGTGGCATCGACCTTGACAACACTGGCCTGGAGCTTGCCCCGTCTGGGGTGGTGCTCCTCTGGAGGGAGGTTTTTGGAAGGATAATTCCTCTTCAGCCAATGTGTAGGCCGGCGCTGAATCACACTATCCAGTGAGGAGGAAGCTCGCCACCTCCCGGGCTAAAATATTCTCTGTATTAATGGGACGAATCACCACTGCAGGTAATGTGATGCGAAACATCAATCAATTAATCAATCACCGGGAGAGATGGCTCAGGGCATCAACTGATCTCAATGCAGTGTCTCTAACCCGGAAGTCCTATTGGTTTAGTGGTGAAATGTCGTTGGCATTTAAAATTAAATGATCACAAGTGTTGTCATTGCCAACAATGTTATTTATTTTAAGAGCAGCTTTTTTAAGAGCAACTTTAAGAGTAGTCGTTACGTGGCTTCCAGACAGCAGAAAACTGATGATGATGGCTAAGCCATCGAAAGCTGCTCTTAAAATAAATAACGTTGTTGGAAATGACCACACCGGAAGTCCTAGATTCGAGTCCCGGCGGTGGTAGTATTTTCGCCACTAGCTTGTCAAATATGTCCAATTCAGTCGCTGTCTGGAGAATTTTAGCGGTCGGTTGCTCTGATCGGTAGATTTCCGTGGTTTCTCCGATCAACACAAGGCGAATGCCGGAGCAGTACCCTAGCAAACGGGACACGGATCTTGCGCAGTCATTTCTTCCTCTTCCTTGTCATATCCTCATCCCTTACACACACTCACATGCACTACCCAACCACAAATGCCGGAGACCGGTCGGGAGCTTACAGCTCGTCGTGACTGGGACAGTGCCTCGCTGGTGGGAGATTCCTGGTGGTGTAAAACCCTGCTAGCAGACGGTAGGTCGGCACCGGATTTCGCTATCCAACGAGGGAAAGATCACCGCCACCTCTCGAGGAAAACGGTTGAGGGGCGAAATCCGGTTAGCCAACGGGAGGTCGGCATCAGATCTCATTATCCAACTGGATAAGATGATCGTTACCTTCCAAGGAAACATTCACTACACTTACGGGAATAATGACCAGAGCAATTGATGGACCCGGAATCACTTATCAATCATCAATTTAACAATCAGTAATCGTCAACGGATTAGGAAGAACTGCAGATTTAGATATACTCTAGCGCACACACGCCTTATTTGGAACGAAAACCACAGAAGTGCAGAGACGCGCACACCTTGGCCTCTTCTGCGATGAATACCGTGACGGGCAAACGTATGTGCAAGTTTCACCTCCGAAGCGTCGAAAACTGGAGCAGCACAAGCGGATACACACCTGCCTGAGCAACGATAGAAATCAAAGGAGTGCAGACACTCGCTTCGGATGCAAAGAATTCGGGAGAAGTGCGTATGTCTGTGTTCTTTATTGAGCTACGACGAAAACTCAAGAATCGCAAAATCTCACTCACTCTCGCCCAAGCTAAAAAGGAAACTACTTTGAATAACTGGAGTTTTGCGTGTGAGGTAGAATCATGCGTACTAAACTAGACAATGTGTGAAAGGTACAGATGTTAAAACGTATTTGAAAATGGTTCAATTAATACAAACAGAACATTCTGAATTTTCAAAAATCCTAACGAGATCGTTGGTCACTTTTGTGTATTGTATGCAGCAAATGTATACATTAAAACCAGAAATACGTTTGCAAAGTCTACGCGTGCTTAGACGTAAAATTTTAACAATGTTTAAACAGAACAAACAAATTATTGTACATAATTGTGTCAATCGTCAAATATATATCTGGGGAAGAATTCTGTGTTTCCTTAGAAGTGTTTATTAATCACAAAGGAACAGGCCGATGCTATTGAAAGAAAAGTTTTTTTAGAATCTCCAAAATACATAGTTCCATCAATATCTTCAGATCGATTGTTTGCCACATTACATAACGTTTCTATACTTCGTGTACGTATACGAGAACGTTTAAGGCTATCCCTACCAACAGGCAGAGAGACAGAGAGAGGGGGGGATTGAGAGAGAGAAAGAGAAAGGGAAGGAGAAAGAGAGAGGGGGACAGATAGAGAAAGGAAAAGAAAACGATGAGGCAAACCAGAAATGTTTCGGACAGCTACTCGATGAAGATGGATATGCCACTCTCCTTGTCAGCTCGTTGATTGCTACGAATTTCTCACGTCTGAGTAACCAAAGACCATAAATCTGAAGGTAGGTAATGTCCGCTCGCGGGCCAATATGAAAGAATTGCCCCCGCGAGTTCAAATGACAACTGCCCTGCCCGTTGGCTCTTTTTACTCAGAGAGTCTCATTGCTTTTGACATGCGAGAGCTTAGTGGTGACACTACACACTACTTAGTGGTGACAGCTAGCCAAAAATCTCAGTAGTAATGTTATTCACAGTCGACTCTTTACAGTATGAATGAGTGTTAGAATTATAGCATAATTCGAACAGAAGCTTAATCCCCCTGAAATCTAGTATTAAAAAGAAAATTAAAATTTGTTCTTCTTGAATTCACTATCATACTTTTCATGTAAAATGTTAATAGGCGGTTGGTCAAATAATTGGTTATATTAGTTTTCCGAAGTTTTGGAACTGATTAATGTATTCAACATGCAACAATAGTGAGTTTGATGAGGGAATAATACAGTTCCGAAACGTCCACAAACAAGTAGAACTTACTATTTGACCAATCACCCATCAACATTTCACATTTAAATTTCTTATTTACATAATTCGATTTTCATGAACATTTTCCCAAAACTTTTCGTTTTCCCAATTTTCCAAAATTTCCCAATTTTTCGTTTAAAATATTATTAAACATTTAAGGACCATTACTCTCTGCAACGAAACCAGTTGTTATTACCCAGAAGATAATGTTAAAATAAATATTGATTATAAATATGACTTTTTACATTTCTTGAATGATATATTGAGGAATGAAAAAATAGATTTTGCAAAAAAGTAGCGGCTTGATTATCTGATAATTAAAAAGTTGTCTAATACCATAAAGCATTCACTAAAACATTGTATGGCAACACTTCTCCATGTAAGCTCTGATCTGGAAAAGAGCCTCTCACAACATTTATAACCTAGTGGTGATAGAGAATGGCACAGACTTTCCCATATTAGTTTTCTATTTCCTTGGGTCCGGGCTAGCTATTCGGAATTGCCTCTTGCCAGCTGCCATCTATCGCCACCCAAAGTACATGTTTTCACCTTTTCTTAATTTTTCGGTTTCCTATTCGTAGAAAGGAAATATTAATTTTAGAATATTAAAGAACACAAAAACCTTGTCCTAAATGAACGGATGGATCAAGGACTTACAAAACAGGGATTCTAGTCACACCACGTTACTGGATTTATTTTCTTAATTTAGCAACTGGATTTATCCACTTTTTCGTTATCACGGCCCGGCAACGATTTTTTTCTGGCGAAATTTCTCCAATTTTTCGCGCATCATTACATAACTTTCCCTATACTATGTACGAGTATATACGCACGTATACGGGAAAGTAAAAATTATAATTTTAATTTATGTAAAATTGTGTTTTTCTAACAATTTATGAAGTTTGGACACTGAATGAGCTTTTATTCCTTTTGTGAAGTAAATGAGTATTGATAATTCCCGTTCCAGTAAATATCCGCAGGCATGAGTGACAATGGTGGAAGATGATACAAACGTCTATGTGATCGAAAAACAGGTTTGCTTTATAAACACCGTTCTATCTGCGTCGTTATTTCAGAAGCTTCTTCAAACACCCACAAAAACAACCATTTCATCCTCAAACTGCCTGCTCATTATTCACAAAACGCTGAAAACAATGGCCCTGAAGGAACGCCAGTAAAGTTCCTCAGAAAGGGAAGCTAGTACCCAAGAATCCTGCCGCTGCTCTGCACTGGTGAAGGACGTGTTTAAGTCAACACAGCACTGGCCGAACCCAAGAGTCTTGGTGAGTTTTAAGTTTACATCACTAAACTCGTAAAAACAATTTATTTGTTTTTATACCATCTAAACAAGTGTCCAACAGTGCAAAAAGGTAGATATTTTGAAATCACAGACAGACACAGCAATTTTATTAATAGTGATGTAAACTGGAGGTGTTGATGGTACGAATAAATATATGTATTTGACCATATAGGATCAATCAAAATTGATTTCAGGAATTAAACTTTTTTTAAAAACATTTATTATTGGCTCAATTTATTAATTTATTTAACATTGTTAACCGTTGCCATAATTGCTCTTGAAAAGGCATGTACAAAGCGTGCGAAACGTTGAGCCAATAATAAATGTTTTTTAAAAAAAGTTTAATTCCTGAATGAATGTGTTTTTTATCAACACACATGCAAATCTTTCACATTGTTTCTATTTTCGATCCTCTAATGTCCAATGGAAATTCAACTAAAATAGTATTACAGGAGAGTAAAATGTGGTTCTAAATGCAAATTTTCATTGCAAACTTTTAAAGTTTATATAAGAGAAAAACATTATTTTCTAGGTTTCTAAAACTGCACAATGTTTGGATCATTTTCCAGTAAAGTTTCAAATTTTTTAGAACTGGCTGAAGCCGTCTTCAGGTATTTAACAAGTGTGAAGCATTCGCCTCCATCAAGACTCGAGAACTCGAACCATAGGACTTCCCGGTCAGAATCGCTGCAGTTTAAACTGCAATACTATCTCTGAGACCAGGGTATCAACTGATGTTACTGCTGTACCTCTGACTGTAAGGTTCGAAATTCTAGTCCCAATGGTGGCAGAAGTTCCGTCACTAGCTTGTCAGCTCGATCTAATTCAGACGCTGTCTGGAGGAGAATTCTAGCGGCCGTCTGCTCTGGTCGGCAGTTTTCCGTGGTTTCTCCAATCAATACCAGACGAACGCCGGAGCAGTACTCTAACAAACGGGCCACGGACCGCGCGAGATATTTCCTTCCCTTTCCTAGTTCCATTCTCACCCCTTCCTTACACACATACGCTAACATGTACTATGCTACCAAAAAAGCCGGGAGACCGATCGGTAGAGCTACCGACCAGTCTACAAGCTACCAGCTACCGGCTATCAGCTACCAGCTGACGAAGTTCTAAGCTCTTAGAACCTATCCCGGCTGGGGCGGTACTCAGTTGGTGAGAAATGCCTGGTTGTGGAAAACCAGGTATCTAGACATCAGCGACACGTTAGGTCGGCGCCGGATCTCGCCACCCGGTTGGGGAAGATCACTGCAACCTCCCGGGTGGGAAACATGCATCACAGTTACGGGACTAATGACCATAGCAGTTGAGGCGCCCGGAATCACTAACAATCATCCAACGCTGTGTCTGGGCTACCTCCGCCGGTCCTCAGGTGCAGAGCCGTACCCTGCGTCGTGGCGTGGCGTGGCGCCGGCGGCGACGGAGGCGGCGGCGGCGGCGGTGGCGGCGGCGGCGGCGGCGGAGTGACGTAGACGCAGTCTAATGTCGTTAAGAGACGCCGAAGCGGCGCCGCGACGCCGCGGCTTGCGGTTTACGAGGCCCCGCGCCGCTCGGGGCGCTCAGCCACTTTCCGACAGTTTCTCAAGAAACCGGCGCCGCCACGGGCGCGTCGCGGCGCTGTGGGTGCCCAGCTGGGATTTCACTTTTCCAAAAAGCATCGGCCGACCGAGCGCACGCCGTTGTAGGTAGGGTTGTAGGTAAACTCGTAAAAGGCGTAGGATGAGAAGGAAGGATGGCGTGGAAGGAAAGTGTAGCCGTGTTCCATCTAACAAATGAATGACGCGACCCGCCTGTGAGGTTTTGGGATGTGATGTAGAGCATTTTGGTACAGAAACCTTCACGTGTCAGATATCTTATTCTTCTTCTTACCGGGAGAAATGGTTCAGTACATCAACTGATGTCACTGCAGTCCCTCTGACAGCGAAATCCTAGGTTCGAGTTCTGAAGGTGGCAGGATTTTTGATACTAGCTTGTCCGCATCAGTCTCCATCTGGAGAATTTTAGTGGCCGGCTGTTCTCATCGTTAGTTTTCCGTGGTTTCTCCTATCAACCCCAGATAAAAGCGGGAGTAGTACCCTAACAAACGGGCCACGGACCGTGAGCAGTCTTTCCCTCCTCTTCCTTGTCTTATCTCTCCCCTTACACATACACTTACACTACCACATACACGGGGAGACCGGTTGTGATCTTAGAGCTTGTCTCAGCCGGGGCGGTGCCCCGCTGGTGGGAGATACCGTGGTAGTTTTCCGTGGTTTCTCCGATCAACACCAGCCGAATACTAAAACAGTACTCTAACAAACGGGCCTCGGACCGCGCATGATCTTTCCTTCCTCTTCCTTGTCCTATCCTCATCCCTCACACACACTAATATGCACTTCACTACCACAAATGCCAGGAGACCAGTCGAGAGCTTTGAGCTTGTCCCGGCAGGGGTGGTGCTCCGCTGGTGGAGGAGTACCTGATGGGGGAAACCCCATTCCCGATAGTTGGCGGTACGTCGGCGCCGGATCTCGCCATCTCCATCCGGAAGTGGCGGGGAAGATCATCGTCATTTCCGGAGAAAAACATGCTTTACACTTACGAGAGCAATGACCTTATCAGTTGACGCATCCGGAATCACTAATCAATCCATCGCAGTACTAAAACAAAAATTATTACAATATTATGGAGAACTCCCTGTTAAGTTACAATAGCTCGCGTCCATTGATACACCACTCATATTTGTATTCTAGGGAGCGATAGAATATATGTTTGAACGAAAGATCGTTTTTAGAAACTACATTATAATTTTGTAGAGTATTTGATTAATAAAATCAAATTTTATTCAATATGATAGAAAATTAATATTTTTTCTTTGAAAGGATACCACAATAACATGATAATAAATTTTCCGATTATTCCTGAAAGTCAAAGCAAACGCCATTGTGTTCATTTTTTTGTCGTTCCTCATTTCTGTTTTTTCTGGATATTCAAGTGTGAGATTTTTTAAAATTTGGTTTTATCCTTGTTAAATGTTTCCATTGAATGCGTAGGCATGACACAAATGTTTTCATATTCTAGAATGAATCAGAGTACAAGCATTCCATTAAATGCTTTCAAGATGGTTGTAGATAGCATCAGCGTGCCAATGGATCGATTCGTTTTTATTCACCGATAGAAAGCGCAAAAGAAAATCTATAATGTCCACTATACTCGCAAAAGGGGCTGCTAATCATTCATCTATGTAACTATCTTTTTACAACAAAAATAAAAAATTACAAGTTCAACTATAATAAAAATTGTGTCTTAATTTTCAGGACTGGAAACTCTTGTTTGAGTCAAAAATACATAACATAATTACATAACCGTAACCCATTACATTCGAATCAATTTTGTCATTAAATTGTTTCTTTAATTTTTACTTAAATTATATAATTTTATGTCCTATATATGGTTTTACAAGGTACTCATATACAGTTTATAAAATAAAATGAACGACACTTATTTCACTTTATTTTTCATTTATGAATAAAAACTTCTAGCACAACGTTTTAGTATCTTCGTTTTTCCCACATCAGACTAAAAAAGAAATAAAATATAACACCTTAATTTGCTACAAATAACTGATCTAAAACTTTAAAATATTGAAATTGTCTAAAATATTATCTAAAACATCAATTTCATCCATTATTGAATTTGTCTTCATCTAACACTGGCGGCTCCCTGCAGACGTTTTCCTGTCCTCCATCTCCCTCTTTCTTCTTGCCTCTTCCTTTCTCTCTTCGTCTCTCTCCATCTCCCTCTCTTTCTCCCTCTCTCTCTTTCTCCCTCTCTCTCTTTCTCCCTCTCTCTTTCTCCCTCTCTCTCTTTCTCCCTCTCTCTCTTTCTCCCTCTCTCTCTTTCTCCCTCTCTCTCTTTCTCCCTCTCTCTTTCTCCCTCTCTCTCTTTCTCCCTCTCTCTCTTTCTCCCTCTCTCTCCTTCTCCCTCTCTCTCCTTCTCTCTCTTTCTCGCTCCGTCTCGCCCTCCATCTCTCAGTCTAACTGACTCTGTCTCTCTCTGACCCTGTCCCTCTCTGACCCTCTCCCTCTCTGTCCCTCTCTCCCTGTCTCCGTCTCTCCGTGTCCCTCTGGGTCGCTCTGTGTCTGTTTCCCCCGTGTCTGTCCCCCTGTCTCTCTGTCCCTGCCCCCTTATACCACAAAATATGGTAATACATATTTCGATTATTCCTAGAAGTCAAAGCAAAGGACATAGTGTTCTGATCGGTAGTTTTCCAAGGTTCCTCCTTTCAATATCAGGCGAATTCCAGAGCAGTACTCAAACAAACGGGCCACGAATCGCGCGCGTTTTTTCTTTGCTCTTCCTTGTCCAATTATCACCCCCTTACACACACACACACACACACACACACTAACATGCACTACACTACCGCACATACCGGGAGACCGGTCGGGGGCTTAGAGCTTGTCCCGGCTGGGACGATACCCTGCTGGAGGGAGATACCGGGTTAGGAAAAACCACGCTAGCCGACATCGGATCTCGCCATTACCCGGGGGCAGACCACAGACATCTCGCGAGGAAAATAGCATGCACTACACTTACGGGACTAATGACCAGAGCCGCTGACGTGCCCGAAATCTCTAACAATCAATCAATCAATCTCTCACACGCAATCTTTCCTGCATCATCCTTATCTCATCTCTCCTGTGGCCGCTTACACATACAGGCAGGACACTATCACACATGCAGGGAAACAACATTGGAGCTTGTTCCGACTTCCACAATGCCTCGTTGGCATAGATGGGGAAAATCCAATGTCAAGGTTGGAATCGGATCTCACGTTCGAGAGGGATAAATACCGCTACCACCCGGAACATAACACAGACTACTCCTACGGTACCATAGCCGTTGCCAAGAAACGCAAATTAATCAATCCATCCATCAACCAATCATAGGTTTTGATCTAAATGTCCCGTGAAAGTGGCACGGTCCGGCCGTGTCGTCATTCCATAATGGCGAAATGCCGGCTTCCGCTCGCGGGGGGGGGGGGCGGGAGCGGCCCGCTCGGTGCATGGCTGCGCTTTACGGCCTCTTAGCGCCTTTCGCCGGGGGCGGCGCCCTGGGCCAACGCGGGGCATCCGGCGGAGGCGGCGGGGGCGGCGCCTCGTAAACGGAGTTTGCGGCCTAATCGATGCGCTGATGGCGGCGGCGCCGTAAACCCAAACGCTTCCTCCGCCAGGACCACCTGCTGCGCCGCCCCGCACCGCCCCCGCTCCGAGTGCGCCGACGTCCGCATCGCTCCGCCCTTGATCCGACCCGCTCCGACCCGCTCCGACCCGCTCCGACCCGCTCCGACCCGCTCCGACCCGCTCCGACCCGCTCCGACCCGCTCCGACCCGCTCCGACCCGCTCCGACCCGCTCCGACCCGCTCCGAAACTCTCCGATCGCTTTCGACCCGTTACGAACCGTTGCGATCCTTTCGGATCGCTTTCGATCTGCTTCGTCCAGTTCCGGATCGTTCAGATCCTTTCCAATCGCTTTCGGTCTCTTCCGACAAGCTAAGATACGACTAGGATCGGACAGCTCCAACTCGTTCTTATTCAATCCGACCGCTGCAATCCCCTCTGACTCAGACTCATTCCAAACCTTCCAAGGGGCTCCAACCCGATTCGACCCACTCTGACTCGCTCCGACCCGTTCCGACTCGCTCCGACCCGTTCCGACTCGCTCCGACCCGTTCCGACTTTTTACAACCCTCTCCGAATAGCATCTCCGACCCGGTCGAAACCTCTCCGACCCATTCCAAACCACTCCGACCAAATCTAACTCGTTCCAACCCGACCCCATCCGACCCGCACTAATCCGCTCCGACCCCATCCAACCTTCTCCCGCTCCGACCCATTCCGACCCTCTCCTACCAGCTTCGACTCGCTCCGATTCGCTTCGACCCGCTCCGATGCGCTCCTCACTGCTCCGACTCTCCGACTCGCTCCGACGCGCTCCAACACAACCTCCTTCGATCCGCTCCGCTCAGATCCTCTCGACCGCCCCGCCTTTCCCGCTCCGCCCCTTCTCAACCCTAGTCCCTGTTTCGCAACCGCCTCTCAACACCGTCCCGACCTCCAACCCACACCCGCCACCAATCCCTCCTGCCCCGTCTCATAGTCGCAATCCCTTCTCTGAGACTCTGCTCTCATCACTGCCCTGCTTTTTTACGCCTACTCTGCCTCCTCTGCGTCTACTCGTTCATTTTTTGCTTTTTCCCTAATTATCCGTCCCGCTCCGCGATATTCATATATTCGCCTATGAGAGCATAGTATCTTCTCCCTGACGTTTTGAAGCGGACCCATTCCCGAGCCGCCAGCACTATCACCACAAACTAAGCACTTTCGCTTACGTGGATCGATTTGTTTGCCTTTTCAGAATAAAGGGGGAAGAGGGATGTTAACTATTTTGTAGCCCTTTTAACACGTGTGAATTTAGCCATGGTATCGCAGCGAAATAAGGTTGTTTTAGTCTTGCTAAAATCAAACCCATTGTGAAAAGTTGCGTAATTGCAAAGACACGTTTTTAAACGATGTCGTATTATAAGACATAACGCAACGAAACAAGAATAAAAAGTCATTCTTAACGGCCAGTTCTACTGGTATGAATCCTGATATTCAAAGCAATGGCATTTCGTATTTCTATGAATTGGCTGGTCTGGAACTAAAGTGGTCTACAAAACATTTTGAGTAAAATTTATATTATGGTAAATTTTAATTGTACATGTGAGCATCTGTACATTCTATAGTGGTCTATGTGTCATTTGTTGTTTAGATGTCCCATAATAAAAATACCACTTTAGTATTTCCAGATAGTTTTAATGTTAGTTAATTCTTAAGTGGTCTAAAAGTCACGTGATTGTGATTCGTACTATACACCACTTTCTTTCCAGGCTAGCCAATTGTTCTTTTAAGAAGACACTGTCACGAAAAGTTTCGTACGACACACGGCTGATAAATTAAATAGCACTCAGTTCGTTATAAACCTGTCTGCAGCCTCTGTTTACAAATTTGAACAGAGTCAGTTATTTTCTTTGTATCTCTCTAATAACTAACCAGGTAAAATAAATTATTGTAATTAAAGAAGCCATGAGTTAGGCATCAAATCTATGAAACATGAAGAAGCACGTAATTGTGACTATTTCTTCGCAAACATCCGTTCATCATTAATTCCGAATACACGGATTTCAAGAAGCAGGCAGGGGTAAGTTTGATGACTCACGGTAGTCATATAAGGGCAGTAGTTTAATATTCCTCCGCAAGAAAGATGATTTCAGCACAATATTTGGCCAACTCATATCTGAAATATTCCGTATCAACATGAAATGTAACACAATATGTAACTGCTACATCTGTGCAAGGTCGACGACCTGGATCGCTGAGGTGGGTAGAGCGTGTGCCGACTTAAGAGCCTCGATCCGAAGGGTCGCGGGTTCGAGTCCCGCCGTGCGCATGGTTGTCTGTCCCTTGCCTTCCATGTGTGTGTGTTGTCACGGAAGGCCTTGTGAGTCTGGTGACAACAGACCGAGGAGCCTGCAAGTACGTCTAGTGTAAGGGTTAATGTGTTTCCCTCCGAGGGGCTGAAAGGGAACCCGGCGCGGATAGTAGAAATCGATATCCCCGAAGCTGAAAAAAAAAAAAATAAACAGGAAGACAAAAGTCCTCCAATCAAAAAAAATCACCGACATACAAAATAAAATAACAAAAGATAATTAACAAACAAAATTATAATAGTTCATAGCCTAATATATTTTTCATATACTTTTGATCTCACAAATCAACATTCTAATTAAACTAATATAGCTAAATACAACAAAAAATAATCAAGGAACATTTAAATGAGCAGATTAGATATTATAGTTAAATATAAAATTTGGGTTGCATTAAAAAGTATTGATTAATTCAATTAATCTCCAATAAGAAGCAATTATGCATTCAATGAATATGTTATTTTTTGGATTAAAATATTGTATCTATTAATTCTTGTAATATATTTATGAGAATTCTTTTAGATTATAAATCGTTATTATTTATAAGATTCGTTACGTATATTTCTTTGTTGGTTATTTACTATAGAGATAATTATATGTGATGAAAATGTATTTCGTTTTATTATTTTGGTATTGATATTCGTATTGTGGCGCCAATTTGAAACCGCGCAGGCGGGAGGGCGGCGCGCTCTTTCAGGGCTCATCGCCTCGGCGCAAGCGCCACCGGGACCGCAGGCGGAGGCGAGTCTCGGTCGTGACGTCACGCAAACAAAAGAAGGCTGCAAGCACCGGGCGCAGGAATCGGAGAAGTCGCAGTGACAGAGGGGCTCGCAGTCGTAGTTGGGAGTAAAGCGCCGTGTGGATACAAGGGTTGGCAAAAAAATCGATATTTTCGAAGAGAAACATCGATATTATAACATCGATGTTTTCTTCATAACGATGTATTTGTGCGGAAAGATGGATGTTTATTAAGGGCAATGTGGATACTAGGGATGGAAAAAAATCGATATTTGTGAGCAGAAACATCGATATTACAACACAGATTCATATTATAACATTTTACTTTCGATGTTATCTTCAGATCGATATATTTGTGCGGAAACATTGATGTTTTTAAAAAAATTCTCATGATATAAATGAAATTTTCAGTATCTATTTTGTGTGGATTGCTTGTAATCAACAGTCATTGACAGCTGTCACTATTGTTGGTCGCCGGGCGGCACGAACCCGTTTGATATTCGCAATCTTTCTCCAGTGTTGTTACTTTTTTTATTATTTTGTACGTGGTAATATTGTTAAAGTGCAATTTCAACCTCGACTACATGCAACATTCATTAGAAAATTAAGATGGCAAGGGAAATTAAGGCAGAATGAACTTTAAATGAACATTGAATTGTTATATATTACATGAGAAACAGGACATTTTACTTCAAAATGCTTCATCATATTTAAAACATCGATATTTTAAACATCGATGTTTTTGTCGAAGTTTTCATCGATATCGAAAACCTTTTGGTAACAGCGAGTTTGTGCACGCCTTAGTGGGCAGCAAGCGACTGAAATCTGGATGTTCTGCGCAAGCGCAGATGTACGAAAGTGATGCGCATGCGCCCAAGATCGATACTGCTTTCGATTGCTTTAACGTTCGAGGCTGCACAAACTTCCTAATAGATTTTTTCGCCACCTGGAACGTTTAGCACTATCGATATTCTGCTCATGCGCAGTTCAAGTTTCGCATCGCTTTAGTGCATTTGTGCATGCGCAGAAGATCGATTGTGCTTAACATTCGAGGTGGCAAAAACACTCTAATGTATCGAAGTATCAGTGTTTTGCTAAACTTTGCCATCACTAGTGGAGTGTGCCTAGTGATGGGCCGACAGGGGGACCGTGTCAGTCGAGCACTGGAGGCGGCGGACAGAGGCGACTCCGTTGCAATGGCCGCTCTCGCCACCGGCGGCATAAACTGCTGCAGCCCTTTTTTCTTTTTTTTTCTTCTTCAATTTTCCCCTCTCCAGTTGCCCTAGAGAGGCGGGAATTTATTGAAATTAGGGGTTTACATAATCTCCCGCCGATTAGGCTTGTGGAGATATGGGGAGGGCTTTAACTTAAACTACCTAATACTAACTAAAACTATTACAGCATTGCGGCTTTGGGCGTAGCCTAGTTTTATTTACAGATTTTTTCTGAAATTGCTTAATAGTTTTTTATCTGGAGCCGCGACCCGTGCTAGGGGAACACGGCAGGGGGGGGGGAGCGGATGAAGCAACCCCACTGCGCCGCTAACAGTGGCGACGACAGAAGTAAGGAGGTGCGTCGGCCAATAGAAACTTTCTGGACTTGTATGGCAATAGTGCTGACTCAGAGTTTATTTTATTTCTTGTACAATTGTGGTGAAAAAACTTTTGTTAATTTCGACCCAGTGGTTATTTACTGAATATAACAATAAGAAATATATAGCAATAGATAAAATGAGAAAAATATAGTATATAATTATTACGCCAAAAATATTAAAAATGTGCAAAATAAAAATAGTTCTAATTCATTCGAAAACTCTCACAAAATTTTGAATGCAGGTATCTTGTTGCAGTATCTACATGAAAATCTGTTCCCTATTAGTAACAACAGCAATCGGTGATGACTTTTGGGTAAACGCGTGCGCGTTTAGAAAACTAAAAATGTTGTCGGAATTGTGTATGTATTGCCACAAAAAGGAGAGTTGCCTTTATATTACGTTCCTTGCGTTTATTAGGTAGATTTTTATCACGAGTATTCTGGGTTTTGATGACATTTGCTTGTATATTAAAACTGCATATTATGACATTGACTCTTACAAAAGGCAAATATTTGCTGCAAAAGCGATTCTAAGAAACATTGATATTGAATACTTCATAAGATTCTGGATGGGGGAATTATCTCAACGATACCTTCTCAATTAAAATTTATAATACAATTCATGCAGTGAAACTTACTGTGAATGAAAGCTCTTCTATAGCATGTATCATATCAGCTTACCTGTAACAAAAAATCACAAATTATAATTAAGATCACAAACTACACGGAGATTGCCGTTGAAGTTAAATGACTAATTATCAAATTAAATATTTTGCCACTATTTTTCATACCACTTGCATTACATAAAAATACGATATTCTTCTGTAATCAGAGTTACAGAAGAATATCTATAGGGAGGGGTGTAAACCACGGACACCAGCGTTGGTTTTTTCTCAGTCTTTGTGTAGATAAGAGGTTGAGTGTCATCGCTTAGGATATTTATTTTTAGAACCTTTCTTAGCCTTAAGTTATTCTTCCGTGTTTCAACGCTCATTGCGTATTGAACTACTTCAAAAAAAGGCCCTGTCTATTTAGTATGTACCTTTAAAAACACCGCAAGTACTGAAAATGTATAGAATACATGCCCTTTCCTCAGAAACAGAAAATAATTGAATTCGAACTTGGCATTGGCACGTGACTGTTAACGATCATCATTTTTGTAAATGAAAAGGAAATGTGTGGATTTCAAAATAAAAAAAGCTGTTGAAATTGTGCGACCACGTGTCGATAAGGGTTAAGATCTATATCTCCGTATCCTCATTCCCGTGCAATATCACATTGGTGATTTGCCCTTGTTTTCCAATGGGAGGGGTGATCATCAAGAGTGAATTATTCATTATCAATGCAATGCGTTTCACTCCTCATCCACTCAATGAAAAATGTCGCACGTTATACGGTTGTATATCGTGTAGTATATCAAATCCGCAGAGGGTCATTGTTTCTGGGTACATAGACGCTTCTTCAACATAGGTTGCAATTTTCATACAACATTGGTGTAGCCTTTAGATCGCACGCCTTCCTCCTTTGGGTCCGGGGGGAAAAATCCAGGTAGACCGATGTGGAGACCAAAGTAGGTTCGCAGTAGATTTCTCTGGATAGTCTCAGGTGTCGGTCCCCATTCCACTACTGCTCCACCGTTAATCACACATTACCATCGGATTTACTGCTCTATCAAAATCACCGGCTTAGATGGCACAGGGCATCAACTGGTGTCACCACAAGAGACATTGCAATGCCTCTCACCGGGAAATTCTAGGGTTCGAATCACGACAGTGGCAAGAGTTTCGACACTTGCTACGTCAAATTCAGCCGCAGTCTGGAGGAGAATTATAGCAATCGGCTGCTCTGATTGGGAGTTTTCAGAGGTTCCTCCGATCATCCTCACGTGATTGCCGGGGCAATACCTAAATGGGCCACAGAACTTTCACGATATTTCGTTCGTCTTCCTTGCCCTATCCTCACCCCTTACTTACACACAATTACAGATACATACACTATACTACACACAGGCCGGGAGACCAGCGAGGAACCTAAAGCTTTTAGTGACTCTGCAAAAACAACTATATATATATATATATATATATATATATATATATATATACACGAGGTAGGGTCAAAAAGTTACCGGAATGGTCGCTTACAGTCAAGTATTTGTTAGCTGAAAGGGAAATTTTTGTTTGTGAGGTTGGCATAACTGGTAGTGAATGTGCTTTTGAGGTTAGCAGGCAGTTGTAGTTGGATCCGTGCGTTCGGTGTTTAATATTGTAGATCGTAGTTTCTTTCTTTCGTCGGATTGTGCAATGTCGTTATTAGAGCAGCGTGGCAATATTAAATTCTGTGTGTTGCTGAAGAAATCACCCTTGGGGACTCTTGAGATGCTAAAAAAAGCGTACGGAAATTCTGCGATGAAGAAAACAGCAGTTTACGAGTGGCATAAGCGTTTTCGCGACGGTCGCACAACAATTGAAGATGACGTTCGGACTGGGCGGCCTTCCACTTCCACTACAGACGACAATGTTGAGCGCGTTCGACAAATTGTGCGTGCGGACAGGCGAACAACCATCAATACTATTGCCTCTGAAGTTGGTATTTCACATGGGAGTGTTCACAGCATTCTTCATAATGACTTGAACATGCATCGTGTTTGCTTGCACATTGTTCCAAAAATGTTATCCCCTGAGCAAAAGGAAATGAGAGTGACCATGTCCAGGGACTTGATTGAAATGGCTGATGCAGATGACAGCTTCCTGCGCAAAATTGTTACAGGTGATGAGACATGGTGCTTTCTTTACGACCCTCAGACAAAACGGCAGTCCGCTGAATGGAAGTCAAAAACTTCACCAAGAAAACAAAAATTTCGCTTGGACAGAAGCCGGGGTAAGGTGATGTTGGAGGTGTTTTTTGATTACCGTGGAGTGATTCATTATGAATTTATTCCTGAAGGGAGAACAGTAAATAAAGAATTGTACACAGAGATCTTAAAACGGCTACGAGATGCAATTCGACGAAAACGACCTGAAAAATGGGCAGAGAATGACTGGTGTTTGTTGCACGACAATGCCCCAGCACATCGATCCCTAATGGTGAAACAATACCTTGCCAAGAATAATGTTACCACTCTGGAACATCCTCCATATTCTCCCGATCTCGCACCACCAGATTTCTACCTGTTTCCAAGGTTAAAAATGGCATTGAAGGGACATCGTTTTGCTGATTCGTCAGAGGTGATTGAAAATGCGACGGAGCGGCTGAAGGAACTTTCAAAAAACGGCTTTCAAGAGTGTTTCCAACAATTATATGAACGGTGGAATAAATGTGTAAATTCAGGAGGAGAGTATTTTGAAGGGAAATAATGTAAGAATGTTATAAATATTTTTAATAACCAATTCCGGGAACTTTTTGACCCTACTTCGTATATATATATATATATATATATATATATATATATATATATATATATACACACACACATTTGTTGTACAATATTTTTTACTTGAGGGTTGGACTCCTGTATTTTTTATTAATTTTGTATTCTTTTGGTTGGCAATGGTAGAGTAGGTTTCAGGGGAAAGGAATTATGGTTAATAAATTCTCGTAAAACTTGAGAATGTTTTTCATAGCAAAATTACAATTACATTTGGGCCTGAATGGAGACGTAGGATGACGATACGGTTTAATTCTTTTATGGATGACAACAGAGAACGAATGCCAAGATTGCAATGAAGTTCATTATTTCGAAAAAACCAAGGGTCGGTTGTCATTTTACGGAGAAACTAATTGTGAAAGGTTTGAAGACGACTGAGTAAAAAACAATTCTACAAATATATTCTGCACTTAGTTCTTCGCCTATTTCTCTTCTTCACGTCCATATCACAAAAATGCTTATATTTTAATAATATATTACATTTTGAAACATAATTTTTCTTACAAATGGTCCCAAAAATTAACAGTTTTATTGTAACCTCCCTGCGCCACCGAAGCAGACAAAAATAAAAATGATGTCTAATCAAACTTCAGTTAAAGCTCTAAGTACGAAAAATTATCCTCGCGTCATATATTCATTTCGCTATCTGTGCTTCACGCACGGAGCAAATAGCTCCGAGAATTTCACCGCAGTGGAAGGCATTGTGCTATTATGCGGGAGATAAAGCGACCCTCTGGGGCTATAACACAGCCGTTCGTGCAGCTTCTGCTTGAGAGGTGAACAACACCCCAGCCGTGGTCCGAGAGATATCTCTTCGCACTGCTGCTCTCTTTTGTCTCGAAACGTACGTACGCCTTTTGGGGCCGGAGCAACCGCGTAAAGGAAGACTTTGAATTCCATGACAACCTCTGCCCGAGACTAGAACACGAGAACGGGTTGTGGATGGTAAGCGGCAAATGGTAAAATTACACGGACAAAAGAGAGAATTTTCTTCTACTCCCATTGTGTAATTCTAACACTTGATGGCTGCAACCCGTTGCATAATGATACTTATTGCGATACATATTTCATTACGGTACAGACCGATCCCAGAGAAGTTTACAAACCAAGTATTCACAATTAATCATGGAGAATAGTTTTAGTAGAGGATTTGCTTGAGTGCGTACATTCAAATTCCATTGAATATTATATTGTGCTCATCAGTTCTAATTTATTTTAGTAACTTTTTACATGGAATATTATTTACAATAAATTTGATCGTGATTTCACTTCGGTCTTTTTTGACTAGCGCAGTAAACCAAAGCCAACTGCGGTAGAGTAGGGAGAGAGCTGCCCGCTAGGTGGCCTTGGCTAAATCCTACAGGTCAACTACAACGTAACGACTCAATGTAAATGTTTAATTTATAAAAGTTACCATAAGTCATAGAAAAAAGTTCCGTGTGAATATCTAATTAATGGATATTAATAAAATCATGAGAATTTTACGATCCTCGCTCGTATATTATTATCACACTTCTGAATTAAAACCGATCATTACATTATCGTTTCATAATGAACTATTGTAAACAAAGGCATCTGTCCCGGCGCGACCAAGGGGACTGAGTCCATGCCATTTTATTTCAAATTCATAAGGAATTTGGGGAAATAATACTCTTTATAAAACCGTGTTAATCAACTGTACCGGTAAAAACTATTTTCATGAACTTAATGTTTATCGGTAATATAAGCTGATGAGTGATACCTGTTACTAAAATCCCGATTTTCACTTATTCCATACTTGGATAGTACTGGGTGTCTTACGTTCTCAGGCGAAGTGGCATTCGTCTTTCTTCACGGCTGTGCGGAGAGCCGAAAGAGAACCAAACGACGCAACAGATGGAAAATTCTGCCGGTAAAATTAAATGTAAATGACGTACATCACTGTACTTCTCAGCAGCTTATATTTCTCACATTATATTCGATACAAAAATAATAATTTCATTGTGTGTCGATTCCAAAAAGTTTAGAATTTTAAGATCTACTAAGCACACAGAAATGTATTTTGGAAGGTGCAATACCTGCATTGGAAAGGAAAGTACGGATCATCAGATACATCAGCGATACCAGAATAGTAAAAAAAGGTGACAAGTATTTCAAATAGTACACAAGAATTATCAACTAAAATCACGGAAATACTGCTTGAGGTGCCGAATAAAAGTGTGCAGGATCAATTTACATGTACTTAATTTGTTTAGCACCCTTTTTATTCAGCCAGGATTGGATGGGAGACTAAGTCTATACATCATGTATGAAGCGTGTGAATAAACAAACACTACAATGTATCACCAGTGAAGAAATATGGGAAAGAACTGGAGAGAAGAAATGTTATCATATTTCGTATTGCATGCATTCAGCATATGTGCATAATACAGGGGAGGAAAAGAGGACACTGTAACATGTTCTCGAGTACCAGCCAAACAGAAGAAAAAATGGAAAACAGTGGACAAAGTGTATTCAAATCAAAGAAAAAGTATTACAAGCGATAAATCCCAATCAGATTTTCAAGAGAGAGCTGTGCTGACGAATGCAGAAGGAACTGTTGGAACCCACTTGACAATATTTCCATCATCGTCATTATTATCTACTACTATCTCGTACTGTTCAGATTTTCCCATTTGTTTGATAATATATTCAACAAGATCTCCATCTAGTTGGATATCATAATTAAATACCTTATAACATAATCTTACTAATTTAATATTTTATGCAGTCATGATTTAACATTTTCATACACGTTACACAATGCTATAGATTGTGTTTCTCGTAAAACAGATTAATGCTCCCATTTTAAGTAATGTTTTCATGACACATAAGCACATAAAACTACAAGTAGAATATATGAATCTAGACATTTTATGAAAAGCATAAAACCTTCTTTCAGAATCTTCAGCCATGTTCATTTTCAGACTCTTTAGAAACCACCCAAAACCTAATAAAAGATGTTACGCTCTCCAAAGGACAAATTCAGATAATTATAAATAATAAATTTCATACCAGTGATTAAGAAAATACTTGAAATGAACTTCTATTTTCTATAATAAAAAAACCTAAATTGAAATTTAATAAGTAGATATTTGTTTCGTAACTAGAGATTTTTGCGGTTTTATTTTTGAAACCGTCGTTTTTCGAGATGGCAAACATAAAATTCGACTCCAGTATCCCCATGGTATGTATAGAGCCGTTGGAAAAGAAATACTTCCGGAATTTTTGCCTGGATCGGGCCCTTCCGAGCACTAGGTAAGTGGACTACGCTTCAATTTTGATAAGTAATTTCACTAGTGGTTTCAAACTAATCGATAAATTCACTAGTCGCGTCGCGACGAGCAGACTTACCTGAGAAGTATCAAACCACGAGTAGAATTTGGTTAGTTTATTTCATAAAGAAGTCATAAATCGATTAAGTAATATGAATATAATATTAAAAATACCGAAAAATATTATTTGTGGGTTGTTTCAAACGCTGTCTTTATTACTGCAGTTTATGCCATCGAAGGAATATTTATTAATTTTCCAAAACAGTTGAACGTAATCGGGGGAAGACAATAATGAACATTACACATGTAAATTTTCCTATTTTAGGCGCCCATGATTGATTCATGAAACGCTGTACGCCGGATTGAAACTAATAACTACGGGGCAGATTTTAATTAAGTGTCATTCTTTTCTTTTTCACTTTAGCACAATGCCTTTTAATATAGACATTAATCTTGTGTTATGACAAAGAAAATGACGCTTTTTATAGGATTTTTTAAACTTTTTCTTCGATTTCGGCTAATGCACAAGGCATTTTCCATACCCCATCATTTTAAAGCATTTTCGTTGATTTCATCGAGTTTAATATAATTTTAACGTTATTTACTTCAAATTACATTTAGGAGATGCAACAAATGTTCTCCACAGAAATACTGAGTAGCCAATTTGATTTCTTCGCTAGAAATTGTCATTTCGGTCGTTATGAGTATGTAATCTTAAGTTTGCTGTGACACGTATTAGCACCGTTGTCGGTTAATAAATATCAGAGATTTCCTGGTAAAGAACAGTCCAAACCAAATTTTGCCAGCTGAGTTCACTTCAACAAAAGGAAGAAGCCTCGATTACATCAGTAACATATCTGAAAACTTGAGTTGTTCGTCGGAACTGTCAAACTATTACTTTGATCATTTTTTACGTCACTTTTCTTTGCTTTTAGGGCATTTTCAAACCATTTTATTGATCATTTTTAGCGATGTTTCAGGTCATTAAAATCCGTCCCCTACTAATAACTCATGAGTGGAATAAAATAAATTGGAAAATGCGTATAAATATTTTCATTGTTGTCGTCGGTCCGTTGTTGCGCCTAACAAGGAAGCGCTGTTTCCGGGTGATTCCACCAGACGGTGAACCCAGGGGCATGCAAGGACAATATTGCTCCCTGATTAACGCACTCTTCAATCCACTTTCAGACATATTGAGACATAATACGTTCTAGACACAAATTAATTATGAAGGAACAACTTTAATGAACCATGTCCAGCTGTCTCCTGTAAGAGACAGACGTACCCATTGACATGGCGACGCATATGGAGCGACCCAATACCTTCAGAGTTCTAAAAACAACCAGAGTAAATCGATCATTGCTATTGAAAATTACCGAAGGAACACTCAAGTTTATTTAACAACTCATTCACTGTAAGTAGTGCTAAAGTTTGGAACACGTTTTTTTAAAACATTAAATTTTTCAGATCACTTAGTATGTTTAAGAAAGAGTTATCTTATTAGCGATCATTAAACGTATCCAATTGCTTATTGAAGTTACAAGTGGATTAGGAAGCTGGAACATATAAAAAATTCTTCCTTTATTAAAATTACTGTTTGTTCATTCGAATTATTTAATTGTGGAAAGTTTACTTCAACACAAATTCACGTAATTAAAGAATGTTTTGTGTATCTTGTAATAGTGTTTTAATCGTATTCATTCTAGTCGATTCCAGACAAGAAAATAAGCAAGTTTTATTGCCTTTGTGCAAATAGAAGTCCCATTTTAGGCATTTTTGGCATTGGTACATATGTGCATGTAATTTGAAAGTGTTTAAATAGTGCAGTAATCGCCAAGTACACGAGATGTAATTAATATTGTAATTTGCATAATAAGTAACAAAGCGTTTCTTTTAACAAAGCATTTCTTTTAACAAAGCATGAACTGAAACTCTGTGCCGCATGCAAACTGCAGTGATCATTGAACGCAATTGTGCCTCGTGGTTGGGCAAAACTATTTCGTACTTCTTAAATGACGACTTTCAACCAAACTCTCCCCATCCTGTGTACGAGCAAACTCCACCAGTCACCCACCCATACTACGGATACCAGCACTTAAAACCACATCATTTGTGTAAGGTCTGTGTTTCTTCTTTGCAAATGTTGGAACATTTGATGTGAATAAATGTTTTTTTTGTTATTTAAGGCCGCATCAACTACTAGGTCATTAGCGACCACTATTGGATGTAACGTTACAGTTTGAGGATGAAACGATATGGTGATGATAGAGGGTGAAAGGACGAACACATACGACTCCAATTCACGACTAAAAATGTTACGAATCGGTCGATTATAAAGGCTACTCCGGGTTGCAATCAGCATTATATTAAACGGGTCGGCTGCGGCATTCTCGCCTACACCTTGAGCGGGCCTGGACCCCATTTGCTTCGCCCGCTGCAATTGCACCCAGCATCCTCCGGCGCCTGGTGACTGGTGGCGACTCGCCGCGGCGGAGGGCTGCGACGGAAGGGGCTGCGGAGCTAAGGGAGGTGGGAGGCCGACGGTGAATGCGCCTTAGGGTCACGTTGCACTGGAAAAGAACTTTGTCACAGATGGTCTATAATAGTAGTTTTCCTACTCCCATTGCATAATGCTAACATTTGATGGCTACAACCAGTTGCATAAAGATATTCATTTCGATACAGTTTTCATTATGATACAGATTCTTGACCAATCACAGACAAGTTTACAAACAAGTATTGACACTCCATTCAGAATCGTTCTAGTTAATGTTTCGTTCGATTGTGTACATTAAAATTACATTTGATATTATATTTATCATCATCATTATATTATTCTTGTCAGTTTTAATTTCTTTTATTATTAGTCATTTTTCGTGGAATATTATTTAAAATTGGATCGCAATTTTACTTTGATCCTACTTGACTAGCGCAGTACTCCCTCGCGCGGACTGATTGCCAGAGCCACCTCCGGCAGCATGCGAGGGGTAGGGTTACGGAGCGTCCGCTAGGTAGCCTAGGGTGAATCCTAAGCCACGAAACGATTCAATGTAAAAGTTTAACTTATAAAAGTCATAGGAAACGAACCATATGAAACTCGTAATGGGTATTGATACACTAGTGTGAAGTTTGCGATACTCGTTAGTTCCTTGCTCGAATCATAATATCACACTCGTGTATTAATACCCATTATTACATAATTGTTTCATAATGTACTACTATGCATTTAGTTTATAATGTTAAGCATTATTGCATGAGTACATGTTTTTAAAACATTAGGAGCGAATTTTCAAATTTGTACGAAGGCAATAAAGCAACATTATAAACGAAGTGCATTCCTTGTTTTTTTTGTATAACAGTATTATAAATGTATTATAGAAACTTAATTTTGTAAACAGCGTTCTTGTGACGTCTCGGGTATTTGATATCTGCACGAGAAAACTGTGGTCGTCTGTTCTGTTCACCCCTACCTCCTCACGATTCTCTCGCACGGATTGGCTGAACGTGAGAAGTCGCAATCATTTGTAATGCAAAATCTAATGCGTCATCATTTGTGCCTAAAATGTCCTTTTACGAACGACGTCTTGCAATAGAAAAGGTGGTTTATAATGCTGATATAAAACTAGTGGTGCTACAGAATGGCACAGACTTTCCCGTATTAATATTCTCATTCCTTTGATCTTGGCTAGCTATTCGGACTTACCACATACTCTAGCCATCTATCGCCGCCCAACGTAAAGTTTTTTGACATATTCTTAATTTTTCTTTTTCCTAATAGTAGAATGGAAATATTACTTTAAGAATATTGAAGAACAGTAAAACCTCGTCATACATGGCAATTTTCTTTGAAACGTTTGGAGCCTTTTTTAAGAAAATGACGTTTAAGCGCTACTGTAATTGAGAAATTTCTTGTTCACAGGAATCTTTTGTTTTCGAAAAATTTCATTAGACGTCATTTAAAGCACTTTAGCTCAGAAACATAATAGTCTATATAAATTGCTGGAAAGTACTTATTAGCGCTGTGAAATATCTTTCAAAATAATTAATCTTGTGTAATTTTTGAAAAAACAAAAAATACACCACAATGACCTTTGTCATATTAAAGAGTGTAATTAGCCCTAACCGAAAATTTGAAGAAAAAATGTGGAGCCATTGAGGAGAAAATGGCGTTTGAGCGTTTCTAAAAATGCGAAATTTTGAGCCGGTTTTCACAGAAAACGGTTGAGTTTTAGAGAAACTTTATCTGACATTATTTAAAGCACATGCACTCATAAATATAATCATGTAAAGAAATCGCCGCTAATGTAAAGAAATCGCCGCTAAACGTAAATACTAACGACGTGAGAGACAAGTAAAGTAAATTACATTTTTGAAAAAACAAAACAATAAAGTAAACTAATCTTTATATCATCTCATAGAGTACATTAGGCCCTATTCCTGCCAAAGGTTTAAAGAAAAAATTGGAGCCGTTTTCGGGAAATCTTGTTTTGGTTGTGTTTTAAAAATGCATATTGCACGAAATTTTGCACAAAAACTACCAACATTTAAAAAAAAAGTGCATGACCTTAATGAAAGAACTTACTATGGAGAACAAATTTTATATGAAGGAAAAATCTCTATCTTTAATTTTGTAGTTGTTGGAAGAGACTGAAAAAAATTCAAGCTTTTGCAATTTCGAAAATTGAGAGTTAACCGTGAAAATGTCACCTATGTCACCTTTACAAGTGTTTTTATTCTATTCTTACAAAAATTTAAAGAAAAAAATTAGATTCATTTTTTAGAAAATTTTGAAAATGTGAAAATGTGAGCCAGCAGGCCAAACCCTGAAGAAGATGAAGAAAATTATACTCACATTTATTTCTGTTTCAATACAGGTTCAATGAATCCAATTGATGCTCACTTTAAATATGGAAACGTGTATTTAAAGGATTTTAATTTAGTTTTAATTAATTTACATTTAATGCACTTGAATAGAAAGTCTTTGATTTGAAGCTCCACGTAAATAAAATATAAATAAAATATTCAGGCTAATATTATGAAAGTAACGTAAGTTTAGGGTCATGTTTCTTGCACAGTTGAGTTAAGCACAGTATTTCAGCTATCAGTAAGACAATTACTTAACATAACAAAGAAAAAATATTCAAAACAATTGGAACTGCCTTTCTTTGGTAAACGAAGATTGTGTGTTGTAATTTACACATCAAATTGGAAATAAATATATCACAAATTTTGTCAAAATAAAGATAAATAATTATTATTATTATTATTATTATAAATTTTATACAGGTGCTAATAAACTCTCCCCTGAGTGGAGGCGAACGAACAAGTTAGACGTCTTTGGAAAAGTCATAGTTTTCTTTGTACGCAAAACATCCGCAATGAGTTGAATTTTGAAACTTCTGAATATTGTTCCCTGAATTCTTTACAAAGAAAAGCCACATTTCGAATTAAACAACTGAATATATCTGTTGTAATGAAATACCGAAAAACGTAGTGTGTGTGTGTGTAATATGTGTGTGTGTGTATATATATATATATATATATATATATATATATATATATATATACATACACATACATACTGGGTGTCCGGGGAGGAAATGTCGAAACTTCGAAAATGAGCTCTTAAGATAGTTTTAAGCATATTTTGTCTTATAAACTATGTGGTTATTCCGAATGGTTGAGCCGCAAGAAGTACGAAAAAGTTGGTTTGAAAAATTGATTTCTAGGCAAAAATTTGCTTTATAGAATCATGGATACATTCCAGATACATGTAAATTGTTTATCATTTACAAAAGAAATGAATATATTTGTTCAGAAAGAAAAATTAAGCGAGAAATAAAAAAGCACCCAATTTACACAATTCGACTTCTTTTTTTGTTTCTCGCTTAATATTTCAAACCAACTTTTGATTGCTTATTGCGGCTCAACCATTCGGAATATCCACGTTGTTTATGAGAAAAAAAATGCTTAGAATTGTCTTAAGAGCTTATTTTCGAAGTTTCGATGTTTCGTCTCCGGACACTCTGTATAGATCTTGAAACATTAAAAGCGCCTATTTACAAGAAAGTAGATTGCTTACGGTTTAAGACCGTAATATGGCTAATTTGCAACATTTGGCGGTTAATTTACACATTTTCCAGACAGTTTGGATAAAGACGTATAAATAACGAACAGATAACCTCACATATAATCTGGATAATTCTTGGCCACAGTTTCTTAGAAAAGGGATCGACCGATCTTGTGTGTACGTGAAAAAATTTTGGCATAAAACTGCTTGGTACAGGGTCAAGGTCGTTTTCTTTAAATCAAGAAGACCGGAAATCTCGGAAAACCCCATCTCGGAAATTTGATGCAAAACGTCAACTGAGATATGTGAGGAGGATAGATGAGGTGATAACGTGCAATAGTATCACTGAACGGATCTCTAAACTACACACCTTGTATCTTACTATTCTGAGAATCTTCCCCATAGTATTTTTAATCCTCTTATCACATATAACCCGCAATATCGCGTTGTCGTTAAGGCCTTCATATAGGGTTTCCTGGTGGCGGCTAATGCGCTACGTTTCATCCGGCAAAAATTCGATTTAGTTTTCTTTGCTGTCTACTTCTGACTTAATATACTCATTTTGATAACATGAACTGATTAATTTGGAAATTAGCCATATTCGGGCATTAACCGAAACTGAAGTGTTGAAGATTTGAATAAACTAATTGCAAACTGGCAAAGTTAAAAAAAATTCACCCTACAACGATTCATACTGAATGTTCTCATTTTAGAACACCGTAAATATATTTTTTTAAATATAAAAATATGTCTGAAGCGACCACTAATCGTCAGGATTCCTTGCAGCCGGCGCTGTACCCGGGGCTGCGCCACCCGAACCTGCATTTGGAAGCGTTTACTGGACCTCTACCACTTTATACTTTCTTTATCACCTGTACATTCCATCTTTTGAAGACTTTTATAAGACACCTGCCTTTTGCCTAATTTTTGAAGACTTTTTTGTTTATTGGACACGCCGCCATTTACTGGACCTCTGCATTTTACTAGATTTTTGAAGACTTTTTTGTTTATTGGACACGCCGCCATTTACTGGACCTCTGCATTTTACTAGATTTTTGAAGACTTTTTTGTTTATTGGACACGCCACCATTTACTGGACCTCTGCATTTTACTAGATTTTTGAAGACTTTTTTGTTTATTGGACACGCCGCCATTTACTGGACATCTGCATTTTACTAGATTTTTGAAGACTTTTTTGTTTATTGGACACGCCGCCATTTACTGGACCTCTGCATTTTACTAGATTTTTGAAGACTTTTTTGTTTATTGGACACGCCGCCATTTACTGGACCTCTGCATTTTACTAGATTTTTGAAGACTTTTTTGTTTATTGGACACGCCGCCATTTACTGGACCTCTGCATTTTACTAGATTTTTGAAGACTTTTTTGTTTATTGGACACGCCGCCATTTACTGGACCTCTGCATTTTACTAGATTTTTGAAGACTTTTTTGTTTATTGGACACGCCGCCATTTACTGGACCTCTGCATTTTACTAGATTTTTGAAGACTTTTTTGTTTATTGGACACGCCGCCATTTACTGGACCTCTGCATTTTACTAGATTTTTGAAGACTTTTTTGTTTACTGGACACGCCGCCATTTACTGGACCTCTGCATTTTACTAGATTTTTGAAGACTTTTTTGTTTATTGGACACGCCACCATTTACTGGACCTCTGCATTTTACTAGATTTTTGAAGACTTTTTTGTTTATTGGACACGCCGCCATTTACTGGACCCCTGCATTTTACTAGATTTTTGAAGACTTTTTTGTTTATTCGACACGCCGCCATTTACTGGACCCCTGCATTTTACTAGATTTTGAAGACTTTTTTGTTTATTGGACACGCCGCCATTTACTGGACCCCTGCATTTTACTAGATTTTTGAAGACATTTTTGTTTATTGGACACGCCGCCATTTACTGGACCTCTGCATTTTACCACATTTTTGAATATTTGTTGCTTATTGGACACGCCATCAACATTTTTATACTTTCTATTCGGATACCGTCTACACTACATTTTTGGAAGATTTTTATTTGGCTACCTGCATATTTATTCCCCTGTTTTACGTTCCTGATGGCCTTTGAAGGGTTAGTATTGATGTTAGTGCTTCAGATTGTTCATATACTCTATCTAAAATATATCTACGGCGGTTTGCAATGTTATGAAATTAAAATGTTAATTTAATATTGGAACAGAATTCTTCACTAAATACAGCTTACAATACATAGCTGTATTTACTGAGTATACTTTGGATATTTTGAAACAAATTTGGCTTCTATTAAAATACAGTACGAAAAACATTTGATATTATGTGTTTTAAATAGAATAACATATTCGAGTTACATTGGTAATAAAATTATACTGAAATTAATTTGCAAAAATATTTTAAAATCATCAAATGAATATTCGTCCGAAAATAAAAAGCCACGCCGATGAATTTTCTATCGAAGATCTCTTTTCATTCTCAGGGGGTTATGAACTTAAAATGACCCTTAAGATTTAGGTAGGCGCTATGTCACATGTAACGTGATTTAGTCACAGCGATGAAAAGAGTTATTTCGAGTCATGGGGAGACACATTTCTTATCCACCATCGCACGATACATGTCTTAGTAAGAGGTGAAGAGCAGTGGCGGCCTGTGGTTTGCCAATAAAGAGGGGAACCATGTACGTCCATATATCGCGCATATTTTCCTCTTCAAAATATTTCTTGAACTAGGAAAACTATAGCATGTAGAGTACAATCGATTTGCACACATCGAGATTTTAATCCTCGTCTATGATAACTTTTGCGTTAATAACGGAAGATACAGTTGTGCACATACGAAAATAAGAGATTTTTTAAGACAGATTTCCAGCACACAAAACAGTCATTTACGAAATCAGATGAAAGAGTCGTAATTGTTAACTTACTTAATAGATGCGGACTCTGCCGAACAAACCCTAATTGCAGCACGCTACCCCTACTCAACTGCCAGTATCCCCACTCTTTTTCAAGCTTCCATCGCTTCGCATGCACCAGCTAGAGGCGGAATCGCTATAGTTCACGGTACGACCTGTTCCAAAACATTTATCTTTCGCTTAAGCGAGCACATAGAACTACATTCGTCCTCAGAGTTGCGCTGGTGGAATACACAAATTACGAGTCGATTTATTGCAATTTTAATACTTTCTGCAACTTTTCCCGATGTTGTTTTTTCTGGGGAGGGTGCCGCCCCAGAGGCCTTAACAGGTTGGATGCCTACGAAATTTTTGGGTTTTTGGTTCCGTAGTGTCACAGCTATTCTGCTCGCATAGCGCCGCAGGTTTATAGCAGCTAAGCACGGTTTTAGATGAAGATTCGAACCGACGCAAGCCATGTGTAAACTCCGGCCAGGAATGTACAATGACTTAGCGATCACGGCTAAACCAACATCTGGCATTCAAGAATGAAAAATCTTGCTTATATGTTTTGTTTAGGATGTCTACATTTACTGAATAATTAAATTCACAAAGTATTGCAAAAGGATGCAACGGATGCAAGAGATAACATTCATGGCAAAAACAAAAAGTAAATGAGGGTCACATACGACCCTCACACGTTACGAAACCAGATCTGTTGAGTACCACTTTTGACCCTCATGGCGTTCAACCTGTTAAGAATCAGCCGCCACTGGTGAAGAGAGCAGAACAATAAGACAAGTAAATGTCAAGGAGCATTGAATTCCGATGGTCAGTTCGGTATCGCAAGGTCCCCATGACAAAGCTCTATACTGGTAAATTCTCTTTTCAAGTTTTTCAAAGAAAAATTGCGACAAGAAATAGAAAATCTTCACGCGATGCAGGCGGAGTCTGTTGTGAATTCCTCTTTGAAAGTCTAATATGCATTTTCGGACGACTATTCACTGTAATATTTCGCATCTCTGATTATCACAAAATTATCGACATGAATATACTCATTTTAGAATAATCCTGAATTTTAACTTAATGTAAATTGTTAATTCGGTATTTCAT
This sequence comes from Acheta domesticus, assembly GCA_031308135.1. NCBI lineage: Eukaryota > Metazoa > Arthropoda > Insecta > Orthoptera > Gryllidae > Acheta > Acheta domesticus. Next base: position 56,730,831 of record JAHLJT010002630.1, read on the forward strand.
TACAACAGAAAAAAAGTGAATGTAAGTGATTTGACGACTGTTTATGAAACGATTTTATTAATTAAATTGCTAGATAGGGTGTTAAATACCACACATTTGAAGATTAAGTGTAAGATGCAAGTTATTTTTAAATCAACAAAGTGATCTTACACTTTGTTGATTTAAAAATAACTTGCATTTAAATCTTCAATTGTATCATTCATATGTATCACTTTCCATTCCTACGCTATAGAGGAGGAACTAGTGGCAGGAGTATGGAAGTACTGTAAACCAAATTCGCGCTGCGCCTCACAACTGAAAATATGGACTTTCTACCTTTGATTATTGGGGTGCAAATCCCAGGTGATCCTTCAGAAAGGAGGTGGACAAAACGAACTCGCGCCAGGCTTTCTTTGGGTACTCCCTTTTACTTTCTGGCTACCACTTTTGCAGTGGAGAGAAAGTTATGGAATGCTGCGCGAAAAAAACGGTGAATTTTCGGAAGAAAAAACTCTTATTACAGGGGCCTGGTAAAAAAAAGGATAAATCCTAAAATTTAAAAAAAATTTGGAAATCAAAATTCTCTAACACGTGATGTATCAAGAGTATGTAGGGTCCTTGGTACCGAAAAATCGAATGTCGGCAAAACGTCTTTCTGTCTGTCTGTCCGCCCGTCCGTCCGTCCGTCCGTCTGTCTGTCTGTTAACAACTCCAGCGGCTAAACAGTTCAAACAATTTTCTCCAAAAATTATATTCTCCAATCAATCTGGCTAATTTCGCGGTTTCTTAAATTTGAGAACGGTATTTTAATTGGGGGAGATGCTTTACATAAAGCTCCTACGACATTTTATTTTGTTTTAAACATAGCCCCATCGTTTATGATTAAATTTTGTTTGTGGGATAGTGTAAAGGCCGCTTAAGATAATGATGCAGTTTTCATTTTCGTTGGAAACTAATTTTTCGAAAATTACAAAAATTCAAAAGTTTTTTAGGGTCTTCCTCTACATAAAATTATGAAGCTCTCTTAATAAAATCTGGTCCTTAAAGATAGATTTTAAAATAAAGTCTTGTAGGCATGTGTTTTAGAAAATTTGAATACTTTTCCCGTAATTTTGCGTAAAAATACGGGCGTGAATGTTTTTGCTGTTTTAGCACCACTAGTTTCCCTGCCTCTCCTCTCACAATTGTACCTTCGTCATTCAAATAATTTCCCCCAACCGTCAAAACATTTATTTCAGTTGCATCCGAAAAGGCTAGAAAGTGACGGTCAAAGATATTTATCAGAACTAAAAATAATAATCAGTAAATTTGCCCAATTCCAGTCTCAAGGATTGTTGACCAAAGAACCTCACGATATTAATCCAAAGATTAAGTAAACTTTTCCGTGAAAAAAAAGAAGGAACTACATTCAAGTGATATGTTTCTAGTATGTGCAAAAGATCTATCATGAATAATTGACTGTAAAACAACCCAGCATTTAAGTTCATCCTGTTTAAGCATTTTGGAGAAATTGTCTGAATGTGCGTGAAGAGTGCGAACAATTTACTGACCAATTTACAATTTGTATAAACCTGAATATGTTATAATTTCAATTTGTAACGTTACATAACCAAGGAAGTATTTCCAAAAGAATGTAATTTTTATAAATTAAATGTTTACATCAAAATCGCGATAATGTCACGTGATTTTGCTTTATTTGTATACAAAGCTTAACGAAAACATTTTGAGCAGTTTTTGAGAAAATCTTGTTTTTAAAATCGCAAAAATTTCATTCAAAGTTTTCTAAAATGCGATATTTAACAAATCGACATAACATTAAATAAATAACTAATTTTAGATTAGCTTTCCTTCAAATGAAATTTGAAGACGTACATTATCGCACACACTAATTCTATCACATTTTTCTCACTATCTCTATTTATTTGACTACTACAAAACACGTCATGGTATTAATTTCCCTCGAAGAGGCATTTTTCCTCAAGGAAGTGAGATAATACAGTGCCATACCAACAATGCAAATGATAAAATACCAATTAGGTTGAAGTTTCAAGATAAACGAGAACATACTCCATCGTATCTTTATTATCACATCACATATTCTCCGAATATGTAATGGCGTTGCCTCCATTATGGTCGAGAGCACTTTAGCACTGGACCTTGGATCGTAAATCTCAGTTCAGGAGCGCGCATCGTCACGATAACATGCGGAACTCGCTCGTAACCTTATCAGTAAATGTATGGGTGATATAACTTGACTTTCCTTTTGTGGTTACCGTTGCGCTTATCTATTGTTTGTTTATCTTAACTCATCTTGTGCGTTCCATGTCCTTGCTACAACCCAGTTCGGTCTCTGCCTCTCTAAATCCTCTATCCAGGTCGGGTTCTGTCGCATTCTCTCAGTCCTCCTGCCGTACTTAGAAATCACGGGGGATGAGTTGTTGAAGAATACATCTTTCACCAAATTCCAAGGATGAAAGAAGAGGCAGATTGAGGAAGAAAGAATTACGCATAATCAGTGGACTGTTGTTCAAAGTCCGTCATCCGGTGGGAAATTAAGGAAAACCATGAAAACGACGTATGATTTGATTGATTGATTCATAGTTACTCCGGGAGCGTCAACTGATTAGGTCATTAGTCCCGGAAGTAAAGTGCATGTTTTATCGCGGTAAGTGGAGGTTATCGTCCCCCGCTGGATGGTGAGATACGTCACCGACCTACCGTCGCGTCGGCTGGCGAGATTTTCCTCAACCAGGTATCTCCCATCAGCTGGGCACCTCCCCCCCAGCCGAGACAAGCTCTTAAGCTAACAACCGGTCCTCCGGTATGTGTGGTAGTGGAGTGCACGTTAGTATAAGTGTATGTAAGTAAGGGGTGAGGATAGGACAAGCAAGAGGAACAGATCGCGCGCGGTCCGTGGCCCGTTTGTTAAGGTACTGCTCCGGCATTCGCCTTGTACTGATCGGAGAAACCACAGAAAATTATCGATAGTAGGAGCCGGCCATTAGAATTCTCCTCCAGACAGCGACTGAATCCGACCTGACAAACTGGTGTAGAAAATTCTGCCATCGACGGGACTGGAACCAAGTATCTCCCGGACAGAGGCACTGCAGTGACATCAGTTGATGCCCTAAGCCGCCTCTACCGGTACGATCTATGAGAGAATCCGTCCTCCAGAATTATTACTGGCCTCTGAGCCTCCAAATTCGTGGGTTCGATCGCGGCTGCATTCGATATAGGAAGGACGGGAAATTCACACTAGCCGCGTCACGCTTGTGGCATGTAGAAGATCTCTGGCAGATGTCCGGCAAAATTATATCCCTCCGGCAATTCCCGCTACTAACGAAATCTCACGTTCTCCCAAACAGAGAGCTCGGGTGAAATGGCGGAGGCAGAACTACGACCAATGGCCGAGTCCATGCGAAATAAACAGGCAGTGGTGGGATGCGACCCAGCATTAAGTAGTGTCAAAATTCCCTGCACTATTAACACACTAACCTAAGGGCTTTTTCCCCTTGATCCCTTTTTTTACTAGCTCGCCTTATTTCGTAAGAAGATAAAATATTTTTATCGTAATTGAAAGTATTGAAAACGGCGAATCTTCGATAGAAAATCTCTTATTGCCGGGCTGTGGTCTTCCCCCGCTGGATGGCGAGGTCCCGTGCCCATCTATTGGTGGCCAACAGCGGCCGGGGTATTCCTCAATCAGGTATCACCCCACAGCGGAGCACCGCTCCATCCGGGACAAGCTCTCAGCATTCGTCCGGTCTTCCGGTATGTGTAGTGCATGTAAGTGTGTTTATAAGTAAGGGGTGAGGATACAAGAGGAAGGAAAGATTGCTCGCAGTCCATGGCCCCTTTTGATAAGGTAGTACTCCAATATTCGCCTTGTGTTGAACTGAGAAACTCCGGAAACCTACCTATCAGAACTGACGAACGCTAAAATTCTCGTACGGACAGCGACTGAATTCAACCTAGCTGACAATTTAGTGTTAAGTTTCTGCCACCGTCCGGACTCGAACCTAGGCCCTCCCGATGAGAGGTAGTGCAGTGACCATGGTGTAAGATGTATAGGTGTGTCACTAGCCACCTTTGGGGCAAATTTTCTGAAGCCAGTTTGAGGCTAGTTCCTCGCTTGTTCGTACGGTGTGCACGATTGGTATGGGTCACGGTGTAAGATATACATCTCAAGATGACATCTTAAACTATGGCCATTACGTTTTACAAAACATTTCCTACTCATTTTCGTAACTGTTCGCTCTAGACTTTACCAATTCCACCGCGAAACGAAAAATCACTGATTTGAAATTTGAAATCAGCTGGTCACAGAGCTGTTGAATGGATCATGACCAATCACGACCTTGCCCAAATGAGACTCAAAGATCACAGCGCTTATATGCGAGAACTGTGAGAAGTAGCCTCACATAAGCTTCAGTTTAGACTGGAAGTGAACATACCTATATATCTTACACCGTCATCTCGACCAGTCACGCCCTTGCCCAAATGAGACCCAAAGATCGCAGCGCTTACATGCGAAAACTGTGAAAAGTAGCCTCACACAAGCTTCCGTTTTACACTGGGAGTGAACACACCTATATATCTTACACCGTGGCAGTGAAATCAATTGGTGACCTGACCCACCTCACTTGGTACGGTTGCTCAGAAGTTTGGTAAGTTTGACGACTAAGGTCTAACGCACCTAGGGATATTCACGAACTCTGACGCAGGTGACGGAGGGTCGAGCGTCGAGCGCGCGGTGCGCGGAGCTCCGTGGCGTAGGGCGCGGGACGAAGGGCGCAGGGCGAAGGGTGCAGGGCGAAGGGCGCGGTGCGCGGGCTGCCCGCGGCGATCCGTGCGAGGTCCGTGGGCGGCGTGGGGCGTGGCGGGGCGGGATGGGGCACAAAAGGGCGCTTGTTTGCGCGCCAGCGGCGCCCATTGTGGTGCCAAGCGCTAATTAGACCCTCGGCAGCCCCCGCCCCGCCCCGCCCCGCCCCGCCCCGCCCTCGACACCCCGCCACCGCCACCCCATTGGCGTTTCGCCTCCCGCCGATACCACTCCTTCCCAGCATCGCCCCCGCCACTCCACGCGAATGATCCCGATCCCCATCTCTCAGGTCCTTCTCGGTTGGCCTCCTCGTTCTTCGCTTATCCTCTCCCCGTCCTCCCCGCCCCGCGTCGCTCTGCCACACTTCGCTCTGGCCAGCTCCGCCACATTCCGCGTGGTCTGCTGCGGCCCGCCCCGCCACGTCAGACCACGCACCCACCGCCACGCTCCTCCCGGCCTACTCGTCGTCCCCCAAAAATGTTCTGCCACGCTCCACCAAGCTCTTCCCCGACTGGCACAGCTCCGCCTCCCTTGTTCTCTTTCCCTTCTCACATCAGCCCTTCTCTCTTCTCTCCCTCTCTTTCTCTCCTTCCCTCTCCCTCCCTCTCACTCACTCCCACCCTGTCACTCCCTTCCCCTCCCTCTCGCTTTCCCTTTCACCCTCTCACCCCCACCCCTCTCTGCCCGCCCCCCTCCGTCCGCACTGGCCCGTCCCGCTCAGCTAAGCCCCGTCCCGCTACGTCTAACCGCTCCTGCCGGCCCACTCTCCGCCCTCCGAACTTGCCTTGCCACGAACTGACCAGGCCCGCTCACCACGCTCCGCCATGCCAGGCCATCCCACTCACTACTCATCCCACATGACGCTCTTCCCCACCAAGTTTCTTCTCGTCTTGACCCTTTCCGCCACATCCTGCTCCATTCCACTCCACCTCACTGAACTCACTTGTTCTCTTTCCCTTCTCCACTCAGCCCTTCTCTTCTCTCTCCCTTTCTCTCTCTCCCTCTCTCTTTCCCACTATCTTTCCTCTCCCTCTTTTCCTCTCTGTTTTCCTCTCTGTTTTCCTCTCTCTCTTTCCCTCTCTCTTTCCCTCTCTCTATTTCCCTCTCCCTCTCTTTCCCTCTCCCTCTCTTTCCCTCTCCCTCTCTTTCCCTCTCCCTCTCTTTCCCTCTCCCTTTCCCTCTTTCCCTCTCTTTCCCCCTCTCTCTCCCTCATTTTCATTTTCACAAATGCCAGAGCAGTAACCTAACAAACGGGCCAAACGGGCCTAACACGGGCGAACTTTCGTTCCCATTTCTTGTCCCATCATCATCCCTTACACACACATACAGTAACATGCACTACACCACCGCACACGCCGGGAAACCGGTCGAGAGCTTAGAGTTTGCCTCGGCTGGGACGAGGCCCTGCTGTGGGGGAATACCTGGTTAAGAAAACCCACTAGCGGCTGGTGACCTTAACAGTTGATGCGCCCGGAATCACTGTTAATCATTGAATCTCTCCCCTCTCTCTAGCCCAGTTTCACGCTCAGTTTTCTTGTTCTCTATCCTTCGTCCCCTTTTCAATCCGCTCCCTCAATCTCCAGCCTAGTGAACGGTAAATTAATTGCTGATAGTATGTTATGTGTAAACCAAGCGATAACGCTCTGATTCATTCCATTTTCTCTCAAATATTTTATTTTTTCCCTAAATTTTCTGTAAATTTGCTGTTATAAAAGGTTAAGAACGAATAAAGATAATTGACATTGATAGCGATATGATTTTCCGCTGGATTTCAATCTATACTAATAAAAGTGAATTTAACGACATGTAACCCACATCGATACCACAAAATCAGAGAATGAATTGATGCAAACAAAGTACAGGTTCTTCTTCAGGATTGTCGCAGTGTCCTTACAAAGTTTCGTAAAGGTTAATATAACAAAAATGCGGAAAATAAATAACTTAAATAATTTCTTGATAGATGCACCACAATCATTATTTTTCGCCTGTCGTTAAGAGCAGATTGTTTCCTATGTAGAGCTTGGAGCTGGCCCCTGAGGGCAAAAATCGAAGTTTAGTTTAGTTTAGTATTTTAGATATTCAAGCACGATAGGTAGCTTACAAGAAAAGTAAGGAACTAAAGCATACATTCATGACAAAACAACTTTAATTTTACTATTCTTAAGCTCTCTCCAATAACTATTAACTTATAATTGACTATTAACACTCAATTAGTACGTAACTAGTATCACATAACTTATTACAAAGCTCTCTTAGCAACTCTGTTAGATGTACACCAATTTCACAACTGACAGTAAGCTTTTTTCGTAAATACCTTAAGAATTTTGGGTAATTAATTAGATATTGCAGCGTTTGCAATTTCGAACCTGTAGAATACCATAATTGCTTTTAACCATAGTAAATTCAGTAATTATCACCATGATATATCAATTAAACAATAGGAACTCGAATGAAACGACAATGTCTTACCAACTTATATCGTGAAACTAGGGTCTCCTGTTTATATAAACTATATAAACGTTAACGAAGGTGGGGTTTCCTTTCGAATAAATCATAAAGAGTAGAGATGAAACAAATCATAATTCATAATAGAAGCATTTTCATACGATCTACAACATGTTGATTGTATTTCGTGAGTGAACGTTGTTTTTTTCTCGATTGAGAAAAATACAATAACTTCAAGTCCTTATTACTAAAAATTAAAGATTACTTTTGAGGACGTTAAACTTCTTTCAAAGACTCTTGTGACGTGACACTTTAGCATTGTAAAACGAGTGATTAACAGAGCAGGGATTGACCTTATGAAAAAGAATCCCACTCACACACGCACGTACAAGACTCGCAACATGTATATCTTGCACCACCTGGAATAGAATCTTTTATGACTTTGCTCACTACCAAAATGCTATTACGCATCCGCAACTAAATATGTACTACGTACACACTAAATACATTAATCCATGTCTCCACTACATAACATTTAACCTCGTGTTAAATACATATATGTTAAGTGTATATTTCAAGTTTCTTCGTTTCTTGACCTACTTAATATGTTCAACCTAAAATTTGAATATGTTGGGTATGTTAAGTTATTCGTTCGTTCGGGAGTTCTTGATTTAACTTCGTGCAAAATTGTAAGTTTGCATGGCGATAGTTGTATTTCAAATTACGATTTTGAAGTTGTAGATTAAAGTAAAATTATAAGATTCAAATAAATTTGGATTTACTCCCAAATGTATGGAAAATGTTGTGAAATGTGTAAGAGATATAAAAGTGGAGTGTCCGTCATATACTGCTAGTTCGCGAAGCTGCTTTTGACTGTTGCAGAAGTTTACATGATTGAAACACGAAGTGAATCTGAATCCATCTTCCTTTTCAACAAACATCCAGACCGGCTGAGGTGGCTCAGAGCATCAAATGATGTCACTGAAGTGCCTCTGACCGGGAGATCCTAAAGTTCGAGTCCCGAAGGTGGCCGAATTTTCCACACTGGCTTGTTCAGTCGCTGTCTGGAGGAGAATTCTAGCAGCCATTTACTCTGATCGGTATTTTTCCGAGGTTTCTCCAATCAACACCAGGCGAATGCCGAAGCAGTACCCTAACAAACGGGCCACATTCAGTGCGCGAACTTTCCTTCCTCGTACTTGCCCTAACCTGACTCCTTACTTATAAATACACCACACCACGACATATCGGGAGACCAGTCGGGACTTTAGAGCTTGTCAGGACTGGGGCGGTGCCCCACAGGTGGGAGATGCCTGGTAGGGGGAAAGCCCGCAAAGTTACGTAGGTCGGCGCCGGATCTCACCATCCAGCGGAAGAAAAACACCGTCACCTTTTGCGATAAAAACACACTTACGGGACTAATGACCATAGCAGCTGACGCGCTCGGGAACACGAAAGTTAATTAATCAAACATCCCGTTGTGTTAACATGTGTAAAGTCAACGTCAGTAGTGTAACAATGAACATACGTGTACCATTAATACCCAGCATGTTAACAATTTGGTGTTAAATGTTAAGTAATGGAGACGCGGATTTACACTACCGTCAATGTAGAGCTTTTCTGCGTTAAGACAGACATCGAAGAGAGGGTCTTGTTGAAACGTCTTGAGAACTCTTAGTCCCAAGAGGAAATCTGAGACGCTCTACGGAGATAACGGCCAATGGAGAGGGTCGCTTCTTCCCAACCTTCAAGTGGCAATTCGTGCCGAGACGCAGGCACAGTCGATTTGGCAACAACGCTAGACGTGCCTTCTTTGCTGTAAAACACGAACTAGCTGACAACACTTGTTACAATTAAACTTGATATGTTGTTCAAAGACGAAAGGAGAGAAGTGGTAAGCACGACAACATTTTCAATGAGGTAATAACGGAAGTATGGACATTTGAAACCACTGGTGCTACAAGTGCTCATACTTTCGCGTATTGTATATAACTTTTATCCACTAATTCTTCTACATTTCGTTACAAAAGATCAAAATGTGCAGGATGTTCGAAAGTTTCAAAAGTTCAGAGGTTTGAATTAAAATCGATCTCATGCCATATTTTAAACCACCCTTCAAGAAACAAATTATCTGGAAATCGTGAGAATCGAACCGTTGTCATTTTTAACTTTTGCAATTTTACAGAATTCATATTTAATGAAAATTAAACCTACACTATCTTCATAAGCGTTCGATCTCGTCTATCTATTTGAACGAAAAACATTAGGGAAAAATTGGAACCATTTTGAGAAAAATTGAAAATGTCTCAGTTCCCCAATATTTAGATCCGTTTAAAATTCCGAAGACGTTAAGTTGGGTCAAATCGATGGGGAAATAATCCATTTATAAGAAAATTCGTCACACGATTTATGTGCTAATATTGTCCGCACACATATGTACGGTCACGCGACAGCTGGTAAGTCGGACAGGCAATCAAACCGAATTTTTTAAGAAAAAATCTACTTTTTTCTATCAGGAAACTCTAGAAAGTGTATTTTCGTCAATACTTTGACCAAATGTTAATTTTTTGCAGCAGTACAATATTTTCTCTGTACTGAATGTACGCATAAAAAATAGATCAAGTGGATTCTGAATGATTCCAGTATAATCCTCAAACTCTGTCTCTCTCTTTGAGAATTATGCTGGAAGCTTGAATATCTGGAGCTTCATCTTTTTAGGTTCTTCCACGTAAAGAAAATAAGTTTTTGTTGGTTGTGTTTGCAATTCCATTTACTTTTCCTTGACACTGAAATTAAATGAAACATGCCATTACTAAAAGCTGTAATTGTTTGACATTATATAAAAACATTGACGAGACTGAGTAATTTGTTTGTTCTAAAATATGTTTTGTAACACATACACATGCCAATGAATTGAAACATTGCTACATTGCAACAGTTTTGTCAAAACTTTCAAAAAAATTAAGTGCGATTAAATTTCTAAATCGCAATAAAAGTAACGGTTTCATTGAAAACAAAAAATCAATTCCTAAATCCTGATTCAAATTATTTTTTTAAAGACTGCCGCCCGTTCTCCCTTTTTCAGATCATTGCTGCTGCTTCAGCAAGGTAATGTTTGTAACGAGGAGTTACTGTGCATGATGCCGCAAGATCCCTAATAAACGTAAGCAATCAACCGGTAATAATCCTTCTATCTTAAGACCGAATACCGCCTTATATTGTTCCATCTGGCCAGGAGACGACAGGATTTAAAACAGTTGAGTATTATCGCTCTGGAAAACGCATTCTTCTGCCAGCCATTCGAGTTAGAGCGCCAGTTGTGAATGAGCGAAAGTATCAGTTCAGAACGTGTAGATGAACGCTTAAGATAGTTTTCAAAATTGACTTACATTGTTCCAATATTGTTATTAAAAAGGAATATAGTTAGAATGGATACAAATTACATTGAAAAGTAGATGACAAGATGTATGGCTCTGAATTAAATCATCAAATTGATTAAGTGGGCAGGTCGTAACACCAATTTCGAAGATCCCTATCGAGCAAAGGTGGCTAAGAGCATCATCTGAAGTCAAAGCAGTGCCTCTAACCGGGAGACTCTAGGGGTCGAGTCCATACGGTAACAGACTTTCGACACTAGCTACATAGCTAGGTGGAATTCAGCAGCTGTCTTGAGGAGAATTCTAGCGCCCGGATACTCTGATCGGTGCTTGTCCGTGGTTTCTCCAATTAACACCAGGCATATGCCGGAGCCACGGACTGCGCGCGATCTTTCCTTCCCATTCCTTCTCCTATCCTACCCCTTACTTACACACACATACACATACATGCAGTACATTACCACGTATGCCGAGAGGCCTGTTTTGAATTTGCACTGGACTTGTGCATGGGACTTATTTTAGAGCTCCCTGATTGGGCATTGAGGCGGCGCACGAAACGCAAGCGACACATTTCTCTGAGACACTTACTCTTTGAAGAGGCAGACAGACAAAAAGCTGTGGATAGCTGGTGCATTACAAAAGAGTAGTGTCAGGACGATTGTGAGAATATTAATGAGGTTTATGATCATTGGTTAATGTAAAAAAGAGTTTGGGGCTGAATTTTCAACTGGGAGGTGTGAAATAAATGAGAGATAACTTGCAATTCGTTTTGTAAACATGGAAGTCAAAAGAGAAGAATAAAAGTATTTGCTCTCACTAATATTTGTCTAAATGTGTTCCCCAAAAAATGGCCTAAAATTGTTTTTTCTTCCTTCAAATATCAGTTACGTACCCTAAATGCCTTAAAGAAGTATGAGAAGGCCTTTAATAAGTATGTAATGTTTTTGCACTAATAAACTGCCCCAAAATTTTTCAATATAGACACTACCGTTAAATTGGGATTACATAAACTATACGTTTTATAACTGTTTGGAGTCTCTAATTGATCTTTCATAAACCTCATTAATATTCTCACAAGCCCCTTGCCACTATTCTTTTCGAATGCTACAGCTGTCTGTCTCTTCAAAGTGTTTCAGAGAGATGTGTGGCTTGCGTTTCGTGCGCCGCCTTACTGTTCAATCAGGGAGCTCTAAAATAAGTCCCATGCACTAGTCTAGTGCAAATTCAAGACATGCTGCCGGGAGACCGGTCAGGGCCTTAGAGCTTGTTCCGGCTGGGACGGTGCTCCGCTGGTGGGAGATTCCTGGTTTGGGCTAACCCTGTTAGTCGACCCTATTAGTCGGTAAATCGGCGCTGAATCTCGTCATCCAGCAGAGAAACTCACCGCCACCTCCCGTGATAAATATTTGCACTAATGGGACTAAAGACCTTACCAGTTGACGCGGATTCCGGATTTACTAATAAATCAATAAATCAATCAAAGATCTTGCGATTTTTCTACCATTACGCTTTCAAAAATCTAACAAAAGGCTAATTTCTAATCAAAACTTTATTCATGTAAATTATATTTCTTAAAAAGGAAGTTTGAAAGTTCTTGCATTGTAGCTACATAAATTTATTGCTATCGTGCAAAAATGCTCCCATTGTCGGAATGAGGAAAATAATGAGAACAGCTCAAGCACAAACAACACAAACACTTGAGAAATTTAAGAAAATTACTTATATTTGTTACTACGTATCGACTGCGTCCCCAATTGGGTTTGGCATCAATAAGTAGCAAAAATCCAATCACATGACGAAACATAAAATACGGCCTCACTTTTAGAACTACGGGACCACTGTCTTTGAATCGATGACGTATTGCTATTGCACAATAAATATGTATTCTCACTGGAAGCAAACAGAAAAAGACATTCAGACGTTCCCACTCACGGAACCACTCTTGACCTTGAATAGAGTGAAGTCCAGTGGCAGTTTCTGCGGTGAAATCATAACAATTAGGTGCAATAGCTGACCGTGCGGGTGAAGATAGAGTTGCAAAACATGCCTTGCAAGAAAAAACGTTGGAGGATAAATAGGAACGCAACAAACAAATGCATTTTAAGTTGCATTTTTGCTCTGGGGTTTTCCTAAGCGTTGAGTGGCGAAATAGCTATTAGAGACGAGCGTTTTAGTACTCTGAACTCCACGTTGTTTTTATAAGTGATAAATGTCGTAATATAAATAACAGGTTGTTTGTAGGTATCTTTTAGAGTCTCTGTTTTCAATCTATATGCAGTTGTCCCGCATCTTCATCTACCAATCTCGAGACACAATAAAGACGTTTTCGATTTGGAAAGCAGTGTCTAAATGTACGACGATCATACCTAGGAGGAAAATTGGTTTTCACTTTATCCACCCATTGTCGTAATAGACAGTCAGGTGCATCAATAAACGCGGTTATAAACTAAATCTAGGAGTAAGATTATTGTAAGACACATTTATTGTGAGCATTTTGTCTTATATTAGGCGAACATGGATAGGGAATACTGTAAATTGTTTGTTAACACCATGAAGTTAAAATTATTTCAGAACTTTGATGCTATTAAAATAACAGCACTACACAATTGTTACATTTTAAACATTCCACGGGTGTTAAAACGATCTTGACAATAGCTACATTTTGAGGTTTATTGAACCTCATCTTCAGGTTGAAATTAAAAGCTAAATGAACATAAGATTTAGATATTTTCAGTTTTCTAGACACATTCAATGAAATAAATAATTTAGACATATTCAATGAAATAAATAATATTTTAATGAGCAAGGTACCTCAACTAGGCAACGGCGAAGTGCAATTTTGAGCTTTTGAAGATACATCCGAACAACACGGCCCGCATGAAAATTTGCACCATGCTCCTCGCCTGCCGTTTCGCGCCTTCCGCGTACCATTACCCGCTACCGTAGCCTGTAACTCTTCTCCCCTCTCACTGTAACCGCTCCCTGCCCCCCGACCACGGCCTCCCGTCTCCCAGGCCACCCTCCCTGACCGCTCCCTTCCTCCCTGCTCTTACTCTTCATCCACTCGCCGGTCTCCCATTACCACTGCTTCGCCCGCAAAACTGTCGCCACTACCGTTCTTTACAATCATTCTCTAACTACAGGGATAAGCGGGTAATACCGAAACCCCACAAACCACCCACCACCTATACATGTTCGCTTTCTTTAATACATGGTGTCTCAGAATAAACGTTATAAATTTCTAGGACATGTAGGAATGCCAAAAATGGCCACTTTTTGCTATTAAATATAACTTTTGCGATTAAATAAAACTTTCTCATTACGGAACGTGCATTATGCAGAAATCTGTCTAATGTGAACATAAATTGCGGTCCAGCCAAACATAAATTCTGCACTATTACATTGCATAATTCGGAATCTTATCTAATGCGATGGTGTAACGGTTAGCGTGCCGGACTGTCATACCCAAGTTCGCGGGTTCAAACCCGATCGAAGACGTGGATTTTTAAGGGCGAAAAAATCCTTTCGTACGCCTGCCTTCGGAGGGGAAGTGAAGCCGGTTGGGCCATGTGAGTAGATTTACTTGCATGTAAAAGATCCTCAAGCCTAAATGACGCCTCTGAACTAAATTCAAATCGCCTGTTTCGTCGCCCGAGATATTACCTTCTTTCTCCGCTAGTTGGTGAAAGGAGCGTAGTGAAATTTGCGTGGTCACACGGAAGAGCGAGTCTCGCCACGTAAAATAAGGCATTAACTAAATATTATCCCTTTATATTACGCATTGACCAAGTTTTGCTGTAGTTGGAAATTGCATTTAAAAGAGTTATGTGCATTAATACATGTGACTTTTGACTCTAGTTATAGGTAACCTCGTCGGCATAGATGTTCGGCAAGTCACGTCCTAGCACTGTCGACGAGATTTCATATTCCTACTTGCAAAAGAGATGTAAGAGGGTAAAGCCATATAAGTAAATGCATATAACTCAGTTGTATTCATTTTTCTAAACGTTCTTTGACAAGAAGTGATAATTTTCGACATATCTACATGTCCTAGAAATTTGTAACATTCAGAGACATCGTGTACAATGCAATAAGTGGCAACATATATCCATAGGTTTCCACGCACAGTCCCCACGATGCATTCACGGCCGTGTCAGCACCATTCTCAATTTCGCCCGGTACAGGTTCCCTCACATGTAGACTGCCACCTCTTTCGCCACCTCTTTCCCATTTGTCTTCACGCAGTCGGCAAAGCCGCGTCCGAAGTCCACTTTCTCACAAAAACATCGGCGCCCGAATCCGCCCTCCGTCTCGGCCGCGCGCTGTGCTTGTGCCCCCACTGCCCTGGCTGTCGCCGGCTCCGTATCCCCACCCCCGCTGCCGCTCCCGCTGCAGTCCCTGGTGCCGTCCCCGCCCCGCCACCGCCCCATCCACGCCGCCCACGCCCCCGCAGCCGCCATCCCCCCGTCCCCGTCGCCACCTCTGCCTCCACCGCCCCCGCCGCCGCCCCCACCGCCGCCCCCGCCGCCGCCCTCCACCGCCGCCCCCGCCTCCACCCCGCCGCCGCCCCTGTCGCCGCCCCCGCCGCCGCCCGCGCCGCCACCCCCGCCCCCGCCGCCGCCCCCGCCGCCGCCCCCGCCCCCGCCGCCGCCGCCCCCGCCGCCCCCGCCCCCGCCCCCGCCGCCGCCCTCACGACCGTCCACGTCGCCACTCCCAACGCCCCAGACTTCTCAGCCGTCTCCGTCTCCGCCCCCGCCACTGCCCTCTCCGCCACCGTCGCGGTCGAAGAGGCTCAATGACCCAGTCGCACCCCCTCCCCCTTCCCCTCGCCCCACTGCCCGAAAGGCCGACTGCCTCGTAGCGCTCGCTTGTCTTCTGAGGAGACGCTCAGCCGTTCACGCAAGCGACGCTTCACTCCTTCAACTTTATTTTCCGCTGTCTCCTTCTCTCATTTTCTTCCTTGTCATCTTCACCTTCTTCCCGTTCTATCTTCTTTATTTGTTTGTCTAGTTCTTTTATTCTACTTATTTGTCTACATTTTTCGTCTTCTCTACTTATTTTACTCATCTTGATTGTCAGTACTGCGTGAAATCGGATGTTTGGAAGGCTCGAATCAGGGTGAAGCGTCATAGAAGAAGAAGAAAGAAAAATGGTGATTAAATGATAATGAAGGAATGAATGGGGGAAAATGGAAGACACGAAATTATCACAGGAGAAAAATCGACTGAGTGGTGCAGTTCCTCTAACAAAATCAAACGGTCAATATTTCAAAATAAACGTGTTTCGGAAACAATTTCCTTCAAAATAAATCTTGTCGACACTATCGCGAAAGAAAAATCTTGATTTGGCATTCTCGTAGTACCAGTTTTTACTTAAATAAACAAACGAGAACGGAATCGCTCCTTTGCGTGTGCATGCTATTACTGAAATAATACGAAATACTATTGGTCCCCCTTCTATCAGATCTTAGAGAGTGACCCGTCTGGGGCTGTGTCCCGCTGGTGGGAGATACTTGGTTAGGAAAACCCCGCTAGAAGACGCTAAGTCGGCGCCTTAACGGACCTTCCGCGATAAAACATACGCAGCACTTAGGAAACTAATGACCTGAGCAGTTGACGCGCCCGGAATTATAAATCAATCAATTAAAAACAACAATTGGCGGCGACCAATAGAAAATGTAAGATAACGCCCAAGCGCGGAGATCCAGACTTATTACGTAATCAGAGGGAAGGAAATATGTGACGTTGGTAAAGGCATTGGGGACGAACATGGAGTGAGGTTTTGACAGAAGGGAAATGACCCGGTAAATAAATTATTACCTCTATAATTGACGCAGTATTCTTCAAATCGGTAAGTCACGAACTTCCACCCTACTCACGACCTACAGACGGTTGCGTGTGAAATATTTATAACTTGGCTGTGCAAGGATGATAGAACATGCCTGACAAGTCTGAATCCGCCACGACTTTTCATTCCACGCAACTAATTTTTTGTCGCAGGTTATTTATATCCTTCCGGTAGTAAATATAAAATATCCTTCCGCTGCTTATTTTTGTTCGACCTGGTGCGCGTTGTATTGTAGACACGCGAGAAAAAGATTGAATGAATTTCTTAATGAAAATTAGGTTGATTGTAGAATGGACAAACTGAAAATAGAGAACAATGTGTACATAATGTTTTTTCTATTTATTTTTGAAGAGTTAGTATGCACACTTTTTGTTCATTTTCAGTTTTGTCTGTTCCAGAGAACATAATCTGAAGAAGCTTCAATGACATCATCCGCACGAGACTTACTGTTCTGTCGTAGTTGCCATCAATTTCTATAATTTTTTCCTTCCTCTTCATCATCGTTATTTTCCGCTAATTGTGATGAATTATTACACTACATTCTTGTTATAATTCACAAATATCATTTACTTTGAAACCAAGATTAAAGATATTGACTTGAGAACTTCTAATAAACTGCTTCAATACTGAATAAATATTTAATATAGTTTTGATCGTTCAATTTAATTAAACAAATAATTTCTACGGTTGCAATTGTTTAACAAAAAATAAAATATAATAGTATTAGATCGATAAACTGACGTCGAAAATAGAATTGCAGAATCGTGTTGATAAGAGAAATTTAATATACATAGAGTCATTTTCAAACATTTCATTGTAATTTTATAGAATATCACTGTCACGTGCTGTAATGATTTCCGCAACAGACTACGTGTAACACACTACAACTCACTTTCACAATTAATATTAGATTTCATGCACTATATTATGAAGATATGTAAGGGGAAATGTAAAAATAAAATAGCAAGCGTTCCTATTTCAGAAATTCTTATCGCTGTTCAGAAAAACGAACTTCTCTTGAAATATTGTATTTTTTACATCAAAGCTTCCTCTCGAATTATTTTTGCTCCATTTTCGAGAAACCTGTAATTTTTTTTCCTCCCTAGGGTACTGGTTAAGAATTTTTTTGGTTGATACTAAAATATTCGTCATGTCTTTAAATAAGCTGTTAATCATCATTCTTATGAGTTCATATTATAATATTTCTACACTTCGAAGTATAGACTAACAAAAGCATACATATTCAAATCGACTATAACTCGAGTTACAGATTACTATGGTAAAATATGAATTTTCTAGATTAGCTTCCTGATTAAATGATTTATTTACTAATCCTCAAAGAAGAGTAAAAACTGTATTTGATGTATTGAGGAGAACTAATATGTGCACATTTTCATGAACTTTTAAGAGCTTTTACGTTGTTCTTTTACTTCACTTGGATGAATTATGAATAAAGGTAACAAGCGTAATTTCCAATATTTGATGACCTATTCGCTCATAAAGAACAAAACTTATTTTCATCAGCAAACGAACTACGTATTTGATTTTGTAGTATAGGGTGACAAAATAACAACCGACATCCGCGGCTCTGTTCCTCACGCCACAAGCAAAACCAGAATTGCTAACGTGCCAAAGTGAAAATACATTTACTTTCCAGAAATAAATAAGGCCCAACTTAACATTTGCACAATGCATCAAAGTAAACTGAAAAAAACATGATCGAAATGGGTGTCGTTGATTCAGAAGCTCAAGTACAATACTTGCTATAGGCATATTAAGTGTTTTACAAAATAAACAGAACCAATTTTAGGGCCCCCCTCCGAAGCCAATTACACTTATTAAGAAATATACCTTTTATGAATTTTCTGTACTTACGAAAAAATTAATATATTAATTATTTACTTTACAAATATTAACTATTTGTCAAGAAGTAAAACCACATTTTATATTAAGCATAAATGAAAAATTATTGATAAGAAAACATCAAGTACCTGTAGCCACCCCACCCCGCCGCCCTTCGAGTATCCTGGGTGTGCCTCTCCACAAAACAAATAGAAACATATTTGGGGGAAGGCTACACGTATAACTCTCCAGTCGACTTGATATTTTCTTATCAATAATTTTTTATTTATGCTCAACAGAATGTAATTTTAATTCTTGACTTATAGATAAACACATTTATTTCATTATTGAAAACAAATTAATGAACCAACATACAGAATTTGAACGGGGAAAGCCCACCTAAGGGTATCCTGGAGGAATTACACGAAAATTCTCTCGGCGAATTAGAGAACAAAAAACTCAAAACATTACATCATGGTCTTGACGCTTGTGCAACTTCGCCAGATCTCTTCGCCAGCACGAACGCTCCTTGGCCGGGGCAGAAGGAACAGCAGCAGCACGTCGGGCGTCGACGGCGGCAGAGGCGCACAGTGGCACCAAATGATGAACATGCAGTCAACTATTGGTGCTAAAACAGCACGTACTTTCTCGCTCGTATTTCCACGCAAAATTACGCGAAAAGTACTCAAATTTCCAAAAAATTGTCCGTGACCTTATTTAATAATTTACCTTTAAGGAACAGAATGCATTAAGGAAAAACATCTCCATCTTCATAAAAAATACGAAAAATTTTGAATTTTTGCAATTTTCTAAAAGTCACAGTTTTCTACGAAAATGAGACCTGTACCATTCTATTAAACTCCCTTCACGTTATATAACAACAAAATTAAATCAAATTGATCATTGATGGAGCCATTTCTTTGACAATTTTGAAAATTTCCCAGGGGATTCGAGTAAAGTAGCCCCCAAAACTAAAATATCGGTTTTAAAAACTCAAGAGGCTGCGACATCAGCCAAATCGATTGAGAAATATCAATTTTAGACAAAATCGGCTGAACGTTTAGCCGCTAATGTTGTTCGTAGATGGACGGACGTACAGACTGACATTTTGCCGTCATTCGATTTTTCGGTATCAAGGACGCAGAAAACGTGGAATCTTGCTACACCACGTGTTAGAGGATTTGTTTCTAAATTTAGCACCTGGATTTATCCACGTTCTCGTTTCCAGGTCCCTTTAATAAGAGTTTTTCTGCCGAAAATGCGCCGTTTTTTCGCGTAGCTTTACATAACTTTCTCTCTAATACGAAAGCGGTTGCGAGAAAGTAAACGGCAGTGGCATACTTACGAACGCATGAGGAAAGGCCAGTCTCCTTTATGACATCGTTCTGGGCATGTTAACTATTGAATATTTTAATTTAAAACTGTATAATTTGAATTGATTAACTATTAACATTTATTAATTTTACGAATAAGTTTATAAACTGATATAATTTAATATTTTCTATTAATTATGTGGCTTTATTTTTACAACAAATACACATCTCTAATTGAAATACATTTTACGTTTTGCTTCGCGTTAACTTTGTTAATAAATTTTTGATTTCTTTTCGTCTTACAATCTAAAAAACCATGCATGCGATAAAAAGTTTCTAGGTGAAATTCTATTTAAAATACTTAAAATAGCTGAGTGTTTGAAAAACCACACATTGTAAATTATTGTTTTAAAAGTAAAAATGGTTCGATATCGGAACCGAAATTGGAACGTGTGCGCACAAAATGGAGAGCTACATGATACAGGTCCATGTGTAGAACATTACACACTTGCACAGAATACTCTTCTTCACATAGTACGTCACACAGTTTTCAACTGTTTTTAACGTGAAATAAATATTTTGGGTGAATAAGCTCTAAAATTGATAAGTGTTTACTAACGACCAAAAACGTAAACCTGTGCAAATATCATTGACAAATCAAGAATTTCGAGATTCCGCTCCCATGTTATTACACGGAGTTGTACTACCACTGAGCTATTAACTAATAGTGCATTTGAAAAATATATTTTTAAGTTGTCTCAAAGTTTAAATTCAATCTACTTCTACTGGAAAAAGTAGTAGAAACTTTTATAAAAATATAATTTTCATGTTTAATTTTCACTCTTAGATTTTATTTGACCAGCTGCGATACTTTAGTGGAAACATTCGTTGCTTCCGAAGCAACATTGACTTAGAGGTAGGGTTTGAGATCCGCCGACGGAGGATTTTCAGTCTTAACTACATGGCTGGATCAAATTCGGCCGCTGTCTGTAGAAGAATTCTAACGGCCGGCTGCTCTCACAGGTAGGTTTCCTTGGTTTCTCCGATCAACACCGGGCCAATACCTCAGCAGGACCTAAACAAACGATCCATAGATTGCGCGCCTACTTCTTCCTTGTCCTATCCTCCCCCTTCACTTACACACACTTACGTGCACTTTACTACCAGACACTTCGAGAATCTTAGAGGGGGAGACTCTCTTCGGGATCTTAGAGCTTGACCCGCCTGGGGCAGTGCCCCGCTGGTGGGAGATACTTGGTTAGGAAAATCCCGCTAGACGACGGTAAGTCGGCGCCTTAACGCACCTTCCGCGATAAAACATAAGCAGCACTTAGAAAACTAATGACCTTAGCAGTTGACTTGCCCGGAATTACGGACCGTGCGCAACCCATCCTTCCTCTGCCTTGCCCTGTCCTCACTCCTTACTTAAATACATTTACACTGCACTACCACATATGTCTGGAACCAGCCGGGAGCTTGGAGGTTGTCCCAGCTGAGGCGGTGTCCACTGATGGGAGATATCTTTATGGGAAAACCCTCAGGCTGGCGTGCAGGTCTGCGCCGATTATCACCACTAAGCAGAACCACCACCTCCCGTGATATAATCGTGCACTACACGAAAGGGACCAATGACCGTAGTAGTTGACGCACCCGAACCCACCAATCAATCAATCGCCGAATCTCATCATGAAGCAGAAGAACCACCTCCCGTAATCAACTTGTGTTCTTCACTAAAGGAACTAAGGACCGTAGCCTGGATACACCAATCGATCAATTGAAGCCGTTTTGAAATGTTGTCCCCCGTTTCCGCCGTTCGGCCACACTGTGCGTCGGCACGGGGCAGCGCGGCGCGGCGCGGCGCGGCGCGGCGCGGCGCGGCGCCCGGCGGCGGGCGATCGTAAATGACGTCACACTGCGGCGCCGGGGCGCGGGCAGAGGTGGCTGGGCGAGGGGTGGTTCAGAGGGGGGCGATAGAAGAACGGCGCGGCGGCTTGGCCCAGGGGCCACACGCGCCGCCGCGCTGCGACCTTTCCATGCAGCCCCGCAGCCACCCCCCCACCCCACCCCACCCCGCCACATCCTTGCAAGGAGACGGCGGTACACATTGGCAAGCAGAACGTGCGGGGTGGACTCGCCAGTCACGTGATCCATGTGAGCACTAGGATACAAGGAGAAGGCGCATTCCAAAGAGGTGCAAACAGGAGGCGCTTACGAGCTACATGGCATTTGCAAGTGCCACAATCCAAAGAGCCCATGTTTTAGTAAACAGAAAACACTATCACCCACTGGCTCAGGGCATTAACTGATGTCACTGTAGTGCAGGCCTGCACAACGCCAGCTCCTGTGGGCATTCTGCACGCAAGAGCCGGTGATCTGTTCGCGAGAGCGGTGCAAGTGGGGGGTTAGACAGCTTCTAGGCGAAGGGAGCAGCTTGCACACTCGGATCGACGCGGCGCGTAGATTTCTGCCACCGGCGTTTGGGCGCCTGGTCTTCTAATGCAATGTTCCACGCTGTTAAATTATTTGCCCACTTATTTAAATAAGTAACGTCCCGCATTTGTAGCTACATGGTCATAATTCACTGTATATGTTGTTCTTTGCATTGGTGTGAATCAACAATTTTGCTTATTGTGGCATAAAAAATATTTTAAAGCAGCACTTCCATTTTTAAAAATATATTGTTTAATTGTAACTACCATTCATTTACAATTTAATAATTTATTTTTCACCAAGAAAGATATAATCACCAAATGACAGTAAAACGAAAGAAAATTATGTGAGTATACCGAACAGAAAGTTCGATGTACTGGAAATCGTTCAATTCTAATGTAGAAATTCTATAAAGATTTACGTATACGTCAGTGAAGATGAATTAATGTTTGCTGGAAACCAATCATGCATTAAAGGAAAATAATTTTAATTAGATGCTGTGTATTTAATTTGCTGTGCAATTATTTAATTAATGCTGTGCAATTATTTTATTACAAAATTGTATTCTGGTATTTTTGTCGCCTCCTTTCCTTCGTAGCAACGACAAAGTGACAATCGTAGTTTTGTAACGTAAACAAGTTGTTGATTTGTCACATCTTGTTTCTATTCGTAAGAGAGCACACATGTTATTTTGTCACGCCTATACAAATTGAATACAGGCTGTCCCACCAACTATGGACCACCCCCATAACTTCTAAACGGTTCAGGATATCGAAATGTAGTTTTAGATTAACAATGCGGAATCATGGGGCAAGTAACATGCCGTAGAGAAATTGTCTATAATATTTTTAGTTTTCGAGAAATTGAATCATCTTTGATTTCTTAAATGGAACTATATATTTTTTTCGCCAGCAAGATCATGAAAAGAGGAATAAAATGATGTATCATATGTTAGTATTTTGATGGTAATTGGAGTATAAAATTAGACTTTCTGACATGTGATTTTTAAGTAAACGGTCTTTTCTTGTAGCAGCCCTTGCAACAGTCGCCGTTGGTAAAGATGGCTTTCGCGGCGTCGAGACTGTTTCGTGGAGACAAGGTGTGTGAGAGGGGCGGCCGTGAGGGATAGAGGCGTAACTACAGCAATTCATGGTCTTGACATGAAGATCACATGAACAAACATCAATATGAAAGATCAGAATGAGAGAGTTTTGCCATTTGTTCATCTGAATTGAACTTTTCTTCTACTTAAATACCAAAGCAAAGATATTCAAAAAGAACAAAATAAAATCAATGAAATTCCTACTACTAGAACAAAATAAAAATAATTTGTAGCGGAAGGACGATAATAATAAAGGTTATTTTCAAACTTAGAAGAATCGAACTCAGTGTATTTTGGCAGAAACACGCTCTCGTATTAAAACGTGGAAAGGGAATGAATGATTAAAGATTTTTATTTTAATATCTCGAGTAACTCATTAAATAGTAGATAGGTAGACATTTTCTATTATTATTTATTGTTAATAAACTTCTTATTTAAACGCGTACAAAAAGAACAATGCAATAAAAATTTTGAAATACTTTTGACAGTCTATCAGTGTAAATTTAATAAACATTAACACAAATGCACATCTGTAGTCACAACTGTTAATACTCATTGGAGAGTTTCACACTTCATAATGCCATGTGCTGCCACAAACTTGAAAATCCACAGCAGAAGACGGAAGTGTACTGTTTTCTTTTCCATTTATGAACAGCAGAAGAGGTACGGTTGCGCAGTGGACGAATAATCATCTTAATTAAAAATTGAATTTACCAACGAAGAGACGGTGGTTGGATTCTTGTTACGGTTGAAAATGATATTTATTGTTAAAGAAGAGAAGATAAATGCAGATAAATCAATGGAAAAAATCTCTTATTCTGATCGTTGAAATTAGTGTTTCTTAATGTGACCTATGTGACAAGACCCTGGATCGCTTTAGTTAGGCCTCGTATCCCTCATTGCCACCCCTCTCAGTCTCCTCTCTCTCCACGCAAGTCTTGACGCCGCGAAGGCCACTTTTCTGGAAGGCGAGAGTTGCAAGGGCTGCTTAACGAAATATTGTTCGTTTAATTCAAAATCACATATCAGAAAATCTAATTTTACACTCAAATTACTATCAAAATACTAACATATGATACATCATTCTATTCCTCTTTTCATGATCTATCCATTGCTGGTGAAAAAATATATAGTTCCATTTAAAAAATCAAAGATGATTCAATTTCTCGAGAACTAAAAATATTATAGACAATTTCTCTACGGCATGTTACTTGCCCCATGATTCCGCATTGTTAATCGAAAACTGCATTTCGAAATCCTGAACCGTTTAGAAGTTATGGGGGTGGTCCATAGTTGGTGGGACACCCTGTATATCACGAATATATCAGTTGACTTCATCTAATGAAAATATACATTACAAAAAAAGGCAATATTACATGAACTTTAACAGTCCGTCTTCTCGCTCATTGCTCTTTCAATTTACGCGCTACGATTCGAATTGTGCATTCTCATTGGTGGTCCTACTCCTAGAATGGATCTCATCCTCACCCTTCCTAGCTTCCTGGATTCTCAGTCGACTGACTCGCGCGCGGCTCCCGAGGTCAGCGAAAGTGCAAAATGCTGTGCAGATCTGCTGTAGTGCCCCTGACCGGGAGGTCCTAGGCGTCGGGTTCCGAAAATCCGGTGGCAGGATTTTTGACACCAGCTAGATAGCCAGGTCGAATTCAGTCGCTGTTTAGAATTCTAGCGGCCGGATGCTCTCAGCGGTAGTTCCTTCGTGGTTCATCGATCACTATCAGGAGAATGCCGGAGCAGTACCCTAACAAACGGCCACGGACCGCGCGCGATTTTTGCTTCCTCTTCCTCGCCCTATCCTCACCCTTTACTTACGCATATTTACTTGCACCCCTTACATACACATATTTACTTGCAACCTACATGCATTACACTACCACACATACCGGAAAACCGGTGGGAAGCTTATATCTTTTCTCGGTTGGGGCGGTGCCTCGGTGGAAGATGCTTGGTTAGAGAAAACACCGCTAACCGATGTGTAGTTCAACACCGAATCTCACTATCCAGCAGGGGAAAATCACCTCCAGCTCCCGAGGAAAAAAATAAACACTACACGTACGGGACTAATGACTTACTAGTTGACGTGCTAGAAAACACGCAATAATCAGTGAAACAATTGATCGCTCAGCAGAGATTGGAAGAGCATAACCATCTTGGAGAGAGTGTCATTTTCATGATAAAATCTGCACTTACAATTTCTTATAATTTGGAGTACTTTCACTCTAAAACGTATGTATTCAAATTATACTAATTAAACATGAAGTTAGGATTATGCGATATTTCGAATGATATATTAAATCTAATAAAGTGTTTTTCTACCGAAAATTCGCCGTTTTTTTCGCGCAGCATTATAAAACGTTCTCTCTACTGCGTAAGCGGTAGCGAGAAAGTAAAAAAAAGTAAATAATACATCAGTAAGTAATACGTCAGACATAGAGAACGTAACATGAAATTAAGTTAAACAAACATAATGTACAGAAAACTGTAAAAAAAATATAAAATAAGCATAAAAATAAATTAAATTATGTCAGAATGTTTATGACATACCGTTCGAACATATGAAACAAGTGCACATGAACAAAAAATTACATTTTCTATTTTAATTCAAACAAAAAGAGTGAGAATCATTAAACAAGAAGATGGGCTTTTCCAAGTTCGGAATTTTGACTCTCACAATTGATTAGAATATTTAAGTTATACTGTAATCTTTGACGAATTAGACAAATGTTTGTAAAACTGGCCACTAAATGGCTTCATAGAATCGTGAAATCTTCACTGGAGTTCATTCGACGTAGAAAACACACCCTTCACAGGGATTCCAATGTTAGAAAGCTGCTAATCTCCGGCAATTTAACTAGAGCGTAATAGACTCTTCTTCACGAGCATGGTGAGATGCGATTCCATTACGCGTAATGGAGAGCTTAAGAAAATGGCGCTCGTGATAGGGAAACCACGGAAGAGCGTCGAAGTAGGAATTATAGAAGTTATTGAGGCAATTGAAAAGTCTTGATGTAACCGCCGTTTCTCTGGCACACCTCCAACACTCTCTTATTCAAACTGCCCCGAACTAGAGGAAAGGGCGAACCGAAACTAACGGTCCTCGTCTTGGATTTCCATGGTCATGATTGAGTTACAATTCCCGTAAATCAAGCAATCATATCCCACCTTAAAATGGATTACACGAATTTAAACAAATTAATAATACATTGTAAAACGATAAATAATTTGTGATTTTATTCAATAAATTCTAAACATTAACTAATTTTTATATATAGTATTTTAAAGTCGTACCAAGAACTTCTGGATCTTTAGAGCTTCCATTTAATATGCTAACGTCTATTTAGTGTGCTATTTAATGTCAAATACCTCGAGAAAATAGCTTTATACGAAATGAATCTAAAGAAAGATAATATATTGAAGAAGGCCGTTTTCCAGTGTTAAAAATTCGCCGCCCTACGTTGTGGAGGCCAGAGGGTATCTTTGAAATATTAAATAGATAATTCTCATTTGTTATTGGAATCTGAAACTGTGAAGCAAAAATAATCAATTTTAATTAAAATAATTTTTTTCATTTCGAATTCGAAAAAAGCGCTATAATAAACGTGCGTGATCCTTCTTCCTCAATAGTAAAAATAATGCAGTTTTTGTGAGAGAAAAACTCTTAACACAGAATGATAAAATAAAGTGCTCTTTTAGGCTAGTTAAATACCGGTATACCGATATATCTCACTTCAGCAGACCTCGTTGATTCAGGGTATTTGAGCAGCATCAGAATACTCATAGAAGCCCCTAAAGGCATGGGTGATTTCACCGGTTTCAAGTCGTTAGTTCCTTGGACAAAAAGTCTAGTTAAATTAAAACGGGACCGTGCCAAACTATTGACAAAAAAAAAGCGCGTTTTATTTCGTTGCAAATCTAGTATCTTCCCAATTAATATTTTAACTGTATGTAGACATGCCTTCACCTTATATTGGAAGAAATAAAAATATGCTTTTCTCCGCAAAACGATTCAAAATTTTAAAACTAATTCTCTCGATGAGCAGTAATATTCAAATAAATCGTTTATTTTAACTTAAGTATTTTCTCAGAGTATATACAAAATAAAATTATTTTTTATGTAAGAAGTAACTACCACCATAATGAAGATTATTTTAGAAACGTTTGACATTAAAGTTAATGTTTTATTACTTTATTGCATATCTAACTAACAACCGAAACGAATCCAAAGCCTATGGAAAAAAAGAAGCATGAAGAAGAATACAAAAGGTTTAAATTCAATGAATGAGTATTAAAAATTCAATATAAATATAACTTTTTATTACATTCTTGTACTAGAACGGTGAAAAGTAAAAAAATACAACTGAAAGGAACAAAAGTAAAACAGTCAGTGCAAATCTTGCATGATGTGTCTCTGAAGTTATATTTTATCAGCTGATTCACAACCTTAATGACGGAGGCCATGGTGATTCCGTAGAAGCAGTCTCTGAACTCGCTTCACGGTCCTGGCGACTTTTGTTTGCGAAACTGACTGTACAGACCCGTGTTTACACTGTTAGTTCCACGACGCGCCGCAATCCTTCATTCTTCGGTTGGTCGAGTTATATGTGACTTAGACCCAAATGAATTTCAGATTCGTGTCTGTTGGATCAAATTTTATTAGACATTTTTGATAATTGGACCCAATTTTATTAAACATTTTCAATTTTCAGACCAAATGTTTTTGAATGTGTTTTTGTGGACCTTCTTTCATTAGACTGAAAAAATTATACCTTCTGATATTAGATGTAACGAACTCAAACCGTTTCACCAATGGTTGTGGTGAAATCTCATACCACACAGCCGATCTTATACCACTATATATTTCATCGGAACTATCATCAGCACTTACTAGTCTTGATCACCAGTATTAACATCCAAACTGTGGAAGGTAACGACAAACCACGATATTGGTTCCCTGATTGGAAATGAGTAGTCATAATCCTCGGTCGTCGTCCTCCCTCAGCAATTAATATGCTTGGGGGCGTGAGGTTTTCATATTAACAATTTAAAACCACAACAAAATTACATGATTTAGTGTTTTATTGGCGAATTGATTACTTGGGATTCAAATGACAATTTTTCACAAATTTTTGCGACAACATACATTGAAAGTTAAATTAGAGTGTTTTGGTAAAGGCAAACTTTTCCCGGAATCCATGGAAAATTTTAAGAAATTGGTAACTCCATATTTCTAGACATAGAAGGAAAAAGGAGAATTTAACGAGTTTTTTATTCAGTTATACCAGTATTGCATTGGAATTACGTTAATTGATTGACGTGCTTTCGGTAAATTCGCTGCATATTTACAATATCAATTGTCCCTATAAATACGCATGATTTTTTATATTTTATGGATCTTCAATTGAAGATAAAATAAAAATTCAATATTTTAAGTTTTCATTGTCACCTACTTTTTTACAAAAAACTGAAGGAATATTAAGACCAAAAGAATATTATCACTTTCGCGAAAATGAAAAAATTGACGCAAAAAACACACATCTAAATGTTGCATTTCACCAACAGCTCACCAAGGCAGATGAGATTTGCACCTATTGTTGTTTTTTTGTATTGCATATATGTATATTTTACGGTTATACATTTTTAAATTCTGATTCGTTAATACGTAGAAAAATTCTATAACAGTCGCCTCATCATGTCGAATGTGGAGTAATCCTGCTTTAACCTAATTAGTCAACATTAGTCGTTGTCTTTTATCCCTTCGGCCAGAGGCTCGGCGTCCTTAGATACCTCGGATCACCAAATAATCACCATCCAGGAACCCGCGATATCTCGAGTTGCTTAACCTGCATGACTTATAAATTTCTAAGAACCATCACTCAAGCTCCCTGGTTTATTTCCAATAAGCAGTTATACCACGAATTTAACCTTAATCCCATCGCACACCACATAGCATTCCTGGCCAATAACTTCTATTCCAACCTAACCCTCATCAACCAAGATAGACACATCAGCATAGGTAAATATAATGAAACCCGAACAAGAATAAAAAATAGATATCCTATCCACTCATTCCTAAACATTTTTGCAAATATTAATGCTTCTTAGAGGTGCTCGGTGAGTCCCCTCGTCAATTGTAGTGTTCAATAGACTTAGTTTATAGTATTAGATGTATGTCAACAAAGCAAATGGAGAGTTGTAAAAACTGAACTTTGTATAATAATCCTATATAAAATAAATTTAAAAAAACTGCATGACTTCAAAGTGCGTAGCTAAGCAATTCGGCTACCGGTGCCGGCATGTCTCATTGTTCATATCAAGTAAGTAATATTGTGTGTGCCGTATGTATAATTGAACATTTAAACGCCAGTAAAGCGGAACAAGGATAAATAAATGAATAAAAAACTATGGTCTCAGTTAAATTGTTTCGTCAGTTCGATTGTTTCGTACTACCATCAATAAAAAAGAAATGTCTGACGAGGGAAACGTTGACTTATTGAATAGATCCCGAGCTGAAATGGGCTTCCAAATATATTCGCCGTTATACGACCAATAAATCGAAGAAAGATGACACAATGAAGGTCGCCAAAAGTCCTATAGACTTCAACACTTCCCAACAACTTGCAGTGCTCCTCATAAATTACAAAATATACTTTAGGTCTCACATTTGTTGAAATTTTGTTAAAATAATATATTTATTATAAAGGAGAAGGGGGAGACAATGCTTCACATATGGCCATTTCACAGCATATCGTTGGCACAACTCGAAAAAGGATTTTAAGGGGAAAATGTGTTTAGAGATTTCACTGATATTCTGTAACCAATGTACGGGATCTTATCCTCAAATTTAGGATGGAAAAGGTCCCTGGTTCTTCAGGGTTACAAGAAATTTTACTTGCTAGTGGGAACTGGGCAATTCTCGGATTTGTGATTAACAGAAAGATACACCTTGGATGTGTAACGAATCAACAATATAATTACTCATAGAAATAAACACAATTACATGATAAAGCACTGATTGAAATGCTTGCATACACCTTCATAGAATAAATAGTTTTAAAATGTTTATGATCAATTGTCCTTGATTCTCCTCAGGATGTGAGTGTCATATTATAGCAAGTACCACAGTATTGTACTGGCACGTACATAAACTAACAAAACCCTTAGACCTATTTCACCAGAAACACAAAAAAAGAATATCTCATTCTGCCTTAATTTACATGCTACCGCGCAGTGCACTGTTACAAAATCGAAAAAAATGATAAAGGTGAAGGAGTACAATTTCTCTTGGTCCTATACTCTCTTAATTTACTAATTCTTAGTAACAAAAAAAAAATGCGGAAAGTGACAAAATTTAGAAACCCTTTCCTTTGTAACGTAAAGCTTATGCTTTCGTCAAATTGTATCGTCTGCTTCACAAATAACAAGAAGTGACTCAAAATGTAGCTCACACCGATTCCACTGGGAGTTCGCAAAAATATTATATACAAAGTTAATGAACGAAATTCGTCCGACTTCCCTTTGCGATGCCGGTGGCAGCGTGACCTTACACGCGGCAGGCGGGTCGCAGCGCCTCGCGATGCAGCTCGCCCAGCTGCTGGCTGAGTTTCGTCCGGCCTCGTCTCGGACGAAAGATTCTGCCCCTCAGTTGCAGGATGGCAGTTCGCAGGAAAGATAGAGGGCTGAAAATTCGATAAGATTTATTATTTTTCCCTCTATGCCTCTTACACATACCCGTGGCCACGTGGCGCCATTACGTGGTATAATATCACTGTGATTACATTCCCATTTGTTCCGCCACGCGCTCTCTTCTTATTTTAGAAGAATAAACGTTTTTATCGTACTATTGCTGCTATCGCTTACCTCTATTGAGCTGGCGTATTTGTTTCTCTTCGTGAAGGATGCAGTTCACTCCGCGTTGCTCAGTGCAGCGGCGGCGCTCTCATTCGGTCGCTCTTGACGGCACGGCAGCTGGCGAAGAAGTGCCCGCTCGCTCCGCCCAGGCAGTAGTCCGTCGATTCCCCGTATCGATTGCGGAGCGTTTCGTTCGATTTACTATCGCGCTGGGCGTTCCGTGCCGGTGTTGTGAACGTATAACTTTTTGTGTACGGTCACAATTGCCTCCCCCACGAGAATTAAAATTTTTGGTCCGATCGATATTTCGGAAAGTAAAAATTTTGATTATCGTCTTGTCTCTTCTTCCTACTTTTCTTAAGTAGAAGGCGAGTTATTTTTTTTCTATAAGTTCGGGTTATCATTTTTATTTACAGCTTCACGAATGCGACTAGTAAGTTCCAAGGCTTGTCCACAACCGACTGATATATTTGGGTTATCGTTCATTCCTAAGTTGAATTCCACGATGCCGAGTCTGGGAAAGCGGATCTGATGTCGCTCTAGATCAATAGTAACATTATAGTCCATTAGAAAATCGATCCCGATGATCAGAGGATACAACAAGCTTTTCACCACAATGCAGACTAATTCGAACATCTGTGTCCCAACTCTTACTGGTAAAAGGACCTGCAGATTCGTCGGTGCGGACTTCTTCTTGTTCACGCCAACAATGATCGAACGTCTCATGGGCAGCGTCGGTATTTTGATCCCGGAATTCTTGATTTCCTGTAGTGGCCCTTCCGTTATTACGGATGCACTACATCCAGTGTCAACGAGAGCTGCAATTTTAATGCCATTGCAGTCCACGTCAATCATGGGACAATGTCGTATTGGTCTTTCATCAGCAATTTCTTCTTCCTCCCACGGCTCGCTTCCAAAATTTATCAGTTGGATGGACTGGATAGTCATCATGTCGTGCGTGGTTTCTGTTGGGTTAGAATCGGGATGACTGGCCGATGCAACCCTTTCTAGTTTTCCTGGTGATTACCCGAAAACTCACCACTGCATGATGCTGACGTAAAAGAGTTTACATTACTATCGAGCTTCATTTTCCCCTTTTCGTTATTCGGTTTCTTCTTCCCCTCATCTGTCTTGAAGCTACCTTTTGGGTTGGTGCTCCCATAGTGGTCGTCTTGAACTTGAGGAATATGTCGATGGTTACCCATTTCGTGGCGTTGTTGGCCCCACCGCGCATCCTTGTTGCTGTTGCTTGAGTCGGATTTTCCAATGGTTGCCGCTGATGAAGAGAATTTATTCAGTTTGTCATTCAACTCATAGGTCGCATCATACATGCCTAATTGCTCGACAAATTTATCGGCCGACATTGGCAACAAATTCTTAATTAAATTCTGTATGTTAGCAGGGAAATGACGCAGCAATATACAGACAATCTCCTCATCAGGGACGACTGGGGTGCACAATCTGAGCCCTGCGATTCTTTCTGTTGCATGGTCTTGCATGGACCCACTTCCTTTCTTCCAAGACCCATATAACAACCCCATTTTATAGTTAAGTTGCTTCTCTGAGTTCCAGTACCGGTTGTTGAATTTAACTCTAAACTCTTCCATAGTACTAGGAAATGGTTCGAGTGAATCCGCCCACATCTTTGCGTTACCTGTTAGCATGTGGTAGATAACCTTCACTTTTTTGCGTTCAGGAAAGTTATGCAGCACAAAATAATGCTCGACCCCTTTTATAAAAGCGCATGGATTTTCCGTGCTTTTGGCCCCAAAAGATAAATTAGGAGGCAAGTTAATTATGACGGATGAGGTATTAACCCCCGAAGAACTGGGTAACTCTTCGATTTTCTGGTTTATTCCTAGCATGTCATTTTCCACCTTTTTGATGTGAGAGTCAACCTTTTGTTGTAACCTAACATCGTTGTCTTCTAACTTCTTAATATCATCATTTATTGTTCGCAATTCTCGATGCACTCCGTCCTTCAAACCCTGAATCTCGGTTCGTACTTCCCCTTGATCAGTAAGAAGAGCATCTATTTTAGAATCTTGAGTTTTGATACAACTCATAACTTCTTCCCTTCTCGTTTCTATCCTTGTTTCTAATCGACCAATAATATCTTGTGCCGTAGATATCATCCTATCATCTACTTCTTGTATTTTATTGTGTAATGACGAAGTAATGATTTCCTTCTGTTTTTGCATGTCTTCAGTTAATTTTCTTTCCAACTGACTTACTTGACCAGATAGTTTATCTTCTAATATCTTGGACCTGGCATCTAAACAATCAATTAGTCTCACTTCTAGTTGTTGGGCGTTCTCCTGGAGCTTCAGTTCTAATTTAGATTCTAACTGAGAAACTTGGTGGTTATTTTCACTAAGTCTAACTTCTAATGCCTGTTTATTAGCCTCTAATTGTTGTGACACCTGTTGTACAGCCTCACTAAGTTTAGCATGAGATGCCTGATTATTTTCACTGAATTTCTGATCTAATTTTTGTGTCATCTGGCTCATAAACATTGACATTAAGTTTTGCATCATTTCGTTAGCCCTAGCTATTTCTCCATGAATGTTCCCTGTTATTTCTGTGGGCTGATCAGAAGCTGTTCCTACTCTAAACATTTCATCTAAATTTCGATCGGGTGTCTCTGGATCACCTACCCTCACCTCCTGTTCTACACCTACTTGACCTTCAGGACCTCCTGCTCCCAACTCCTCATCACTTGATCCTGTTTGCTCTAAATTTCTCCTTTCCATAAATTTATCTGCCATTTTTATAACTTAATAGCCCTCTTACAAGATGCACGTAAACGAAGATATTTATCACCAGTTGTGCATTCAGTAATACCACTCTTAGAAAACCTAACTGTTTCTCTAACCTTTAAACAGTTAAAATATTGAAGTTTTTTTTTCTGTTAATCATAAATCTTCCTGCCAAAACACGTTGGGCGCCATTGTAACCAATGTACGGGATCTTATCCTCAAATTTAGGATGGAAAAGGTCCCTGGTTCTTCAGGGTTACAAGAAATTTTACTTGCTAGTGGGAACTGGGCAATTCTCGGATTTGTGATTAACAGAAAGATACACCTTGGATGTGTAACGAATCAACAATATAATTACTCATAGAAATAAACACAATTACATGATAAAGCACTGATTGAAATGCTTGCATACACCTTCATAGAATAAATAGTTTTAAAATGTTTATGATCAATTGTCCTTGATTCTCCTCAGGATGTGAGTGTCATATTATAGCAAGTACCACAGTATTGTACTGGCACGTACATAAACTAACAAAACCCTTAGACCTATTTCACCAGAAACACAAAAAAAGAATATCTCATTCTGCCTTAATTTACATGCTACCGCGCAGTGCACTGTTACAAAATCGAAAAAAATGATAAAGGTGAAGGAGTACAATTTCTCTTGGTCCTATACTCTCTTAATTTACTAATTCTTAGTAACAAAAAAAAAATGCGGAAAGTGACAAAATTTAGAAACCCTTTCCTTTGTAACGTAAAGCTTATGCTTTCGTCAAATTGTATCGTCTGCTTCACAAATAACAAGAAGTGACTCAAAATGTAGCTCACACCGATTCCACTGGGAGTTCGCAAAAATATTATATACAAAGTTAATGAACGAAATTCGTCCGACTTCCCTTTGCGATGCCGGTGGCAGCGTGACCTTACACGCGGCAGGCGGGTCGCAGCGCCTCGCGATGCAGCTCGCCCAGCTGCTGGCTGAGTTTCGTCCGGCCTCGTCTCGGACGAAAGATTCTGCCCCTCAGTTGCAGGATGGCAGTTCGCAGGAAAGATAGAGGGCTGAAAATTCGATAAGATTTATTATTTTTCCCTCTATGCCTCTTACACATACCCGTGGCCACGTGGCGCCATTACGTGGTATAATATCACTGTGATTACATTCCCATTTGTTCCGCCACGCGCTCTCTTCTTATTTTAGAAGAATAAACGTTTTTATCGTACTATTGCTGCTATCGCTTACCTCTATTGAGCTGGCGTATTTGTTTCTCTTCGTGAAGGATGCAGTTCACTCCGCGTTGCTCAGTGCAGCGGCGGCGCTCTCATTCGGTCGCTCTTGACGGCACGGCAGCTGGCGAAGAAGTGCCCGCTCGCTCCGCCCAGGCAGTAGTCCGTCGATTCCCCGTATCGATTGCGGAGCGTTTCGTTCGATTTACTATCGCGCTGGGCGTTCCGTGCCGGTGTTGTGAACGTATAACTTTTTGTGTACGGTCACAATTCGAAATGCAAAAAACTCACGCTTATTAATAGATTTAAAAGCACGCATTACTAAATGGCTTTATAAAATTTTTGTCAATAAGTTTTTTATAAAATGTTATAGAATAATAGTGATAACATAAGTTCAAATTTTTCGAGTTGCGTCAGTGTTGCATCCCTACGTGATATTTTGAATATTTCCAGAAAATATCTTTTCCGCAAATGATTCTACAATCAGAAAATCAATCTCGCTTAAAATTAGAAAAGTGAGTCAGTGGAAATTAGCATTGTGCAGTTAAAACGCAATACAATATCTGAGAAGAGAGCTTTATTGTGCATTAATTTCTGTTAAATATTTACCACAATGTTAACAGTTGGAATAAAATTTGATGTAATTGTAATTATTCTTCTCTTTATTATTATTACAATTATCATAACCTCACTTTGATATTTATTTGTCATTGGAATCTGTCAAACTAAGCGCCACCACGTGCATGAATCTAAATATTCTCTTTTCTCTTATTCCTTCTCTCCCCTTACCATTATTCTCTTTTTGAGAAGTAAGTCAATGTTGTACCACGTAGTATATTGTATAATTATCGAAACGATCAGCGCTATTGGGCGTACAAAGTGAAACGGATACTAGAACGCGCAGGTTTGGGAGACGTTTCTTCTGAAATGATTGAGAATAGGGGAACACGGGAGATAGAACAGTTAATTTCAGATCGACTTTCGGATATTAAAAGGCAAGATATTTTGGCAGCATCGGCAGAAAAATGTTCGTTAGTGGTACAAATTCACACGAGTCCTGTATGGGGATGCGAAAGTTACGTACACACACTTAAAAGGGATGCAAGAGGGGGATACGCTTGGTTTAGGGTAGGAGGGTGGATGCAACGTAGAATGAAGGATTCGAACGACAATGGAATCTGTGTACTTTGCGGTGATAGAGAAGATTGGATCCACATCCTGTTAAATTGCTGCGCTACAGAAACTTGGAGAGGAAAATGGATGGGAATGGGGAACTATTGCTTCCAATTCAGAAACATAACGCTCGCTCAAAACATATTAGCTGATAATAGATCTCACTTCATGAAAGAATTAGGAACATTTTTAGGAAAGGTTCGAACTGTCAGGGAAACGGTAATCAGGGAATGGGAAAACAGCACTGGTTAGTAGTACGAGCGGAGCCTAGACCGGAGATGAAATAATTAATTCAATAAGCAAGAGATAATTAAGTTAACTAGAAAGGTAATCAGTAATGCTAATCATGAATAATAAGTAGTAAGTTAGTAATAATTAAATTCGTCAGTAGGCGACAATTAAGTTAATTAGTAGAAAATTGTTCGAAGAGGCGGTGGTACGGGCGATCTTCTGTGGCGGTGTTTGATTTCAGAAGCGTGGAGGCCAAAGACTGGATGGAGAAGATGCCCAAGCCAGGAAATAAATAAATAGTTTAGAAAAAAAATCTAGTAGTTTAGCATGTACTCGTCTTCTGACGGCAGGTTTTTCCCCCTTCAGGGGTTTTTTCCTCAGCCGTACCTTATAGTCTCCTTTCCGCGGCTTTGATGCGATGAAGAGACCATTAGGGGTGAATGCCAGAATTCGAAAGGTTAGAATGCGGTAGGATGTAGGTATTGTAATGGCTTAAAGGCCTTCAGCCTAGCCACATAGCTAAAAGAGCTGAAATTTTGTATAAATTTGTTATAATTACCTATTAAATAAAATAAATATTGTATAATTATTTTTTAGACATCACCAACTAAAACGAGAGGATTTTATTTTCAAGGTATGTAAAGTGTACAAAAAGTTCAGTTTTAAGTACTGGTGCTAAAAGTGAGACGATGCACAAAAATTCAGATTAAACTGTGAATGCAACCAGGAAAACAAAATACTTTCGTCTGATCGCATCAGCTACAATTGACCTTAACAATGATTTCTATAGTTGAATGTAACAGTGATTTGTATAGTATACTCGTATGTAAGAGTATTTTTGTAGTTTGTATATATGAACTTTTGTAGTTTGTGTGAAGTATTGCAGTTTGACTTGTAACTTTTGTAGTTTGTATGTAACAGTAATTTTGTAGTTTGTATACTTGAAAGTAACAGTGATTTGTACACTTTAATTAAAATGAAATGAGGGTCAGTTAGTCTAAAAATAGTGTATGACACACATGGTCGAAGTGACTTAATTTTTATCGGCGTATCGGGCTCGTGTGGCAACGTTTCCTACCCCCAAAATAAAATACCACTTTTGCTACTCTTATTATAAATAACTATCATCATCTAAAAATTAAAATGGTTGAAACATGTTGTTTACGAAATACGATTTATAACATAAAGCGAAAGATTCTATCTTGAGCAATATGTTAACAAAAGGTTTTGAACGAAGTTTGGTTGTTTGACGAGAGTTCAAATCTTCTGTTTAACTTTCCACGAGATAAGAGTCCAGTAGCGGCGACGTTTATTCACAATCTTGAGTTTTGTTCTGTTTTAGCATTCTCATGATTTCCCTCAACCTCTCTTATTGCTGCTAAAAATAGTTTCCAGCAGTCACGTAAACAAGTAATTTGTGTTTCGAACTGAATAACAAGTTAGTTACAATAAATGTAATGAATTGAAGTTTGACAAAAACAATTTGAATGTTCCTGGACGAAATGGTATGCCCTATGCATCGAGCCTCTAAGCGGTCTCTTTGTAACAAATTACCTCGGAAAATTTGCCCTAGGAAACGAATGCTTGATATCATTTTTTTAAATTTGATTATTCTACCACAAGACACGGGGTGATTAAAAAGTGAAATTCGACACACGATATGATCCACGATGGGGTCATTTCTGAGAAAAATTCGTTAATCACTATCATTTAGAAATGACCATCAATTCTATATATTGATTAATCAATTCTACACAATTAGAGACTGTACTGACCACCGAAAAAGAAAAATAATGATCATTTTAACAAAACCATGATATATTGTGATTTAGTTTACATTTGTATTGTATATTTTTTTTAAAAAAGATTTAATACGCCTGTAACAATGTACTTCGGCTTCCGAGTCAATGACCCCCATCTCGATCAGGTTTTTGTCCAGTTTCTCTGATCCATTGAGAAAATGCTGAGATGGCTCCTTGTTTTGCTTCTAGACGTAAATGGAGCTTCCCTATACGCAGGTTTTGTTGAACACTCCTTTTGTTTTTAGTGGTAGGAGCAGAGCTGAGGGTAAGTTACTATTTTCTTAGCAATGCAGAAAAATCGCATCTGCATTTCGTTTACCATTTCTCGGGAAAGAAATATCTAGTTTTTCAAGTGTTGCTAATCTCGCGCTTTTTTGAATTTTATTATTATATTTTATATTTTATTGGTCTTTCAACCATCGTATTTATAGTTAAAATGTTGAGAAGGGATTGTGGAACTTAAGAAAACGTGCGCAAATAATCTTCTCGCCATACGTCACATACAGTTTTCAGACCAAATAAATCAAATCACAGAAACATTATTCTTGATATAACAAGGGTCACAAGATTATCAAATAGTTCCTTACCATATTGCCCATTAACATGCAGAAATTTTGTTTCTGCGCGGTAATGTTTGTGCAACGTACAGCGTGCTACAGTTACGACGATGATCATAAAAATATTTGACGAAACCAGTAAGTTTGTCATCTCAACTCTATACCATTTTCAAAGGTATGCGCAGAAGGGTTTTGGTGGGGTTTGGCGTCGCCCCTTTGAAAATTTTGAAAGAGGCCTCTTAGCCTTGCACAATAAAATATTTTATTCTCTTAAACATGTTCAATCACTAATTTTCCCCTTTTCCCTGGCAATCTGCGAAGTTATTGAGCGTTTGAGGAGAGGCTCTGCTAGTCACCGGAATCCAGATCACCTGGAAATCAACAAGACCCGCAAAAGGCAATATAAAACAGCGAAAGTGTCAAAGTTATCTATAATGAATGTTATAATTAGTAGGTATTAACTTTAAGTTGATTTAACATAGTATAATAGCCTCCTCTACAAAAAAGGAGTATTCTTAACCATGATCAAGCAATAAATGAAAATTAGTATGGATCAACATGAAATACGTGTATTTATTGTCATTAAATTTATAATTTCATTTTCTTTGTAGTATGATTTATTGTAAAATATTTCCAATGTAGATACAAAAATGTTCAATGAAAAACGGGGCCTAGAAATGTAGTTGGGCCCCTTATTGTTTTCAGCTGCACACTCCTATGACCGTCGTCTTTAACTCGAAAACACCACACAACATGAACAAGTGTGTGAGATATTTCGAGATCCTAAAACGGCCAATGAAACAAACGAATGAGTCACCGCGTCCTTGAGAGGCTGAGCAGAAGAGTGGGAACAGACAGCGGGGAACTCGGGGGTCATTAGTGGAGCTCCACTTCCACAATTATCTGTTATCCCCAGCGCGAAGGCAACGTGGTTTCGTGAAAGTACCAAACCCAGTGGTAGAGATAACACGTGAAAAATACTGGGATATGGATAACACACGACTTTCAAAACTCACGTTCACAAGTTCCAATAACGGAAAATTCTGAATGTTACATGGCATTGTATAGGCATTTAAAATGACTGTAAAGTCCGAAAAAATTAAAATGAATATGTATGGGGGTAACACCAATGGCCTTCAAATCTCAAGTTCGCGAGAGGACATAGTTTTTTAATAGGCGGAAACATTCCTTAGAGTGGTATAATATGATGTTTGTGAAATGGGAAAGAATCCTCGCTAAATACTCGGCAAAATTAATTCCTGTGATTTCGAAAATTCATTATCCAGACTTCGTCGCAAATAATGAAAAAAAATACTTACACTGTTATTCCCGTAAGGGTATTGAACGCAACAGCGTGGGGATAGTGGTATTCCTGTCCCGCTGGAACATGAGATCAAAAGGCGACTTTTCCCTCACATTGTGGCTCAGGGCATCAGCTGATGTCTTAGTAATGGTTCTGACCACGAGGTGCTAGATTTTGCCGCCGACTGTGGCAGGAATTTAGACAGTATCTACATAGCTAGGTCGAGTTCACTCGCAGTCTGAAAGAGAATTCTAGCGGCCGGATGCTCTGATCGGTAGTTTTCCGTGGTTTCTCCCACAATACCAGGCGAATGCCGCAGCATTACCCTAACAAACGGACCACAGACAGCGCGCGATTTTCCTTCCCATTCGTTTCCCTATCATACCCCTTACTTACACACACGTACACTTTACACTACTACACATGGCGGGAGACCGGTCGAGAGCTTTTCGCGGCAGGGGGAGTGCTACGCTGGTGGGAGATACCTGATTGGGGAAAACCCAATTAACCAACACGTATCGGTTCCGGTTCCGGAACCGATCGGTGCCGGATCTCATGATCTGGCGGGGCAAGACCACAGCCCTCTCCCGAGGGGCGAAATGCACTATACCTACGGGACTAATGACCTTAGCCGTTCACGCGCCCGGAATCACTATCACATCTGCCTCACAGGAGCTCTCCCACACACGGGACAATACCTAAGCTGATCGATTGGTCACCCGACACGTGTAATAGTGGGATGCATGCAAGCCCGTGGCCTCCTTTCCAGTGTGTTGCTCTGGCTTTCGCCAGTTATTGATAGGAGCAAACACGGAAACCTATCGCTCACAGCCGCCGCTAGAATATTCCTTCGAACAATGTATGAATTGGACCCAGCTATTAAGTTAGTACCTAAAATCCGTTACCGTCTGGACTCGAACCCTAGAACTTCCCGATCAACGATGCAGCAAGAAAACGACGTTATCCGATCGCAGCTCTCTGGAGGGACTCTGGGGCAATCACATCCGATCGAGGGTAGCAGAGAGGATCAATATCCATTTATCCCGGCATTATAAAGCAAAGGTTTCGGTGATACCGTGTCTACTGTCAAATGCGTAAAATCCGGAGGTCCAACGCGGTGAGAAATGCTGCGTGTGAGAAGAGCTGACGCCGAGCGGTGGAGTATACTGCAATTTTTCCAACTTTGCCCCTCAAGGCCAGTCTTTAATATGTTACGGTATTTCACGATGTTACGGTATTTCGCGACACTCTCAGTCGTGCCACCAGATATCGCATGATCGCGACCGTATCAAGTGGTGCTTGGCATCATGCATCATGCGACTCCTAGCGGCATGATGGGAAAAGAACGCGAAATGTCGTGTGATATTATATCGTGGCCATAGAAGTTTTCCCCTTCTTCAGACCCATCAGAGGCTGTGGACAATTAATTAGCACTGGAGATATACTGCGATTTTTCTATCTTTGCCCCTGTCTTCACGATAGAATATGTCACGGTATTTCAGAACGTTCTCAGTCGTGCCGTCAGATATCGCATGATCATGACCGTATCAAGCAGTGCTTGAGATCATGCGACTTCTAGCGGCACGGTGGAGAAAGAACACGAAATGCCGTGTGGTATTCCCTCGTGGCTATAGGGGCTTGAGGGGCAGAGTTGGAAAAATCGCACTATAGCTGTGGAGTGTTGGTGTCGCCGTCCTCGACCGCGTTTCCGGCTACGCGGTGCGACCCGGCCCGGCCCGGCCCGCGTGTGAAGGCGCGGGGGCTATTGATTGAATTAGTGCTGCGGAGATGGAGGCCGTCGAGACGGCGATGGCGGGCATGGAGGTAATTGTGGAGGCTCTGGTGGTGGCGGAAGTTGTGGTGGTGGACGCAGACGTGGAGGTGGTGGAGTGGTGGCGACGGCGGAGTCGGCATTGGTATTGGCAGTGATGGTGGATAGTGACGTTGGTATTGGCGGTGATCGTATTGATATTGGCGTTGGAGGTGATGGTAGTGGTGGCGTTGATATTAGGGGTGGTGGTAGTGGTGGTGGTGATAGCATTGGTGGCGTTGATATTGGCAGTGTGTTCGTTGTTGTTATTGCTGTTGGTGGTGGTGGTAGTGATGGCGTTGGTATTAGGGGGGTTGTAGTGGTGACTTTGGTATAGGCTGCGATGGTAGCGGTGGTGATGGTGGTGGTGATATTGATATTAGGGGCGGTGGTATTGATATTGACGTTAAAGGTGGTGTATTGATATTGGCGTTGTAGGTGGTGGTGGTGGTGGTGGTGGTGGTGATGGTGGTAGTGGTAGTGGTAGCATTGGTACTAGCGGTAGTGGTGGCGGTAGCAGTGTTGCCGTTGCTATTGGCGGCGGTGATGGTGATGGTCGTGATATTGATATTGGCGATGGTTGTGACGTTGGCGGTGATAGGATGGCCTAGTCGGTGGTATTGACAAAGGCGGTCCTGGAGCCTAATACAGAGGCGGTGCGGGTGGAGGCGATGGAGGCGGAGGTGATATTAAGGCATTGGCGAAGGGACATCGAGGATGCAAAGTCGGTGGCTGAATAGGTGGTCGGATGCTGAGGCGCAGATGATCAGAGAGGAGATGTAGGCGACGGCACAGACGTCGGAGGCAGATCGGAGGCGGTGGCGGTGGTGGTGACGGCGGAGGCGGAGAAATGGGCGGAGGTCAATCCGTAGAGGTCGGCGCCGCGGGTCCCGCCGTCGCAGCCACTCGCCAGCCGCAGCGGCCGTCGGCGCACTTGCCAACTCGCGCCGCGGCGACGCGTAATACGAGGGCGTTGACCTCTTCACGTGGTGCCACAGACCAATTCGAGCTCCGGCGACACAACAACGCATTCCCAGAACATGCAGAATCCTCCTAATCATGCTGATGGGACATGGGCGTAACTTGGGGGGCATCAACTGATGTCACTGCTGTGCCTCTGAATGATCCACGGTGGCGGGATTTTCGACACTAGCTAGATAGATAGATCGATTTCAGCCGCCGTCTGGAGCAAACTTCTAGAGCTCAGATCGGTAGTTTTCCGTGCTTTTTCATTAATACCAGGCGAATGACGGAGCAGCATCCTAAAAAATGGACCACGGGCCACATGCGATCTTTCGTTTTTCTTCCTGGCCCCATCCTCACCTCCTGTATACATCCATTTACACTTAAATGCACTACCATACGTATCATGAGGTGAGTCGGGGGCTTAAAGCTTGTCCCGGTCGCAAGCCGATGTTGATCAGCGCCGAATTTCACCATCTAGCGAGAGATCACCGCGATCATCCGGCGATAAAACATGTTCTACACTTACGGAACTAACGACCTTTCCTGTTGGCATTAAATAATTAATCTATAAGGACTAAATTTCATTCGACCTATTTTATACGATGTCAGAGATTTGTTTCGAAGTTCATATGCCGTTTTATTATAATAATTATTATTATTATTGTTATTATTACCACTCGGGAGGCTCATGAGCAGCGTGCTTGCTTTCTGTGAAGCATTCCGGGGTTCGATTCCCGGCCACGGCAAAAAAAGCTGTAGCTTCTAATACATATAAGCGCAGTTCCTATATCTGTGTAACGAAATAAAGCTCGGGTGCGCCAAAAAAGCTAGAAACGGTAATGAGAATGCGACATGCTCACCATTCTCTCTTCTC
The DNA here is from genome assembly GCA_031308135.1 of Acheta domesticus. Classification (NCBI taxonomy): domain Eukaryota; kingdom Metazoa; phylum Arthropoda; class Insecta; order Orthoptera; family Gryllidae; genus Acheta; species Acheta domesticus. The sequence goes on from JAHLJT010002630.1 coordinate 56,774,553, forward strand.
AATCCTGGGAACACCATTAGGTAGGCAAAAGCCGGATTAATCTAAAATATCAGATACATGCATTATTATCAGGGCTCAGATTCTGATGACAAGTTATCTTTTCATTGGTGCATTCTACGCGTAGGTAAATGTTATCACTACATAAAGGTGATAGAAATGTATAGAAACTGGTCATTTTTTGTCATTTTGGCCTTTTTCCATTTTTAGGTCTTTTCTTTGGACCTTTGAGTAATTTTTGTCATTTTTACGAATTTTCTTTCCTTTTAGTGTTTTTGGTTAGTGAATGTTTCATGATTTTACAATGACACAATATATCAAATATTGCACCATCAGTTCATGACAAAATTCACTACTGCAGTGGACTCTTTTCTTTCGGACTCTCAAAATTAGACGGATCATTGGTAACTTCCTCGGCCTTTCAAAGATGACGGTAGGAAAATCGGAGCAAAACATTACATTTTCTCCTAATGCTTATATACGTAGTGATAAACATTTTACCTACGTCTAGAATGCACCAATGAAAAGATAACTTGTCATTAGAATCCGAGCCCTTATAATAATGTATTAACTAGATATTTTAGGGTCAGATTAATCCGGCTTATGCTTATAATTAATGCTTATATTAAATATAACTTTATATAAATAGATTTTATTTAAAAATTAAATTCATTGAATAAAGGAACATTTTCATTCAAATTTTTGAGTACTTAAAAAATTAGGTAATTTCTTATAGTTTTTAAGTCATTTTGGGGTCATTTTCCTTTTATTTTTACGTCATTTGATGGGGTCCTTTTCAAAGAAGTTTTCGGTCATCAGAATCCGAGCTCTGATTATTATTTTTGGATAATCTAAAAACGAGCGAGACCTCATCCTTACCCGTACTGAAGAGGGTCAACTTGTTCAGCTGTTTGCTTTATATTTCTATTTAAATTTAATTATCTCCTGGGATCTGACGAGCGCATTATAGCATGATTCTTAGCCTGTGTGTAAAACAGTCACTTGATCAGAACTTTCGGGTCCTAGAAATGCTAATCGCAAGGAGCTTTCTTGGGAAGGACCTTGCACTCGCTTTCCGTAAGTCCGGTGTGACTCATCCGAGAAATATTGGAAGATTATTTCGTGTAATAGAAATGACATCTTTCCAATGATCCTTCACAGTTCTGTGCATTTTTCAAACAATTCTACTTCTACAGAGTGTCCGGGCAGGAAACTTCAAAAGAAAAATTAAGCAAGAAATAAAGAAGCTGTCGAATTGTGTAAATTGGGTGCTTTTTTATTTCTCGCTTAATTTTTCTTTCTGAACAAATATATTCAATTCTTTTGTAAATAATAAACAATTTACATGTTTCTGGAGTGTTTCTATGCTTCTATAATGCAACTTTTTGCCTAGAAACTAATTTTTCAAAACAACTTTTGAGTGCTTATTGCGGCTAAACCATTCGGAATATCCACGTAGTTTATTAGACAAAATATGCCTAGAATTTTCTTAAGAACTTATTTTCAAAATGTCGACGTTTCTTCTCTGTATTATGAATAGTAATTCAAATGTTTTAAGTCATATTTAAAATGATTTTTTAAATTAATTTTGTATGATTGTAAAATTTCAGTAAAACTTGGGGGGAGGTATCTATTGCCTGTTCTTGTTCCTTCCACTCAGTCACTTAGTTATGCCTATGGGATGAAGATTTGTTCACCATTAGACTAAAAAGTTGGAATGCATTGGACGGAAATGGAAGGATAATGAGCAAACCGTGTTCTGTACTTTTACGTGGGTGTTCGAATCCTAGTACATTTAGAAGTACCGTTAATGTTCTTGATTTAGTTGAAATCTCATCAAATATATGATATTGAAACATCCTAGGATCCCTGACTAAAATTACAGCATGGCTTGTAAAAAGCAAATGGTCCAAGGACATTCAGTGCACTATACAAGTAGAACAAAGTGACATCTCCCGGTGGCAAGTGTGGTGCGGAGTTTCAAACACTCACATTGCTGAAGAATGTGAACTAACGGCATATCAGAGTGATGGATCAGATGTGTATACTCTTCCTTCCCCGGCGATTGAATGGATTGAGAGGCTACCTATTAGATTTTAGGGTCAACATTTAAACTGGACTGATGGGTGCTTGAAGTTTCTTTTCTCCTTATTATTATTATTATTATTATTATTATTATTATTATTATTATTCTTTCATTGTGCTGGTCAGTCGATATAGAACTTTTTGGTGACAGTTTGATTTTGTCTTGTGTTGATACTGTAACTGCTGTACTGTGAGCTATGTGTAATTGACATGCGCTATATAAATAAATAATATTGAAACGATAATGAGTATTGTCACATTTGGTTATTACAATTGTTTCTGCAAAAAAACATGGCATTGTTCACTTGCTCGAAAACTTCATACGAAGTATAGACAATGTAATGTATTGCTACACCCAAAACTTCCATTTTCAGTCATTAGAAGCATTTTAATGTTATTTACGAAGTAAAAATGCAATTCTAAACCACATTACTATTTCAAAACTTTGAAACACGATTTATACCAGGAAACTATTATTAGTTTCCCTAGACAAAAAAGTCCCCAATATCATGTATTAAAACCTTTATTTCTTATTAAAGTTTACACTCACATAAAAACAAATTATAACGAACATCATATACAACAAAAAAAGAACGCCTCTTACAGTCATTAATGAATAATGCAGAAAAAAAGATATTCAAGTAACACAACGGAGACATTTATCAAATACCAAATCGCCTGCACATTACAGACATGCATACCTCGGCAAACAGATACACGTTTAAATGACCACCGGAAGAGAGTGAGGCGAGGTTGCACCAACTAGGAAAAGTAAGATTAAAACGTTCGTGATTATAATTCAAACGGAAGATTGGCGTTAAAAATTGAGTCAGGAAAAGCTTAGGTACCTCACCAATCAAAGTCGCCTTGAATAAGAGAGGGTTTCAGTAGGTGCGATGTGCTCCTTGTGGGATTCATACTTCAAGGGCCGATTGGCCCTGGTATTTGAGACCACCACAATGCTGTATTCTGGGGCCAGGCAGGGCATGGGTACCCCACCAAACAAAGTCGCGTTGAATAAGAGAGGGTTTCAGTAGGTGCGATGTGCCCCTTGTGGGATTCATACTTCAATGGCCGATTGGCCCTGGTATTTGAGACCACCACAGTGCTGTATTCTTGGGGCCAGGCAGGGTATGGGTACCCCACCAATCAAAGTCGCGTTGAATAAGAGAGGGTTTCAGTAGGTGCGATGAGCCCCTTGTGGGATTCATACTTCAATGGCCGATTGGCCCTGGTATTTGAGACCACCACAGTGCTGTATTCTGGGGCCAGGCAGGGCTTGGGTACCCCACCAATCAAAGTCGCGTTGAATAAGAGAGGGTTTCAGTAGGTGCGATGAGCCCCTTGTGGGATTCATACTTCAATGGCCGATTGGCCCTGGTATTTGAGACCACCACAGTGCTGTATTCTGGGGGCCAGGCAGGGCATGGGTACCCCACCAATCAAAGTCGCGTTGAATAAGAGAGGGTTTCAGTAGGTGCGATGAGCCCTTTGTGGGATTCAGACTTCAATGGCCGATTGGCCCTGGTATTTGAGACCACCACAGTGCTGTATTCTGGGGGCCAGGCAGGGCATGGGTACCCCACCAATCAAAGTCGCGTTGAATAAGAGAGGGTTTCAGTAGGTGCGATGAGCCCCTTGTGGGATTCATACTTCAATGGCCGATTGGCCCTGGTATTTGAGACCACCACAGTGCTGTATTCTGGGGCCAGGCAGGGCTTGGGTACCCCACCAATCAAAGTCGCGTTGAATAAGAGAGGGTTTCAGTAGGTGCGATGAGCCCCTTGTGGGATTCATACTTCAATGGCCGATTGGCTCTGGTATTTGAGACCACCACAGTGCTGTATTCTGGGGGCCAGGCAGGGCATGGGTACCCCACCAATCAAAGTCGCGTTGAATAAGAGAGGGTTTCAGTAGGTGCGATGAGTCCTTTGTGGGATTCATACTTCAATGGCCGATTGGCCCTGGTATTTGAGACCACCACAGTGCTGTATTCTGGGGGCCAGGCAGGGCATGGGTACCCCACCAATCAAAGTCGCGTTGAATAAGAGAGGGTTTCAGTAGGTGCGATGAGCCCCTTGTGGGATTCATACTTCAATGGCCGATTGGCTCTGGTATTTGAGACCACCACAGTGCTGTATTCTGGGGCCAGGCAGGGCTTGGGTACCCCACCAATCAAAGTCGCGTTGAATAAGAGAGGGTTTCAGTAGGTGCGATGAGCCCCTTGTGGGATTCATACTTCAATGGCCGATTGGCCCTGGTATTTGAGACCACCACAGTGCTGTATTCTGGGGGCCAGGCAGGGCATGGGTACCCCACCAATCAAAGTCGCGTTGAATAAGAGAGGGTTTCAGTAGGTGTGATGAGCTCCTTGTGGGATTCATACTTCAATGGCCGATTGGCCCTGGTATTTGAGACCACCACAGTGCTGCATTCTGGGTCCAGGCAGGGCTTGGGTACCCCACCAATCAAAGTCGCGTCGGGCATGGATGACCCACAAATCAAAGAGGGAGTTTCAGTAGGCGCGATGTGCTTCTAGTGGGACTTATACTTCAGTGGGTGAATGACTTTGGTATTTGAGAGCATCGCAATGCTTCTCTCTTTAGGGGCAAGCAGGATATGGGAACCCTGCATCAAAATTGCGTTGTATAAGTGTATTTGCTCCTTTGGAGGATTAAACTTTAATGCCAGATTGGCCTTGGTTTTTGAGAGCTCCAAAATGTTCTGGTAGGTTGGATTTCCTGTCATTTACATTGCTGAAAATGATCATAACTTTTATTTGGTGGCAAATATCTATCATTACTACTTCTGCATATACACATAACCCATAGTCTTTGCCAGCAATAGTTTATTAATTATTAATTTTTTAAATATTTTTTTAATAATGTTTAAGTACATTTTATTGGTTTAATAAGCCTCGTTTTTATGTGGTATATATTTATGTATGTTAAGGTTTTATTCAATGTCAAATTACTATCATTATTCTATCATTAACACTTTTTAGTGCTCAAATATTATATATATATATATATATATATATATATATATAATTTTTCCTGAAAGTATTTTCAAAGACATACTAGTAATTTTGAATTAAAATATACTTCTCACTTTTTACGTAAGGAAAGCAATATTTGATTTCAATTTACATATAGTAATAAAACAAAAATTTACAATAACCTGCATTATTTGATAATGAAACTGAAGAAAAGGATATTGAAATATGGCAAATTCTACCAAACTAAGGACACAAGGATCTTTTAAGTGTTAGCAATAATAACTAATAGTATATAATATTTTCAACTTTCACTTGTGTATTATTGATGTGTTGTCGATATTAATGGCTTGTTATTACCTTGAACATATGCCTTTGGTCTTTGGTATTTGAAGACATCGTAAGTTCTGTGATTAGTTAACCGTATTTGCTTCTTTTTATTCTGAATCTCTCTTAGTCATTTGTAAGTTTTGTATATCTTATTCTTCTAAATAATGTCATTTTTTCGCTCACCTGGCAAATCATGATCAAACAAGCTCTTTGAGCTTTGTGTGATCGTTTAGTTGCCTGGTATTGAAAACAAAAGCTAATGTTAATTGTAGAAATATCATTGTTACATCTTAAAATAATTTCTGAGGTAAAGAAAACAATGAGTATTTTTGGTTGTTATTTTCACTGCAATGGCCTAAAGGTGTATAGGCTCTAGAAACACTTTAGATAAATATTTTACTAGACAAAACTACAAGAAATATTCAAAATCAATCAGTTAAAATGAATATTCAGGTAAGCTCTTTAAAAATTGAACGTTTAAATTGGATTAAAAATTATTCTCTTTTTCTTTGTTGTCAATCTACAATGATATATCTTTAACCCCGCAAAGTATGCATATAAGATATTTTGTTTTGCTGAATAGACATTAGTACTCTAACGAAAAGACTTCTGGTTGCTAGTGATAGAGGCATGCGTATTTACGAACAAGTGGTGAACTTCATAAATCATAAATCCGATCAAGATAAGTCCACCCATTGCATGCAGGATGTAATCGTTATTTGGGATAGTTGATCAAGATAAAATAAGTTGTCGGTTTATACACAAGAGAAAATTAGTTGAAATAATCACAAGATGACAAGATCATTAGTAAAATTCAATTTTTACTTGTCAATCAGCTTTAGATAACCGATCAATTCCAACCTTTTCACGTTCATTACACGTCACATATCTACACCAATAAAAGTGAATTCAACGACGCGTAACGACATCGATACCACAAAAAGTAATGTATAAATGAATAGCTCATTTCAGAAAAAACATAAGTCACTGACATGTAACTTTTCAGTAAGGACAAAAAAACCTTCTAGCACGGCTACATTTGTAAGAAACATTGTGTCAACTTTTTAAGAAGTTATTTTCCGCGTATTATATAGAATTATTTTCTTACTTAGATAAAAAGGTAAATTCTATTTTTTTGACAAACAAACATGGTTGACTTATGTTGTTTCTGAATAAATCATATTGGGACAAAAAATTGTTGTCATTCATTAAATTCTTATTTATCTAAAATATATTTGAATCAACTACTTTATTACAAAATGTTTTTACATTTAACTAATTATTTCCGTCATTAATGATTCACGCACTGCCTAGTTTTGTAGTTCTGCACGGAACGCACCCACGTCTTCCTCATGGAGGATGTCCTAGTATTACGTTGCATATTCCTCCATGGCACTACATTAACCTTTTGATGTGATTAGTCGGAAAATGGCGAATTTTAGGCAAAAAAATTGTTATTGACGGGACCTGATAACGCAGAAGCGGATAAAACCTGTTCTTCTAAATATTAAAATACTTCCTCTAACATGTGGTGTGGCCACAATTCATATTTTGACGGGGATTGTGACTGATTGAGGGCAAAACGTCTGTCTGTCCGTCTGACCGTCTGTGGTCAACGCTGGCGCCAAAACCGTTGAGACAATTTTCTCCAAAATTGATTTACCTCGATTGGAATGAACGAACTCTAGGTTTTGCAGTTTCAACCGCATATTTTAATTTTTGAGGGTACTTTACAAGAAGGGTAAAAAACATAGAAACACGGACTGATATGACCCTCCATACTGTGCGATTTTTATCTTGACTTCCACAGCCATTTGGAAGTTTTCGATGTTTGACATTGAAGTACTTAGGTACTCCGTAGAAACCGTGAGTAAACAATATTTCCTCCATAAAATAATATTATGGCATATATCCAATTTTCATTAAAATCTTTGAAATTTTGGAATTTGCAAAACTTGATTTTTTTTCGTTCTCCACCTTCATTATTGAAGTTAATTCCTTCATCGATGCAATTTATTCCTCAGTATTAGATATTTAAATAATTATATGTACATTTTTCGTAATATTTCCAGTTTTGGAGTAAGGTATAGTTACATTGTGATAATTTCTGATGTTCCACAATCCCTGGAATCACAAATATTACAACACAGGCATCAACCACCAAAAGACTAGTGATTATGGGTCTGAAGATCGGGATTCTATTCCGACAATTTCTTGGAGATTATTGTCTTTAATTATTTTTTTTAGAGTGTAACATAGTGCGCTTAAAAAGCGGAAGGCCGATTTTCACTAACATCTGTGAACTTTCAAAAACTGAAAATCTTCGAAAATTGCAAATTCGAATATCTCGTTGAGGGACTGAAGGGAGTGTTTCAAGAGAAAACTGAAGAATTAGTAAGATAAAATTTGCAGTAATATATTACCAATGTGTTACAAATAATACGATAAGATACGTTGTAGCCCATCTAGTTTCCTCTAACCACTCAATTTCTTTCAGGAACTTTGTTGTCCCTTTTTTAAGGAAGACCGTCTTTGCCAGTACAACTTTCCAGTACCATTCACGTGCAGTTAATGATTAGTTATCGGTGTTTCCATGGAGCTTCTACGGCCTAATAACTCAACACTGTCGTGGGCGACAACCGTGCGACGTGTGAACATGCAAAACAAGGTCCTGTCAGGCAGTTTGTCCCACGTCATGTCTTGCTTTGTCTTCAGAACAGACATGCGAAAATTGCCATAACATTAAAGTGATGTACAAAGCAATTTCGTAGATTAGTCTTTCTAGTTACATTTGGAAAGTAAAGTAGAAAATACATAACATACATTTACAACCAACCTGCTAATAAATTATTGTTAGTAATTATAGTATCCATTATTACAACGTAAATAAAAACATTGAATATATCCTTGACTGTTTTAATAAGAGTCAAGGAAGCAGAAATAGTCCATTTAGTGAGTAAGTAATATGATTTAATTAGTAGAAAAAATTAGCAGTTACATAAATATGTATGTGTATCCAAGAACAAGAAAATAAATAATGGTTTGCATTGCTGTGGATGAAAAAACAAACTCAGTTTTGTAATCAAGTAAAACACATAAATTACAAAAACATCATTATTCCCTGAATTTTTCTAATACTGCCACGATATTTCTCTTCCTTAAGAGTCACTAGCAAAAAAATAAATTATGAAAGTGATTACCGGCTTTCAGCCATTCCAAGAGATTGCGACGTGCATTTCGGAATGCATCTTCCTTAGCAATACAAGAGGTGACAGGTTTCGAGTTTTCCAGACCGTGGCGCTCACATTGAAATTATACTTTCTGACTGATTGCAAATTAATTGAGCAATTCCGTCGAGGAAGAAGTTGCTTCACGAAGAGAGGTTCTCAAATCGAACGCTTTAACAAGCGAAGTCACTAATCATTAAGCAATGACATTTCAGTGTCCACGCAATATGGATTACATATTGAAAGAATGTAATCCAAAGAATGAAAAAGAGAAATTGTCTAATATGGAAGCATTTAAATAATTCTACTCACTTTAGTTTAATATTCTCTTTTTATGTTAGCAACAGGACGCATTCAAAATATTTTTTAGGATAGAAATGACATTCTGAGAATAATGAAGAAAATCGAAATATCCACTATTTCTGAATAAGAGCCCGGCGTGGCAGGATTTTCGACTCTTGCTTGGACTATCCTCGCTTGCTTACATACACGTACATGCACTACACTATTACTTACGCTGTGAGACCAGTCAGGAGCTTAGAGCTTGTCCCAGCTGGGGCGGTGCCCCGCTGGTGGGAGGTACCTGGTATGCGGAAAACCCCGCTAACCGACATGTAGGTTGGTGCCGGATCTCGCCATACAGCGGGGAAAGATCACAGCGACCTCCCGAAGAAAGCATCCGAACTACACTTACGGGACCAATCGTCTTTGCAGTTGACGCGCCCGGAATCACTAATCAATCTTAAAATGGGAATTTGGAGAGCGTCTCATACCGAATGCTACTGTACGGAAATGTGATAAATAGGAGGGAGTGTAAGATATCGATATGTCCCAAAATATACGTTGAATTCTGTGTTTCAGATGTCATCTCTACTTTTACGGGTGTAATTGCTTGATCATCGAGTCACATACTTGATAAAAATTAATTGAGTTTGATTTGAAGCAAACTAACTTAAATATTAATGCTTGGACACCTCAGAAGTCTTAAAACATGGCGGTAATATTCGAAGAAATGTTGTATCTAACACACATTATTCTGGGATAAATGTGTAAATGTAGTTTTTATATCATTCAATAAACAGAAAAGGATTCAAATCTATGCTTTGTCACTGAAGAAAACATTTTTTAAAGTATCAATACAAGTTATTAGCAAAGCAATTTTACTTGGACACGTACATGTAAAACTGCGCAAGAAAGTAAAAAATATGTATAAAATAAGTCGGTAGAATGTTACTGCAGAAAAATGAAAGTACTTAAATGTTTGGAAACTCATAAACTAGAAGGTGAGGAGTAGAATAATAAGCAAGACGAGAAAGTTACAGTGAAAAGGAGGGAAACGGACGGTGAAGTAGAAGGTGACCAGAGCAAATGCGCATTTTCGCAAACACTACTGATGTTTAGAGACAGGATATTTACGTAATTACATATTTTTTTTCCTTTCTTCTTAGCGTTCTCAAAATTATAATATTGGTGAATCGTCGCGCTCATAACACAATATCCAAAATTTTCGATACATATTTTTACACATTTAGTACCTTATTACATATTTTACATATTTTGCTGTTTTCACAACATATTTTTATTGCATCGGTTTTCTTCAGTTTAATTAATACTTTTTATAAAAAGTATTTTCAAAAATTCAGCATTTTCCTTTCATTATTGGTGAAACGTAGTGGTGAAAAGTATCATTGTCACCGTGTATTGCGAACTTTAACCCTCATTTCCGAGAAACTGGCGATCGCTGACGAGTATCACTTCGATAAGAATGTTGCACCTTGCAGTGATTCCTGGTCCTAGTTATGACCGTGGCTTCTATTGCATCTAGTCTGGCCCAAGGTGCATATGCCTTGCTTATAGGCTACACCTTGATACACCTTTTTCTGGCTTCTAAAATACGGTCCTGCATAACAATAGATGAATCTTTTACTAATGACGGGAAAATTTTATGGTGTAAAGTGTATCAACTTGTGGTTTCCAAATGATTTTTAAAACGTGTGTATTATTTTTAAATTTTGTTTAGGAATTTTATAAAAATGTAATTTTGTATTATGTAAATGTGTTTTGTAATTGGAGCATTTTAATATTACATATTATATCCAATTTTACATATTTGTTACATATTCTTATTGTTTTTATTACATATTTATGTACATATTTTGACATTTAATACTACATATTTTTCTGGTCTCTACTGATGTTACTCTTGTCGCCACGCTGAAATTGGCAATTTTCTCCAGGGAAGTTTCGACTTTAGGACTGAAATGAAGACCGCGTACACTTTTGCAGCACAGGTTGAATACGTTTTAAGAATGTTCTTTAGAAAGATTGTTTTCCAAATTCTTCATTTTGGATTACTTGGATTTAGCACTTCAAAGGGTGGAAATCATAAATGAAGACAACATAATGAGACTATAAGAAACAAAGAAGGCTAATTTTAATTGTTTATGAGGAAATGTCAATTCGTCTTCTCAAACACAGACTGCTTCAAAAGTAGTTCTAGCAAAAGCAATCAGAAGACATCATCAAAGACGCCCAAGCCATGCCAGAGACCAGTTCGTCAGCAGGTGGCAATGGGCTACGCCACATTATCCCGTGTTCGGCCATGTGTGGGGATTTATTTTGTACGCTATCCGGGACGAGGCGCGTCTCTGACGAGGTAGCAGATGACATTTTGGCCAATGTATTGTGGCCTTCCTCAGAGAGAACTGGTAAACGTACTGCTGACTCAGCATTATAGAATAGAATAGAATAGAATAGAATATTTATTTCGCTACTTAGGAATACATGGACTACTTCTGGTGGTAGCGTTTTTTTAGCAATTACTAAACATAAATCAAAAATAAAAATCAACTACACAAATACAACAAATACACAAAATGAACATCAAACAGCATTAAAATATTAACATGTTACTAAATACAATTTAACAAAATTAATGTATTAACCCTATCATGCTAAAGCTGGCCTTAATATAAAATAACAAGAATAATACAAAAAATTAATTTTAATGTTTACATATTCTTAAAAAAATTACAATTTATTTAATTTAATTTTAAAATGTTTGACATTCTCAGGGAAAGTCTCCAGCACTGCTGCAGGTAATTCATTCCAATTTTGTATGGTTCTATTAGTAAATGAGAATTTACCTACATCTGTTCTCTGTTTTCTTTGCCGAATTTTGAAGCCATGATCCTTCCGTGCGACGTACGTTTGTTTTGATAGTCTAGCCCGAACTTTACCCCACGGACGATCACCTCTTATTGATTTGAATAGCGTACAAAGACGCTATTTCTCTCTGAGTTTTTCTAAGGGTTCCCATGATATAAATTCAGAATTTGAACGCCCCCTCCTAACAAATTTTGCAGCATATTTTTGTACTTTTTCGAGAGATTTTATTTGTCCTAAACAATATGGGTCCCAATACATGGAGCCATATTCCAATATTGGTCGTACTAGCAATGTGTACCCTAATTCCCTTGATTTTCCACTTCATTTTCTAAGTACTCTAATCACAAAGTGTAATGCCTTCCACGCCTTTTTCACTACATAATTTACGTGTTCTGCCCATCCCAGATCCTCATCCCGTACAATTCCCAAATATTTACAGCATTTAGTCCTCGGAATATCCTGATTTCCTAATTTATATTTGACGTCGTCTGTCTTTCTAGAACGTTTTGAGTGCGGTGAATGTATTTTTATCGCGGGAGGTGGCGGTGATCTTCCCCTTCTGGATCGTAAGATATGGCGCCGACCTACCCGTCCGCTTGCGTGGTTTTCCTCATCAGGTATCTCCCTCCATCGGGGCACCGCCCCAGCCGGGTTGGTCTCCCGCCGTATGTGGTAGTGTGTTACACCTCTGATTGCCTCAATCTGAGAAATTTACACATTCTAGCTATGAAGACAGGTGTATATCCAATATCTGTCCAAACGTACCCAACACCAGAACGACTTTTTCACGTTAAAGTTGCACGAATTACTTGTTGATATTATTCATACTTTAATAAAAGTCCGTAACGATAAAAATTTCTAATTATAGAAATAATTATTGCTTTCTATATCAGTAATGCAGTTTTAAAGGTTTATTTAATAAATTGTATACTCATATCTTATCATGTATAGCTTTGTTTGGGTAGAATTACTTGAAAATATGTAATACATTAAAGAATAATGTTTTGTGTCTGTTATTTAGTGATCTAAATTTATATTTTTAGATTCAGCTAAAATAATAGCAATTAAATGATGTACAACTCTCATATCTGGAGGAATAAACCTTAACAAAGTTATTTCGAAATATTGCAGGTAAGTATACGAAACGGTTTCAATTCGTTTCAGTTCGTCTACGAGATCTTCATTTCGTGGCTGACGGTGATCAAATGAAGTCTGCACGAAGCGGTTACTCGAAGCCCCATATGCGCAAATCGATTGTCGCGATATCGAATTAGAGTCCCTCAGTTAACAGGCGTTAATCACAACATATGGGCGGTGGGAATTCAATACCCGGGGACCCGGCAGCAAGCAACCGAATAACGCCCCTCCCCGGTTCTCGCAGCGAAATCTAGTTTCGACCCCTCGCAGTCGATTTCTGCGGCTGATTGGCGGACCCGATGCACACATGATACAAAGACTGGACGGTATTGTAATATGACGGACCAATTTTCACGGTACAAAGACTGGAAGGCTTTCTGATGCGAATGGATGATGTAATGATACAAAGATAGGAGGGCATTTCAACACAAAATACTAAGACTTAGACGGCAAGCTAATGCGAAGAGAGAATTTAAGTTATATAAATACAGAAGAATATTTTGATATTGTGAATGAATTTTCATTGAAAAACAGAGTATTCTATTAGTATGGTGAACGAAATGTAATGATACAAAGATAGAGGGAATTATATTACGATGAGCTAATTTTCATAATATAAAGAAAAGAGATTATACTTTACAGAAACCATTTTCGTGAGACAAAGAGTGGAAAGTTCTCTAATACGCTGAATGACTTTCCCTGATACAATCATCGTAGGTTTTGCATTACGATGAAGGAAATTTCATAATGCAAAGACTGGAGAGTAATCCGATATTATGGACGAATTTTCGTGCGATCAGCAAAAGTCCACATGTCATCACTCATACAACTGCGGTTTGATCCGAACGTATCAAATATTTATTGATTTTTCTGGAGGAGGGTGTCTACCTAAATTCCTCAAGGAGCTCAAGCATTGACTGAAACGGTTTCATTATGGAGTATATTTCAAAATTGAATTTTATTGAATTAATTTGCTCATCCTGAATCAGAAGTTGCACTGTGTGAATTGCGGTGGCTGGACACATGGACAGAACTTCGTCGCGCACCGATTTATCTAGTGGGGCTAAAACAGCGCATACTTTCTCGCTTGTACTTTCACGCAAAATTACGCGAAAAATACTCACAGTTCCAAAAAATTGTGCATGACTTTATTTCCAAATCTATCTTTAAATAACAGATTTCATTAAGGGGAAACATCTCTATCTTCATAATTATAGTTAAAGAAAGACGCCGAAAGAGTGAATTTTGTGCCTTTTTCAAAATATTAGAGTTTTCACAAAAAATGATAACTGCACTATTCACTTAAACGTCCTCCACACTATACAACAACAAAACTTAATCAAAAACAATAGAGTCATTTGTTTGAAAAATTTGAAAATGTCCCAGGGACGTCATGTCAAGTACCCAAAAATTAAAATGTCGGTTTCAAATTCAAGGAACCGCAACATCAGGCAGATTGGGGAATATTAGTTTTGGAGAAAATGGGCAGAACGGTTTAGTTGCTAGCGTTGTTCACAGACGGAATGTCAGAAGGACGGACAGACAGACAGACATACAGATAGACTGACAGGTAGACAGACAGACGGACGGACGGACAGATAGACGCACGGACAAACAGACAGACGGACGGACGGAGAGACAGACGGACGGACAGACAGACGGACGGAAGGGCGGACAGACGGACGCTTGATTTTCGACACTAGCTATAGCTAGGTGGAGTTCAGTCGCGGTCTGGAGGAGAATTCTAGCTGCAGGTCGCTTTGATCGGTAGTTTTCCATGGTTTCTCCGATCAATACCAGGCGAATTACTGAGCAGTACCTTAAGAAATGGACCATGGAGCGCGTGCGATCTTTCCTTCCCATTTCTTGTCCTATCCTGCCCCATTACTTACACACACCCTAATATGCACTACACTAACACTCATGCCGGGAGACTGGTCGGCAGCTTAGAACTTGTCGCGGTTGGGGCGGTGCCGCACTGGTGGGAGATTCCTAGAGGAGAAAACCCAGCTAGCCGATAGCACGATGGTGTGTCTCATCATCCAGCCGGATAATATCATCGCTATCTACCAATAAAAACATTCACCACACTTACGGGACTAATGATCTTATAAGTTGATGCGCTGGGAATCACTAATCAATCAATGAATCCATCGACCTAGCTAAATATATGGTATCAAAAAATCATTACCATTGGGACTCATACTCCAGGATATCCTGGTCACCGATACTGAAGTGATGTGTTTCATTGTGGTTAATATCTGCGATGAACTATATCACATCACGCTGCCAGCCCGGAGCACACAGCCCACTGCGGGGTTGGAGCTGGAAGCCGCTCCGTAGCGACCCAGCCCACAGTCGCCCAGGGGTAAACTGGGCAGTTCGTAATGGCACCGCCAGGAGCAGTACGAGCTGCGTTCAAATAGAGTCCCTTCATAAGGAGAGTAGTGCGTTGCTTTGCGCCGCCGATTTACAACCAGTTTTCAGCGGAGTTCAAACGGAGCTGGGGACCACATGTACCCAAAACATGCTGTAATGCCATTAATTGTTATAATTTATTCTCAAGTCCTGAATGCATCTCGCGTATCTATCATAAGAGAGTATATTAAATTCCGGTAGCCGTTAAGACGATCAAGACTATACTACGGTCAAGCAGACTACCTAAAGTCTTATTATCCCACGAATTGTTAACATTTCTCCTGAATTCACGTAAGATACCTGGAAAGGCTATCGGTGATGAGAATTACCGGATTCGGATGGTATAACGGTCAGCGTATCGGATTGTCGTACCCAAGATTGCGGTTTCAAACCCGATCGATGCCGAGGGCGAAAAAATCCTTCGTACAGCTTCCTTCGGAGGTGAAGTAAAGCCGGCTGTCCCATGTTAGTAGATTTACTTGCATGTAAAAGATCCTCAAGCCTAAATGAAGCCTCTGAGCTAAATTCAAATCGCCTGTTTCGTCGCCCGATATAATACCTTCTTTCTCCGCTAGATGGTGAAAGGAGCGTAGAGAAATTTGCGTGGTCAGACGGAAGGGCGGGCCTGATGGCCCGAGTCTCGCCATGTAAAAAAAAGCATTTACTTAACTTAACTTTAGAATATTAACTTGAGATATTAAACCCGTTCATGTACAAAGACTACAGCAGAAAGTGTCGAAGTTAAAAAGCCTCAAGGGTCACAACTAAAACCTTTAATATGATTGCGGGCCATATTTTAATTACTCGGGCGATCCACATCTGACTCCCACATATTGTTGATCTCGGTACTTTGTTCGCCTGCTCACAAACGGAGGGGTGTATGTGGAATGGAACCATGTGTGCTATCACATTTAACGCAGTGAAACACTTTGGGATGGTTCTGAAAGCTTGAATTTACTAAAAAAAATCCTTATATCCAAACGTAACTTTTACGTTAAAGGGGGGTTGACCCTGACAGGACGCACAATGCTTTCGCCCGACCTAGATGAAAAGGACTTTCACTTTTATCTACAGTACAACCCCCGTATTCCGAACAAGTTGGGGGTGTGGTCTGCTCGGATTCGAAAATTTTCGGATTATCCGAAAAAAGTACCGTATAAATACAAATACGTTCATAGGATTATCAGACACAATGCATCGTATCGTGCAATGTGAGAAAATGGCAACGTAGCGTAGGGACATGAAACGGAAATAGTGCGAACAACGGATTACAGTACGTACATAACCGATCGCTTGCGGTAGTGATTGCTATATCTTTTAGAAGAATTGAAACACAGTTTGTGTCGTTTCTGTTAACGTGTATACTACGTAGAGTATTAAGAATTGTGTTGGCGTACACTGTGTATATAATTTTTTGATTGTAAATTTAATGACATTTCGTTCGTAAAATTAATTGTACAAATCAGGTATTTTTTGTTTATTTTTTCCTCCATCCCGAATTTTGTTCGGATTATCCGAAATTTAATACTGTCATAACCTTAATAAATGGCACCGCGGGCCGTCAGTTGTACAACCCTGGACTGGAAGAGATTCAAAGCACTCTCTGAATCCAGGTACTTTAGCCTCAAGCGAACGAGCAACACGGGCACTGTCCAATGAGGAGGGCCACTGGCCGGGTCGGCGCGAGTGCCGAACCACGCTCCCCGCGCAGCGACACTCGAGCGGGCCCGCGGGCGCCGGCCCGGACCCGCACCCGGCCCCGGCCCCAGCCCCGGGCTCTGGGCAGCGGGCGCGCCCCGCCCCCGCAGCGCTGCTGGCGGATGGGCCGGCCGGCGGGGTAACGCTCCGAGCACACGAGATTCCAACAGAGGGAGATCTATATTTGCACGTAATTGTTTACATATATATTATAAAGATAGAGAGGCGGAGAAAGAGATAGTGAAATGGGGAGAGAGAAACAGAGCGCAAGTTGGGTATGTATGTATACACAAGTTGGGTATCGCAATACACATACACACATACATCGCTCTGTTTCTCTCTCCCTACTTCACTATCTCCTTCTCCGCCTCTCTATCTATATAATACACACACACACACACACACACACACACACACACACACACATATATATATATATATATATATATGTGTGTATGTGTGTGTGTGTGTGTATGAGTGTGTGCATGTACATGTTTATATGCGTAGAGGTAGGAGAGAGACAGACTTACATGAGAGAGGAAGAGAGATGACCATATATTAAACATACTTATTACATTCTCTCTACCACTAACGCAGCAGAGAGAAAGTTATGTAATGCTGCGCGAAAAGACGGCGAATATTCGGCAGAAAAATTCTTATTCCAGGACCCTGGTAATAAGACTAGATAAATCCATGGTAGATAAATCCTGTAGCTAAATTTAGGGGGAGAAATTCTGTAACACGTGGTGTAGCCTGAATCCATGGTTTTGGGGTTCTTAATACCGAAAAATCGACGGGCGGCAAAACGTTTGTCCGTCTGTGAAAAACGCTAGCGGCCAAACCATTCAGCCAATTATCTTCAAAATTGAAATTTCCCACTCAATTTGGCTAATGTCGCGGCTCCTTGAATTTGAAACGCATATTTTAATTTTGGGGGTGCTTTATATGTAGCTTCTGGAACATTTTCAAAATGTCTCCATCATTTATGATTGAATTTTGTTGATGGATAGTGTGAAGGACGTTTAAAGGAATGGTGCAAGCCTCATTTTTGTTAAAAAGTGATTTTTCGAAACTTCCAAAATTCAAAATTTTTTGGCATATTCCTACAGCTACAATTATGAAGATAGAGACTTTTTCTCTTAATGAAATATGTTCCTTAAAGATAGATTTTGATATAAGGTTATGTACAATTGTTCGAAAATTTCAGTACTTTTCGCGGAATTTTGCATGAAAGTACGAGCTGTTTTAGCACCACTAGTTTCAGTTGTTGCTCACTACGCCACATCCTTTCGCATAGGCCATAGACATAAAAAAAGGTAGATCATCTCTGCGACGATGATACTTAATTCTTCTGGATTTTATGGAGCAACAAAATTCGGCGACAGCTTGATGTGAAATAACCAAACGTTTATCAAGACCCAAGTTTTCGTCCCACTGTGCGTAATACCAGTGTGCGTTTCTACAGACCAAACCAGCTAAGGTGGCTCCGTGCTTTGAGTGAGTCATTGCAGAGCCTCTGACAGGGAGGTCCTAGGGTTCGAACCCGAAAGTGGCAGGATTTTCGACATTAGTTAGATAACTACGTCGAATTCAGTCGTTCTGGAGGAGAATTCCAGTGGCCGACTGTTCTGATAGATAGTTTTCCCCGGGTTCTTCGATCAGCACCAAGCAAATGCCGGAGCAGTGTCCTGACTATATCGCACGGCTCACGGACCGTGCGCGATCTTTCCTTCCTCTTTCTTGTTCTATCCTCACCCCTGACGTACACTCACTCTTTATATTTGCATGCACTACACTACCACACATGTCGGGAGCTTATAGCTTCTCCCCGCTGGAGCGGTGCCCTGTAGGTGAAAGTCACCTGAATAGGGAATATGCGCAGGATCTCGCCATACAGCAGGGAAATATTACCGGCCCCTCCCATGATAAAACATGCACCACACTTGCGGGACTAATGACAGCTAATGACAGCTGACGTGCCCGGAAACCCGAAATAAGCAATGAATTTTTACGTCGCAAAGTGACTTTCTCTCTGAATCTGTCCTTTGTTCCTGATTGTCAACAGCCTGCTCGAAGTAACTGGTTTCGGAGGTTTTCACGCGGGTTAACGGCCTCCTTATTGAGCGGTACTCAGCTGTCGCGTGCGAACAACGCATGAGCACGCTGCAGAGGCGCGGAATATCGAAACGCCCTGCCTCGCGTGCACCGACTGCACGCGCCCGCTAGGAGAATTCGCGTCCCAACGTGGCGGTCGGGACTCGCGTGGCATTGATCATCGCTTGCCGCTCGCCAACGTTCTCTAACATGGGGCCGAATTTACAGTGGACACTAAAAATGGTGATCAGGTACTGATGGCGCAAGACCAGGAAGATATTGAATATATGACTAGGAAGATAAAACAAGATTATGAGAAATGGAGACTAAGCTTCAATCTAGAGAAAACAGTGTACTGGACACTAGGCAGTACACATGATGTATTGACTATGGAAACTGGAGAAATAATAAGAACAGCAGAGGACATAAAGTACTTGGGAACTACAATATGGAAACAAGGTTTTTATGAAAAGGAATGTGAAACTCGAATAATTAAAGGAAGGAAAATTTTAGGAGCCCTGAATCCAGTGATCTGGGATCCAAATATAAGCAGAAAAACGAAATTTAGAATATATAAAAGTATGATGGAATGTGTTGCATTATACGGAGCAGAAATATGGCAACTTCCAGAACAATAGAAAAGAAAATTGAGAGCCCTGGAAATGGACTTCCTCAGACGAGCTGCAGCAATATCTAGAATGGAAAAAATTAGAAATGAAAGGGTTAAGGAAATAATGAATTTGCATCATGATATTATAGAGGAAATTGAAAAGAAACAACTCACTTGGTTTGGACATGTACAGCGAATGAAGGAGAAAAGACTCCCCAAAAGATCATTAGAATGGTAACCAAGTGAAAGGAGAAAACGAGGCAGACCAAGACCAGGGTGGAACGACCAGATCAGAAAGACAATCGAGAAGTGGAAATTACCTCCTGATGCCTGGAAGACCAGAGCAGACTGGAAAAGAAGATTAGGCGCCGGAAGACCGGATTAGCGGTTAAGAAAACGGCAAGAAGAAGAAGACTAAAAATGAGTTTTCCGTTGTACTTAAGAGACGTTTAATGCTGCAATGCCTCAAAATGACACCTTCAAGAACTTTCTTATTTATTTATTGGTGTAACACTTCATTTATCTTTTTTTCGTAATGGTTTATTGACCTTAATGAAACAGGCATTTTTGGTAATTTCATAACAATTTATTTATTGTTATACATAACTTAACGTTTTTGTGTCATACCAGTTGTCCTGATGAATTTTACCAAGTGACAAGTTTTTGTACCATAGTGACATTTTTTATTAAAATGACACTTTTTTATTTATGATATCAACAAATTCTGGACACAAGATTTTGAAAAAGATCCTAAGTAGAGTCAAACGTTAAGTTATGTATAACAGTAAATAAATAATTATAAAATTACCAAAAATTTCTGTTTCATTACGGTCAATAAACCATTTCAAAAAATAAGCAATACGACAGACGTATATATTAATTACTTGATTTATTTCTCCGCCTTAAAACCCCAATAACAGATAAAAATCTAACCACAAATGTTGCAAAAATATTATTGAAGTCCTCCAAAGATTCGTAATGCAATTCACAAGGTAAAGTACGAGTTTTGGCGCAAAAAAACATTTTTCGCTTAACCTAAGTCAAAAGTAACGTCAATTATCTTTATAAATATTTTTGATATAGCTCATTTAATGAATTATAAACAACATGAACAAAAAATTGTTCTTCAATTAGTAACAAATTCGTTAATACATGTTTACATTTTCCAATTTTATATTACTAATAACATTCCATTTACCAATTCCAACTCAACAATCGTCAGTGTTATGCAGTTGGAAACGTCGTATGGGGGACGTATAAAGTTTTTTTAAGTTACAGACAAATGACAGATGTTTTGATATTTATTTGATCTAATTACTTTTCTGTCATCTGGAATGAATATTCAAGATTGTTTTGTGGTATTTTCTGATGGAAAATAAAATAAACTAGTTATCTTCAGTAGCAAAAATTGTGTACAACAAAACCATAAAAATGGTTTTCCGAACCTAGCGCACATTTCTTAAACACAACAAATAAAATACTCTCATATAACACTGCAATAAACTAAATATTTTAACAACAGTTTTGACAAATACGGCAAATACAGCGATATTCTGTATATTGCATATACAGAATAACAGTCCTTTTCATGTAAATAATGTTAAAAAATGTTGCAGTTCCCTACCGCATATCGTAAATAGCAAATACTTCATGGCAGGCGGTGTCTTCCTTGCTTTCTCATGACGTTAGCAGCGTCAGCTGTCGTAAGCAGCGCGTGTGAGAATTCAGTTTATTATTCATTTATTTAAAATTCAGATTACAATTCCTCCTATTTTCATGCAACCAGTACGAGAATAGGTGTAACACAATAAAAAAAGTTGTATATTTTGATTAAAATCAAAACTGTGTTATTGTTATTGGTATTTCGCGAGTTCCTCGATATTTCATGAAACCGTAGACACCTTTCAAAGGGCTAGAGGCAGCATAGTTCTCTGTTAACGTCTGGAAGCATTGGAAATTATCAATGTAGATAAATATCAATATTTCATCACAGATATAAGACTTTTCTTTACTTTTTTGTTTTTTTTAATTTATTTCTTCTCATTTGACATTTCTGTCTCTCGAGGGGTTTGAAAACACTTATATTTTATGTTACAGTAAAATCTGTCTAAGCCATAATCGATCGGGACACAACAAAATTCCGGTTGAGGGAGGTTTCCGTTTTACGCAAGATTGACACTTGTGATATTGACGTTTCTGCCTTCTGAAAGTAGTAAATTACATGACTTTATTGTAATTATCAAAATATATTAACTTATAATGTATTTATGAATGAAATCACCAATAAATGAATCTTAAACACTCTTCATTGACTGATGAAAAATTGACGCCATACTGGCTGTATTCGGACTGCATGCTGACTCTTTCAATGCACTATACGTCACAGCGCAGTACTATGACTCTCTGATGCCCTCGCATGGCCTTGAGCAGTGTGTGTCTGGTCGAGAGATTATGATTTCAACGCGGGGCAGGAAGACGCGTGAATAGAAACCATGGCCGTAGGCCTTCCCACGCTCAGGGAGTCGGGAGAGAGGGAATTTCCCTACCGCCTTCATTTTGAGAGACAAGTGGTCACAAGGTCGAATTCTACGCTGACAGATGAAGACCCTCTTCTTCAATTTCTAGATGACATGACTAAATCGTGTGTCACAGGGATTTTCTCTCAGTTCTCTACTTAAAACAAGCTTGCAGATGTATTCATTTCATTAAGAACATCTTGCGTCTACCTACCAATTGCATTAAATTCACAGGAATTCCGTTTTATAAAGATATTTTATTCCCTGTAGGACATGAATAACCGTTCCGTTTCCGCGTTGGAGAGGTTCCGTTTCATGCTGGGTGAAAAGCCATTTAACTTCACGGGCTGGAGAAAATTTCCGGTTAAGGCAGGTTTCCGGCTTGTACAGGTTGCGGTTTAGAGAGATTTTACTGTATAACGTTTTGGATATGGCCATTCTTAGCAAATGAGTATTCATTCCTACTCGTGAAAACAGGGTCTAAGGTTCGAAGATTTGTTCAGGCTTCAAGGTTCGGTTTGAGGTGTTACGTTGAAATTTAGGTAGTGTTAGGAAAGGTGTAGAAACATAAGTTACGGTGGCCTGTCTATCCTTGTGGAATCTTGATTTAATACGGTGCCATGAAGCATGGCGGCCCAGATTAAATATTGTGGAACAGGGGAAAGAGTAAAAATTTTGAAAGAAATGGTCAGCTATTTTGTTTATGTGTTCGTTTAATGGCAATATATTAAGCTCGCGATGAATTTGGGAATTTGGAATAAATCATGGTGCCTTGAGGGTCTTTCTTAGGAACTTATTTTGGAATGCAACTAACTTTTGAAGGTTACTGGGTTCTGCGGCACCCCATACTGGACATGCATAGGTTAGAGTGGGTTGAATAATTGATTTGTACAGTAATATTCGGATTTCGATACTAGTGGCAGATCTAGAGTTAATTAAATGAAACATTTTCGACGTTTTGACCAAAGCTTTATTAACAGTTGCGTGGATATGGGGTTTCCACGTTAATCTTTTGTCAAATAATACTCCTAGGTACTTCACTGGTAAAGAAGTCCACAGGATGCGATTTCCATTGATGCTAAGGTCGGGGGGATTTTTTGGTCGGCGTAATGTGAATATCTTTGCTTGACACTTATTATGATCTCCATTTCTGATTCTATTTAATGTAATTGTTTTCATCGTTTTGAATATTCTCCTTTGCTATTATGATATGAAAGGTGAATAGTACAATATCATCAGCGTATAAAGCTATGTTGAAGTCTCCTTGAATTGGAATATCATGCCTGAAAATGTTAAATAGTAAGGGAGAGAGACCTGAACCCTGTGGTACTCCTGCTGTAATAGTGTGGGGGGTAGATATGTCTGCATTGACTTTTACGATAAATGACCTGTTCGGGAGGAAACCGTGATCTTTAATAGGTACTCTGGTATACCTAAAGATTGCATTTTAATTGTAATAATTGTTGGGGAGTAGAATGTTTTGGTTTGAATCCGAAGTGTTCCGATGGGATTGCTTTTATATTTTTCATAAATGTTGTTAACCTTGTTTGGATTAGATGTTCGTAGATTTTTGATAATAGACTGATAGATTGAAGACTGATAGATCTAAAGTTTTCAGCTATCCTTGGTTTTTCCCATGCAAACTGATAGAATAACTGCCATTTTCCAAGCAGTAGAAAAATAGTTGCATATTAAGCCCTGCATTAAATTTATATATTAGTTATTTATATAACTGCATTAAATATTGCAGTTAAAGCCGCTTTAGATGATTTACCCAGCATTTTGATGTAGACATTATTAATACCGTCGATTCCAGGAGATTTTCGTAATTTCAGGAGTTTAATTACTGAGATAGTTTCCGAAGGAGAAATGAATTTGATTTTAATATAAGACTTGAGAAAAGATGTAGAAGGAAATGATATGAAAGAAGAAAATTAAGAAATGAAGGAAGGAACATAGAAAAGTTTTAAAAAATAGCCAGATACCAAGACATAAAGAGGGCCGTGAAGAGAATGAACTAGCACCGTGAGAGGATTCGAACGAGATGAAGAAACGATGAAAACAAAAAAAATGGTACGCTGTGCAGAGGAAGAAATGAGAAGAAGAAATGTCGATGCCATTTGGCTATATAGCATCAATATGGCAGATAATATGTATCACCTGCTCCACTTAATTAAGAGCAATTTTATTTCCTCCGTCTATTTCAAGATAATAATTTGCCATCGTAATGCATACATCATAGTTCAACGTACGGCAACAAAAATTAATAGTATAATATAGTAAAATGAAAATTAAATCCAACAGTGGAAATACTTTTCACTTAGAACGTATATGCGTTTTTTTGTATCAATTGTGGTCTGAGACAAATATTGTTTAGAGAGAGAAAAATTATTGAAATATTTTATATGGTTTTTAACCATAATATTTGGAAATATTGTGTTTAGAGTTTTCACTGAAACGTAAGCCATTAATAGTAAATATTGTCATCCCATATTTAACTAGAGATCTGCTACAATTCTCGTAGATGTATAATAGTTATTTACGATACGAATGGTAAAAATGACTTTGATTTTGTAAGTAGAAAAGGTTGAAACGAAAGGCCGATAAGCCGCGTGCCACAATCCTACGAGCAAAATAAAATTCTTTTTACAACTTGGGTTGCTCGCTATTTTTAGACGTTACTATATTTCATTTTATTTTGAATCAAGTACACAAATCACTTAATGATACATTAAGGTCAGAAGTAGTTGATGCGGCCAAACGAAATTATTTTGTTTTCTTTGTTGCATTTACAAATTTATTTCAACACTTGAGGATCTTCTCAATTTTAGCTCTAGAGCTAAAAATTAAACTCTAGCATACTATGCCTGCCCTAATAGAACCATTTCACTAGCGGCTGTCTAAAAAGAATTTTATTTTTATGGGGAAATAAACTAATAAAAAGCCTACCAGAACGAGAGTGACCCAGTAATTGGTATGGTCCTGTCAGTATGAATCCTGATACTCAACGTATTAGACGAAACAAATAAGGAAATACAGTTCAAGAAAATACAAGAAAAACGCGAAGAAAAATAATATTTAACTAGTACAAACCACACGCAAATGTGAGAAAAGAGCATTAAACACATAACTGTTTCATTCGCACACTGATACGAATGATACTGAAGTTGCGAATGGGTTATGAGTTTGACGTTAATATTCATGGGAGCAGTTTAAGTAATGTGGAAACGTGGCGTGGGTGTTAAACAACAATTCTCTGGGGTTTTGCCTGAATCACGTTTTACTGGCGCTCGTTACAACGGAGTTGTGGTGATAAACGCAAAATGTGGAATACTAAAGAACTCATTACAATATTTTATTTTATGTTATTGCCATGTTTCTTGGTTTTATTTTCAATGTAAACTCTGCCAAGACCATAAATGACCATTTTTGGCAAAGATATGCCCAGATTCAGAGTTTTGTAGGGTTGTAATGATTTATTTCTTTCAAGCAGTTTTCAAATGGATATAAATGAGAAATTATCCTTTTCAGTTTCAAATAAATATTGAGATAAGCATCGTCTTTGGGAGATATATCATGTAATTAAGTATATTTACAAAACGTTTTTGTAAGTATGTACACATCAATTTGTTATCAATACCTGTATAAGAGTTCATCGTATATAAATTAATACTATTTACACTTCAGACCGTATGCATATTTCATAATGCTTCAAATTAATTGCACAATAAATATTTGCAGTATCCGTTTTTAACCCATTGCAAAATGCCAGAAGAGTAATATAATTTTGTTTACTTTTGTCTGTTGTCACGTGGAACAAATTATACAAAAATTACAATTAAACAAAGAATCGTATACCTTGCAGAAGACTGATCTATTTAGTACAATAATGTAACAATTACAACCAAGCAAATCATCGGTTATTTCCATTTTCTTGGAAACAAAAAAAATTTTCCCTCTCTGGTGAATTACAGTAATTAATGAAACGAGTGGATAAAGAGGGGATAATTACATGAGTTTAAGAAAAGGAGCAACGATAGAAAAGAGTTATCTTATTTACCACGAGAGAAATTATATCTCTTTATTCACATGTTACGTTCAGTATTTTGTTCAATTCCACTTACGAATAAATTAAATTTTGAAAAATTCAAGAACATCTTTACCATCCAAGTCATACATTTGACGACGTCGTGTTGCTTCTGCAAAAGACTTATTTTAGTAGGCCATGCATTGTGTACGTATAATTACTATAGTGACTTACGGAATAAACAAATGTGTCAAACTGAAGACGAATGAACTTATTTCGTATTAAGTATGAGAAGAAGCAGAAAAAACATTAAAACATAACTTGCCAGGGAAAGTTAAGAAAGGTATGAGAGAGAATACAACGTGCATAGATATTGGAAAGTAAAAAAAAGTTACTTTTGTCACAGTTTTGCTGGCGTACTTTTTAGAACAGGAAAATACAACTGATGTTTACATTTTTTATTACTTTCTCGCCTTACGAATACTTCGTAAGAAGAGAAAGTTACGTAATCGTGCGCCGGAAAACGGCTTATTTTCGCCAGAAAATCTCTTATAGCTGGAGTCTGGTGAGGAAAAAGTACATATATGACCTTAATCCTATTTCTGAGAAATACTTGGTTTTTGAAAATTGCAAAATATATTTTTAAACCTACAAAATTGTAGATAGCGAGTTGTTCCTCAGATAAAGTCTCTTGTACAAAACTATCTCTTTAAAAAAGGTTCTGTAGAATTTTCTGAAAAACGAGTCGTTTTTGCGTTATCTCTTCTTCAAATTTACACAACAAATTCTCAAAAACCGCTCCAAATTTTTTCTTTAAATTTTCTCCACGTATGTAATAAGGGACGGTAAATAAATAAATAAATAAACTAGTGGTGCTATAGAATGGCACAGACTTCCTCGCAGTAGTTATTTTTCTAATGTCGATCATCGTATAAATAATTTGGAGTAAGCCGTTCACCACTGCCTTTCTTTGTCGGCCAAAAGACGTTTTTTTTCGCATGTTGACAATTACCGGCTTCCTAATGATAGAGCTTATACAATTACGTTTTGGCTGATATATCTTCACTACGCAACTCGCTCTAATTGCCACCTAAAGCTCTCTGGGTCTGAGCGCTTCACTTCGAAAGATGTCAGGTTCGAATCACAGACAGGGATTTTTATTTGGCTACGATGCATCTCATCCGTCGATTGTTTAAAGTATGCCTCGAACTTTTTTCGTTTTTCGAGCTTAATCAATCAAATTTTAATAATGTGATTAGATTATTATCTGAATAATTCATAAATCAGCCATATTCAAACTTCAGACAAATATATTTACAGAAGAAATGTATTTATAACCATCAGATAAATATATTTCTTCAATTAGTTTTTGAGAAGCTTACTTCGGAAACTCCACTGGTCACATGGTCAAAATATCCACTGCCCAGATTTTATAAGAAACCGGTTCGAAATACGTACGCTGAAGTTATTGTGTATATCAGCAGTCTGTCACGCACCCAGCGTCACGCAGCACGCAAGCATGGCCTGGTTGGCTTCGGGGCTGACGGCTGGATGAATGGCACCGATAAGGCTGCTTTATTGTGTTAAACGCATTCGCGAACATGAGATTGAACTTATTGTAACTGAACTGATCAAAGGTCCACACAAAGCGCTTGTCACATCAGTCAGCTTTAGGGGAAGCTTTAATTTATCACATAAATCAGATGCGTATAAATACGTTATGTCAATGGCTCTAAAAATAGACAAATATAAATATAAATTTTAATCAGATAAAATATATACTTTAATTTATAAGAAGAAAGCTATTTGAGTTTTCTGGAAAGCAGTACATAATTAAGGTCATTTGTCCCGTAAGTGTAGTGAATATTTTTCCTCGGGAGATGGAAGTTATATTTCCTCTCTGGATAGTGAGATCCGGCAACCTGGATGACTAGCAGGATTTTCCCAACCAGGTACCTGCCACCAGCGGGGCACCGCCCAGCCGGGACAAGCTTTAAGCTCCCGACCGATGTCCTGGCATGTGTGTTAGTGTAGTGGACATAGTTGTGTGCGTAAGAAAGGGGTGAGAATAGGGCAAGGAAGAAGATTGGTTTGTAGCACCTTCGAGGTACCCTTATCAGCAATTCTGTGGTCACGGGTAAACGTCCTTAAGTCAAAAATCTTAGTTTGGAGAAAACAAGGGTTAAATTATTGAGCCAACGCTTTTTCCAATGCTCAACGCTACTTCCCAACGCTTTTTTGTCGTTAAGGAGGCAACATTTGAATTTGTTCTTTTTACTAAAACAAAATATAGATATTAAACATGTAGTTTTAGTAGTTAACCCAACTTCGACAAAAATTAACATAAGAACTTTTACCCCGTAACCACAGAATTTTCAAAAGCATCGTCAATCGTCGTTTTCAAAGCATCGTCGAATTTTCAGAATCCCGTCTTTCAAACAATTAACAAAAATTGACTTAAGAACTTTTACCCCGTGACCACAGAATTTTCAAAAGCATCTTACCCCGTCATTTGAACAATTGACAAAAATTGACTGAAGAACCTTTACCCCGTGACCACAGAATTTTCAAAAGCATCTTACCCCATCTTTCAAAAGCAACTTTTACCCCGTGACCACAGAGTCTTCAAAAGCATCTTAACAACGAACGTACGTCAGCGTTGTGCCGGCCAGGTGTGTGTCGTCTGCATCTTCAAGTCGATCGATTCGCTAAGCCACTGTTTCCGCCGCGCGAGCGGGCCGGCGCGGCGCGGCGCGGCGGGGCGGGGAGCCGGTGCTGATGGGGGCTGTGCGGTCGCATGTCCCGCCTCTTTCAAGGGAGACCCGCTTGCCTTGCTGCGTCGTAAATTCGACTATCGAGCGAGCTCCTCGCGCAACGAGCCAACGCCTTGATTTAAGAGGCCCTCGCTCCTTCCGCACTCTCCTGCCGCAGGAACTCGCAATTTCCCGGGAAAGCGACGGAGCGGCGCGGAGCGGAGTCGAGACGGGATCGCGCGTGGGTGGACAGAGAACTCGGCGACGTGGTCGTGGAGCAGACTGCGGGTGGGAGAGTGTTTAGTGATTCCGGGCGCGTCAAGGTCATTAGTCCAGTAAGTATTATTCATGTTTTTTCTTTGGGTGGTGGTGGTGACGGCGGTGGTGGCGGCGGTGGTGACGGCGGCGGCGGCGGTGGCGGTGGTGGCGGTGGTGGCGGTGGTGGCGGTGGTGGTGGCGGTGGCGGCGATCTTCCCCAGGTGGATGACGAAGTTCACGCAGACCTATTCATCGGCTTGCCGGTTTTTCCCGAACCAGGTGTCTCACACCAGGGGTTTAATTGACTGATTAGGAATTCTGGGCGTGTCAACGGAAGTTATTAGTTCCGTAAGTGTAGTGCATGCTTTATTCTTGCGTTGGCGGTGATCTTTCCTTATTAGATGGTGAGATCCGGCGCCGACCTACCTACTGGCTAGAGAGGTTTTCCCCAACCAGGTATATCCCAACAGCGATGCCCCGCCCCAATGGGGACAAGTTCTAAGCTCCCGACTGGTCTCCTGGAACGTGTGGCAGTGTAGTGAATGTAAGTGTAAGTGTGTGTAAGTAAGGGGTGAGGATAGAGTGAAGAAGGGATGGAAAGATCGCACGCGGTCCATGGCCCGTTTGTTAGGGTACTGCTCCGGCAATCGCCTGGTACTGACCGGAGAAACCACGGAAAAAATTGAATCATACCAGCAAGCCGCTAGCATTCTCCTCCAGACAGCGACTGAGTTCGAGCTGGCTGACAAGTTAGGGTGGAAAATCTTGCCGCCGTCGGAACTCGAACCTAGGACCTCCCGATCAGAGGCACTTCAATGACATCAGTTTTTGCTCTGAGACACCTCTCGCAGTTCAGACGGTAATGTGAAAGATAAAAATATCGATGATCATCATCGTTGTCATCATCATCATCATCATTATCATAATCAAAAGTAAAAATAAATGTGACGCAATGCCTCGTGAGTCGCGTGAAGTGTGTAGGTAGTTAAAAAGAAATCTTGTAAATTGTCGATTGGCCACTCCCGGCGCCTCTGGGTCTGTTAGGAAAGCAGGAGTGGAGCCGGCATTCGCTTCGGTGAGCGCCCGAGGCTATTCAAACTGGTCTGGCTTTCGCGTTTTTATGGTGTGGAGCAAGTTCCTGTGGACAGGATGTGCGACTGCATTTATCGTGATGTGTAGACACCGGTTTAAATAGAGATTCTTCTTTGGGTTAAGTAGCCGATAGATTTAGCAAGTGTATTAATAATACAACGCAATCATATAAAAGAATTGCTTACATTTATAACAGAAGGCAATGATATTACAATAGAATCGCTTACATTTAATATAACGAGATACACGCACGTAACACGCATTGCATTTATAAGTCCACACCAATTTTATGATTTTCAAAAGTCAGGTATACATGAACATATTCATACAAAATGTCATGTATACTTACAAAATACAATTACAGTTTTAATGACAATTCATTCAATATAATTCATTACAAATACAGTGCAATAAAGAGTCATATATTAAATGTACACTCCATTACCATACCAACTGGAGTTGACCACATAAATAAATAAGGCAGACAATGTATGCGACGTAACATATCACAAAGTGCCCGAAAGTTTCATCTTCGTGCTAAACTCCAAAGTTAGCGTTGCCTCCTAATAAATTTATAATGATATTTTACAAAAAAAATTCATTTGGATTTCGTGTACAATGTCACTTTATTGCACTCTTGTTATTTCCCTAACTCGCTCTTGTAATGTAGTAAACTAGATGCGTATTTTTATACTGGGTAATATTAAGTAAAGTGAATTACAAAATAAATAATGATTACTTTATGTACATACCTATTTATTGTTTAGACTAAAATATCCCTCTTCGCTTTTTCTTCGAATTTATGCATTTATATATCTCTATCATTATAATTTAGACGATCCCGAATTTATACGATCTCTATCATCATATTATGTTATTGTACAGTGATGAATTATCATGTGTTATTATCATTAATATATCATCCTTTTATATTAAAGAGAGTATTCCCATGAGCGTTAAGTCCGCAGTGGACAATTCATTTCAAGAAAACCATACTAAGAAAGATCTACTCGGGCTTTTGCTCTCATATTTCAACAAATTTTTAAAAATGTGTGCTTCACCCGTACATAATTCTTATACAAATCGAAAACTACATAAGAAACCAATGATTCACAAACAGTATTTTTAAACTGCTCGACCAGTGACTTAAAAACGTATTTAAGATATTTACAGTTAATTACATTGCTTACACAGATACAATCTAGAACATTCTTAATTAAGTTTAGTGTAGTAAAGAAACATGATGACCATAAAGATGAATTAACGACAAAGACAAACTTCTCAAATCTCCTTTTACAAAAAGGAAAAATGCATAAAATCAATTTTACTATGTACAAATTAACAAAAAATAGCACATTAAGTTTCAGTTCAGTAGTACCAACCCTCTTTTTGCGTGACGTTTGAAAATCAGGAGTTGTCGCCGGTTTCTTAGTGGTTTCCTAGTTACACTCAATAGCTGCACCTTGATGTTCACACAGTGGCTATTTCATCGAACAACACAAATAAACATAAAATGATTATCTTTCATATGCCGTGATTAAATTTAATAAGTGAAATTTTTATTTGTTATTACGGAAGAGATGTCTCAAGGCGTCAAATGTTGTCACTGCAGTCCCTTTTACCGGGAAGTCCTAGGTTCGGGTCCCGACAGGATTTTCGACACTAGTTTGTCAGCTAATTCGAATTCAGTGTGGAGGAGAATTCTAGCTGACGGCTGCTCTGATCGGTAGTTTTGCGTAGTTTCTCTCATCAGCACCAGGCGAATGCCGGAGCAGTACCCTAACAAACGGGCCATGAAATCTTTCCTTCCTCTTCTTTGTCCTATCCTCTTCCCTTATACACATATAAGGGAATCCTCTTCCCTTATACACATATTACACTAATATGCACTTTACTACCACACATGCCGGGAGACCGGTCGGGAGCTTAGAGCTCCCGGCTGGGGCGGTGCCCCGCTGGTGGGAGATACCTGGTTAAGGAAAACCCCGCTAGCCGACGCTAGGTCGGCGCCAGATCTCGCCAGCCAGCGGGAGAAAACAACCACCACCGCCCGAAGAAAAAAGGAATACACATACGGGACCAACGACCCTAGTAGTTGACTTACCCTGGATCACCAATCAATCAATCATTTATTTGTTGTATGAAAATACAAGTTACATTTGGCACCCTCAGCTCAAATAAACACGAAAGCGTAAGACATCCATTCTGTTTCGGAGGTTTCAGGTCTTTAGGTCCACGGATAAAAGGTCTAATACTCGTTAGGTCTATTGAATAGGACGTCTATTGCCAACCAGGTCTAATGCGAAACAAGGTCTACGCGACAGGGGGTCTAATTCCAAAAGAGGTCTACAATTCGAAGGTTATTAGGTTTAAAGGCATAAACACCGAAGGTCTAATACAATGGTTTAATAGCAAAGTTTCTCTTTCTTTATTTTTAAATGCCTGAAAGCCAAAAGTATATTTTAACAATGGCAATTAAGTTTTCAAAATTTCGAATAGTAGAAAATTACCAGAATTACAAAGATTGTGGTGATATCGACTTATATCTTTGGTCTTTGAGCTACAGACTGAATATTTTAACACCTGTATCATTTTATGTTCATTTGGTACTTCCTGAATTAAAGTGTATCATTCCTATTGTGATTTCATTTCATACTATAACACACTGACGTAAAGATATGTGAACCACGTTTTGTTATGTGTTTCTGTTAAAGCATAACAGATTAGACATTCTTGTCCAATAGGCGAAAGTTTATTAGGTTTTTTGACAATTACACCAAATATTATTATACATTTTTAAAAATTAGACTAAATTTTTATTTGGCGTGTTTTCATAAACCTTCTGATATTAGACTTTAAAAATTAGACCTTCTGTCATTATACCTCATCATATCTTTAGACCTAACGACCTCTGACCGTTTCGGAGTGTCAATCGTATTACAAAGATATTGATTTCCCATTCACTGCCCGAGAGTAGGGTATAGAGCTTCCTCTTGTACATTTAAGCCCTTCTCATATCTGAAGTTCAGTGTTATTGTCTTCCTTCCTTCTTGAATTAGCAGAGGTGAGATAAAGGGGAATGATGATGAGAGATAACTGATTATGAAAGGCTAATGGTTTCGATTCATCCGTGCTTGACGGGGAAACAAATCACGCAACATTCAAATAGTAAAAACGCCTATGGACTAGGGTAGCTTGAGAAGATATTTAAATGTTTACAGTACCGTAGGAGGCCGTTGACTCAAGGAAAAACAATATTGAATTCATTCACTGTATAACTGCATAGTACACAGATTATTTATTTTTTACTTTACTTATTGTTTGCATGTTTTAAATTGATAAACGTTTAAAAACAAAATTTATTTAAAGTATCTTTTATTAATTATTCTACTTAAATTTCTACTAGAAATAGTTTGAATTTAAACTGTGTGTCACCGCTTATAATATAAAAGTTTAAAAATATGTTTATTGTTAATTTTATTAAGGTATTTGTCTACCTCAATATAACCGGGAAAAATTGGAATTTTTAATATTCGTTGTTTGTTATGCATTGATATGTGTACTTTTCAATGCTTAAAACTGTTTGTTTTCAAGATTGTAAGTTTTGCGCGCGCATACGCCTCATCCCACGGCCATTTGCACTTCAAATAGCTATAATCGCAAAAAATGATTTCGTGAGAAATTTTAAAAACACAATTTAAGCTAATGTAAACTTCTTATGTCGTCACATCAGAAAAAATAATATAATTTCGAACAATTTTTGTTTAGTTAGGGAACTAGTGTTCACACACGATCATGTTAGAGCTAATGAATCTTAATCTGACTTTTCCCTAACTAAACTAAAGTTACTTTTCTATTGTTTGGCTTAACTCAAAACGCCATAACACTTCTAATTTTAAAGATATTTTTATGATTCATTGTTTATTTAATAACAGAATGTCGATTCTTGTACCTAAACCTGAAATACTTGTAGAAAATGCAAATTAGAAATAATACATTTCTCTGTTAATTGTTATTGTTGCTTGTGTTTTCTTAAAGTTATAATTCAAATGTCTGGAAAGTACATACAAGTCCCTTATGAATCTTTAAATTTAGCTTCAGACACTAAAGTTTAATCCAAATAACAATCTTAAAAATGAATCATCAAAAATGTTTAACGTTTCATGAGTTATGATGTTTACAACATCACCCTGTTTTTGAAAGGAAAAAATAGGCGTATCGGATGAAATAATTAAAATAAATTAATTTTTTTGACTTCGTTAATTCCTAATCCAAAGAGTAATCATGATTAAATTCAGATGTACGGGACAAATCCAAATCGAATGGACAAGTACCTTAAAATAAATTCACAAACAATACGTCATATTTTTGAAACATACTTTTAAGTTTTAAATTATTATTTAATTCTGTACATTTTATCAATGGAGATCATAACTAACTCCACTTCCTTCAGCAGGAGTCAATCCTTCACACTCGAAAGTGCTACCGTAGTAGCCAGTGATGTCGTACCACAAATGCCTATTTTGTTTGCCGATATCGCCCGCACAACTCGCGCGTTAAGAGATAAAAGTTGGAAAATCTGTTCCGCAACGAAAACGATTTCCAATCCTCGTTGTGGAGACCCGACGGCCGCGCGACCAGCGTCGCTTCCATTTGCATGATGTTTGCTCCGATATTTGCTCCACGGGAGGCTAATTTGCGTTACGAGTATTCTGATTAATCCCGCCTCGTAGCACGCGTCATCTGTGAAATACAGGATGCCCGGGAAAGAAACGTTAAAAATTCGAAAATAGGCTCTTAAAGCAATTGTAAGTATATTTTGTCTAAAAAACCTCTTGGATATTCTGAATGGCTGAGCCGCAATAAGCACTCAAAATTTGGCTTGAAAAAATACTTTCTAAGCAAAAGTATTCATTGCAAAAGCAAATAAACACTCCAGAAACATGTTAATTGTTTATTGTTTACAAAAGAAATGAATTTATTTGTTCAGAAAGAAAAATTAACACAGAAATAAAAATCAAATAGTGTGAATTGGCTGCTTTTTTTTTATTTCTGTGTTCTGATAATCCAAGGAGTTTATTAAAAACACAGGCTTGAAACTTTCTTAAGAGCTTATTTTTGATGTTCCGACGTTTCCTCCCTGGACACCCTGTATATTGCAGCTTATTGATTGGGCTGGCATTCGTCATTCCTTTTGTGAATTAGCAGATGTGCTCTCACCGTTAGATTAATG
The DNA here is from genome assembly GCA_031308135.1 of Acheta domesticus. NCBI lineage: Eukaryota > Metazoa > Arthropoda > Insecta > Orthoptera > Gryllidae > Acheta > Acheta domesticus. Next base: position 56,810,191 of record JAHLJT010002630.1, read on the forward strand.
GGCATTCTCTTGTCGGTGCAAATGGCAAAATCGGAATATGTGCGCCAAAATACGAGCAACGTATATCAGGGCGAAATTTGATTTCGAAATTTTCATTTATAATCGTGAGCACTCGTAACTCTTTCAAACGGGTAATGAAAACACACTAAATATTTCCGCGCGTACTAAGTAAACATTTTTGTGTCAAGACCGATAACTAAACATTTTTCTGAAGATCTCCGCTTCTGATGGTAAGTCCGAAAAACAATTCTTTCCAGATGGGGTGTTCACTTCTATAGTCATTTACATTTATTGTATTTTTATATTAAGGAAAATATTGGTATATTAATGGAAATATCCTAAATAAATTAACGACAGTTCACTGTAGTTATTTTGAATATACGATGTTATATTGATATTTATATTTAATGATAGAAGTAGGAAAAAGTTCATTGATCTTGGAAGGATTCCCAAATGTATTTCTAACATTATTCTGCGTCGTCTTTCAAAAACACATTGCAGGGAAATTAGAAATATTATGTCCTGTTTCATTACATTTTAAATATGAGTTTCACCTTTTGCAACTACCAATGAAATCATGGCATTGTTTGTCACACCTCTGAGATTGTGATGAAATCTTCAGCAGCCTTGAATAAAAACTGGAAGCAGTAAAAATGGAGTGGAAGTTCGCAGTCACACCTGAGAAGATAAACCGGTTCTAGTGCTTAAAGACACGTGTGTTGTAAACACAATAACTCCGAGAAGAAACTCAAGGAGAGTTGTGCAAGGCAACAAGGGACTGGCAATTGTAAAGCGCTAGACTGACGGACGTTCAGTCCACATGTTGCAACGGAACGCCTCACGCATACATGCTCGTTGCAAACGTACCTACAGGATAATGAAACTTTGTTTTACTTGGGTTCTGTATTAAGAATTTCATTCTAATGACGGTATGTCTCCCAATCTGAAATATTATTTTATTCTTGTATTATCCTTGACGAACCTTTAATTAAAATACTTCAAAATTAATATTTTCAAACATCACATATCAGACTAACGACGTCCCTCTCTGAATTAATTATTTCTTCATTTCAAAGGTCGTTTTTACGCACAAAAAATATTCTGCTAGACATACCCAAATTTATATAATTTACTCAATTCTAGTACCTCTCCCCATGGAGTGAAAGATCCCTATTTACTTCTCTCTTACACAACAGATCATATTTCATTAAACATTCATCACTTATTACGCTTCTTCACTTTTCGCACCTAAATCCACTGAGAAAGCACTACATACGTAAGAGCAGGTTCCTCTTTCTCTCGTTCATAGTCTTTTTGTTGATCTGCAAAATCCCCTAATCCCTTAAAGAGTATTCGCCGAGCTCGCGGTCTCTTCAAATGAGTGACTACATGAATTCTCCGGCTCATGCGTAGCCCTCTCCCGTTCAGTCCATCTTGGTTAGTCAAGAGTGAAGTGCTGTGTAAAGGGGCTCACATCGAATTAATCAGAAACCGTTAGTGCGGACTCGAGGCAACATTGTGTTAATGCTAACTAATCTGCCCCCCATATAATGGCATCATTTGCGCTGAATCTATCACGTAGATCTTCGTTCGATGAAACGCATTAGGCAAATCAAAAATGTATATTTAGAGCAATGACTCAGCAGTGTCTGTGGCTACCTAGGGTGTCCCTTATATTGCCCGAAAAATTTTTTTTGCAGTTTTTTTTGGGCTCACCCCCTAAATATTTTCCATTTGGTCAGATTAACTCGAAAATAAAATTTCATCACAATATGTCGATATTAACCCGTGCCGACTTGAGCGCGAAATTTGAATGTTAGGGATCATTGGTTTTGTTGGGTTAAGTCAGTGGAAAACTACTGATACATTTTTAATATATAATTTTATATTACAATTTAATTAATTTTTAATCTTTAGACTGTGTTATAGTTTTAACTTTTCTTGTGGATACTTTTTTTCAGTGTTTCATTCTTGCTATATGCGTACAGTGAACTATGTTCTTGAACAATACAAAAAATTGCTTTCGCTCCTCATGAAAGTCGTACAGTAGTCCATGAAAACCTTACATTAATTCAATAGGCCTTTCAGCGTAGACATTCACAACTTTCAATTTTATAAATAACCTTTTAGCTTCTAAATATGAAGAGTTGCATTACCAGGTCAAAGGACAGTTTTGAATAAAACTAGTATCCATCTTGAAGCAAGAGGCAAGAATCTGCTTTTGGTTGACACAAATTCGGCTATTTTTATTGAAATTAAGATTAACGTGAATTAGGAGATATATTGTATATTAATGAATTAATAATTAAATAACTGGCCGGCCCCGTGGCCGAAATCGCTAAAGCAGTAGTGTCGTGGCGATCTTGCACCGCAGGATCGTGGGTTCGAGTCCCACCTCGGGCATGGGTGTACTTGTGTATGTCATATGTGTGTCCTTTCACCCCTCACTCTGACCATCATTCATTTTCCATACCTAGAGCTACCAACCCTGGGAAGTAACAATCGGATCCAGAGTAATGCTGATCTCCTCCTGATGAACTCTACTCTCAGCATCTCTACGTGGCGTGGTCCGAAGTGGCCTGCTCGAAATAAAAATTAAAGAACGGTCATCGGGATTCAATTGAGCTTACCATATTGTTCTCCATCCAATTTTTCACAAAAAGGAATATAACACTCTTCCATGTGTAGATTTACTCAGGCTAAATTCACTACCATTTTGATTTTGATTCTTAACGTCTACTTCATCATCAGAAAGCGGTACGACAGACAATTCTTCTAAGAAATACTACATACGGTGTCTACATTTTTTAAATGCTTTTGAAATTATGGAATTTATCCTTTCAAGCTAGTTTAGAAATTTTATAAAGCATCTCGATGAGGAGTTTTTACAGCTGCACTATCCTAAAGCCACGGTTTTACATAAACAGTTACAATTAAAAGAGAGATACTATTTAAGGAATTTTTAATTACACAAGATAGTTTAGATTCTGATCTTAGCAGAAACGATTCAAATATTAAATATCTCTTGCCATCTATCGAGCTAGATGCATTAATCCAGGAAAATGTGACTTTAGTTTGTTACTTTCATAAAAGTCCAACATTTCTTTAATTTCGGGCTCATTAAAGAACATTCTCATATTCTCTTTGCCACTTTTAAAATGAATGACATTAAATCTTTTCTAGATTTCCTTAAAACGCTGAAAAAGTGGTGGCAGGGTTGCTTGCTACATTACGTATTTTACATTCAAACACACATTGTAAAATAAGTTTGAATATGTGATGACGGCACGGAAAGAACAATGCCCTGTCCAAATTTTCTTCAAGAAAGACGTATACTCAAAACGTCAAATGTTTGTTGTAGTTTTATCACAGCAAAGAATTTGTAATCTTTTTTCTTATTGTATTGATCTTTGTTGCACCGTTTCTTCTCTATCCGCGCGATGTTTGGCTAGTTCTGCAAGATAGCTTTTACATCCTGACTCTTTCTGCCGAAATAAAAACATCCTGTCTGCTTCCAACGTAATCATTTGTAAATCATTCGGATGTGCAATATTAAATAGATTGTAAAAATTATTACTTAACTTTCCACGGTGCTTCGACATATCTTCACATTTGCTTGCATTTTTTGTAATTTTCTTCACTCCGAATAGTACAAGTAAAGTTTTTGCGAACAATGCTGATTAGCTCTTGTCGGAATTCTTGCTTCCAAAATATCATTCACTTACGAACCACAAGTTTAGCGCTTGCACTAACTGTTCATTTTACTTCCTAAATGCTATAAAATAAAACTTGAAGTACTTGTTTATTTCATGGTAAGTTGTGTCCAGTTATTTGGAGTTTTATATAAATAATTAATACTATCTCCTATTAAAACACACGTTCTTCGGCACTGCATATGACACTTACATATGACATTAGCAACCTTAAAGCAACCTTAAAAACGAGTGATACGATCGATTAAAATTCATATATTGTTGTGCTCTGGTCTGACTCAGCGGTTGGTGATAGCTCTGGACATGTCCGTCGCGTGAATTCGCGCTCAAGTCGGCACGGGTTAGAATACTCCGATTTCAACAAAATTTTGTATGTGCATGTTTTAAGGTCATTCGAACAAAACTGGGGGGTGAGCGGTAAAAAATTTGAAAGTCGGAAAATAAGGGACACCCTAGGCTACACACTCAACGATATGATGTGACGGGAACATTGTGAAAACCATTGGATTGATTGAGTGTTAGTTATTTCGAGCGAGTCAACTGCTAAGGTAATTAGTCCTGTAAGTGTAATGCGTGTTGTTCTTCGGGAGGTGGTGATGATCTTCCCCCACTGGATGGCGATATCCGGCGCCGACCTATACGTCGAATTGCAGGGTTTTCCAGAGTTGCCAGGTTGGGGATTTTATCATTAAATTTGGTGTGTTATTTTTTCCTTTAGTGGAATTTTTGGAGAGAAAAGTATTTCGGAATGTTTCTTGGGGCTTTATTTTCATTATACTTTTGAAACATTTTTTTTCATAAACAAGTAGAAGAACTTAAACGAAACTGAATAAACTAGATTCATTTAAATCAAAATCTATTTCTCTGTTTCAGTCATTAGAAAGAGTAATACAAAGATACTTCTTATCTCTTAGGCTTCGTAACTCTTATGCTCTCGCTTACTCAATAGCACTCCTGTAATTGTATACCTGTATCACGTCTTGATGATCTAAAATTATATAAAGTCCAAATATCTCTGACACATGGTGTATTCGATTTCGTACTAAAAAGATCATTTGAAGAGTCGGCTCGAACTAGATCAATGTTGCAACTGACATTGTTTCGTTCTGAGAAAGTATAGAAATTGTAATTATTAAATATTTTACCACTTAATTAAGCATTTAAGTTAACCAGTAATTTATATAAACCAGTAATTTATATTTTTATACAATACAAATATAGGTGTCTCCTGAAAAATATAAATATAATCATATATAATGTATAATATTTTTCGTATTTCTTTAATTTGCAAACTTCCCCATTTATTTTAAAGACGATATAATAATTATTTAATTTTTTGTCATTTTGGTGACTTTCGCAGCGCTGTCTAGTGGGGAATGCTTAAGACCGCCTGGCAACACTGGGGGTTTCCACATTCAGGTATCTCGTACCATCGAGGCACCGCTCCAGCCGAGACAAGTTCAAATATCTCGACCGGTCTCTCGGCATTTCTGCTAGTATGGTGCATATAAGTGTATGTGTAAGGAAGTGTTCAGGATAGGAGAGAGAAAGAGACTGAGGTGAGGAGGACAAAACTGCAATATCCTCTGTTGATGCGCTGAGTCACCTCAGCTGCAGAAGCTAATAGGAGCATTGTGGAAGCCCCTGGTGAAAACGAGATGTTTGGAAGCGGGAAAAGAAGCGATAAGGGAAGAGAAAATCTGCTGATGAATTTGAGGGCGACTGCGAAATGCAGGAAGGAGATCTTTGATGATGATAGATTGTCAGTAATTACAGAAACGTCAACTGCTTAACTCATTAGTCCCGTAAATGTTGTGTATGTTTTCCCCACGGGAGGTGGCGGTGATTTCCCTCACTGGATGGCGAGATCCGGTGCCGACCTACCGTCGGCTAGCGGAGTTTTCCTCAACCAGGTATCTCCCGCCAGCTCTAAGCTCTAGGCATGTGTGGTTGTCTAGTAAATGTGTGTAAGTATAAGGTGAGAAGAGGAAAAGAAAGACAAAGGAAAGATCGCGCGCGGTCCGTGGCCCGTTTGTTAGGGCACTATTCCGGGGTTCGTCGACTGTTGATCGGCAAAAACACGGAAAGCTACCGATCAGAGCTACTGGCTGCTAGAATTCTTCTCTTGACTGAATACGATGTAACTGAATACGATGTAACAAGCTAGTGTCGAAAATCCTGCCACCGACAAGACTCGAACCTATACTGCGATTTTTGTAAGAGCGACTCTCAAGGAAACTCAAATCCCATCTTCGCGATGGAATATGTCACGGCATTTCGCGTCTTTTCTCGGTCTTGCCGGCAGAAGTCGCATGATCGCAAGCACTGCTTCATACGGTCGCGATCGTGCGAAATCTAGCGGAACGACTGAGAAAGACGCGAAATGCCGTGACATATTCCATCGCGAAGATGGGATTTGAGTTTCCTTGAGAGTCGCTCTTAGAAAAATCGCAGTATAGGGCCTCCCGGTCAGAGACACTGCATCAATTGATGCCCTGAGCCACCTCTCCCGGTGAGACGTAGGGCGGCGACGGAGGGGAACAACCACCTGTCACACCCTCAGAGTGCACCTCGCGAGCGCAGGTGCAAAGGGAAGAGGGGGAGGGGTGGGGCAGGGAGTGGGGGGAGAGCAGCTCAAGCGCATTAATCAGCTAGAGATGTCTCGACACGCCCAGCTGCGCCCCGCCAAGGCACTCCACGCACCCCGCCGCACCCGCACCCACCTCTGGTGCACTCCAGGCCTGCCACCCCCGCATAGGCACTGCACTGCATCTGACCGAGGGTCCTAGGGTTCGAGTCCCGACAGTGGCAGGATTATTGACACTTCATAGCTAGGTCGAATTCGGCCGCAGCCTGGAGGAGAATTCTAGCGACCGGCTGCTCTGATTGGTAGTTTTCCAGAGGTTTCAATGTTCAGCACTAGCCGAATGTTGGAGAAGTTCCCAAACCTACAAGTCACGGCCCGCGCGCAATCTTTCCATTTTCTTCCTTGTCCTGTCCTCACCCTGTACGTACACACAACCACACATGCTGGGAGACCACTCAGGTGCTTAGAGGTTGTCCCATCTGGGCTTCGCTGGTGGGAGAGGTCTGTCAGTGGAGAAACTGCCAGTTTTTCTTTTCTCAAAGATTTTGCTTCGTCAATAGACCAAAATGAATCACCATTGTAATATTCTTAGATCTTTCGAAAGCGTTTGACGTTATTGAAGATAACATCTTGCTCTCAAAATCACCTTTATATGGAATTCGTGGTATTGCCCTAGATTGGATAACTTCGTGCCTTAAACATGGGACTCAAAGAGTAGAAATACCATACTGGCACGAAAGGACATTACATACTTATGTTTCCAATTCTTTGCCAATTGAGCATGGGGTCCCGCAAGGTTGGATCTTAGGGCCTATCCTCTTTCTGTTATATGTAAACGATATGCCCTCGTCTATTAAAAATGGAAGAACGGTTCTGTTTACCGATGACACGAATGTTCTTTGCAAAAAAGAAGCAATAAATAGTACAAATTCAGAAGTTTCAAATTGGTTTAATGATAACAAATTAATTGTTAACGAAAGAAAAACTGTTTCAATGCATTTTTGCATTTCAAATCGGCAATCGCATGTTCCATTGAAAATGAATAATATGCAATGAGCTGATGTTGAGGTAACAAAATTTCTAGGTCTCTCAATTCAATCAAACCTCAAATGGAATGCACATATAACAGAATTAAACACTAAATTAAGTTCATTATGTTACGCATTCAGAATTCTTTCTTTCAAATTCTGTCAGCCTTCATGCAGGTCGCCGCATGTTGTCGCCGTCCAGTGGGGGAAGCTCACCGCTACCTCTGTCCTCCTCATGCACTACACTTACGGTGAAACTACCTTAGCTCTTCATGTGACCAGAATTACTAATCAGTCAATCAAACATCCCCTCCCGCCCCGTCAGTTGGGCCCTCACCCCCACGTCGAGCTTCCAACTGATTTAATCTGACGCCTTCCTATCCCGCCTTCGTTGTCCCGCTGCTGCTTCCGTCCCCACACCCTCGTTGTCACCACTCTCATAGCACCATTGTTCTCGCAGCGTTTGCCAAATTGCGACTATGTTACCTCGTCTGGCCCCGCCCCACCCCGCACCCCCAACGCTGCCACCTCGGTTGACACAGCCCCCGTGGCAATCATTACAGCAGTCATCATCGCCGTCTGTTTGGACACTACGGCCTTGTCTTGCTCGCCGCCTCCAACTAACAGACCACTGTCGTGGCCATTTTCGTTACTGTCACCTTCTCCGCCACCTCCACAACCACCGCCGCCACAGCCACCGACCCCCATATCGTCACAGTACCGCTACGTTTTCCGACTCCATCCCCTCCTCTGACAACAACTGCGTCGCCGTCGGCATCTCCAACTCTGCTAGCTCTTGTCTTCTTTGTCTTCCGAACATCCCGCCATTTTTATCACTCTCAATCCCCTTTACCTTTCTTCGTCCAACGTACATCGCTTCCGATACAGCTGCCGTTCCGCCGCCTCCACTTCCGCCGCCTTGCACCCCTTCGTCACCTACAACTTAGCTCTCTCACCAGCCCCTACCATCTTCTCCCCAATACCAATGACGTTTCCCTTCCATTCCTGACCACTACCTCTCTCCTTTCTCACATCACCATCTCCTTGCCTCCTCCACCCCCTGTCCTTCGCCACTTTGTTTCGTTACCCACCCCCTCCACATTGTCGTACTTCTACCCCACCTCCTCCACCCTCCAACCTCCCCACGTCCAGCCCGCCACCTAACACTGCCTAATCCACCGCCACATTCCCAACACCTCACCTTATTGCATCCGTCACCTCTTCGTATGACCTACCTTTACTTGTTCCTCTGCCTTCGTCGCCACCATCACCGCCGTTCCTGTTACGTCTGCTGCCGCCTCCCCCAACGACATCACCTCTGTCCCTTGCAGTCGCCTTTCGCAATGCAGCCGCATGCTCCCTCCTCACCGTTCGTCCAGGAGGCTCTGTCCCAGCGATAGTTTCCAACTATCACCGACCTCACCAAGTTCGCGATCCCCGCCTTTCTGTAACTGTTTCCACCCCATCCTCCCGTTCCACGTTCCCTCACCACCCACCCACATCCTCCGCCTCACCAATACCTCCACCGCTGCCGCTCCCACCACCCGCCAGTGCACCACCGACTCGAAGTCTCCCCAGCGCAACTACTTTGCGACTTAGAGTATATGGCACAACATTGCACACAAGCACTTTCGTCTTGAGCTTTTCATCTTCATATCTCGACAGCTCGCTCGTGGAACTCTCAGCATCACAGAATATACACACGTCTCGTTGTTATATTCTCTGCCGTAACATAACATTTCTCTCTCGCTGCACTGAAGCCGAGGGAAATTACTAGCGCAACATTGCACAAACTTTCTCGACTTTCGTTTTCGGGCTGTTCATTTGCAGAATGGAAGCTTTCTCTTGTGCTGCACAGTTGAGCTGTTGAGTAATCTTAGGTGAATGTTATATAATATCTATTTTAACGTCATTATACTACCAGAACTCTTAATCGTTCGTACTCATGAAATCGAATTCTGTGAAAATATTTTAAAGAATTCTACACTTGTGTTCATCGTATTCGGAATTACATTCTTACTAAGCAACTAAACTCAGTTCCGTAAAGTTTAACTTTAGATAAGTAAAGTGGATAAAATGCATTTTTCTTTAAGTTTTGAGATGTCAGGAAATAATAAATTTAACTTCCGTTATTTCTTATTAAAAATATTCTGTTTCGTACGTTACTTTTTGTCACACTTTCCTGAACAAATTAACATCACAAATCGAGGTTACATTCTATTCAGATAAAACTGACATTACTGCAATTTAAAAATTAAGTGTTTTATGAACGTATCTTCCCTCGTTGGATGGCGAGATTCGGCGACGACCAGGCTTAAATCTCCCGCCCAGTCTCCCGACATGTGTAGTAATGTAGTGCATTTAAATGTGTGAAAATAGAGATGAGGATAGGACAAGAAAGAGGAAGGAAAAATTTCGCGCGGTCCATGATCCGTTTGTTAGGGTACTGCTCCGGCATTCGTCATCTGTTGATCAGAGCAGATGGGTGCTAGAATTCCCCTCCAGACAGAATTCGGCCTGTGTAGCTAGTGTCTAAAATCCTGACACCTTCGGGACTGGAACCCTTGAACCTCCCGGTCAAAGGCACAGCAGTGACATCAGTTGATATTCTGAGCCCCTCTCAGCGATGATTACTATTTTAAAAGTACGAGTACTTGTATCTTTGTGCTGGAGCCCAACCTCGAACATCTCTAAGAACCTCAGCTCCAATGTAGTGGCATTCTCCAAAAATACCAACCAAAGAAAGACCAAAAGGATGGGACTGTACAGATTACATAAAAAACAAACCGTCAGGGGTGCCTCAGGGCGTCAACTAATGACTCTGGCCTGCTGTGCCTCTGACTTGGAGAACTTGGGCGTGGAATCCTAAAATAGCGATATATATTATATCCTGGCTTTGATATATATATATATATATATATATATATATATATATATATATATATCAAAATAATTATTAGACACACTATACGTCGGTCCTAAAAACAAGCTTACGCTGATCATAAATTAATTCAACCCTTGATCGTATGCCACGCCACTCGCTTCTCAGATGGAGAAATCAAATCGGCAAGGGCGAAAGACGAGGAAATCGAGAAGGGTGGAGAAGCAGGGAGCACGTAGGGCGCAGGCAGCTGTTTCGTGACGACCTCATCCCCCTCCCGTCCTTCATTGCTCCTCCTCCGCTCCCCCGTCGCTTCCCCGTCGCTCCCCTCTCGCCGCCGGCGCCGCCACCGCCGCCCCAGCCACCGCGTGCTTCAAATGTCGAGTGGTCCCAAATGTCGAGTCGTCATTCACAACACACGCGCTAGCTCACCAAACCACGGAGCGCAGGGTAGCTGCCTGGATTTCGCGCAGAGTAGCGAATCACTGTTCTGTCGTTATAAAAGAGCGAATACGGTACGAACGGGTTACCACATATCGTTATAACGGACTTCTTTACAACTAAAACCTTCTGGATATTACTTGAGCTTGATCGGTACACCTTGCAACCCATGCTAGAGTTAATGCTATCTGTGAGAATACTTGTCATTACCTAAGTGAATTGTAATATTTTAAAGTGTTTTAGAGATATCGATAGCTCAGTAAATACAACATTATATCATTTACAATTTATAAGTGAATATATTCAATAGAATGTTGAATTATAATAACAATTCTACACAATTAATTAAAGAATTGTAGTTCTTATTGTCTAGCAACCTTTATAAACTATTATTTGCAGGGTGATATGAAACTGCAATTGTTAATCTTCAATGATTTGATATTAAGTTAGTGATGGTAAAGTTTGTATTTAAACAACTAGTAATTTGTTTAAATACTGCTATTGGCGTGGTAGTTAGCCGAGTGTCAGTTATACAGCACAATGGATTACCTCCAGTTACTTAACTGCTACTCATATAAATTAAATTAATATTTTGGGATTCACTTTTGTTGTTCACAAATTCTTGATATGCTGCATTCCACTATGATTATTTCTTTTTCATATTTCGCAGTTAGATATGACTTATGTGTAACGTAACTCATGCATTATGTTATAACTTCCAACAGAAAGTCTTGATGTTGCATGGCTAAACAACACCGAGTTCGCTCGTCTCTTCTTCATAAGATTCAGAGAAGAACTTTTCAAACATAAATCATTTAGAAAGTGCCCAACCACGCGAGTCGAAAACCATTTGTCCTGAGTTATTTATTTGATTGAATCACCAAAGGAAAATAAAAGAAGTTAATACAGAAACAACGAACTATTTTCATTATTTTTTAAAATGAATGGCCATGATTTTCAGGATAATGATAATCAAATGTGATAAATAATATTATTCAGTGTAATAAAGAGTACAATTTTAAAAGTTTCATTAGAATAATGAATAAATAGGGTCATAGTATATTGCCTTGTTATGCCTTGCTATTCATTACAATGAGTAAGAAGTCGCGAGCGGTCGAGGTCCATTTTTACAGTACTGTTCCGGCATTTTCCTAGGTTTGATCAGAAAAATAAGAAATATTACCAATGAGAGCTGCCGGTCGTTAGAATCCTCCTCCAGATAGCAGATGAATTCGACATAGCTGTCTATGTAGCTATCAAAAATTCGCTACAGTCGACACTCGAAATCTTGAACTTCCCGGTCGAAGGTAAAGGAAGCTTTCGCTCAGCAATATCAGAAGTTTACAGGGCGTGAAGATGTCAACGTTACTTTAGGTAAGTTTACTTTAGGCAAGACACCTTTCACATGCTCTACACAAAAGCGTGAATTTCGATTTTACGCCCAGTCGCAGAAAAAAGACGTTGCGAAGAATGGTGTTGTTCTGGAGGAATAGCAAAACACCATGCGATCTATATATTAGCGTCTATAGGCACGCGAAAACTGACCGACAACGGCAGCTCCAATTGAACTGCCTGCGTGCGAACTACTATAGGTACGACAGGTGCGCCTGCCGCTCCTTGCTGGCGCCTTGTGGAATCAAAGTAGGATGCAACGTCGACAACATAACGAAACAAAAAAGAAAACAAAATATTATAAAAATATATATTTTGTTTTTTTGCTGCACTCACATATTTATCAGAACACTTGAGCACCGTCTCACTTTTAGCACTAGTGCACACTATAATACTTTAGACATGACCTGAAAGAAGCGCTTTTAGTGATGGCTGACACAAAATATGATTTTTGTATCGTTTATAACGTTAGCGACGCAAAAACTCATTGATAAACTAGTGCTGTAAAATTACATCCCAGGCAGCGAACAGATTTGAGATGAAAAAATCAGAACTTCGCGGATTGTATGAGAAAAACAGCAGGCGTACATGCACCCCGCAACACGCTCTAAGATGCCTCACCATCGTCCATCACGAGAAAACGACAGGTCATAGTCTCTTATAATCCAGGTGTACGACATTTTAATACATTTCCCATTCCACAGCATGGATTGTCTGAACTGTTCGAATTGTTTTAAACATATATTTATTAAATTCAATGTTGTTCTAGCATGCTTTGTGCTCAATATTTTGTTTGTGAATGGAAAAGTCCCGTGATAATAATTTTGTAAAAGTTAAAACATGAAATAACTGATACCACTCGATTATGCGACATATGAGGAGGTCATCACTTTCTTTCTGCACAGGGAATTGAGGAATATCTGTCCTCTGCAAGGTTCTTGAGCACTCAGAATTTCAGAATCAGCTTTGTAAATTATTATTTATTCAATCTTGATTGACCAGACATCTTCATTATCTCTATTGCTAATTTTCAAAGCGCACAGAAATCGAGAGAAAATTATGCAGCATCCGGGCATGAGAAATGTGTCTATTCTGTCGTTAGATATTCATAAACACAGAAAAAATAATAAAATAGTTTTGATTTCGCAAAATTCAAATATTTGATTGGTGTTATTCCTCCTATTCTCAAATGCCGCATTCCAGGATGAATATATTTTCACTTTTCAAACATTAATTTACAAAGTGCAGAATCTTCGCATGAGTCCACCTGGTAACAGAATATTATCTTTTCGTAATACTGTACTCACATATAGACTAAACGCAACCACACAGGAAGGAAGAGCATGTACGATATTTTTTTAAATAGTCGTTTTCGCGTAATTTCGTATTAAAATTAATGCAATTTATAAACATTTTCCCTCAAAAAAGGATCCAATTGTTTTCCTCAGAAGACTTAAATGCCACTTTAAAAATACCGCGAGTCTCATTTTCATTGAACGTCCGGAATTGTTGAAAATTGCAAACGTTAAAAACAAAGAGAGAAAGTATGTGCTCTTCACTGGTTTTCTGATGAAAATATCGTATTTACGAAAAACATTGACTAACAGACGGCCGATAATACAACTGTGACTCGATTGATTATTTGTTGTTTGTCGGTCCAATAACGTAAATAACTTAAATAATGTGAACTTGACCTTCATTTTTCTTTCTAAATGATATTATCAACTGGTACCAGACAGTGTGCAGAAAATCCAAAAGGGCAAGCGCCCTTCCTTCTTTGACCTTCATTCAGCCAGACGTAATGAGACAAGCAGCACCTTCTTTTGTCTCATATCGTAGCGCGCGTACTCGCGTGGAAACATTAAGGCTCCAGCTCGAACGAACAGTTAAGAAAAAACAACACGTGTTAATCCATTTGCCCACTTGTGCTCATTCACGCCCCGCATTCACCCTTCCCTTGCGCGCGACCTACCCCTTCGTAACACAAAATCCTTCGCCCGCCTTCCTTCAGAGTAGAAGTAAAGCCGGCTGCCAATGTAGTAGATTTACCGCATGTAAAAGATCCCCAAGCCTAAAAGAAGCCTCTGAGCTAAATTCAAAATCGCCTGTTCCGTCGCCCGAGTAATACCTTCATTCTCCGCCAGATTATGAAAGTAGCGTAACAAACTTTGCGTGGTCAGACGGAAGAGTGGGCCTGATGGCCCGAGTCTCGCCACGTAAAATAAGGCATTAACTAACTAACCCCTGGGCCGCAGCCTCGTTTCGCCCGCCAAGAGCCCCTCTTGCAAGAGGGATCGCGGCCCCAGTGCCGCCTCAAGGCCTTTCAGACGGTGCGTGGGAGGCTAATGAACGCCCGTGTCTCGGCGACGCGCCGACGACGGCCCCCACGTACCTGTCCGCGACAGTGGCGCCGCGCTGCGGGAAGCGGGGTACGCGCGGAGGGAGGGATGTGAACAGTGAGCCGGTGTAAGATATATAAGTGTGTTCACTCCCATTCTAAAACTCAAGCTTATGTGAGGTAGTTCTCACAGTTCTCGCATATAAGCGCTGCGATCTTTGGCAAGGTCGTGATTGGTCGTGATTCATTCGACAGTTCTGTGGTCAGCTGATTTCTAGTTTCGAGTCAGTGATTTGTCGCTTCGCGGTAGAATTGGTAAAGTATAGAGCGAACAGTTACGAAAATGGGAAGGAAATGTTTAATAAAACGGTATAATATTCACAGTTTAAGATGTCATCTTAGGATGTATATCTTACGCCGTGACCCAAACCGATCGTGCACACCGTATGGACAAGCAAGGTACTATTCTCAAACTGGCTTCGGAAAATTTTCCCCAAAGGCGGCTTGTTGACACACTTGTATATCTTACACCGTGGAGCCGGTACACCGACTGTGATGGCTCAGTAACCAAATTGACTCATTAGTGCTTCCAGATGCGTCACCTGTCAATGTCATTAGACCCGTAAGTGTAGTGCGATTTTTTGAGCGGGGAACCTGTGATCTTATCCGTTGGATGGCGAGATCCCACGGGTACCCACCTGCCCATCGGCTTGCGGCTATCCCGTTTCGCTAGATCGGCGCCGGATCTTGTTACCCGGCGGGTGGAGATCACCGCCACCTCCCACGATAAAAACACGTTCTACATTTGCCGGATTAATTACCTTAGCGCCCAGAATCATTAGTAATCAGTCAATCGGAGAAACCAGGGAAACTAGCGAGCAGACCACCGGGTTAGGTAGCAACAACATTGCTTCTGCAGCATCGTTGATTGGGAGGTCCCACGTTTCCGTTCTAAACAATATTAGATTTTCGTCACTAGCTTTATAGCTGGGTCGAATTCAACCATAGGAAGAAAATTGGATCGCCCAGTTGATCTGGTCAGTAGTTTCGCATGGTTTCTCCGATCAATATCACGTGGATACCTAAGTAGTGTCTTAACGAATGGACTACGGACGGTGCGCCATTTTTCTTTGTAAATTTTTACCCCCTCCTCTCCCACACTCATAGGTACTCTCACGTACCACACTAACTCACACGTCTGGACATTACCTGTTGGGAAGGTGCTGGAGGAGATATCTGTAAGGGGAAATAACCCACAATTTGATGTTTAGATCAACATGGAAATTCATGTTCAAGTGTGGGAGTAATATTGCCTCCTTTGGAATTTAATTCTTCACTTACGGGACTAAGGATCTAAGTTGATGTTGCACCCGGAATCAATACTAACTCGATCACTCACTAAAGCGGTAACGTGGAAAACTAATCTAGATTTCGGAAACGGGTTTGTTGGGAACTCAAAACAAATTACAAATCCCTAATCAATAAAAAACGTAATATTTCTCTCTAATAAATATATATTATCTGCATCAAGTCTCAGAAAAAGAGATAAATAAATAATGTTTGTTTAAAATGTGTTCATGATCGACTTGAAAATACAAGAATATCATTATTCATTACAAAGACTCCCCCACCCGCCAAAATAAGTTTAGAAAAATATTTAATTTCTCACAAAAATAATATTTGGATAGTTCTAAGGATTTCAACATTTATTTCAATCAAACGAATTCTTTTTTTTATTTTCAAACACAAATAGCATCACAAAATTCCTCATTTATTTCCTAAAGTGCAAGTATTTTTTAAGAATTTCATCATAGTAAGATATCATATCATTGTATGTTATGAGGATTGTTTGAATGCAAAAACAAATCATAAAATACACACAAAACCACAAATTGAAGCAATGTAGGACACATGTATATAAAAAATACAAAATATTGATTTTTGATATGGAAATGAAATATTGATTATTTTATTTTTTAACAAGATACAGATACATCCTGTGATGTTCAAAATCTTGGCATTAATAGTTAATTTCCTATAGTACATTGAGAATCTTGCAATTTGGAATATCGAGGAACTGGTGCAGCTAGAAATCCGAAATAATGAGCGTTGATTGAGACTTTTTATTTTATATATTTTTACTTGCAATCTGTTACATCCGAACAATAGGCAAACGTTTTGACAAAAATATTTGAGATAGTGAGCGATATTGGAGAGAGAGAGAGAGAGGGGGGAGATAGAGACAGAGAAATGAAAGGAGAAAGAATAAGGGAGGGAAAGAGAGAAATTGAGAGAATGAGAGGGCAATAAGAGAGAGAAATGGAGAGAATGAGAGAGAGAAAGGGTTCGAGTGAAAGAGAAAGGGATCGAGATAGAGAGAGAGAGAGAGAGAAAGGATTAGCGTGAAAAAGAGAAAGGGTCCGAGGGAGAGAGAAAGGGAGTGAGTGAGAGGACAAGGGAGAGTGAGATAGAGAAAGGGATGGAGAGAGAATGGAAGGCAGTGAGAGAAAAGGAAAGGGAAGAGAGAATGAGGGAGAGAGAGAAAGGGAGGGAGTGAGAGAAAGAAAGAGGAGACAGAGAAATGGGGGAGAGAGCCGTGTTCAAGAAAACGACTATCCACTTCACCGATTTTCGCCTCGGGAGTTTTAGCTGCGCAAGCGAGTCCTCGGCGCCAGGTCGTTCCGCCCACTGTGCAGTCGGGGATTCCCCTTCCCCATCGCAGGGCCCGCGCCCGCGGTAAGAGGCCGTTGCGCCGGACGCTGTTCCTGCAGCCGCCCCGATCGCCCGCGGACAGGATGGAATCGCCTCCCGCTGGGCGGTGGTGGGGGTGGCGAAGGGCGGGCGATCTCCAACTTCGGGGCACGGGAAGCCCTTTCAACCCCAGGTCGGGCCCGCGAAGCCCCGAACGCACTTTCGGCCTTTCGTATCCAATTTGGGAGTAGTACTCTAGTTTGTGATCTGGGTTGGCACCGTGACAACAATTGTTGCTGCTGTGGTGTTTCTGGCAGTGAGGTCATAGGGTTTGTGTACAGTATACGTATTGATACAGTAGCGCAGCTCAGCCCTTTTTTGGCTAGTTATGGATGCTTGCGCATACAGCTGATGCATACTAGAACTAGAACTATTGGAACTATCCTGCTAGAACTATTAGAAGTAGAATGATGGATAGCTGCTACTGAAGTAGTATATAGATTTGTTTGTGAAATTGCGTTTAGTAGGCGCTGGTTAAAAACTTAAAAAAATAATTCATGTTGTTTATTTACCTCGTGGTTTTATATTCCTAGGATTTCAAGAACAAGTCATTAAATAACACTTCTAATTAAGTGACAGGCAAGGTTAGAACTATCGTTTTAACTTTACATTTCACATGTATCGGAACATATTTGATACTCACTGAATTCTTATACTTTTTCATATAACTGAATTCTTATACTTTTTCATATAACTGAATTCTTATACTTTTCCAGTTAACACATTGCGTGTGTCGAAAGGTGCACACTGTTCTGCAATTAAATGCAGCAATAACAAAGGAAAGAACCTTGAATTATAACATTTTAACTTCTTCAATACACCTAGAATGGAAAGACGAAAGGTTGTCCTATATCGTAACAGAAATGTTATTATCTCCTAGACACCGTTATTTACTACTTAGATTACTTATATGTCTATATATTTTCATGAAAAGTGAAGAAATACGTGTTGTTCCTCATGATTCCACTATTCACTTTCAATGGACCTCGTTCATTAGTTTTAAATCATTTCTTTCTTTAAAAAATTGTTTTAAACTTCTACTTCACATGTTGTTTTTAGTATATGCATAATGAAATTAAAACATATAAAAAAAGCATTCACTTTTTGGTCAGTTTTCGCAGAACGATGCTGTATTACGAATGGTAAAGTGGCGTGGTGTTCCTTTTTCGCCACGCGGATCTCTAGAGTTGCTGATCAACACATTGTCATCGGGCATTTCACCGAGCTACGTAACTGTGTAAACACGAATACTGTGGTTTCAGTCTTGACGGTGGTTGATTTTCGACACTACCTAGTAAATGAGACAGAATTCACTGTATTAGAAGTCCAGCGGCAGGATGGTCTGATCGGCAGTTTTCCGTGTTTGCTTAGATGAATGAATACCAGTCGAACGACCAGTCGCCTGACAACCGTGTCATGTATCGCGCGCGATCATTCCTTCAGCATCCCTCTCCCCTCCTTCCACCCTTCACATGCACTTACATGCACTTCACTATCATACATTGCCAGGCTGGAGCGGGGCCCGCCCAGGGAGATACCTAGAAGGGAGAACCCGTCGGCGCGGGATCTCATATTCCAGTGAGGGAGGAACACCGGCACCTCCCGTCTTTAAAATGCACTACACTTACGGGACTAATAGCCAAAGTAATTGACGCGTCCGGATACACTGAATTCTCACTCACTGCATGATTGCTTGATATAGAAATCCATTTAAAATTAAAATAAGTCGCATTTATTTTATGATAAGTATACAAGAGGGACGATGCCCCATGTGGCATTATCCAGGAGAAAACAAAAAAAAATATGTTATAACTACTTATTTCGTAACACAACACAAAATAAATTCATATTAGCTTTACAATCATAAAACGTGGTCGACACCGCTAAATTATCATCTGCCTCTATTTTATTGTTTACAACTAAGTAAATCTTTAAAATCATTATTTATCTCGCTATACTGTAACCGCTAAAGCCGTTTACGGCTAGTAAATATCAGTTTTTTTTCTTCGTAAACGCGTTCTGTTATTTTGAGACTTAGTAGTTACAACACTAACCGAGAGAGAACGCCAGGCGACGTACATAGTTTTAAAATGAGCTAACAGGAGCGCTTACCACCAGTATTAGAAACGTGATAATGAAATCGTCCACCGGAACGACACGAACAACCAATAGGATTAAAGCAAATGAATATTGGAGATTTTAGAACAAGAAGAGTCCAACTCGGCCATTTTAATGAAAGTCAGCGAACGAGAAGGTATCCTGAACCACTCTGAACGAACTTTTGGATCAACGGACATCGCCAGTTCAAGATTTCAACAGTACGCAAGCTTTTAGAAAAGGTAACTCATCTTACTATTATGATAATTTATTCATGAGAGGGAATAAATAAAATATATAAAACGTGAATCATTTAAAAAAAAAAATAAAAGAAGAATGCTTAACAAGAATGATTACATGATTTGAAACGAAAGGAAAAGTAAGGAGTAGCTAGCTGAAATAGAAGTGTTACAAGCAATGTGTGATTTATTGCAGCTTTTTAGAAAAGAATACTTGAACCAGCTCGAATAAAATTCGATCATTGGACGTTACTGCAACGCCGACGCCACGACGCGAGCCCCAGCAGAACGGTGCAGTCAACGGGATTTCTCGTGTCTGAGCTCCTTTCCGGACGACCCTGAACAACTTCAAGGCTTCGCACGTCGCGGGAAACATCGTGAGTTCGGCAAAACCTTTTCAAGTTAACGGCAAAAACGAGGGCCAGGTGTAGAACAGTTTTAGTATCATATTTCACTAGATAGTTAACTGTAATATTGCTTAACTTTATTCATGAGTTTTTGAATATATATCCGTGTGCCAAATCGAATTACAGTTTCGTTACTGGACGCAGATATTTAAACAGTGTTACTGGAAAATGAATTCAGGAGCAAAGATAGACAATTATTTTATCAATTGACATATTATGTTGAATGCAAAGTTTAACTGAGTAGCATTTAACTTAACATTTTGTTTTTTGAAATCTGAGATCTCATAAAAGTAGATTAATTTAACTTAGCTTGATGTTGGTAAGATTAGACATTGTAATAACGATTACAGTTATGCATTCTAATTGAATCAAGTGTATTTGTTAGAACAAGTAGAAGATTGATTTTTTTCTTTGGATAAAACATGGTATTGATATTGTTGATTTGTATTGTACATAAATGGTAATTTCAGGTACAACATTTTTGAGTGAGTGTGATTCTATGTGTATTTCAGGAAATGTGTGTAGGGATATTCATGTATTAGTTATGTATTATTAGAATTCAGATTCTTGAACCCATTCATTGAATCTAATTGGAAGATTTCAAGGGTTTATTTGCAAATTAGATTTTGACTACAATTTGTAATAATTTTTTTGGTTTTTTTTTCTTTTTGGATACCAGATTCAAGCAGGACATTTATAATCAATTCATGTCATGTTGATGTACTAATTTTCAGTACAGAATATATGGTTTGTTGTTATTTTCGTAAAACGTACGACAAAAGTGTTCTTAATCTATCCCAGTGTACTAAATCTTGAACCCTTTCCCTTGGAAAGAATGTCTGCTAGGATTTTCTTATATGAGTGCGTTGTGGCTTAACTTTATTGGAGTTACAACAACGAGTAACAAGGGAAAATTACTCGAGTCACCAGTCTCCTCCCATACGCGAGGTAATTTTACCCCAATTGGTGGACCAGGCGCAAGGTGGTTGGTAACTGCCCCACCTATCGTGCCATCACCCGACATTGGGAGGGAGACAAAAAGGCAGGCGGTGACAATACAAACAGGATTTACCTAAAGAATTATTATTTTGTTTCCCTTTTTGCCTAATTTACACAAATGTTACACAAATTAACATGAACGACATGCAATGTAACACATCTTTTCGAAGGTTGGCGACACTGTGGACGTGGCTGCATTGCACAGGTGACGTTCCACGTTTTGAAGGTTATATTGCAGTGAATTATACAGACTTTTGTCTGCGACCGTGAACAGAAGAAATTGGTGGAATGTGATTTTTCAGACATCGAAAGAGGGCAAATCGTTGGTGTGCGGTTAGTGCGAGCGTCTCTGATGAAAACAGCTGAACTTTTTAACATATCACGAGCAACAGTGTCCACGGTAATGACAGAATACACAAAACATTGTAAAACATCATAGGCGAAGAGGAATAGTGGGCGAAACACGAAGTTAACTCACAAAAACCGACGAACATTAAAAAGAATTGTAACCACACGGCGTAAAACTCCTCCCTCAAAAGTGACTGTAGAACTCACTACGTACTTGCATAATACAGTTTCCACAAAAACAGAACGGTGTAAGCTGACATTCATGGAAGAACTGCAATTGTGAAACCCTTCTTAAAGGAAGCCAATGCAAAACTACGAAAGAAGTGGAGCCACAATCTTAAAACGTGGACACTTGATGATTGAAGGAATTTGGTATGGTCCGACGAATCATCGTTTCATTTTTTCCTACAAACGTCCGGATTAATCCATGGAGAACCCCAAAACAAGCCTACAATCCTGCCTGCCTGCTTCCTACAGTCAAGCATGGAGAAGGTCCCGTTATGATTTGGGCGCCTTTATGATAGTATTCAGCTGACCCTATCATTATCTTCATATGCAGGATTACTGCAAATGAATATCTCAACATCACCAATGAAGTGCTTACATAGACTAGCATTTTTTCCTAAACACTGCATTATTTCAAGGTGATAATGTATCCATATACTCCGCAAAAAAGATTCAGGCGTTGTTTGTGGAGCATCAAAATATGGTGAAACATCTTCCTTGGCCAGCACAATCGCCAGACCTCAGCATAATTGAACATAGGGCGCTTTAGAGCAGAGAGTGAGAAGTAGATTTCTAGATCCAACATTTTTGAAGCAATTAGCAGATGTCTTGGTACAAGAATGGGAAATTTCTTTGGAAATTAGACACTATCAATTTATTCCGTTACGAACTGCAGCTGTTCTAAAATCTAATGGTATCCAACACCGTTTTAGCAAATAACAATTTTGGGCATGCCAGATGTTCATATTATTTTGTCCACCCCAGTATTTAATTTAAGTAGAAAAATATGGAAATTATATTTTTTAAATATAAAAATGGATTTACAAGAACAAAAGTGTACACGTTGACCAATCTCAGTAGCATGTTAATGAGTAATACGTGTTTACCGTAAAATGTATGAAGCGTAAATAATAAAAAATCCAATCTAATAGTAACTTATAAATTCCTTTACAACTTCTTAGAAGCATCGTGTTTCTCTTTTCTGATACGGAGAATTTCGCTAGAAACTCTTGAAGTGTGCCGAAGAAAATGGAATTCTACCAGATGAAATATTAAAGAGGTGAAGGGATGCGCTTCAAGACGCAGTATGTTTATCCATATTAAAAGAAATGACCTAATGAAAGAGAATTCATAATATGAATAGGATTTATAAGGAATTATGAATGAAAAGTAAAACAATAACAGACACTTTCAGACATTATCATTAGAATATAGAAACAATGTAGGCCCGAGTAGCACGTATAAATCTTATATGAACGAAGAATAAAGATAATACATAATTTTTCCAAACCTAAAGAAAGGCAATGATGCTAATTATCCTACATCAATGTATGACAGAGATGGGTAACTGTTCTACAACTTCAAAACAGTTTATTCAGCTAAAACTGCAGAAAAATGCACATACCTTTTGACACATTTCCTTCCTGCATTTTCTGAAGATCTAAAATAATTTGTTAGAGTCTGCTATGACGAAATCACACCATTTTACACAATTTCTAATTAGTAACATGTCGCTAAAATATAATTTCATTAACTTCCTCTAGGATAATGGGTAAAATTAATGAAATTTCCACAGTCCGTCGCCTTTTGCTTTGGAGTTTTGCGGATAATGGAATTCCGATACCGTCCATTTTCATGGATTTCCGATTGCCTCACTTTACCTCCATCTGATAATTCTAAAATTTCAGTTCCCACAAGAAAAGGCTCTCGAATAATCTTTTAATGTCAAGAGGTAAATGGAACTCGAAAGAAGTGATTCTGTCTCACGTTCCGTTAATTTCCTTAACCAGCACATTCTCAAATTAAATTTAAAGAAGAGTGCATCAGCAAGATTCAATCGTTACAGCCTGTGGACAAATTAGTGTATCTGAAAATAAATGTTTTCAGCCGAAATGCTTAAACTTAATTTTGTACAATCCCTTTTAAATTTTATAGTTGTAGATTAGTGAAAATGTGATGTTGACAACTTCAAAAAATATCATCATTACCTAGAAATAAGTTTCGTTTTGTTAATATTTGTTCCTACATAAACTGTATTACAATTCTGTACCTGAGTTTCGATCTAGGCCGAAAATGTTCAATTACACGAATAGTCCGTAAAATAATATTATAAATGAGTGAACAAAATATCAGTTTATGCATTAAGGACGAAATGTAAATGTTTGTAAAGATGATGACTTTTTACTTTCTCACCGTACGAATACTTCGTAAGAAGAGAAAGTTCTGTTATCGCGGGCCAGAAAACGGGGAATGTTCACCAGAAACTCTCATTGTCGGGCTCTGGTAATGAAAAGGTGGATAAATTCTGTTGCTAAATTTAGAAAAAATCCTCTAAGTTGTGGTGTAGCCACAATTTTTGGAAAATAAGTTTTTTCAATGAACATGAGACCTCCACCATTCTCTTGAACGTCCTTCACACTATCCAATAACACAATTTAATAAAAATAATGAAGCCATTTATTTGAACCTTTTGAAAATGTTCCAGAGGCTTTATAAAGTACCCCCAAATTTAAAATATCGTTTTCTCACTCAAGAAGCCTCGACATCAGCCAGATCGATTGGGGAATATCAATTTTGGAGAAAATATGCCGAACGGTTTAGCTGTTAGCATTGTTCACAGACGCTCAAGCAGACATACTGATATTCGGACTGACGGACGGGCAGATGGACAGACAGATGTTTTGCCGCCATTCAATTTTTTGGAATCAAGGAGTCACAAAACATGGACTCTGGCTACACCATGTGTTCTAAATTTAGCAACTGAATGTACCCACTTTTTCGTTACCAGGGTCCGGTTATGAGTTTTTCTGCCGAAAGTTTGCTGTTTTGTCGCATAGCATTATATGTCATCCCCTGTACTCTGTAAAGAGAAAGTAAAACATTTGCCTAGATCACTGTGCAAGTGACTCTTTCGTTTTTTGAGATATTTATTGATAGATATTTAAAAATAAAGCCTTTTAAAGTACGTAAAATTTCCTTAAAAGATGGCTGATGAGCGTTTGAATTCTCCTTTTTATATACGAGTAATTATCAAAAATTAGCAACATTTTTAGAATTAACTTTTTTTATTGGTACATTTGTCATGGATACGGAAGGACGAGATGTGTAGAGAGAATTGGCAAACCCGAATTGTCTATGCAATGTAAACCATTATAACCAAATCAAATATAAACCATAAACCAAAGCTTTCCAACATCGTCTTAAATAATAACCAATGAACATTTTCGCTATGCCCAGGTCCCCTTCATGATTTTGATACATAAATCGATCTAATTGCAGATACATTCGATATTTTTTTAGTTAAATAGAGCGTTATACATTAAGTAAAAGATTAATATATGAATTGTACTTTTATGACAGTATTGTACACAAATCTAGACTTAATTACTTCTTGAATAATTAGAAAATGTACAATCAACATGAAAATAAAAAAAATATTAATTTTTCACGAGCAAATAATCAATGTTTTCGACGGAATTACTTTATAACCTATTTTATATGCTTAAAACCATGTCTAACGTCACATCCTAGTTTTCGAAGGTCTAGTTCTATACATCACATTTCTTTGTTTCTCCTTATAGTCAAATTATCGTTTGTATTGGCTTTACACAGTGCATGAATTATCATTCTTCTGAATGATATTTATGGAATGCTGTTAGTTTTTAATTTCTAGATTAAGGAAATAAATAGTTATATCAAAATGATTCTGAACAATTTTATTTTGGGAACGTACAGCTTTAAAAGGTTATTCATAATAAACAACCGGTGATGAGCATCAAAATGCAATTCATTAAAAATTATCAAGGTTAATTAATGAACAGAAAAGGCAAATGAAGATGAGATTGCATGTTTTAATTTTTTATGCAGGTTGGAAATTTCATTCTATTTCAGCAATGCAATATTTTCTAAATTCATTAAACAAGTAGAAATCTCTCTGGCAACGTCACATAATTGACAGAAACTGTGGTTACAACCACAATAACATGAAGGGGTTTTGGGGAATCACCAAGGAATACTGTGTCATTGAGAGCTGCAATTCTTTGTTTCCAAACCAAGTGACTGCCTGTGAAAGCGGTACTCTAGCGTTGTTCTAATTTTTGTTTAATAAATAAGAAAGTTGTAATAATCCCTGTAGTAAAATAAATAATGGTTTAAGGATGTGTGATCTAACCTACAAAATAAATACCATCTACTATATTTTTAATTTGTAGCTACCGCTTACGCAGTAGATGGAAGTTATGTAATGCTGCGCAAAAAAACAGCGAATTTTTTGTTAAAAAAACTCTTACTACAGGGCCCTGGTAACGAAAAAGTAGATAAATATAGTTGCTAAATTTACAAAAAAAATCCTGAATCCATGTTTTGTGAGTGCTTGTTCCCGAAAAATTGTATGACAGCTAAACGTCTGTCCGTCCGTCTGTGAACAACGTTAGCGGCTAAACCGTTCTCGAAACTGATATTCCTCAATCGATCTGGCTGATGTCATGGCGCCTTCAATTTGAAATCGATATTTTAACAATGGGGGTAATTTATAAGAAGCCTCTGGGACATTTTAAATTTTCAAAAAAATGGCTCCAACGTTTGATTAAATTGTACTCTTGGATGGTGTGACAGAGATTTTAAAAAATGGTGCAAGTCTCATCTTCATTGAAAAATCTGATATTTCGAAATTTGCAAAAATTCTATTTTTTCGACATCTTCCTATAAATAAAATATTAAAGATAGAGATTTTTTCTCTTCGTGATTTTTTCCTTAAAGATAAATTTTAAAATAATGCCATGTAAAATCTTTCAAAAATTATTTTGTAGTACATTTTGTGTGAAAGTATGGGCAAGAATGTTCGTGCTGTTTTAGACCAACTAGTTTCCGTACTATTGATTTCTTTGTCGACTCTCACGCCAAATCTCTCTTAACAAATGGGTGAATGAGTAAGTTCTTATGCTATGAGTCTCTTCATTATTAATAATATGATTATGAACTATATATGAAGCTAAAAGAACGAATTAATAAAGATGAGATTTCATTAGATTTTCTCAATTTCTTACGTCTAAATATATTTAGAGGACCATATATGCATAATTATATAAATGAGTAATGATTTTGCTTCCAAGCGCGTCAATTGCTTTGCTCATTAGTTACGCGAGTGTAATGTGTGTTTGAGCCATTAGGTGGCGGTATTGCCCGTGCCTAATGGAATGCGAGATTCTTACTTCATTTCTGCGGGCTGCGTTGCCGTTTCACATTCAGTGACACTTTCTCTTCTACGACTTCACGAAGTACCGTGAACTCGCGCATCAGCCTGGTAATTTCAGACTTCGATCCCCGTTACCAGAACCTACTACCAGGGCGCAAAGTGATCATAGAAGTCCTTCTTCCGTCGATGGCGGCCCGTGATGTACTGGTTAGACAGCTTGCCTTTTACCTCGGGACCGGAAAAGGTGGCTCAGGGCATCAACTGATGTCACTGCAATGCCTATGATCAGGAGGTCCTGGGGTGCGAGACCCGCCGGTGGCAAGATTTTCGGCACTAGGTTGTCAATCAAGGCGAATTCAAGCGCCGTCGGGAGTGAAAATCTAGATCGGGTGCTCTGTTCGGTCGTTTTCCGTGGTTTCTCCGAACAACACCAGGCGAACGCCGGAGCAGTACCCTAACAAACGGGACACAGACCGCGCGAAAATCTTTCCTTCCTCTTGTCCTTTCCTCACCCCTCACATACACACACACTCGCATGCACTACACTACCACACTTGGCGGGAGACCAACCGGGCGCTTAGAGCTAGTCCCGGCTAGGGCAGTAAGCGCTCATGAGAGATACCTGGTTTCCGCAACACTGAGTCCCGCAAGCCAAAATCCCGCATGCCAAAATCCCTGCACTCCAAGGGGTAGGTCGGCACCTAATTAAGGCAATTAAATACCTGCGACGTAGATTCCATGCTGCAGCAACTGCTGAGTAACCTTTCCCAGAAAGAGAATGGAGCAGTGCTTCACGTGGGAAACCTCCATCTGCAAGGGAGGGGAACTGAGGAAGAGACGAAGGAACGAAAGAAGAATGGAACTCTACCTCAGGTGGAGAGATTTACATCCCAAAAAACAGGAATCGACATAGGAAGCAAAGTATAGTCTCTGATGACAGGAACAGCAGAAGAATTCAAGTGATAGTTGTGACGATGTGAAATACCTAATTAAGACAATGTAGATATCTGGGAAGGCGACGTCCATGCGGCAGCAACTGCTGAGTAACCTTTCCCAGAAGGAGAATGGAGCGGGACCTCACGTGGGAAACCTCCATCTGCAAGGGAGGGGAACTTACGAAGAGACGAAGGAACGAAAGAAGAATGGAACTCTTCCTGAGATGGAGAGTTCTACATCTCAAAAATCATGAATGGATATACAAAAGTAAATCGTAGTCTCTGTTGACAGGTATAACAGAAGAGTTCAAGAGATAATTTTGACGATGTGAAATACCTAATTAAGGCAATGTAGGTATCTGCGAAGGCGACGTCCATGCGGCAGCAACTACTGAGCCACCTTTCCCAGAAGGAGAATGGAGCGGGGCCTCACGTGGGGTGACCTCCATCTGCAAGGGAAGGGAACTGAAGAAGAGAGGAAGGAACGAAAGAAGGATGGAACTCTACCTCAGGTGGAGAGATTTACATCTCAAAAAGCAGGAATGGACATAGGAAGCAAAGTAGGAATGGACATAGTGAAGGAATGAACATGACGATGTGAAATAACTAATTAAGGCAATGTAGATATCTGTGACGTAGATTCCATGCGGCAGCAACTGCTGAGCCACCTTTCCCAGAAGGAGACTGGAGCGGGGCCTCACGTGGGGAGACCTCCATCTGGAAGAGGGGGAGCCGAGGACGAAAGGCAGGCGGAGGAGGAGGAGGGGGCGTGGCTGGGCTGGGCTCGGCGCGGGAAGCCCAAGCAGTCGATAAACTCGCTCCATAAACTTGGCGTCGGCGTTCGCAGTGCGGCGCGGAAGCCGCTCACGGACTTTCGGTCAACCAGCCTCCTCCTCCTCTCGCAGGTGCGTGCCTCAGGGCGGCGCCATGGAAGGCGCTGAGTTCGATTTCCTTTCTTTTTTTTCTTCGTACGCTTAACGCTACATTGTGGCGGCGATGATGTAACGGTTAGCGGTTCGGACTGTTATACCCTAGTGCGCGAGTTCAAGCCCGATCGAAGCCATGGATTTTTAAGGGCGAAAAAATCCTTCGTATGCCTTCCTTCGGAGGGGAAGTAAAGCCGGCTGTCCCATGTTAGCAGATTTACTGCATGTAAAAGATCCTCAAGCCAGTCAAGTCACCCTCAAGCCACCCTCAAGTCATTTAGACGCCTCTGAACAAAATTCAAAATCGCCTCTTTCGACGCCCGAGATAATACCTTCTTTCTCCGTTAGGTGAAAGGAGCGTAGCGAAATTTGTGTGGTCAGACGGAAGAGCAGGCCTCATGGCCTGAGTCTTGCCACGTAAAATAAGGCAATTCAATTCAATACTAACCACACACTGTGTAGCCGATTCTGCGAAAAACGAGTGTGTGACAGCGAATCGGACATTTTAAACATACGCGAAATACTACTTTGAGAAAGAAGGTTGACATAGATTATAGGAAGAATAGAATAAGAAGAGAATAATTTTTTTTTCGCGATTTGGCGATCATGGGGCACGCGATACGTGCATCCTGCCGGGGCTCAGACTTGATTATCGGGGTAGCTGCATGTTACTTTTTCTACAGGGGGAATCAGCATTTTAATGCTGATTCCATTTTTATACCCCAGGGTTGTTAGCCCCGGAGGATGAGATGAATTGATGATGATGAATTGAGACACACACACACACAACACAACTATGCCCGAGGTGGATCTCGAACCCGCGATCCTTTGGCCCGAGACTACTACTGCACTATTCCTTTAGCGATCTCGGACATCAGATCGGCATTATTATTATTATTATTATTATTATTATTATTATTATTATTGTTATTAATAATATTAATATTATTATTAAGGCGCCTCTAGCGGCTCATGGACAGTGTGCTGGCTTTCTGAGAAGCGATCCCCAGTTCGATTCCCGGCCAGGACAAAAATTAAGCTGTAGCTTTTTTGTACAAATCGTCTCAGTTTCTATAGCTGTATGACTAAAGAAAAAGCTCAAATTAATACAAAGCAAGGCAATTAAATATTCAATATTATATAGCGAACTTCAAGAGTTCGGAGAAACCACGGAAAACTGCCGATCAGAGTTGTTTGAACGCGGTTCGAACGTTTGAAATTGGGCACCACGTGCCCCTTGTGTGTTGTTGTGTGTATCCTGAAGCACATGTTCCCATTCTCATAATGTAAACCAACAGTTCCTCACACGTTCTCTCGCATTCTCTCAGCATGTTCCCTCAGGTTTCCATAATTTTTTTCACATGTATTCCGCACGCATCCCTATATGTACCTCCTCATATTTCCCGTATGTATACTCAAATATTTCCACCGGCTGATGTGACTGAGGCCATCAACTAGAAACAATGCTTCTAATCAGGTGGTCCTAGGGGTTGAGATTGGCAGGATTCCCGTGCGTTCTCGCCTGTGGCAGGATTTTTGATACTACCTAAATATAATCTAGGCCAAATTGAACCGGAGTAGAGGAGAATTCTAGTAGGCGGCCGCTCCGGCCGAATTTTCTAGCTGAATTTTTCGGCTGAAGTTTCTGCAATCAATATCTGCCGAATGCCGGAACAGTACCCTAACAAACAGGCCACGAACCGCGTGCGATCTTTCCTTCCTCTTCCTATCCTCACACACGCGCACACGCACTGCACGATCATTCTTGTCGGGAGACCAGTCGGGAGCTTTGAGCTTGTCCCTGCTTGGGGGTTCCCTGCTTGGGGACAATGACTATTCACTAATGGTGTCAATTATAACCCTGCCACTGATAATCAGTGAATTGAACTGAACAAATCAGTGAAAATCGGGTCCACTTTTTGAATCAGTGAAACTTTACTGTGTGAATCAGTGAAACAGTGACAACAGCAGCACGCGAACGACTGAACGATCAGTGAGCAATGGTGGCACGGCACTTTTACCGCTGACGACCAGTGAAATGCTGGTGGTCATTATGAAAAGGTTCGCATGTTCGCTGATTGTCAGCGAAACTACACATTTCGACTGAAGATATCAGTGACTTCGGCTCTCGCTGATTGAATCAGTGACAATTTCACAGATTCATATTCAGAGAGTGCACTACATGATGTACTCACGTATAGACATGCCTGTTGTACAGTAGAAACAAAAACCTGAGAAGAAACTGCCGTCTCTGCCATGGTTTCAAGTTATCGTTGCGTAAAATTACGTTAAATTGCCGTCGTTTATTTAAAGTTGCAGTGATTTAAATAGAGGCAGTGTGGCGTAAAATTAACTCGCGTAAAGTATTTTTGTAATAGGTCAGAGGAGATCTTTTAAAGTCGCATATCTTTTGAAACTGGGCAAGAACTTTAAGGATGAGGTAAGTTTACAATTTCACTGAGTTCAAAGTACCAGCTAATGAAAAATCACATTCAATAAAAATATACACATAGATGGATTGTCGTAAAATAGAATAGATGAACCTTACTTTTATTATCCTCTAAATTCCAGTAGATATACGAAGAATACAAACTAATTTACTTCAAATCAAACACTAATTTATATGTTTTCGTAATACTTGACTTTTGAATCGACATAACACAATCAAAGTAACGAAAAGTTGCCCGTTACGGCCATGTGTCCTATAAGAATTTCAACAGTTTGTAGACAATTGAGATCAATCTAAACAAATGATTTGCAACAAAAGATGGAGTGTGAGATATACTATTAAGAAAAAGTTTATTTATTACTTCGATGATTTTTTCTGGTAAGAAGATGGTGTTAGAGAAGTATTGAACCACATAGGGCCGATATCACAAATAATTGAGTTGGCTGGTTATAAACCTCGGCTACCTCCTCCGTTTATCAACTTTACCCACATTCGTTATTTGCGTAGTATCGGCCAAATGACAATAATTTCAGAAGAGATGGCCACGTCGAGTTGCTACCAATTCTCTTGATTTCAACTCAGTATACTTTCGATTGACCGTACTTCACTCTATCCGTTGTTTGCCTTTGTTCTGGTGAGGGCTGCTATAACGTCTGGGCGAGAGTGCGTTCCTGCAACCCACTTATTCGGAACACGCTTACGCGCACACTTGAAGATAAGGGATTCACCGAATACGTATCCGAAAAAACTCTTGAGTAGATGGCATTCATTCATAAGTTGGTCACTTCTTGAGATTCACGCTTGTATGCTCAGACGGGTGAAACGTAACGGACGAAAACTAACAGTAATCCTAATCGCTAGTTTAATTTATTATTCCTAGCTTTTAATTTAAAGAGTGACTGAATATTCAAATTGGACGCGTCAACTACTGAATACATTGGTGCCCTAAGTAATTTACTTGTTATAGTCCGGGATAAGAAGTAGTTTTCTGCCCCTTACAGAGAGCCGGCGCCAACCTACACGTCTTGTTGGTTTCCCCCACTAGGTATCTTCCCCAATGAGACAAGCTTCCCTTTTGGGACAAGCCCTTTGCTCCCGACATATGTGGTCGTGTAGTTCCTGACAATGTAAGTACATGTGTGGGTATGGGAGGAGAGGAGGGAACAAAGATGGAGGAAGTAAAGATGGCACGAGGTCTGTGACCTGTTTTTTTAGGGCACTACTCCTCCATTCACCTGCCACTAGTCGGAGAAACCTGGAAAAACTACCACAGGCTGAAACGCTCTAGGAACAGCAAATGTCACTGCTCTGACCGGGAGATTCTAGGGTTCGAGTTCCGGAAGTGGCCGAATTTTCGACACTCGCTAGGTAGCTAGGTCGAATTCATCCGCTTTCTGGAGAATTCAGGCGACCGGCTGCTCTGGTCGGAAGTTTTCCAAGGTTTACCCGATTACCACCAGATGAATGCCGCAGCAGTACCTTTACAGTCGGGCCACGGATCCCGCGTGATTTTTCCTTCCTCTTCTTTGCCTTATACTCACCCCTCACTTTCACACACACAGTTATGAACTACTCCACCACACATGGGAGACCAGTCGGGAGCGTAGAGCGTATTCCGACTGGGCTGTGCCCCGCTGGTGGGAGATGTCTGGTTGGTAAAACCGCAAACTGACGTGTAGATCAGCGCTGGATCTCACCTCTCAGCTGGAGAGGTACACCGCTACCTCCGGAGATGAAAACATGCACCACACATTGGTGGACAAATTAGTTAGTTAGTTAATGCCTTATTTTACGAGGCGAGACTCGGGCCATCAGGCCCGCTCTTCCGCCTGACCACGCAAATTTCTACTACGCTCCTTTCACCACCTAGCGGAGAAAGAAGGTATTATCTCGGGCGACAAAACAGGCGATTTGAATTTAGCTCAGAGGCGTCATTTAGGCTTGAGGATCTTTTACATGCAGTAAACATGCACTAACATGGGACAGCCGGCTTTACTTCTCCTCCAAAGGAAGGCGTACGAAGGATTTTTTCGCCCTTAAGAAAACAAAACAAATGACCTTAGTAGTTGACGCGTCCGGAAACACGAAATAATCAATCTAACAATCGGAAAACAACCAATGAGAGCAGCCGGTCGCTAGAATTTCCATCCAGACAGCGCCTGAATTCAACCTAATAATCTGGTCTTGAAAATCTACCGGGACTGGAACCCATGAACCTCCCGGATAATGAACTTCCCCCTTCTGCGGATGCCGCAGAAGCAATGATGTTGCCGCTAAACTATCGCAGCTGATTTTTCTCTAATACCTCTTCTCTTCGCAACTCTTGCGATATGGCCTATCCTTGTGCACAGGCTCTTCACTAAAAGTACATTTCCATACTTTACAAGTCTCGACAGCTACGTACGAAGTGGAGCGAGAGTCTGCCGAACTGCGTGCTGTTAGGCGGTTGCAGCTCCCGGAGCTCGTAATTTCTGTGATTCCGCTGGTCGTACTCTCTGTCGTTTTTAATGGGGTACTATAAACATGGCTGTGCGTAATGTGAAACCGCAGAACTCCATAACTATTCCAAAGAGACGCCAGCAAACGCGCAATATACACATTCGTTCATGAAACGGTCGGTAAAAACGTCTTATGTTGTGTAACGTCACTCTGTTCATATGCTCGTTGCGTTATGTGTAACATGATCGAGAGGTTGGCAAGACTGTAGGAAAAGTGATATCATGTAAATTGGCTGTTTATTGAGTTGGAAACACGGTGGGGTTGGGACTGAAGTTCGATCGACTTACTGCCCAGAGTTTGAGTGCTGGTCATTTCTTTGATATGGAGCCGTAAAAGATTTTCGTGGTATCGAAATGTGCACTGCTCTTCGAATGTGCACTCGAAAGGCTTGACAATAAAATTTTATTGTTCAAATATCATTAATTATTTCTTATGTGGTGTAGTTTCAATTATACGAAACACAAATTATTTATTTAGGATGTACTTTTTGATAGTAGAAATTCTATTGTCATTCCTTTCATTTATCACAACGGCACTTTAAGCGTATTGCTTAGCTTTACCTTGTTATCAGTAGCTACGTCTGCAAGATTTCGTATTTATAACAATACATAATGTAAAGCCTTTGACCATTTGGAAAGCTTAAAGCATTTTACTTGACAGCGTAGTGCAGGAAAATCGATCTGGATAATTGGTAAATTTGTAAATGTATTTGAACCTAAGTAGACTTTTTGTGTCCTTGAAAAATTAAAAATGTTTTTGTCAATGAATTCTTTGGGATATATCTTAGGTTTCATCAACTTATTTATTTACTATCGCCAAGAAATATACATAATGAGGGCAAACAACATCTTTGCACGCAATCTTTTCTTCCTCTTTCTTGTCCTATCCTCACCCTTACATTTACACACTTACACTAATATGCACTACACTCCCACACATCCAGGAAGACCGGTCGGAAGCTTGGAGCTGGTCCAGGATGTGATGGTGACCCGCTGATGGGAAAATAACATCTTGGAATATGTGAAGTTACAGAAATATTAGTAGTACTTAGGCAGACGTTTAATTACTACGAGTATTGTATTAATTTTTTGTGAAGAAAATTATATAAACGCCTTCTGATACACATAATATCAGTTATTTCACAAAAAGTTGATAAATTTTAATAATATAATATTAAAAGTTATTTAAGTTATTTAAAATTGAACGTGTTCATTACAGCAAACACAATTTTCATAAAATTAATAAGCATAAATTGGGGAACAAAGAGAAAATGATTGCTCCATAATTACGTTCTAATATGAGAGAGTAAAAAGGACTACAATTGTTTAAAACACCCTCCATGATGAAATTATTTATTCATCTTGTATAATCGAGATATTGGTTAGGCGCAAGTGCGATTATTCGACTAATCTCAGAGATATCGTCACAGGAAAACAAAAAATAGTTTTATACTCAGCAATGACTAAATTAATTTCAATTTATAATCAACATATTCAAAGATATTGGGTTCTCTTACGTAGAAAGTTGCAAATCCGCAGCTGGAGGTTTGTAAATCAGGAGAAGATAGGTTTGAGCTTCATGAAAAAAGGATTTTCGACTTAAGCGTTTGTTTCGTAAGTGGTTGCGCAAAACTATCCACACAGCCTAAATGCGAATTCTATTACTTGGTTGCTCTGATTGGTCGTTTTCGTGATCTTCTCCGATCAACTTCATGTGGATGGTGAAATAATGGGAGTCATCCCCGTCTACTTAATAGTATTAATTATTACGGACTATTAAGTTGATGGAGATGATTTCCATTACTATATCGTAATTACGTCAAATATACCACATCAGCATTCCCACAATTCAAGTGGATATCGAGTTCTATCGCTGTCTGGAGGAGAATTCCAGTGGCCGGCTGCTCTGATCACTAGTTTTCCCTGGTTTCCCCGATGAACACCAGGCGAATGCCAGACGGTCCCGGCTGGGGCGATGACCCGCTAATGGGAGATACCTGGTTTGGGAAACCCCCTTGCCGATGGTAAGTCGGCGCCGGATCTCGCCATTCAGCGGAGGAAGATCACCGCCACCTTCCAAGGGGATACATGTAGTACACTTACAGGACTAATGGCCTTAGTAGTTGACGTGCCCGGAACCATCAATCAATCCACGTGAATGCCGGAGCTGTGCCTTAAATAATGGGCCATACGTCGTCCCTGTGAGCGGGATTCGGGCAGCGATCTTGTGTCGCAGTCCCACATAAAGAAGTCCTGGAGGAGAATTGAAATCTCCTCGCTTGTTAATGTTACAAAACAACAAAAAAGGTTGTTTATAATGCTGGTATACAAACAATTATTTTAACATGGCACATTATTACATTGCATTGCTCGTACACAAAGCTAATCTACAACCAATTTCCAGACTTAAGCAAAGTAAAATATTGAATGAAATATGCAATAAAGGTTGCCTACATTTTTGAATTCATATAAAATTTATTTTATCCATGGCGCAAAACTGTCGAAAGCAATGAAGATGGCTTGCCGCACTGATTATAATGTAATATGAATCATGTCTCATAAACGACGCATTCCGAAACTCTAATATAGCTTTCCTCATATCGTGCCTTTATTAAGGGACTACGAGCGCTTTTGAGAAACTGTAAATTTATATTCCGCAATTTTGCTATGTAATTGTAGTAAACATTTTTCTTTCACAACAACTTTCCGACCACAAAGGATGGCATTTGCCTACTATCCCGAAAAGTTAATGAAAATTCCAGGAGACGAAAATAAAGTATATGATCTGAAATTCTCCCTCTTTCTTTCTCTGACTCGCTGTTTCTCCCGTAAGTACACACACACACACGTTTTGGGAAAAAATACGGTATAAAGAAGAGCAACAGTAGAAGAGGGGAAAAATTACTGTAAAAATACCGTTGTACATGTTTAATCTTCCAGCTTTCCAAGCAAGGGAACTTGGAAAAGAGAACAAGGGAAAGCAAGCGAACTTAAACATTCAGGTAAGGGACGTCATATGAGGGCTTTATACTCAACAGCTGTAGAACCTAGGCAATTGGCATAAATAGACTGCAGCCCAATTAAATAAACTCGTTGTCAAACCACGAAAAACCTGGAGTTTCAATTTCCAATCCTGAACTTCTCAATCAAATCTATTTCTTCTATGTGACACAAAATAATTGCAATTTTAAATATTTTTTAATATTGCTTTATCGCAATCGTAGAAATGAACGAAGGCGATTTAATGTAACGTTTCATCCACTAGACTAGTTTAATGTACTATTTAAGCATTTTCGAAAATGTATTTATTAAGCTTGTAGTGCTGTAGTAACAATTCGAATTCTCCATTAGCTGTCTGACGACCTGACCTAGAACAGGCTGTCAACATTTTGGCCTGCTGGCTGTGACCTATACGGTAGAATGTCATAGAAATCGCAGGCGTCGAGCTCCAGGACAAAGTCACGAACCGATGTTCATTCACTGCTGGAATATACACTGATATTAGAAAAACAATATAGATCAGAATTGTAGAACGTTAATCTAGATTGCCCTTACAAATTGCACTTCTTAAGTGTTAAATATATAACTGAATAAAAAGTAATGTCCCTGAATATAACAAAACCATTAAATATCTCTTTTAAAAATGGAAGGAGGCACGTTTCCAAGTGAAGTATATTTTGGACTGATCATTATTTTAATATGCTTGAATTTCTCTGATATTCTCCCACTTAAATGATGAAAATATGAGGGTACCAATTTTCAAATCGATTAAACAATGTTAATCCTAATTAATGGTCACTGGCAGTTTTTGTGAGTCCTTTTTGACATTTTTTTAAAGCAAAAAGAACAGAAGTAAAAAGAAATACTGTAACGGCGTGAAGTATCGAGTACGTGTATAATAAAACGTGTGTACGTGTATAATAATTTTAGACTAAAACGAGATTCGTTCACATATAAACGTTCTTTTTAAGAAATCTCACTAAAATTCAGTACAGAATTAATGCAAAAAATATTTTTTTGTGTATTGAAAAGTATTATAAAAAAATATGTGAACATTTGTAATTTCTTTCAAAATTAAGTCGTTTCAATAGTAGATTTGGACGATTCAAGAGAAGGTACAAAATATTAGTCATATAGTAGAGAAGGACGCAGTATTTTGTACGCTTCCTCCCTGTCAAAAAGTCGCCCAAAATCTTTATTATCGTCATTTCTGTTCTTCGTTGTCATTTCTTCGTATTGATGACATTATTAAGATGTGAACAAATTTAAGATCTTGTATGTAAATGTATGAATCGGGTGCTTCAGGTTATGTAAACTCAAATACGCAACTGAATGGTAGTACGTGTAAATTAACGTCTGCATTAAAATATGAAAACAACTGTTAATAATCAATTTAAAAACAAACATAACATCTAAAGGATTAATGTTTACGTGAAATCGTTTATAATCAAGCAAAGTTGTGCAAAACACACAAAATATAATTATTGGAATATTTTATAGGTATTTTCTTACAGCAACAATTTAAGTCATCATTGAGTACAATAGTGCACTTTACGTAACCTACAAGTAAAAATTCAATAAGAAGTATCACAATTTATTTCAATTCTAAAAATAAGAAACATACAAACTCTTACTTTGCTGATTCACGTAGTGATATATTGCTGAAATACAATCATTAATTGCCGAATCGTCCAAAAAGAAAAGTAATGGCAAAAGATTGCAGGGTTTACTTTTTGACATCGAATGTATTTCAAACACACATCCGTGTTCATATTGAATTGTTTATGTAAATATTCAATCGTACATTTTATACCAAATGTCTGTTTGCTTCCTGATCATTAATGATTAGCGAATCTTCGTTAGTAAACCTAAAAGTCCTTGGTTCAGCTTTCTATGCCGACTGATGCACTGGCAGTGGCAACACTGACCGTAGTTGGGTCGGACAATGAAATTGCCTGCATGAGAATTCTTGAAACACGCCGCGCTGATCGGTCGTTTCCATTAATAAATTCCGGGTTTTGAAAGAACGGAAAACGGAGCGCAAGCTAAGATTTTACACATCTTCCGCCACGCACATCCATATTCCGAATGATCGGGAGTAATCCCAAAATAGCCTGCCCCTCACGTTCTAGGAAATCTCGAACAGGACTGCGATTACGCGGATGTCAGCCCAGTTCCCTTCATTCGGCCATTAGTGGGAGGGAGTAGGGGGAAAGGAAAGAATAGAATAGAATAGAATAGAATATTTATTTCGCTACTTATGATACATGAAATAATTCCGGTGGTAGCGTTTTCTAATCAATTAATCTACATAAAACAAACATCAAACCACTACATAAATACAACAAATACACAAAATGAACATCAAACTACATTACTGAATACAATTTTATAAAATTAATGTATTAACCCTACGCTAAAGCTAACCTTAATATAAAATAACAAGAATAATACAAAAAAAGAATTTTAATGTTAACATATTCTAAAAAAATTACAATTTATTTAATCTAATTTTAAAATTTTTGACATTCTGAGGGAAAGTCTCTAACACTGCTGCAGGTAATTTGTTCCAATTTTGTATGGTTCTATTAATAAATGAGAATTTACCTACATCTGTTCTCTGTTTTCTTTGCCGAATTTTGAAGCCATGATCTTTCCGCGAGACGTATGTTGGTTTTGATAGTCTTGTCCGAACTTCACCCCATTGACGATCGCCCCTTATTGCTTTGAATAACGCACAAAGACGCGATTTCTCTCTGCGTTTTTCCAAGGGTTCCCACGATATAAATTCAGAATTAGAACGTCCCCTTCTAACAAATTTTGCGGCATAACAAATTTTGCGGAAAGGACTGATGAGAGGAAAGAAACAGATCGAAGAGATATGGAGAAAGAACGAAGAGAGATTGAAGTGGGAGAGGGAACGAGAAAGAGAGAGGAGAGTGAGAAAGAAAGGAAAAGAAAGGGGAGGAAGAAAGGAAGATATGGTAAAAGAAAAGAAAGTGAAAATAAAAGGAGAGAAAGGAAAAGGAGGAAAAGGAAAAAGAAAGGAAATAGAAAGAAAGGAGAGGAGGGAGTGGAAGAAAGAAAGAGAGAGCAAGAGAAAGGATGGTGAAAATGAAAGGAGCTAGAAGTGAAGGGGACGTAGCAAGAGATAAAGGGAGGTAGAGATATGGGGGTTAGAGGCCGGGAGAATTAAGTGGAGGGAGAAAGAAATAGGAGAGAGAGGACATAGGAACCCAAGAGTCGTGCAAGATAATTCATTTTTTTATATTTACATTTGAAGGTGCCTGCGAATATATTTTCTTGCTTCTATTTATACATCAAAATGTCGCTGTTTTATAATTATATTGTTTACAGATACATGAGCAGCTGTTGGCATAATAATTCGTCGATAAAAAATATTCCTCTCTGTTCGCCGTAATTCTTTAGATATCCGATTTGTAGGAAACGTATATCAAATGGATTATACGGCAGTGACATTTCATTTTGCAATCCTTTTGACATTGGTGGTGTGTGACTAACCACATTATAAATGTAAATAAATCACGAAAGACAATTGAATCTACCAAAAAAATGGAGGTGTGCAATGGAAAGCCAAAACATTATCAATAATGAAACAAAATAAAATGCCACATTAAAACATCACATTAAAAGCAATATCATATGCTGCAAAATAGCAATAATAATAATAATAATAATAATAATAAATAATAACAATAATAATAATAATAATAAAATCGCTTTATTTGGAATAGCCCACATCTTGCGCAATGTATTGTAGAGGCGCCGACAGTCCCTAGATCTACTCCTTAGGTAGCTGGTTGCAACCTGCAGTAGATTTTATATTCAGCCGACACATAACATCTTTAGTCGTGATTTAGAGGAATAATAATAATAATAAGATAATCGACTTCATTCGAACTCTATAAATAATAAAATTTGAAATATTTAGTCATTCTAAAAGTAAAATCTAATGTTAAGCAATAGCAAATGTGAACAAAAGCTAGTGTGGCTACATCATATACGTTCTCGCATACGTCTAAATTTTCAATTTTCAAAAATTTACAGAGTTCAAACAAAATGAGAGCCACTGCATTCTTTTAAACGTCCTTTCTTCTATTCGTGGGAAACAATTAATGAAAAAATTGGAGCTGTTTTTTAGAATTTTTTTTGAAATTGCAAGAATTTCAACCGCAAATTACGCACAAACTACTAGATTTGTCAAAAAAATTGAACGTGACCAATTTTAAAAAGTTATTTTTTACTTCCGACTTGCTTGTATTGTGTTCTTAGCAAAGTATTGTGTCTTGGCCTTAAGCCACCATCCTGATTGAGGTTTATCTGGTTTTACTCAATGTCTTAAGGCGCATGCCGGGATGGTCCCTTTGTTTGCAGTCCCAGGAATAAATGTAGCGTAAATCGTTGGCTCGCGGGTGAGATATGTCGGGTCGGTTTTTCAGGTCATGTGAATATTCTAAATGGTTAACATTTTCCTACATTATTAAAATTTCCAATTTTCTAGGTTGGGAAATATTTTTATATTGTAAACATTTTCCTAAAACTGAATTGATCTTTTCCACGTTTTTAATTATATTTTTTTACTAAAGAGACTGCTGACGAGATTCCCTCCCTTTCTAGTTTTCATTTAGGAGTATTTCAGAAATACGTACGCAATCATAGCTTCTTCTAAAACCTCTTTGAAACAATTAGAAGTACATATAAATACTTCACTGATTTAAACAATCTCTTTCAAATCCTCTTCAATATGTAACTTGTCTAGTCACAAAAAGATAATTTCTCCAAATTTTGAGTAAAATATCGTAGTGTTTAACTTTACATATTTGGGATCAATTTTTAAATTACATCCCTAACTTGAAGTTGATAACTTTAAACATACAAATGCTGTGACAGCATTCCTCCTCCACCAACTCTTTTCTCCCTCGCTTCCATTACTGTCTTCCATATGAGAAAACTTTCACCCAAATTTCGTACGTATTTTTCATTGATTGAACTCCTTCTATTATGCACTAATGTAATAAAATTTTGAAAGTGGTTACGCGGAAGAGCATGCTGAATGGCTAAATGGCCACAAATAAAGACATTTATTTATTTATATTTATTTATATATATGTTGGAGGCAAATATCTCCATTTTCAATTTAGTAGTTTTTAAATGTTAACTATTTGAAATTCCAAATATTTTCTTTAAATTTTCATACGTGGAGAAAATTTAAGGAAAACATCTGGAGCGCTTTTTGAGAAAAAAATGTTTTAAAAACTTTTTAATTAGTCCTGTTTCCCGCCAAATTACACGTAAACTATTTATATTTTTTTAAAAATTGAACATGAACTTATTTGAAGATTTGTTTTCAATTACCATTCATCAATACTAACCAATTAACTACCATTACATTTTTTGTAGAAAAAATGAAGGCATTCAATTCCTGAGAGAATGCATTCAATTTAACCCTTAAGTGGACGCGTTGGCGCACAGCGTGCGCCATCGGCGGATATTGTTGCGCCATTTCCGATAGAGGAGCTGACATTCGTTATCACTTCGTGTACCCTTTCTGTGTAGTCTTGGCTTCCCGTGTGTGGAGTTTCGTTGTCCTCACTCAATCCTGGGTTGATTGATTGCGGATCAGTCATCCACGGATCGTCTGACGCATACTGTGCGCCGAGCCTAGAGTTATGTAGAGTCTCAAATGATCTTTCTGTTATGAACTTTGATCTATCCACGTTGATGAAAAACATCCTTTTATACCCACTGTACGCAAACTAATTAATTCAAATCGTATTCTCTTGAGAAACAATAACTTTTTCTTCCACGGGTGATTTTGAGAGAGAAACATGTCGTATTACAAAACTTTTGCTCGAATACGAAGAGGAGGAAGAAGTGAGTTGTAATGAATTGACTGTGCCTTTAATAATTGACTGTGATGATATGTGCCACAATTTGAGACACAAATAACACAATATAGTTGCTGAAAAAAACAGAAATCTGCTTGGCGCACTCCGTGCGCCGCGCGTCCACTTATGTTCTGAAATTTGACGCGCGCGCTTAAGGGTTAAGAGATATGATGTGAATGAAAAATAAAGGCATAATAATAAAAAATTACTTAGAAAATCCGAAATACAATCAGGGCGATTTTAGAGACAAAGATTTGCCTCAAGGCTTTCATAAGAAGACCAGTAGCATACACAACGACGATTTGATTATTGTATCAAATAATGATATAGATCATCTGTGTTTTATGGCACTGAAACATTCAGGATCAAGAAGAAATTCTACATTTTCAAGTTAAAAATATTGTGAAATGAAAAAAGAAATCTTCGGAGATATAAGGGAGAAACGAAATAGAATACAAGATAATGGACGCGTACGTGAATACGAAACATAGATGTACGCAACTCCGGAAATGAGATTCCACAGAATCGGACATTAAAGTACCAAATAAGGGAAATACGGCATCACCAGGGTCCCGAAGAGACCTACAAAAGCAGCGGTGCCGAACAATATGAAATGTCTGGTCTACGTCGCTGTAAATCATATTTCCCCCTTTTATATTCAACTGTTGTAGTCTGAAATGAAAACTGCCTCGATTATCTTTATCAATGAGGCAATAGTAAAATTATAAATAATGTTTCGATTAAAATGTTAAAAAATATTAATTTAATAAATCCGGTGAAACTATCAGAGAATTTGTTTGAAAGGGGTTTCCTCAATTAACCTGCCAATGAGAATGTATTTCAACCCTAACAGCACTTTTTAACCGAAGGAGATTCCTTAGTGTTCTTTTTACCATCTACAGTATTACAGTAAGGGATGGTTGAGCCTTTCAAATCACATTTATTTCATTTCTCAAGTTTTCAAAATATACAATTATATTATGAAGGATATTTAATATCAAACCGTTTTAAATGAATGATAAAACACATTTTTCATACTTGAAAGAAAAGCCAATATCTGGAAAAGTGTTCAGAGGATTATAGTGGTCTTGTACTGTTGAGCAACAACCTCATGTACCTGTGAACACATATTTGTGAGTATATTTATAAAAAAAACTATGAAAACCACAAAAGTATATAAACTTGATGGCGAATCAATCAATAAATACATTATTACCATAATACCATATCCTTTCTTTTACCATATCTTCGTTTCTTCTTCTCCCTTCTTTTCCTTTCTTTCTCCCTCTCCTCTCTCTTTCTCGTTTCCTCTCCCACATCTATCACTCCTCACTCTTTCTACCTGTCTCTTCTATGTTTCTTTCCTCTCATCACTCCTTTTCTTTCTCCCTATTACATAGTTTTATTAATAAATATGATGTTAGTCTTCTGCGCCGACACCTTTTTTTGTTGACCTCTCGGTACGATACAGTAATCGACTTCATTGATTTGAGTGGTTGATTCGTAGCGTGATGGATCCTTCACGTCAACTGTAGTGGTCATTGGTCCTATTAGTGTAGTGAATGATGTGAATGCCAGGAGGTGGCGGTGTTCTCCCTCTCTATGGGTGATGAGATTTGGCGACAACCAGCCCTTCGGTTTGCGGGGGAATTCCTCCAGCTATTTCCCCCAGCGGGACCAGTGGCGCATCCAATGTCTGGTTTTCGTTTGTTACCCTCTTTCATTTGACAAAATTGATTTAAATATTTATTGATTTTAAAGTTATGTAATTATTTAAATAATTTTGCTTAGAATCTTGGACGCACTACAAAAATAAAATACAATGCAATAACAAATGTTTATTATTGAAGAAAAATCTAGGATGGCCCCCTCCAAAATGATCGGCTGGAAATGATTATTACTTTCTCGCCTTACGAATACTTCGTAAGAAGAGAAAGTTATGTAATCATGCGCCGGAAAACGAACATTCCAGCGCACCGCGCTTCTGTGGCATAGTGGTATCAG
The DNA here is from genome assembly GCA_031308135.1 of Acheta domesticus. NCBI lineage: Eukaryota > Metazoa > Arthropoda > Insecta > Orthoptera > Gryllidae > Acheta > Acheta domesticus. The sequence continues at coordinate 56,854,552 of JAHLJT010002630.1, forward strand.
CGCTAGCATGTTATCTCTGAGGAACTGTGTTCGGGTGTCGGAGAGGAAAAAAACCTGATTAAACACTTTTGTTTTATATAGGTGTATGTTATTGCGGAGCATTTTAAAGAACTCATAAAGGTATGTGCTTTGGTGGCACTGCGTATGGAATTTGACGTTTTGAATATGAATAAGAAAGGAATAAATATATCTACGCGGGAATTTTTTATACTCTGACCTGAATTATTTATTATTTTTTACATGGACAATCTGACATTTGCATGTTTATGCCTTTGCCCGAGTTCGGTCCATTCGCGCTTATGTGGCGTAGTGGCATGAATGCCGGCAAGATGAATCTGAGGATTTGAGATCGCGTCTCGGAGTTGAAACAAATTGCTGGTTTATACAGTAGTATAATATTACGAAGCATTTAGGAACAATGCGAGAAAGTATGTGCTTTGGTAGCACCACTTGTTATATTAGAAATGTAGTGTAACTACTTTTGTCTGAGACTGAGGGGAACTTTTTACCGTCTTACACTTTGTTTGCTTCTATAAATCCGTGTCAGTGAAATATTAATTTTCAGCCTGCAAAATGATTTTAAAAAATAAGACAGCCTTATTGTGGAAAATTTGGAGAACATATTGATTATATACTATACTGCTAATTATTAAAGTGAATAAAATATGCTTGTAGTCTCTCATAAATGAGACAATATTTCTTCGTGCATAATAAAAACTGCCTAATTTAATAATTTTGTGTAAGTTCTAGATGCAAGAAATATCTTTTTCATGTGTGTGTCTTTTTTTGCCTGACTTAGTCATTTTTCACTCTATTTTAATTGCCTACAATGTGAATTTTCATCCCTATTAGTGCCTAATTTCGTAATTTTGTTGCCCATTTTAGGTACCTAAATCAAACCTTTTTTGTGCCTAAAATTCCGAAGTCTACGTCGTACATTGATAATTTGTATAGACAGCAGACTCTACTCTGAAAACAAATATCCGGACAGCTAGAAATGAAAAGACGTCATAACATGACAACTATTCAGTCAACTATCATTATTTTTCAATTCTATTTTTCAAACTCATCAAGAATTTTGGGATATTCTTTTGACATAGTTATAACAATACATTAGATAGATAATAGATCCGTTAAACCAGATCTACAAATACAAAAAAGGTAAACACACAAACCAATCACTATATGAAAATAAGATAAACCAAAAGTGAAAATTACAAGAAACATAAACCAAACAACAAGATTAAAAATTACATAGACCAAAAGTGAAGATTACATCAGATTGTTGTTATACATTGTGACAGCCTGCTCACATTGTCACCGGCCGGGGACGGTTCACAGAAATATTTCATGTGCGACGTCATGCAAATCCCTTCGGGAAAAGTTGGGCCTCCTCGCAATAACTACGTTCTGTATCAGCGAATCGGGAACCAGCCGCTTATCGGCGATCCCAGACAAAGGAGGGGGAATCAGGCCTTCGTGAAGCGGAGGGACGAGGTGAAAAAATCAGTTGCGAACTGGAGTGCAGTTGGGAACTTGAGTTCAGATGAGAACTTTTTTTGAGTTCGGTTCTTCAGAGCATTCACGTGTAGTAGTTCCGGTTGCGAGTCCGTTATGAAGCGTAACACCGTGGGGAAGGAAGATAGGCAGCCTGAGATGCAGGGAAACGTCATCGGGTGCTACTGATGAGTAGAGACCGGAAAAACATGTAGTATAAAAACGTCAAAATATGTACATAAATATGTAATGAAAATAGTAAGAATATGTAATAAATATCTAAAATTGGATATAACATGTAATATTAAAATTCCCTAATTAAAAACCATTTTCATAGCAAGAAATTACATTTAGAAAAACTGTTCACTTTACATCATACAATTTTCTCGTCAGTAGTAAAAGCTTAATCTATTGTAATCCAGGACAGTAGTTTAGCAGCCAGACTAATCGCAATAGAAGCCATCGCACAAACTGGCGAGATCTACGACCAGCAAACATACACTGCAGCATCTTCATGGAAGTGTTACACGTCAGTGATCGCATTTTTTTTTCGAAAATTAAGAGATAACAAAACGCGGTGTCAATAATGCTTTGGACAAGTAGATTTACCCAATCATGTAGGAAAAATGCTCTTTTTTTTTAAAAAAATAGGTCTTTTCATAAAAAAATATGTAATTAAATAGAAGGAAATAGATAAAATAAGAAAATTTACTGCGAAAACAGCAAAATATGTAAAATATGTAATATAGTACTAAATATGTAACGAAAAAATTCGATATTGATGGGCTATGATTCGCCAAGATTACAATTTTGAAAACGGTAAGTAGAAAGACAAAAAACATGTAATTACATAAAAATCCGGTCTCTACTGATGACGGCGCCGTCGAGCTGTGCTCTCCTTTCTCGGCCTGCCGTTACTGTGGGCCGAGCGCTGCGTACCTTCGGAACGCAGGTCACGCTCGGCGACAGGTCAGATCCCCCACAATAATTTGAGTACTGTGATATGACAAGAAAGTAAAAATAACCTTTTCTTCCGTTCATTGAAATGCTAAGCGTGAAAAGTGATCTTCCTTTTGTGAACAGGTGGAAAAGGGGAAAATAGTTGTATAAAAGGTTACATAACGAAACGATGTGTTGGTAAAGGGGAGAATGTGAAGTAAAAATGGAAAGTGAAACTTATATTATAAAAATAACTGTTGTTTAAAAAAATGTGCGTTGTTATCTGTTGTGAAAGAGCAAAAGAAGTGGAAGTGTGTTTATAATTGGAGCATTGGTGACGAAAAGATTAGTTACGAAAGTCAGAGTATGTTACGCGAGTGCTCGCCACGCCTGTGCAGAGATATGTGAAACCTGAGAGCACGTTGTAACTTTTTTTTGTTATTTAAGGTCGCATCAACTACTCGGTCATTAGCGACCACTATTGGATGTATACGTAATAGTATGAGGATGAAACGATATGGTGATGATAGGGGATGAACGAAGGAACACCTACAACCACGCCCGAGGCGGGACTCGAACCCGCGATCCCACGGTCCAAGACCACTACGGCACTACTGTCTTAGCGATCCCGGCCACGGGACCGACAAGCTGTAACTTTGTTATCAACGCCACGGAAATTAAATTCATTTAGTAACGATGATATAGAAATGTAAAGTCTGAGGGTTATCGTTCCAAATTGAGAAACGAAATGTCTGAACTGTTTCTTTTTCATATGTTTCATTTTCAGATTGGTTTTCATATTTGAGTTTAAATTTGTATAAAATCACATCAAGACCCAAGAAGATTCAAAATTTGTAAAGTTGGTTTAAGAATTAGAAAGTTTCATTTCTTTGTTTGACACTGAGTAAGATTACAAGTCCAAGAAATTAAACTATATGTATTTATTTTTCAAGTGTTTTTATTATTATTTTGAATGTATAAACTCACGTCAAGAAACTGCAAGATAAATATATATATTTTAAAGGAATTTGAGAAGTGAGCATTTACTCGGTTGAAACAATAAATAGATTATGATAATTTGTTTGTTAAACTTGTGTGTTGCTGTCCCACATCATTCGCCTGAAGGTCTGTGAGAATCTATTCCTGAGACCTCTTATAAGGAGAAATTTAAGAGAATAAATTCTTCTACTGCGAATCTCGTGCTCTGGCTTGCACTGGTAATAAGCGCACGTGACCTCCCGCCCACGACCGTGATAGATACAAGCTACGACGTCAACGATAACGCTGAACCGAAGCATACGAAGGGTTACAACATTGATAATCTGGATATATATCAGAGCTAAACTCCGACACCGTGAAAAAAATGGGACACACTCCGACACCGTGAAATCTCGGTGAAAGTTGGCACTTCTGCATATTTTTCCATCGAGAAGGTTTATGTCAGTGTTGTCAACGTCGATGTCACGAGCGGGAGTCCGTGGCTCGAGTGCCACGACGAAATCGCCCCTCCACATAGTTTATTACCCCGCCACCAGAGACGACGCCATCCCTATTGTAAAACGGCGGGGTTACTAGTAGTTCCCTTTCCCGATGCTAGTTGCGCAGAGAGGCTCGTGTCATGGCACGGTGCCACGACCCGTGCCACTGCCACCAGATACCACTGGCTTATGTACTATTAAATCTGGTGTAACTCCACTACATGACGCTGTAGAACAAAATTAAATATTTACGTCAAATGCAACCCGCAACACTCGGCAGCATTTTGCATCTATATCTTTAAATAACTCCTAAACGAGGCGTTCTCAGGCCTTAAAAACTAAAATTTTGAGACCAGAGTCCTCAAAGAAACGTTTCTCACCCCATAATCTACAGGATGAAACCTTCTTGAACATTCTATTACATTTTTGCTGTCCCGACGCTTCCCGATATTACCTCACCTGCTCAGACATGTACAGAATCTGTGACTAAATGTGAATGAGGACAGAGAGTGGCAGAGACTGACAGTATGGGACAGGGTGAGGGAGAGAGAGACAGTGAGAGGGTGATGGGAGGGGAAAGAGGGAGTTGAAGGGCAGAACAACGTCTGCCAGGTTTTCCTAGAACGGATATATTACATAACACCCACTGAAGACATATCTCTAGAGAACTACAAATGACACGACGTCATATGTCAAATCCACCCCCAAGAACGTTTTCAATCCAACTCACAGGGTGCAGCAACGACCATCAGGAACACAGCAACGACTATAATATTCGATTGAATGTTAATTTGTGACACTGTGAAAATAACTTTAAGTTAAAACTACATTAATGGCGAAACACATACTGAAGGCAGATCTGCAGAGAACGAGGAACTATTCTAATTATATGAAAAATAGAGAAACAAAATCAGGAGATTCACAAAAACAATGTTTGTCTTGTTTTGACTCAGACACCTACTTATGACAATGCATTAGCCATAACACACAAATAAGCTAGATTTATAAAGACAATAAAAGTAAACAAACAAACAAACCAATCACGCTACGAAAACAAGATAAATAAATAGAGAAGATTTCAAGAACTATTCACACTATTGTTAAGTTAATATTCTGATAAACTGGATAGCTCACAGAACACCAACTGAAGACAGATCTCCAGAGAGGTAGAAATGACACGCCATAAATTGACAGATCCCCGTCAACCAACATATTCACTCCAACTCACTACGCAGAGCAACGAGCATCAGGAACAGAGCAAGGACAGCCAACAACGACTGTAAACTACGGTTGAAGCTTCATGTATTACAATATGAAAACTGCATTAACTAATAATGGCAAAACACACACTGAAAAAAGATTGTCAGAGAGCGAGAAACGATGAGTCATTAGAAGAAAAATAAACAAGAAAAATTAGATGTTTTATAAAAATTTTTGGCAATTTGTTTCGACATAGACAACTAGCTGTAACAATACGTTAGACAGAAAATACAATTTCGCTAGATCTACAAAGACAATAGAAATATACATATACTTCATGTTGTGAAAACGCAATAATAAGTATATGAAAAGACGATAAACAAATGTAAATATTACAAGAAATATTCAGGCCATTGTTATGTAAATATATTGATAATCTGGATGTATCACAGAGCACCCACTGAAGACAAATCTCCAGACAGCAGAAAATGGCACATCGTCAAAATATGTCAAACTCATCCCCCAAAACATTATTTTCAATCCAACTCACGCGGTAGAGCAACGCGCATCAGGAGCATAGCGACGACAAACCGCACCGAATACAATAAACGACTGGAGTGTCAAATATGAAAACTACATTAACTAAAAATAAAAACACGCAATGAAGACAGGTCTGAAGACAAGGGAACTATGAGTCATTATATGAAAAATAAACAAACCAAATCAGATGTTTTATGAAAATATTTGGGACATTGTTTCGACATAGACTCCTAGTTATGAACATACATTAGACAAAACACACAATTTTGCTAGATCTACAAAAACAATGGAAATAAACATACATTTCAAATTGTGAAAACACATTAACAAATATATGTAAAGACGATAAAGTAAGTATAAGTAAATATTATAAGAAATATCCAGTCCATTGTTGCGTGAATACGTTCAAAAACTGGAAAGTTCACAGAACACACGCTGAAGATAGATCTGCATTCAGCTACATACCACAGGACATCCGAATATGTCAAATCAACACCCAACAACTAGATTTTAAATGCAACTGACCAGGTGGAACAACGAGCATCTGGAACGCAGCGACGACTGTAATATACGGATGAAGCATGTGTGACAACCACAATAAGTTAAAACTACTTTATTGGCGAAACACATTCTAAAGTCAGATCTGCAGAGAATGAGGAACTGTGCGATATTATGTGAAAAATAGGCAAACAAATTTAAATGTTTTATAAAATATAAAAATATGTGGGACACAACTTTCACATAGACACAAAGTTATGACAATACATTAGACAGACCACAGAATACAAAATGAAGGTAGATCTACAAAGACAAAAATAAACAAACCAGTCACAAAATGCAAGCAAGGCAAACAAAAAATAAAGATAACAAACAACATTCAGACCAATATTATGTTAACACAATGAGAATTTGGATATTTAGCAGATAAGGCAGATCTGCAGAAAACCAGAAACGACACGATGTCATAACAATGACAGATTATCCGCCAACAATCATTTTCAATCCACCGGGTGGAGCAATGAGCATGAGGAGCACAGCAACGTCAGGCAACAACAACTGTAATATACGGCTGAAGCTTAATGTGTGACAACATGAAAACAACATTACGTTGAAACCACATTAGTAACGAAACACATACTGAAGACATCTGCAAAGAACGAGATTATTTTGCGTCATTATATGAAAAACAGACAAATGAATTCAGATAATTTATAAAAATATTTGGGACACGGTTTTGTCAAATACACCGAGTTTTGACAACACATTAGACAGACCATAGAATACGCAGTAAAACTAGATCTACAAAGACGATTAAAGTAAACAAACGAATCGCATTATGAAAACAAGATAAAATGTGAAGTTTACAAGAAATTTTCAGACCATTGTTACGTTAATATTCCGATAATCTGGAGAGCTCGCAATACACCCATTGACGACAGATCTCCAAAGAGGTAGAAATGACACATCATAATACGCCAAATCCACCTCCAAAAACATTATTTTCAGTGCAACTCACCAGGTGGAGCAACGAGCATGAGGAACACAGCAACGGCTATAATATTCGATTGAAGCTTAATGTGTGACAATTTGAAAATTACATTAAGTTAAAACTGCGTTAGTGGCGAAATACATACTGAAGACAGATCTGCAGAGAACGAGGAACTATTCTGATTATACGAAAAATAAATAAAATCAGTTGATTCACAATAAAAATTGTGTCATTGTTTTGACACAGACACCAACTTATGACAACACATTAGCCAGCCGTAACACACAAATAAGCTAGATTTATAAAGACAATAAAAGTAAACAAACCAATCACACTATGAAAACAAGATAAATAAAAAGAGAAGATTTCAAGGATTATTCAGACTATTGTGAAGTTAATATTCTGATAAACTGAATAGTTCCCGGAACACCCACTGAAGACAGGTCTCCAGAGAGGTAGAAACGACACAACGTCATAATACGCCAAATCCACCTCCATAAACAATATTTCCAGCGCGACTCACCAGGTGGAGCGACGAGCATGAGGAACACGGCTACGACAGGCAGCGACGGCGTGGGGCGCCTCGTGCTGCGCGTCATGGTTGCCATAGCGGCTGCGCGGCGGCGGAGTCTGCGTCGGCGGCGATGGCGGCGGCGGCGGAGCGGCCGACTGCGAGCGCGCTGCACTCCAACGCGACCGTGCTGAGCCCCGGGCGGTTGCCGAAGCTCTGGCGACGGCGGCGGCGGCGGCGGCGGTGGAGGCGGTGGCGGCGGCGAAGGGGGTTCGCCCCGAGCAGCATCGGCGGCGGCGGCGGCGGCGGCGGCGCCGCGTCACGTGCGCAAGGCGGGCAGTGCCGCACAGTGGTCGCAAACTCGGCTGCCGTGTCCGTGTGTTCGAAACATCGATGGGCAGAGAACGTGTCAAGAGCCAGAGTTCTCGGCTGTCCGGGCAGAGGCGTATCTACACTGCGATTTTTCTAAGAGTGACCCTCAAGGCCACTCAAATCCCATCTTCGCGATGGAATATGTCACGGTATTTCGCGTCTTTCTCAGTCGTTCCGCTAGATTTCGCACGACCGCGACCGTATGAAGCAGTGCTTGCGATCATGCGACTTCTACGGGCAAGACCGAGAAAAGACGCGTAATGCCGTGACATATTCCATCGCGAAGATGGGATTTGAGTGGCCTTGAGGGTCGCTCGTTGAAAAATCGCAGTATACTATTCGCGCACTTTTTCTTGATACTCCACAGCGGGGGGTGCGAGGGGAGGCGGGTTCTGTTTACGTCACGGCAGTGCAGTGCTGTCAACGTCTACAGAACACTCAGCGTAAAGCGCGTCTTGGACTAGATAGCAATGAGAAACAACTCAAGGTTTTTTTTTAAATTCTGAAGAAATAATTAATAATTGTAGAAATTGTTGAGTAACAAGAAGGAGAACAGTACGCAGAGGTCGTTAGAAAGAGAGAGCGAAAACTGAAAAGTCCGAGTTGTAAAGGAAGAAGATGAGCAGCACTGCAAACTGAGCCGTGACGTTCCGAGTGGAGCTCATGTTTTCTGCCGAGCCGTGCTGTGCCGGGCTAAGCGAGAACTAGGGGGCTGGAGGATCAAGAAAAAGTGCGAGCATAGTAGGTATTCAGGCGCCCATGGCAAGTATCGAATTTGCGCCCATGTCAGGATACTTTAAATTAGGGTTGTTTTTTTAGCGGGCATAATATAAAAAGCGCCCCTTGTGAGTGGCGCCCATGGCACGCTTCTGTGTCCGGGTGACGCTGTGTCCTAGACACAGACACCAACGCTTCAGCCGAAATGCTGCGTCCTTCTTCAGGGCGAAATGTTGGCATCATTGCCTATGCTTCGATTTATTTATTTTGTCCTTTGATTGATCAGCTATTGTGGAGTCATCTAATCGGGAGGGTGGATGACACTATAGTATACTGCGATTTTTCTCACTCTGCTCCTCAAGCTACTATGGCCACGATGGAATATCACACGGCATTTCACGTCTTTCTCCGTTGTGCCGCTAGAAGTCGCATAATCGCAAGCACTGCTTGATACGGTCGCTTTCATGCGATACCTGACGGCACGACTGGGAACGTCGCGAAATACCGTGACATATTCCATCCTGAAAAAGGGCCTTGAGAGGCAAAGATAGAAAAATCGCAGAATAGTGACGTTGAAGCTCACACGACGCTTCAACGTCACTATTCTGCGATTATCGGACAGCCAAGTCGCCTATTGGCGCCTATCGGGCAGCCAACATTGGCCAACAACAGCCAACATTGGCGCCTATCGGATAGCCAAGTAGAGACTGCTCCGACCGCGGAAGCCTACGCTTCATGTGAAGAGATTGTTTCCGAAGTAAAGCCCGCGCTGATGTACCGCAGGATTCGTTCATTCATTGATTCATTCAACTACTGCAGCAGTTGTTGCTACTGCAGCAGCTCGGACGGGGAGGTCCTAGGTTTCTGAAGGAGGTGAATTTTCGACACAAGCTACAAATCATGGTGGGCTGCTCCGGCGCACCAATTTTTGCTTGTTCTGCGGAAAACCAGCTTGCATCACGAACCACATCACGAACCACAACACGTACCACAATACGGGCATTTCGTTTGAAAAGCTGGCCGACATGTTGCAGGAAGAGCGAGAAGTGTTGAAAAACATTCTGAAAGTGGCACAATGTTCATCGAAAAATAACACGTCGATGCTGCAATTGAAATAAAAGGTGTTCATATGTTTTAAATGCTTCACATATGTTTATACGACTTGTAACAAGGTGATAATTTAGGTATCTGGCTTCATTTAAAATTCCCGCTAATATTGTGAGCAAATTGGTGCATGAATCTTATAAGCGGAAGCCGGGTAAGTTGGGTAGTAGCTTATTCATGTTATTTCTTTATATTCCAAACACTGATGGGCTTGAAAGAGCTTGTGAAGAGCTTGTATCTACTCGGCTGTCCGGGAGATGCCGCGTCCTAGGCACAGCTGCCACCGTTTCGGCCCTCATGCTGTAACCTTCGTCAGGGGGAAATTTGGGCATCGGTGCCAAGAAGGCGGCGCCTTCCGGGAAGCCAAGTAGATACTGACTTCGGGCGCGGAAGAGTACGCTTTCGTGTGACGAACTTCTTTCCAATGTGACGGCAGGGCTAAGGTAGCTCAGAGCAACAACTATTGCCACTGCAGTACCTCTGACCTGGAGGTCCCAGAGTTCCGGTGGAGGAGTATTTTCGACTCTAGCTAGGTAGTTATTCAATTCAAATTCAATTAAATTATGGCTTATTTTCAAGACGAGGCTCAGGTCATTCCGCTACGCTCCTTTCATCTTCTGGCAGTAAAAGGAGGTATTACTCAGGTGACGAAACAGGCGATCTGCATTTTGCTCAAAGGCTTCATTTAGGCTTAAGGATACTTTACATGCAGTAAATCTACATGGGACTGCCGGCTTTACTTTGCCTCCGAAGGGAGGCGTACGGAAGATTTTAAATGCGCCGTCGAATTACGTGTATCTGGAAGAGAATTGAAGCGGTCGGTTGTTCGAATCGATAATTTTCTGTGGTTTTGCTTGCAGCAATTCTGAACAGGAAGTCTCAATGTTCTAGTGCCGACGGGGGCGGATTTTCGACACTAGCTATGTAGCTCTGTCCAATTCTCTGCAGGATAATTTTGGTGTGCAGCGGCTCTGATCGGTATTTTTCCGTGGTTACTCCAACCAATACCAGGTGAATGCTGTGGCAGTACCCTAACAAACGGGCCACGGACCGCGCGCAATCTTTCGTTCTTCATCCGAGTGCCCTCATCTTTTCTTTCACAAAGTCTTACACTTAGTTGCACTACACAACCACACGCAGGTAGAGTTGTCGGTAGCTTAGAGTTTGTGCTGGTTGGAGCGGTGCCCTGCTGACGGGGGTAACAGGCCTAAAGATACCTGGAAGCCGTCGTATAAATTGCCGATTGATATCACGTTCTAGAGGAGCAGGAACATCGCCACCACCCGGGAAATACTTCCTTTGCGCTTGTGGGCCATGGAACTTGACAAGCAAGGAATCAGAAATCAGTCCAAAGTGACGTATCTCCTAGAAGTACAGTATTTCAGGAAGGGACGTAATCACATTTTGCCTCATAATTCAAGATAGAATTCATGAATTTCCGATACTATTTAGCATGACATAAAAAATATTTTTTCAGCGAAAAATATTTGTTAATTAAGTTCAAATATTGATACTTCAGTGGTAGTAACGAAAGGAAATTGAGTTACGATTAGCCTTTTCTCTGTTTTGGTGTCGTTGCGTTGGAAATGTTGCATTTGCTAGACTAATGTTATTTGTTAACAGTTGAGGCCCAAGACCAGAGCCTCGCCGTCAACTTGGAAATGCGTGGGGGAACTGCGTCACATTGGTCCTATCAAGGTCGCGATTGTTTGGCTAAGCCAACTTAACCCAATTACCTTCAACACACAGGACGTTTAGAATGTAATGCCCATTAAGTAATACATTATACACTTGTTCCATTTAGCCTTTTGCTTTAGCGGTTTGATGGAAAAACTATTCGCCACCGAGACCATTCGTGGTGTTGGGGTAAGATCAAGTGCCTCCCTCTATTGGGATCAGGCTTCAAATCGCGTTGTAACTACGTGGAATAATCGATTTTTTTGAATTTGCCAGTTTCCTCTGCCTCTTATTCCACCATTGCTCCATCATCACTTGGATCATAATCACCAATCCTTCAAAATCATTCCTTCAATCCATATTTGGCTAGGAGCTTTACTTCGGTTATCTCACCACGACCCCATACAGAATGTCTCAGAACAGTGTTACAAACTTCTAGTGTAAGAATGGGAGATCAAAGATCATCGCTAATTGCCAATGGTGGTAGGAAATTGCATGTAACGACGTTATACCTAAAACACTTCCTCCTTGTTGCAAGACAATTCTTCATGCACGGGTTTTTGGTAGTTACACGAAATACCTTTCCTTGCTTGATTCATTGATTAGTGTTTCCGCGCGTGTGAACTGCTAAGCCCGTTAGTCCCATATCTGTGGTGCATTTTTGCTCTCGGAACGTGGTTGTGATCTTCTTCCACTAGGTGATGAGATCTGGCGCCTACTTACTGACGACTAGCGGGGTTTCCCCCCAACCAGGTTCCTCCCACCAGCCGGGTACCACCCCAGACAGAACAAGGTCTAAAATCCCGACATTTATGGTATTGTAAAGCATATAAGTATAAGTGTGTTTAAGTATTAGGTAATAGGACAAAGAAGAGGAAGGAAAGAACGCGCGCGGCAAGAGGTCTTTGGTAGGGCTTTGCTCCTGCATTCGCCAGGTTTAGATCGGAGAAACCACGGAAAATTACCGATCATAGCAGCCGGCCGATAGAATTCTCCTCCAGACTTCGACTGATTTCGACCTAGCTGACAAGTTAATCCGAAACTCCTGCCGCCGTCGGGACTCGAACCTGGAGCGTCCCGCTCAAGACACTGCAGTGACATCAGTTGATGCCCTGAGCCACCTCTCCCGGTAAATACCTTCGCGTCAACACGTGACCTGGCACATGCGAGTGCATAATGAGTTGCCTGGCAAAGTTGTACATGTGCAACTTCGGTTATATTATCCCCATATGTGCTCTAGAAGTATTTGTGTACACTTTTGTCGTTTTAGGATCGGATTAATTCGAATTTTTCCAACTAGCGGTGTTCCTAGGCCTGGGTCCCTTTGTAATTATCCTTTTTTGGTAATAAGAGAGACATGGGCGAGCGACCACAGCACATTTGGCCAACCTGAACACAGCTATACAAACTGAAAGCGATTGTACCACGGAAAGCTATCAATCTTTCCATGAACCATCCGTGTTCCCTAGAGTGTGGAACATTTCTCCTGCACTGCATTATTTCGAGTCCTTTTGCGGCATCAGTCCGGAATTGATCAGATGAAACCACTAAAACTACTTATCACTGTAAATAGATGTCTCGACCAGCCAGTAATAGCTTTTGACCCAGCCATTTAGTTACATTGGAAGTTCTAGTACTTTTTGGAACATTACACTAGGAGATTTAACTAGTGGTACTACAGAATGGAACAGACTTTCCGGTATTAGTTTTCTATTTCCTTTGGTCTCGGCTAGATATTCGAACTTGCCATATTCTATTGCCATCTGCCATCTTTTGCCACCAAAAATACATTTTTTTGACATTTTCTTAATTTTTCCTAATAGTAGATCGGAAATATTACTTTAATAATATTAAAGAACAGTAAAACCTCGTCCTAAATAGCAATTTTCTTTGAAAAGTTTAAAGCCATTTTTAAGATGGCGTAAAGGCGCTATTGAAAATTTGAAATTTGAAGGTCATTTTCACAGAAAATTTTTGAGTTTTTTCGAAAAACTTCATCAGAAGTCATTTGCAGCACTTTAACTCACAAATAAAATAGTGTTTACTAATTCCTGGAAATGTGCATATTAACGGTGTGAGAGATATTTAAAAAAAATTACATTTGTGTAATTTAAAAAATCATAAAAATATCCCAAATGAAATTTACGTCTTATTAAAGAGTGCAATTCGTACTAGCCGTTTGAAAAGTTTGAAGAAAAAACTTAGAGTCATTTATAACGTTTGAGCGTCTCTGAAAAGACGGAATTTTGAGCTAGTTTTCACAGAATACGATTCCAAAAAATTTTATATGACATTATTTCAAGCACAGGTATTCATAAAAATAATAATGTGAACAAATCGCTGCTAATGTAAATATTAAAGACGTGAGAAACAAGTCAAAAAAGTTGAATTTTTGTAATTTTTGAAAAAACAAATGAGTAGAGCCATATGGTGTTTATGTCATCTTATTTATCACTATCTCTATCAAACGCTTAAAGAAACAATTCGAGCCCTTTTTGAGAAAATGTTGTTTTTGTAATGGTTTAAAATTGCAAATATTGAAAACAATATTACGCAAAAACTACTAAAATTATGAAAAAATGTACATGACCTTAATAAAAGAGCTCACTGTGGAGAACAAATTCCATTTGGAGGAAAAATCTTTATCTTCAATTTTGTAGTTACCGGAAGACGCAAGGAGGCGGAAATAAATTCCAGGTTTTGCAATTTTCGAAAATTCACAGTTAATCGTGAAAATCGGGCGCATGCCTCATTCATACGTGTATTTTACTCTAGTCTTACAAGAAATTTAAAGAAAAAATTTCCAGCCGTTTTTGAAAAAAGTTTGAAAATGACCGGTTGAAATATCCCCAAATTTTGAAGAAAGTTTTAAAAATCGCGGCGCCTCGAGGGTAACCAGATCGACCAGGGAATATACATTTTGGAAGAAATCGTAGTTATGGGTTAGGTGCTGGTGATGTTTACAGACGGACGGACGGTCAGGCGGACAGACGGACAGACGGGCAGACGGGCAGACGGGCAGACGGGCAGACGGACAGACGGTCACACGGACAGACGAAGGTTTTGAAAAAAAACATTTTGTTGGTATGAGGGGACCCCAAAACGCGTATTTCCGTTGAAATATCAAAGTCGATTTTCCGTAGCATTACATAACTTCCTCATACTAGGAACTACATTACTCCGTATACGGGAAAGTAATATATGTATGTTTACAGGAAATTAAAAAGAGACTCCAATCTTGAATGACCTTTAGCTAGTATAGGCACTGCAGTGCATGAAGAAAATACCAGTGGTTGAAAAATTAAAATTTTAAATATTGAATAATTAAGATTGTTAATGAGGTATTGCTTATTTAATTATGGTTAACCATGTTGTGAAGATAGAATTTTACAGTATTTCTGCTGCCTTCACTTATAAAGTCTATACTAACATCAAAGTTTTATTTATTATTTATTTGACTGATTTTTGTGGTTCCTGATGGAAGGCAGCCTTCCACAGCGAAATTCTTTGAGATGCCATGAGCGATCTATTCTAACGCACCGATGATAGCAGTAATGACATTGATGTGAACAATATGGAGAAATGGTAGAATGAACGGAATCGGAAGTTACTTGAGAAAGTGCGCTGGTAGTACGCATTGTCCATTGCAAATTCCACATGGATTGGCCGGGAAGCGAACCCGAAACCCAACGGTGGAAGACGTATGCGCTAAGCGTGACGCCAAGAGCTTCCACCCCCTCCCCATTCCTCAAAAATATATAAAACTGGGGTACCTGAGCGAGAACTCCCGCATGTTAAACTCAATCCTATCCTTCCATTTTCATATTAAGTCCATAATGTATTTTTTTCTTCAAGACTCCCTTTTCTTCTCTCTCTTGTTTTATATCTCTTTGTAAATGTAATAACCGAACGTATTTTAACGTAACAGTAACAGAACTATGTACACCTGCCAATACAAACAACTCTCATTTAATTTTATTACCAAACAGAGAGATACATCCGTGCAATTCAATCGCATAGAATATTTCGCATATAATATAGAAGTTTAATTTCACATTCAGTTGCAGATCCTGCACGTCTCTAAACAGGTGAAGTAGAATCGAGAAGCGCCGAACCCACAAAAATGTGTGTGTCTCATCCTATAGATGTGGAACATTTCTTGGTGTGAGGGACGTTTCTTTGAGACAATTGTTCCCAAAATTTCATATTTTGAGGCCCTCTTCGGGAACTGTTACGTAACACTTCTTTTTGGAGTTATGTAACTAGTTGGGATATTCAGAAATGATTAGCACAACAATTATTTTGCGTTCACAGGATCCATTTACTGAGCAAACGAACTGAGAAACTAATTTTACTTCATTCTGGCAACTTCCATATTTGCGTAGCAAGCTATTCTCTAGGTGTGTGCCGCGCCTGCGGCACTGTTGGACAACTGCGTGAAGTTCTTCATTGGTGGTGAACATCTGCCCTGTACGACCATATTCATTGCGTCGAATAAGGCATAGTCGCTAGGCACTGTTGGTTCCAGGGAGGACATGGGGGCCATGCCCCCTACCAAGGCCTAGAGTTTTTGTTTACCATCCTTTATTTGGCAAAATTAATTTAAATATTTATTTTTTGTTCGAAGTATGTAATTATTTACACAATAATGTTGTATAGTATCATATCTGCAGTACATAAATAACGAACAATATAATAACAAATATATTTATTGTTTAACAAAAATTTATGATGCCCCCCCGCAAAAAAATTAAAATTATCGGCCGAATCCATCACGGTTGCTGGGAGCCAGATCCGGCAAATATGGAGTATCTGGAGTTTCGTGGAAAACCCGTGACTCGTCGACGGTGGCCAGACGCCGAAAGAACTCCGATTGATCTGCAAACTACTGTTTAACCAACTGTTGGCACATCTCCACAAGCTTCTGATTCTGCGCAGTGGTGAGGTTACGGGACACCCATTGTGCACACATCTTCATCTTCCAATCCTCATGGACGGTAGTGTGAAGGGTTCGCTAGGTAGACTTGTTGCATTCTGTAATTTATCAAACGTGATTCGCCTGTTCGTCATTATAAAGTCGTTGACGCGTTAAGCATTGTTTGGTTGGAGTGCAGTTGGTGGATGTCCAGTGCTTTTGCATTTTTCTGTATCGTCCCTGCCGTCTTTGGCTTTCTTACATATCAAAACACGGTCCTGCAACTTTGTGATGACTCCCACATGAGGCTACTAAACTTTTGTGGATGACAGAAGCAGTCACTTCTTCCCTCCAGAGAAACACACTGCTTATGGTTGCCCATTCCAGTCTGCTTACAATGATGTGTCACCGATGTCCACCAGCTTACTGGCAAGCCGGAACATTTGCTGCTACAATGAGCTACCTATGGGAAGCAGCAACACCATTTGGTGGCTGTATACTACGATAGTCTAACTTCTTGCGCACATGCCACACATTTGAAACTGCTACTTTGGAGAAGTTATAAGGGGAGTGCCAATCAATATTGAACAATTTAAATACATAGATTTCAACCGCACTGCCGAGTGTTCAGGATGCATTTGGCATGAATATTTAACCGCGTTTTGTCAACAAATCCTTCACATTTTCTAAGTTAAAATATTATTCACGTCTCCGTGACATTCTCGTTCTTTAGAGACCTCATTTATAAAGTTTGGTTGCGTGTGAGAGTCACAAAACTCTTCTACACTACTCAAAAAAAAAAAGGAAACGGTTATGATCCAGTTCGATTTTCTTTTTTGTTCGTTAATAAAACGTGAAAATAGAAAGTGGATTTTAGTGCGGTTTTCCCCATTGTTTACTTCCATTTTACCCTATATAAAGATGACAATAATATTTGGCAAAAACTCTTTGTATTTTCGAGAAAGTGTTTTTCGTCGAGAAAGAGATGTGAACTTTGTACTCGACCACATTTTGAGGTTGTTTCTTTAAATGAAAGGTAGGTGGGTTATCACATGCTCTTATTAAAAGGCTTTGTAGTATAAACTCTAAATTTTAATAACATCTTAAAACTAATAGAATTAACGCTAATCTGTGATCATTTGTCATTTTGACTAAAGGCAGGATCAAGCCCTATTTGTGTATTTTATTTCTTTGAAAGTATATTAGGCAGCATGCCCCATTATCCATGTTTACCTAACACATAGCTTTTGCGGGGTTTTATAGTGCCTGTATATGTCTATTTTAGATATAATTGCCTACTCAAGTTTTAAGAGCCTGTAAGTACATATATTTTAAATTTTTGAATGTTTTATTATTTTTTTTTGTTCTTTATATTTTGATTTTTAGAATCAATTTTGAGAAATCACTGTAGAGAGTTGTTTACCCAACCAGTAACAACCGCGTAAAATCTGACAGGGCGTTCTCCGATCGAGAACCTCCATGACCTGCGTGTTCCTGCCTGTGACGCGGCGCATGGAGACGTACGTGCATTTGGCACTGTGCAGGATAAGTTTATCTATTTCGCCGAAGCGCATGAGAGCGCATCAGAAAACAGGAAATTTCTCTCGTCTTTCCAATCTTCGCTATCATTAGTGAGCTATCTGCTCCTCACCAAGTACACAACTACTTCTATTCTTCACGTCTCCGTGACATTCTCGTTCTTTAGAGACCTCATTTATAAAGTTTGGTTGCGTGTGAGAGTCACAAAAGTCTTCTACACTACTCAAAAAAAGGAAACGGTTATGATCCAGTTCGAGTCTGTGATGACTTAAAGATTAGCTTTCTCGGCATCTTTCGCTTTTAGAAGGTAGAATTGAACAAGATGGACGGAGTTTTCTTCGATTTGTATTGTTTTTGAAGTCTGGTACTCGTCATTTCAGTAAATTTGCTGTTCCTGTCAGGTACGTTTGTGACAATGCCAAAAGAAAAAGTATCAAGAAGTTGCATTGATAAAGAGTGGATTCGTGGAGAAGAAGGTTTCACGACAGACGGAAATGTATTTTTTGTCAGTGTTCTGAATAAGTGGTAAACGGTGCCAAAAATATCAAACTTTACAAAATAAAAACACTGCAATTCATGGAAAACAAATGTGAAAAGTGAGAAAACTATTCAACCCTTTCGTCAGCGAGTGCAGTCAGAATATGAAGACCAGAAAGAGTGACTTGTGCCGTGCACTGATAGCCGCGAACAATCAATTTTTAAAACTTGAAAATCCAACATGTAAGAGGTTCTTGGTAAAATACGGAAACTAAATTCCACTAGACTCAACTCTTAGGATATATTATCAAACTTTGCAATATCCTTTGGGAATCTACTTATAACAAATCTGATTAGATTTAAGAGAATTGTGTTCATCCTTTACGTACGTAATACGTCTAAATTTGAATATAAACTATTATAATTTGCATATTGAGGGAGATTTCGGGCCTCTTGTAAATCATAATAGCTATTTCTCTGCCTGTATTTTAAACTTTTACATCATATTTGCCTGCCTATTTTCAACTCTAATGTCCATTTACATGCCTATTTTTAAGTTTGAAATGCCTATTTGATTGCCTACTTTCGAGTTTTTAGTACCCACATATCCGAGCTCTAATTACGTTTCCAAGACCTATTGCATTGTGTAGTTGGAATGTAGTTGGTCTTGGCAGTTTTGTTGTGCGCGTTGCCATTGATCTATCAAAAGCAATTGACGTTTCGCAAGGAAATAGCAATATAATAATAGTTATGTAATTCTATTTTTCTTCCCATTATATAATTCTCTCATTTGATGGCTGGAATCCATTGCATAATGATAACCATTACGATACAGATTTCATTACGATACAGATTCTTGACTAATCACAGAGAAGTTAACAAACCAAGTATTGGCATTTCATTAATCATTGAGAGTCGTTGTAGTAAATGTTTCATTCGAGTGTGTATATTAAAATTGCATTTAATATTATATTATGCTCTTCATTTTTAATTCTTTTTATTATTAAAAATATTTAAAATAAATTGTATCGTAATTTTACTTTGATCATTTTTGACTAGCGCAGTGGCAGTTACTGGAGAGAACAATTAAGTGACGTTAAGATCTGAACGCAAGTCATTTTGTGTTATATGTTGCTGCTGTGTAGTTGTTCTTGAAAACCGGCAAATTTTTAGTTTAAAATGTCTAGTGAATTGTGGTTATTTCTGGTGGTGTCGACGTTTCCAGAAATAAGAGAAAATGTGAAAATGGTGACGTCGGTATATTTTTGTACTCCCTCGCAGGCGACCTGGTAAAACAAAGACATCTGCGAGGTATAGGGTAGAGAGGTGTCCGCTATGTGGCCTCGGCTGAATCCTGCATGTCGACTGCCACGAAACCACGAATGGAGAAATTTAACTTATAAAAGTTACCATATGTCGTAGAAAAAGTACCGTATGAAACTCGATGTAATGGTTATTAATACGCTCGTGTTAAGTTTACGATTCTCGCTCGTTCCTCGCTCGTATCGTAATATCACACTCGAGTATTAATACCCATCATTATATCATCGTTTCATGATGTCCTATTTTACCACAATTTCTATCCGAATTAACATATCTCAGTCATCATTTTTGTAAAACTCGTTACAAATCGTACAAAATTTGGTGCAAAAACTAAATATTTTCAATGAAATAATAACACAAATTTGACCATTACAACTGCTTTTCATACACGTAAATCATGTCCTAACAATAAGACGTAATTCAGAGAAATTAGCTCAGGATTCATTGTTGCCGAGCCATTGTTACACTCCAATCTAATATTCCCTGAAGGATAGCAATTTTTATTTCCTATATTTCAATTAGGTTTTGAATTATTTCTAAAGATTAATAATTTGTAAATTTATAACAAAAGCTCCAATGTAATAAACGAACAAAGAAATATGAAGTAATAAATAAATTCTAACTTACGAAGTATCGAACTGTGTGTAATTACTTTCATGAAGCGCAATAAATTCGTAGAGGGTGACTATATTTGTCTCCAAATTGCAAAAAAATACTCATGTCTTCAAAAACTTCAACACGATCTTATTTGAAGATCTGTTTTGATGAGCACATTTCATTCCGATAAAATGTATCTTCACAATAGCAGATGCAGGTAGACGCCGAAAAGTTTTTAATATTTTTTAATTTTTGGAAAGTCAGACATTTAGACGAACATGATACCTGCACTATTCTCTTAAGCGTCTTTTACGCTAAGGTCAAAATTTAATTTAAAAAATTGTACCATTTTTAAGAAAAAATTGTCTAAAGAAAATAAAAATTGCCTATTATTTGACCACAAATTTCGCAAAACATACTCATGCTTTTGAAAAATTGAACATGACATTATTTTTATATCTATTTTCATGAACACATTTCATTAAGAAAAATTATTATCTTCATAACTCTAGTTAAAGGAAGACGCTGAAAAATTTTTGAATTTTTTCGATTTTCGAAAAATCAGGGTTTTTAACGAAAATCAGACCTGCACCATTCTCTTAAACGTCCTTCACACTACGGACGGACAAACGTTTTGACATCATTCGATTTTTTATATCAGTTACCCACAAAACAGATTTTGGCTACACCATGTGTTAGAGGATTGTTTCCCTAAATTTAGCAATTGTATTCATCCACTTTTTCGTTACCAGGCCCTGTAACAATAATTTTTCTGCAGAAAATTAACCGTTTTTTCGCGCAGTATTACATAACTTCCTCTCTACAGCGTTAGCGTTAGAAAGTAAAAATTCAGCGATTCATTGCGTTTTTAAGTTAAGATGGTTAGCAGAAATCCCTCTTATATTTCACTACAACATACATTGATCCATCTGCTAAATATAAAACGTTCTAATTACATTTTCAGTAACTCGTTTAAATCAATGTTCACTGTGAGTAGTGACTGAATAGTTTTAGAAATTATAAATCTCCCTAATTTCATTAATCTTAGAGAAAAAGCACAGAACGACAAGAAACAATATTTAATTATTTTTACGGTAAATATGTTGTACTTTTCTATTGTAACTATATTTTACTTTTCTTCCTTTAGTATGATGTAATCGCGGGGGCTCAGCTAGTCTGTATTTTAAGAAGGGAAGAAAGCAACCCGCAACGCAAGGCAATGCTACGCAAGGCGTAGCCGGACGGGGCGCTGCTTGGGGCGATAGGGACCGTGATTGAGGCGTGGGCGCGTACGTCCCGAGAGGAAAAGCACAAAAGCAAGGCAGAAGGAAGTTGCCGCAGCGGAGCGGGGCGGGCGGAGGAGGCGGGGAGGCGTGTCGGTGTGGAGAAGGTGGGACATTGTGGAGGAGACGGGGCTGTGTGGCGGGGAAGGAGGCGGTGCGGAGGTGGCAGAGTGGATGTAGCGGGGCAGAGAAGGCGGGGCGGTGTGGGGGAGTTGGGGTGGGTCGGAGGGGGCGAGGAGATGTGGCCGGGAGGAGGGGGCGGGGCGTTAGCCACAGGGCGGTGGTACAGGGCGGAGAAGACGAGGTTACATGGCGGGGCGGAGGAGGCGGGGATATATGAGTGTGTGGAGTAGGCGGGGATGTGTGACAGGGTGGAGTCGGGGTGGGGTGGAGGAGGCGGGGCAGAGGGATGGGGGGCAGAAATGACAGGGAGGAGGAGGCGGGGCTTTGTGACGGGGCACAGGAGGCGGGGCTTTGTGACGGGGCACAGGAGGCGGGGATGTGTGAGAGAGTGGAGTAGGCTGGGATGTGTGAGAGAGTGGAGTAGGCAGGGATGTGTGAGAGAGTGGAGTAGGCTGGGATGTGTGAGAGAGTGGAGTAGGCAGGGATGTGTGAGAGAGTGGAGTAGGCTGGGATGTGTGAGAGAGTGGAGTAGGCTGGGATGTGTGAGAGAGTGGAGTAGGCTGGGATGTGTGAGAGAGTGGAGTAGGCTGGGATGTGTGAGAGAGTGGAGTAGGCTGGGATGTGTGAGAGAGTGGAGTAGGCTGCGATGTGTGAGAGAGTGGAGTAGGCTGGGATGTGGGAGAGAGTGGAGTAGGCTGGGATGTGGGAGAGAGTGGAGTAGGCTGGGATGTGTGGTGGGACGAATGAGGCGGGGATGTGACAGAGTGGAGGAGGCGGGGCTGGGGTTGGGAGAAGGTGTCTGTGCGGACGAGGCAGAGCGGTGTGTTGGTGGAGGAAGCTGAGCAGCGCGGCGGGGCGGAGGTGGTGTTGAAGAGGTGGCTGTGTGGAGGAGGTGGGGTTTGTAGCAGGGCGCAGGAGAGGCGGAGTGGAGTAGGCGGAGCGGAGTAGGCGGGACTGTGTGACGGGGCGGAAGAGGCAAACTGACCGGAGCGGGGCGAGGCGGGGTACAGTGGGGTGTGATGGGAGGTGGGAAATTAAATGAAATATACTTCCAATTTACATAAGAAATAGAAATCATTGCTTATACACGAGAAACGTCGGGTACTTCTGGCATCTTATTAATTATTAAGTAGTTAGATCCGCGTTAGAATTCATCCCTTTGTAATTCATTATTTTAAAAGTGAAAACAGCTGTAAATTTGACAGGGTAGACTCCAACTGTGCGTTTTACCATTTACGGCCGTTTATGCGCGTGGGTAAACCGTTAGAGTGCAGCTAACCAATTATTTAAGACATTCTTGTATCCATGCGATTAAATTGCATAGCATCAAAAATGGCAAATTTAATTGCACATAGATTTCGAGATACTGCAAGTTTTTGACCACCTCTGTTGTTGGAGTACAATGACGAACGGAGATAAGCTAAAACACGCATAAAATGTCCTATTTTTATTACGAACAACAAATTGTACCTGGAGACCGGCTGGGTTTAGCTTTGTCGCTGCTTCTGCAGGGACCGGGTGGTCGTAGGATCCGGGTATCCCGATTGTGGTGGATTTTCGAAATTATTTATACAGTTCGAATTCAGACGCTGTCTGGAGGAGAATGCTAGCGGACGGCTCTTCTGACGGGTACTTCTGTGATATTTGTTCAATACTAGGCGAATATCAGAGCGGCACTGAGAAACGGACCACATCCCTCGCGCGATCTTTTGTTCCTCTTTTTAATTCTATCCACTCCCCTCACTTTCACACACACAAGCACATATACTGTGCATGTATGTTTATGTGGGTGTAAGAAAGGGGTGAGGATAAAACAAAAATGTGAAAGGAAAGATCGAGCGCGGACTGTGCCCCATTTGTTAGGGACTGCTCCTGTATTCGCTTTATATTAAACGGAGAAACCACGGAAAACTACAGATCAGAGCAGTCGGCTGCTAGAATTGTCCTCCAGTCAGAGGCACTGCACTGACATCAGTTGCAGCCCTAAGCTACCTCACCCGGTATTTTGTTCATGATGATTGATAGATTGTTAGTGATTCCAGTCTCGCCAACTGCAAAGGACAATCTTCCCGTAAGTGTAGTGCATGTTTTCGTCGGGAAGTGGCAGTGACCTCCCCCCCGCTGGATGACGAGGCCCAGCGCCGAACTACCGTCGGCCAGTAGAATTTTCCCAACCAGGTATTTCCCATCAGCGGGGGTACCACCCAAGCCAGTACAGGCTGTAAGTTCCCGGCCAGTCTTCCGGTATGTGTGGTAGTGTGGCGCATGTTAGTGTGTGTGTGTGTGTGTAAGTAAGGTGTGTCGATAGGACAAGGAAGGGGAAGGAAAGAATGCGCGGTCCGTGGTCTGTTTGTTAGGGTACTTCTCCGGCATTCGCCGGAAGGTGATCGGAGAAACCACGGAATAATACCGATCAGAGCAGCCGGCGCCTAGAATTCTCCTCCAGACAGCGACTGAATTCGACCTGACAAGCTAGTATCGAAAATCCTGCCATCATCAGGACTCGAACCTTGGACCTCCAGTTGAGAGGCACTACAGTGACATCAGTTGAAGCCCTGAACCACCTCGGCCGGTATTATGTTGAAGGGCGCGTGCGTTTTCGGTCGGAGCAGACCACTGTACAGCGGCGCTGCGCGGTGGTGGGGCGCCGCCGTGCGCGGAGTGGGGGGCCCGGTCGTGCCGGCGCGCGGGAGGGAGGGGAGCAGCCGGCGCCAAGGCCGACCCCACTGACCGTGGAGCGCTCTCCCTCTCTTCCCCTCTCCGCCACGCGCGCGCGCGCGCACCCCCCTCCCTGCGACCCGCCCGCCCCTCCCCCCAGCGCAGCGCTCGGCTGCATCCGCGGCGCAGCTTCCGTGCGGAGAGAGGCGGTTCCGGCTTCCCGCGCGCCCCGCCGCGCCGCGCCGCGCCGCGCCACGGCGGCGGCGGGCGACGCGCTGCGACGCGCTGCTCGCCCCCGGCGCGCTCACAATACTCAGGTTGAATCTGTTTTCACAAATTTATACGATTCACTCCTCAAACATTTTTATATAGATTAGATTAGTAAGATTGTTTATATTCCCAAAACATACCTAAAAACATACCCATTTATTGATGATACCATGGTTCCCTTCCTTGGTTACAAATTATTTATGTAATAAATTATTTTGTCTTGGAATTGTCAATGTGTGTGATTTAAAATGAATATAAGGTAAGCTCCATATGTTTATTTTGAAGAGAAAAAAAATCAAAATTGTTTTAAAAAATTCTTTTCAGTTAATCAAATTTCATTAATTTGTATTCTTCTAGCCTGATGATGAGGTAAAGAAACCTTGAAACTGTTGCTACTTGATGTATTTACATTAAAGTTTATATTTATTAAAAAATAAGTCTGTTTCCATCATAATTGGACCAAGTTAAATACAATTTAATGAGTTAAAGGTTTGTTTCCGAGTATGAGCCCCGGTGTGCCCTCCGCTCCCTGCTTCGTCTACCAGGGACAAATTGTCCAAGGCCAAAGGCCAAGCCCACCTCGCGACCCGAGGGCTTATATTTCGCCAGACGTCGACAGCGAATGTCGACAGCAGTCAGAGCACGCCGTCTCTGCCAGTGCCCGCGGTGCCTCGCAGGCGCCCGCGCGCCCGCCCGCGGGCAGCTAACACGCAACACGCACCGTGCTGGATACTCGGATTGACTTGAGATTTTACCAGCTTGTTCAGCACCTTTCAAAACCTATATATACAAATTTTTACGTGCTATGAAGCATTGCAAGTAGTGAAGTCGTAGGCTTCCGCGGCCGGAGTCATGTGGATGATCTTGGCTGTCCGGGTGACGCCGCGTCGAAGTCTGTGTTGCCGACGTTTCGACCATCTTATCGTGGTCTTCCTCAGGGCTGGTATGCGCCGGGATGGTCAGCGCTCGGGTTTATATCTTATTTGGGGCCGAATACGATTGGCTGAAACAGTCGGCCAATCGGGAGGCCGCACTTCAACGTCGGGAGAGGGTCAGGTCAGGTGGCGCATTGCAAGTAGTGTTTTTGCGATAATTAGAATTGGGACCTTTCTTGACATTACCGACCGTTGAAGGGCGGAAACGCTGCTCGCCGCTGGTTCTGCGGACGTTACTCATACACCGCGCCTGCACTATCGGCCTGTCGGCAAGGTCTCAGTTACTTGGAGGGCAGGCGGGGTGACAAAAACGGGTGTTAACTTTGCAGGTTCAGATGGAACGAACGCGCTTGGAAATCTGGCACCGGCTGATAGTCGCCGCGTAACGTTCCTAGCGCTGCCGAAGCAACGGCTCGCCCGCTGCGGGAAGCGCGAAGGTCACGAAAGGTCCTGATACAAAATGCCTATAAAACGCTATTTATAATATTCCACAGCACTTCAAAATTTGCGTATATAGGTTTTGCATGGTGTTCTATCAGCTGGTGAAATTTCATGTCAATCCGAGTATCCAGCACGGTGAGTGTTCCGTGTCAGATGGCTCGGGAAACATCGATGATTTCAAATCAGTGTTGTCAAGGTCGATGCCACGAGCGGGAGTCCGTGGCACGAGTGCCGCGACGAAATCGCCCCTCCACACAGTTCGTCACCCCGCCACCAGACACAACGCCATCCCTATTGTAAAACGGCGGGGTTACTAACAGTTCCCTTTCCCGACGCTAGTTGCGCAGAGAAGCTCGTGACATGGCACGGTGCCACGACGCGTGCCACATCCACCAGTAGAAGACCTTGACACCACTGTTTTAAAACGTCGTTATTTCCTATCCGAAACATCACTATATTACAGGGGCGAATCGGGAAACGAATTTTGGGAGGGGACATTTTTTTATTCAAAATGTTTTGGTCGCAAGTGTCATATTACAGATTATGTAGAATGACGCAGGCTAAACTCAGCTCGTGATGCGATACATTGTTATTTGTTTTAATGTTTATACGAAAATATTTTTGCTTGAAAGTTTCGTGACATATTAAAATTAATAGTTACTGAAACATTTTGGGAGGGGAAATTTCCCTCATTTCCCTCCCCGTGGATCCGCGCCTGACTATATTAACATGGATGTTTTGTTTTCTATCTGTTTTACAAATCGATATATTTTTCCAGAAACATCCATGTTTTAGGAAAAAAAAGAGTGTTATTTTTTCGATAGTTATGTACGTGGTAATGTCTAATGCAGGCTGTTCCAACTCGGGCTCTCGCGGGCACGGGCGCCCACGGGCGTGCCCGCTTGCAGTCGTGGACCGCCGAGGAGGAGCTGGTAGAGGGGACAGAGCTCTTATCACGTTCGCTTTGCTTTTCGTGGAAGTAACATGAGTAGTGCGACGACTGGCAGAGGAAGTCACAACCCCTTTTTTCTGTCGCACCGGATATCATGCCGATGTAGGTGGAGATAATTGATTTGCAGAACTTGCTACTTCTAAAAGACATATAGGAATATTTGAATACCCTTAATTTGTCAAAATGGTATCAGAATTTACATGTGAAAGTCTTCTCCGAGCTTCATAAAATGCAGCGAAGATTACATCTATGTTTAGGTCGACATATTGTTGTTACCAGCTTTTCTGTGTAATGAAAATAATAAAAAACAAAGAAAGAACCCAACTTCAGAACAAGACATTGAAGAGCGTTCTACCGCAACTGTCCAAGGACTGTCACTACATATTGCTTCACTTGCGAAGAAAACGTCTAAAATTAATTCCATAGAATATTGTTGCTGAACTGAATCGAATTCTGCGTTTCCTCTTAACCCTTAGTTACTCGCCCTAGGTTTTGTCACACAAGTACCCGCGAGGTGTACTTTGTACGCCAAGCTTATTTTGTTAGGAAAATGAACTCTGTGACGCCTGAATAATATTTTGATATAATTGTTATTTAGTTTTATTTGGAATACATGCGTATTACAATTTTTCTTAAATAATAATGATTATAAATAAAGCATGTTAGGCTTCAGAACAATTTTTGCATTTGAAGAACATGTTCGTTGCATGTAAATTTGTTACACTAGTTAGTAGTAAGTGCAGTAATAATTGCAGTAGTGCGTTTTTTTGTTCTTCCCCAAATGTGACAGTGATTTCTTAATTTTGTTGGTAATTATTCTTGATCATCACGACTTCCAGTTTTTGTAAATTTGCTGAAAACCTGTGTTTTATTCCACTTCGTAACCTTGTCTTTGACAATGAAAACATCTATATACTTTAAATCGCTGCTTGAATAATCATTAGCAAAATAAAGCTCAGAACACGTGTCATGTTCAGTCTCGGCCACGACTTTTTCCCCAGAAACACTTGCAGCATCGCAAATCTCGTCTTATGACGATTTTCCATGTAATAATTCTTTTGTAATATGTAATAATTATTTTCCGATAAATTATTTATCTCTATTGTTCCTAAGGTAAAACAATTACGTCTTCAAATAAAAAAAAACTGTGGTAATTAAAAGAAAATGAAAACTCACATTGGTACCCGAGCGGCATAGAAAGTACGGCAACGAACGCTTTCCAACGGAAATACATTCGTATAGCCAATACACTAAATCCTAGGCAACTGAGTATCCAGGAGGATGTAGCTGAATGCCTTCTGCGAAGTTAGGTCAAATGTCAGAACGCGCGCTGATGTTATCTGACACCTACGGCGATAACAGTTCCAGTGGCGTACAAAGTGCGCCAGCGCGTGTAACTAAGGGTTAAAGGTTTGTTTATCATATTAAGTCTGTATATATTTAAATCATTAAATTGTATTTAACTTGGTCCAATTATGATGAAAACAGACTTATTTTTTAATAAATATAAACTTTAATGTAAATACATCAAGTAGCAACAGTTTCAAGGTTTCTTTACCTCATCATCAGGCTAGAAGAATACAAATTAATGAAATTTGATTAACTGAAAATAATTTTTTAAAACAATTTTGATTTTTTTTCCCTTCAAAATAAACATATGGAGCTTACCTTATATTCATTTCAAATCACAAACATTGACAATTCCAAGACAAAATAATTTATTACATAAATAATTTGTAACCAAGGAAGGGAACCATGTGCGGATTTTAAGAAAAAATTCTTTAAACCATAAAAACCCGGCGGGCCGTACAAATGCCCTCGGCGGGCCGCACGTGGCCCGCGGGCCGTAGTTTGAGGACCCCTGTCTTAAGTAATTGACGCGCTTTGAAACAAAATAACCAAGGAGTAGTTCAGCATAGCCAGCATATTCTCGGAAGTGAAGTCACGTCCCTTGCAACTCACCGTATCCACTCAATGATACCATAAAATAAAAAGAAAGAACCACTAAGAAAAATTACGATTTTTGAATCTTAAGGAACCTTATGAAACAAAATCCTCTTGAGCTACTACAAGATAAAGAATTACCCGCAGACCTTAATCGAACACATTTAAAACGAAATCATTAGAATTTCGTAGATTACGATAAACGGAAAATAGCAGACATCCATATAACCTGAAACACACAGTATGCTGCAAAACACATTACCATGGGGTAAGAAACAATCTTTTCTAGACAGCGTTAATTTTTAAGCATGAATTATTTTGAAGCATTTGTCTTCTCATATTTCCAAAACTCGGGAGGCAATCAGAAAACTGAATCCTCCTTATGAGGACTGTATCAATTATTAAATTGATAAGAAGTAAAAACATTTACTGAACTTCGACATTTCTTTAATAAACTGATTCTTAACTCATTTGAAGTCGCTCTGTGCCTATGCTCAACCAATTCCACCGGGGGACCTAGGAGACTGTCCGATAGGTGGCGTTGGTTGAATACTGCATTCCAATAGCCATGTAACAGTTCAAAGTAACAGTTTAAATTATAATAGTTATCATTAGTTATAGAAAAAATACTGTATGAAATTCGATGTAACGGGTATTAATATAACCGTATGAAGTTTATAATACTCGCTCGTTCCTCGCTCTTATCGTAATATCACTTCACACTCGTGAATTAATTCCCATCATAACTTCTTCGTTTCATAATATGCTGTTGTGCAATTCACTTATTTCTTCCTCTTAATCCCAGGATGCATGTGCAGGGTTTCCGAGACTCCAACTTATCTTATTTCGCTTTTACTCTGCACAACTGCATTTCTGAGAATTTGCCCTCCGTGTAATATACTTTTTATCTTTCTACTTCCGTTTTAGACACTGGCAAAGGAAAATTTATTTAGGTAGATCCCGAAATTGAATGTTTTACGGCAGTGCACATGCAGAACTTTCAAGGTCCTGTTAATAGTTTTTTAAATAAATCATCATTTCTTTAACAGTAAGAGTTGTTTTTTTTAAATTATTGAGAAATGAAGTTATTAAGAGTGAAGATAATTTTATGTGCATTTTTCAAGAACGTATGAAGTAGGGCCTCAGAGTCCCTGCATAAGCATTCATAGTCTCCCAGGTCCATGCATCCTAGGGTTAGGAAATGTGCACGAGACACCACTGATGAATAGGAATTTCAAATGTTTACCCTACCTCTACAAGCCTTGCTATTATACGCGCACGTTTTCTTGAGCCCTGGAATACCTACCCCCACTCCTTTGCCAACATTAGTTGAATTAAGAATAAATGATAGAAACGAGCGTTGCGGACAAAATCTGATTACCAGAAATGTTTGTTCCCGTGAAATAGAAACTATTTTGCATCAAAAACGAACTACAAATTTGATATAAAATTATTTTTGTAAAAATCATCAAACTCTCACTCCTCCCGCAACTAGCGAAGCGAGGGCTCAAGAAAACGTGCGCGGATAATACCTTCTCGGGTCTAAAAGAATCAGTTTCATATTTGCATCATGAGTTACCAGCCTTCCACGTAAATTTGCAATATCTGTGGCGGCATCAGGGAGACTTTTTGCCTATTTTCTCCTAAATTAACCCATACCTTGATTTTAAAAAAATATACTCATCCATTTCAAGTTGAAGCATTATCTGCAAAATGCAGAACAATCGAAACCGAAGACCGGAAGTTGATTGGAAAACGTAAAACGGAAGCCGATTTTACCTCCTTATTTTTTTATATAAATAATTAAATAAATAGTCATTGATATAAATAATTTTATTATTGATCTTTAAAAAAAATTAACATTAATTCTCCCTTATTCGTCTGCTTTCGTTAACATATGTTAATTAACGCAACGTGACAGACTAAATTATAAAACTCTTCTATAATAGACCAACATTGCACCCTCTAAGACGCCCTTTGTTTAAACCTACTTACAAACTGGAAACAAGGGAATGAATCGGCATATTAAAATCTTGGCCTCTTTACTTGTACAAATGTGTTGAAATAAATAATTCAGCTTTGAGATGCGATAAATAAATAATATTTGCTAACAATTTTATTAATTTCAAATTTAGCAAAAAAGACTTGATTTCAAAGCACATATGATCATCCTCCCTATATAGTATTTGAGTAAACTCCTCGTGTGCGTGCGTGGAGAAAATACGGTTCCGTGCCTCACGGTTTGACCACTTCCGGTGCATCAGTCAAGACATTTAACGCGTTTCGGTCTCCTGAAGGGGAACTGATATTTGTTTTCGGGTCTGGCCGGAAGATTAAAATAAATTTCCAAAAACTTGCTTTTGCGTGTTTTGGTGCTGCCTTATTCGTGAGTATGCCGGGAATTCAACCATTGCTACCTAAATAGATCTATGTAGGTGGCGTTGATTAAACTCCGCTATCCAAAGACTTTTTTTCGCTCAATACCCCATTATTTTCTTTCACGACGTTGGCGACACTAATGTCGACATATTTACGTGAACAATTGAAATTAACTTGAAAAAGTGACGTTTCAATTTTAAATTATATCTGTAGTCCTAATACCGTATTTAAAAAAAATAATTTGCGAAATCTGCGAACAGTATTGCCTTGGAACGTATTAAATTTGAAGAATTTCAAGTGAATACGGAGAAAACAAAACTGTCAGTAAAGTTAGAGAATGAATAAACTATGTTCTATGTCTTCTCACTTTTACGTTCGTAAGTGTACAAATAACGATACCCATACAAATACCAATTTTCAAATGAATGTGACCCACAACTTATACACATTCAACTTAACTATTACCGTATTAACATAAACATAAAAAGCAGTAGTCTTTTAATATTTATTTAGATTCGCATACAAAACGATTAATAGAGCAACTACAAAGGTGGAAGTGAGCACAAATAAGACTGGGTTTGAGGAGTTTTAATCTCTTCAAAAATTATGGGGGGGAAATGTGGAAGTGTTAAGCAAATCCGGGAAAGAATTTACGTAATCATTTACAACTACATTTAATGTAGTTGCAGATGATTTTGCAGAAGAATTTTCGAGCTAATTGAGAATGATCTTATATTAGAATTAGAGAATAACATAGAAGAAATCGTAAGCAAAAATCGTAAAAAGTGTAGCTTGACTAAATTTTAACTATTCGCATCTTCAACACCTTCAAGAATTTCTTACGACAATTATAAATTTTAAATTGCAATATTACAACTTCATATTCCATATGAAGGTAACACATAAGGACATTGGATGTTGGAAATTTTTGAAGGCGAGTATAACATTATCAGCTACTAAGATTCATTGGTGAGTCCAATTCCAGATACTGTAAGATCATATTTGAACAAAGTTACGCTTGAACGTAATGAAGTATGAAATAAATTTTTGACACATGAAGATACTTTTAAAATAGTTTACAGCGTCGACGACGCCACATTCAGCTAGTTTTCTTTGTAATTCAAATACTATATCAATCTAGTTGATGAGAACATTTGTGGAGACTGTAATTAGCGACAATTGGCTAATTTTGCATTGTATTGATTGATCTTGGGTTGGTTCCTAAAAGCAAACTTCTCCTAAACAATAGAAGTGAAATAAAAGATAACATGAACGAGAAATCTGATGTGATTATGCTATATTTGTGTGTGACGATATTAGTTACGAAATAACCAATGATCTTCCAATGGATCTGATTTGGAGTTCCTGTTTGTCAGTTGTTGGTGATCATCACGTACATGCTGCGATCTTTTATTGGCTCTTCAATATGGCAATGTCAGGAATGGAGGAATCACTTTCAGAATTCGCAGATTAATACATCAGAATAGTATTGTTACGGGGGAGTTTAATTTCCACTTAGAAATTCCCAACATAAAATCTGGCACTCTCTTTGTTCAAACTTTCAATTCAAATAATTTACTAATATTAAACTTGAATCTCACACGTTACACATCTAAAACGGAATTGTGGATTGATGGCCAGATTGTTTTGGATATTTCAAAAATATTATGGCACGGTAACTTCTAGCTTTGGGTATTTCAAACCATGATCTATTACTTGTAGTATACTCAACTAAATGCTCTAAATACAAATCATTTTCTCTATTAAATAAATCTCGATCGTGCACCACTTCAGTAGTAGACTTGGCGCAAGTTTTAGCAACGGAACTCGTTGGAAACAAAATTATTGTTTTGTAATGGAATCATCCGGACATTTTTAATAAACATGTTCTGTGGAAAACTCAAGTCACGCAATTTCCTGTAGTGTTAAAAGTTCCATGAAAGCCATTTTAAAGTTAATAACACTGATGAAAATGAAAAGAAGAAACGAAAAATACGTATCATGCACAGCAACAAGTCCGGAACGCTCTGATTCATTATTATCATCATCATTATCTTTTCAAATCAAATTTCAATACCAAACTTAGAGAGAATATGCTGGAAAACTTAAGAATCGGCGGAAGGAAATGAAAAGATGGTATAGATTATTAGAATGATTATTCCATATTCCAATATGATACACTCTACCAATAAATAAAATTCAAAACGGAAACAAGAAGACTGATTGTTACCGAGCTTGACAACTGATAAGGACATTAGTTTCGTAAGTGTGTTTCGTATTGTAACCGCTTTCTCTACTTGGTTACAAAAGTAAATCTTTAATTTCCTTATTCCGTGACAAGCTTCTGCACCGTCACGCAAACCTGGGATTATTTCCAATGAAAGGTAAAATTCCCTGTCAGGGGTGGGTTCGTCATGGTTCAACTAATTACCAATTAGCAAGTAAACACAGTTCATTAGTTTGAAACAATATTGAACGTATATTCTAATGAATGAAATATGATCTACAACTGTATTTACAAATTTTACCTATGTTCTCAATATTTTTCCCATTAAATCCTGGTAGCTACCTTTCCTACCTAAACTGCAGTTATGATTTTCTAATGTAATCTTAACTTTGATCCCTTGTTTTCTAATAATAACTTATACACACAGAGATACACTTTACATAACAAAAATCACTAATAAAACACACAAAATACAATTCAAATAATGATCCTGAAAAAGAAATACATGCACACACAATGTTCCAAATTTTTTAACACCTTTGAATCAATTAATAATATAACACTTAATTCTTACAATTGAAATTTGGCTCATCCTTAGCCTTTCAGTATAAAAAAAATTTCGTTTAACAAAGTCTTTAGTCCTTCAAATGCTATTATGAAATAAATAATCGGACGGCTTTCCTCCCATTCAGTATTTCATACAGCTCACTTTTGCTAAGTGTTATTTATACTCTTAAATCAATTATACGTGAATTCAGTAAAATAGTTTTACGTAAGAACACAATTTTTACATTATTCACAAGAAATATCTGAATCTGATTCTAATTACGACTTTATGAGAAAAAGAAGTGACTCGACTAATTACCAAGACAACTGTTCTGTGAAATTCTAATTTGAAATTTCGTGAAAGTTCTTTCGGTATTTGTTTAACTCACGACCGGTGACCTCCCGAAGAATACTCTGCGCCGCGTAGCCGGCTGCAAAACGGCGTCCACGCCTCCAAGGTTGCTGGATTTCTGCACCGCTCCGTGTTGCCTGCCGCGTTGAAAAGTGGGATGCCTCCGAACGCCGTCTCTCATTGCTTAGCGACGTTTTACCATCGATCACTCCAAGATGATGGTCGCATAAGAATGCAAGTTGAGAGCTTCCAATTATGACTTCGTAATCGTAATGAGCCAAACTAGTTGTAATATCAGAGTTCTTATAATTCTTGAGATTCAATAAGTACATTTCAAGAATGAGATTTCCGAAAATAATACAGACTTTCTTATACGTCGTAGCCTACTACGTGTCGCTCGTCGTCTACGCCGTGCACAAACAAATTAACTGTTCACCTCGGCGGCTCAAACACGATAAGAAGCGAATTCTTTTGACTGCTCACCTCGGCGACTCAAACTAGAATAGAATGAATTCTCTCGACATCAGTTCATGCCGTTTCCGTTTGTTCCCCAAAAGTTTCTGATTGGTTACTATCAGAGTGCGTTCTGAAATGAATCTCCTGGCTGTCGCCATCTCTACGCCACCAGAGAAACTATTAGTTGATAATATGGTGTCGGGTTTTCTCTTCTATTTTTCTCCTTGGTTTAAAATGTAATCGACAATTAGCGGTTATAGTATGTTTTATTGCAGGAGCTATTCCATACTGGCTTAGGTGGCTCAGGGCATCAATTGACGGCCCTGCAGCGCCTCTGACCAGGAGGATCTAGTATTAGAGTCCCGACGGTGCCACTACCAACATACCCGGGTTTGCCACCACGAACACAGTTTGGTAGGTCGAATCCAACCGCTGTCTGGAGAAGAATTCTAGCGGCCGGCTGCTCTGATCGGTAGTTTCCCATGGTTTCTCCGATCAACACCAGTCCAATGCCTGAGCAGTATCCTAACAAAAGGATCTCAGACCGCGCGTGCTTCCTCCTCATTTTCCTATTCTCACCCCTTAGTGACATAGGCCTAAACGTGCATGTCCTACACTACCTCACATGTCGGGAGATCAATCGTGCGCTTACACCCAACACTCACCATGCCGGATACTCACCTTCTCATGAAATTTCGCCAACTGGTTCTACCCCAAAGCCCACATACCGAAATTTTAACCCTTAGTTTCGGACATGGGAATTCAGTCACACTGGTACCGACGTGGAGTCCCATGGACTCATAACTTATTGTTTCAATTATTACAATATTGATTTGTATTTCGAGTGAAGAACATTGAAATTAACGACAAATGATAAATAAAGAAAACATTAATTAGGATATATTTGTTAATAACTTATCTAATGAGAGAATATCATGTGATTAGGAGTGGTTGAATAAAGTTGTGCAAACTTTTAATTTAACGAATTTATCTTTGTAATAAAAATGTATTGAATATTAAAAATGTATTAATGAAACTTCTATAACTTTAGAACTGAAAGTCAAGTACAAAAATATTTCTACCGCTGCTAGGGTTCGAGTCGTGAATGACGTGTAGGTCGGCGCCGGACCTCACCATTCAGCTGGGTGAAATCAGCGCCACCTCCTGCGATAAACGTATGCTCTACACTAAAGCGAATATTGACCTTAGCAGATGACACGCACGTAAACAGTAATCAATCAGTCAATCCAGCTGTTCGTTATTACCCTTCTCCTAGCACCCGTCCATCCTTCCCCGGTATCCGTTCTCTGCCCGGCCGCTGTGACGTTCCCTCTTCCCGCTCGCTCTGCCTATTCCAGCTGTTCCCATTTTCCTCTTCCCGCTCTCTCTGCATTTTCCAGCTGTTCCCCACTTTCCTCTTCCCGCTCTCTCTGCCTTTTCCAGCTGTTCCCCACTTTCCTCTTCCCGCTCTCTCTGCCTTTTCCAGCTGTTCCCCATATTCTTCTTCCCGCTCACTCTGCCTTTTCCAGCTGTTCCCCACTTTCCTCTTCCCGCTCTCTACGCCTTTTCCAGCTGTTCCCCATATTCCCCTTCCCGCTCTCTCTGCCCTTCCAGCTGTTCCCCATATTCCTCTTCCCGCTCTCTCTGCCTTTCCAGCTGTTCCCCATATTCCTCTTCCCGCTCTCTCTGCCTTTTCCAGCTGTTCCCCACTTTCCTCTTCCCGCTCTCTCTCTGTCTTTTCCAGCTGTTCCTTACTTTCCTCTTCCCACTCTCTCCGCCTTTTCCAGCTGTTCCCCATATTCCTCTTCCCGCTCTCTCTGCCTTTTCCAGCTGTTCCCCATATTCTTCTTCCCGCTCACTCTGCCTTTTCCAGCTGTGCCGCACTTTCCTCTTCCCGCTCTCTCTGCCTTTCCAGCTGTTCCCCACTTTCCTCTTCCCACTCTCTCTCTGTCTTTTCCAGCTGTTCCTTACTTTCCTCTTCCCACTCTCTCCGCCTTTTCCAGCTGTTCCCCATATTCCTCTTCCCGCTCTCTCTGCCTTTTCCAGCTGTTCCCCATATTCTTCTTCCCGCTCACTCTGCCTTTTCCAGCTGTGCCGCACTTTCCTCTTCCCGCTCTCTCTCTGCCTTTCCAGCTGTTCCCCACTTTCCTCTTCCCGCTCTCTCTCTGTCTTTTCCAGCTGTTCCTTACTTTCCTCTTCCCACTCTCTCTGCCTTTCCAGCTGTTCCCCACTTTCCTCTTCCCGCTCTCTCTCTGTCTTTTCCAGCTGTTCCTTACTTTCCTCTTCCCTCTCGCTCCGGCCTTCCGCGCCGCAGTCCGTGGCCCGCGGCCAGAGCGCTCCCTCCCTTTTACGGCCGCTCGTGAAACTGACGCATCCCCCCACCCCATCCAAGCCGCTACGCCTGCTCCGGCGCCTCGTCTAGTTTTGCGTGAGGCTGTCGCTTCGAATCGCCGTCAGACAGACGGTCGCTGGTTGGAGACCCACGCCGGCTTTGCAGAGAAAGAGATCTACAGAGCTGCGTAATCCCCGTTACTGCCCGGTCTTAGAGAGGGCTTTGCGTGTTGGGTGCGAGGTAGCTTTGCTCGTCTTCCGGTTCAAATGCCGATCAGCCTGTTACCAAGCACTTGCAGTCCTTCTATTTCCTCTTTGTGAATAATTTTTTTCCCGTTATCGTCAGATCATCATCATCATCATCATCATCTTTTAGTTAAATATTCATTGTGAAATGTACCAACAATGTCTCGTCGATAGACTATTACGAGATCGTTGATATCATTCACCTTAGGACGATTATAATCGTGACCCGATCCGAATTTATAGTAGAATTTTGGGCGCCAGGAACAGGTTACGTTAATTAAAACCAATGCTTCCACAGCTAATTTAAACAAATGTATAAATATCCGGCTAGCTGGGTCAATTATGGATAATCGCTATCGCCTAGATAGGGATAATCGCTATCGCCGTTATGGATAATCGCTATCGCCTAGATAGCCGATTACTTGATCTGCCAACTATACAGTATGGCGAGGAATCTGAAAGAGAATAATTATCTATTTCTAACTACTTAACAATTGTGATTGACCAGATGAAAATCTTTTCATTTCCAAAAGAAAAAATTCAACAATTTATTTAACAATTTTGACAATTGTTCTAGGTCATGCCCTTTTTAAATAAAACTTTTGTACTGCAGTACTTATCTAACGTCTTGATCGACGATGGTCCGCAGTATCTTCCCACTTGAATGGAGATGATCCCAAGTCCTGCTTCTTTCTTCCAATCTTGCGACGCTGCCGACGCATCCAGCCCTCACTGCCTAGAATATCTACCGGTTCTTACGTAATATTTAGAGTTCATAGTCCTCCCCAACTAGTGGTAAAATATTTAAAGTCCAACACTGCAATATAAAAAAACTTTCCAAGTCCTACGCGAATTCACTTCTGCTCATTAACTTTCAGAGTCCGAAAAACTATTGAGTCTTACTCAAAACTTACAAGTCCCACTCCCCTTATGTTATGATCTCGCGAGCGATCTGTACTACTCGACGACCAATATCAGACTGTCTTGTTCTCCGCCATTTTTCCGGCCTCAACGCTTCGGTATCCGTCCTTCGTTCCTCTTTTTTTTAAAACAAAACGACAAAATTTGACAGTCTATTCTCCCTTAGCTAATCCATCCATGTCTTATCAAACCAAGTAGCCACGCCCTCGACAGTCATTCCTTTTCAGACCAATCCTACATTATTTTATCTGTCAATCTAGCCAGCGCCCCCACCTATTCAACGCCTGAATGCAGTTTATTTACCTTGCCAACCACTATGCCGGCGTTGCTAAGGCTGTATATCGCCATTTGCTGACCCTTTTATCCAACCCATTTACAGCAAATGTTATTGAAAAAAATATATAATATTTTGGTATATCACAATAGGTTTAGTTAATATAAAATAAATTACTTTGATACAAACTAATTCTTATTGGTTTATGATTGATTGATAGTGATTCCACGCACGTCAAATACTACGGTCATTAGTCCCTTAAGCATAGTATAATATTTCCTCGGGAGGTAGAGGTGATCTTCCCCTTCTGAATGGTGTGATCCGACGCCGATCTACCGTTGGCTAGCGGGATTTTCTGAACCAGGTGTCTCCCACCAGCGGGGCACCACCCCAGCCGGGACAAGTTCTGAGCTCACGTCCGGTCTCCTGGGATATGTGGTAGTGTAGTACATGTTAGTGTGTGTGTAAGTAAGGGGTGAGGATACGACAAAGAAGAGGAAGGAAATTTCGCGCGGGGTTCGTGACCCATTTGCTAGGGTACTACTCCGGGATTCGCCTGTTATTGATTCGGAAAAAACACAGAAAATTTCCGATCAGAGCAGCCGGCCGCTAGAATTCTCCTTCAGACAGCGACTGAATTCGACCGATGGCTGCAAAGCTAGTGTCGAAAATCCTGCCACCGTTAGAGTTCTGATCTAGGACCTCCGAGTGAGAGGCACTGCATTGACATCTATTGATGACCTGAGCCACTTCTCCCGGTGATTTTGTTAAATATAAATTGAATTATTTCGATTAAAACTGATTTTCGTAAATATAAATTTATTTAATTAAACACTAGCTGAATGTGGAATTACCGACGCTGTAAGCAATTTTAAAAGTATTTTATGTTTTGAAAATATCTAAATATCATGAAAACTTTGTTCAAATAAGTTCTTAAAATATTTGGTATTGGATTTATCAATGAATTGTAGGTGATGTAATACTCTCGTTTAAAAATTCTCTACACCTAATGGCCTTTTATGTTATCTCCATACGGCGTATGAACTGGTAATATTCCAATTTCAAAATTGTAATATCCGTAAAAAAATACTTGCAAGTATGGAT
This sequence comes from Acheta domesticus, assembly GCA_031308135.1. Taxonomy (NCBI): domain Eukaryota; kingdom Metazoa; phylum Arthropoda; class Insecta; order Orthoptera; family Gryllidae; genus Acheta; species Acheta domesticus. The sequence continues at coordinate 56,894,369 of JAHLJT010002630.1, forward strand.
GATGCGAATAATTGGCATTTAATACAGCTACATTTTATACGCTGTTTTTGCTATTATGCATAAATATTCACCTAAAAGATCATTCTTCAGCGTTATTCTCTAATCATAATATAGTAAGATCATTCTCAATTAGTTCCTGGCGCAATTCTGGCGCAAAATCTTCTACAACTGCATTTGATTCTTCCCCGGATTTTCTGAACACTTCCATATTTTCCCCCTAAGTTTTGAAGAGTTAAAAACTCCACAAATGCAGTCTTAATTTGCGTTCACTTCTACCTCTGCCATTTCTCTACGAAACGTTTGGTAGGTAAATCTGTACAAACAATAAACAGCGACTGTTTTGTAGGTTTATGTTAATAAGGTGTTAGTTAAGTTTAATAAGAAAAAGTTGTTCATCGCATTCATTTGATAATTGGTATTTGCATGCCTAAGAACGTAAATGTGAAAAGTTGAATACGGATGTGCTTTTGTTCTTTAGTTTTACTCACAGATCTGGTTTTCTCCTATTCACTTGAAGTTCTTTGAACTTAATAAGTTCCAAGGTAATATTATACGTAGATTTTTGCAAATGTATTATTAAAAATATGTAATTCGGATGAAACACTTCACTTCTTATGAAAATCTTCAAAGCAGCATCACTAATGAACAGTTCTGCTGCGCTATTAACTTGTTGCACTATGAGAGGATAATTGACCGCGTGACTGTGGTCCTCTGGAAAATTTTGAAAGGGGCCACATAGTCCTAAGTAATAAATCATTTTATTTTCATAAATATGATCAATTCCTGATTTCCTCCCTAAGCTGACACTTTGAGGAACTGGAACAGGAGATTTGCGAAAGAAGCTCTCCAAGCTATAGCGCGCCAGCAACGCCTCTCCGCAGTGGCTGGAGAGAGTGCTTGCAACAGAAATTGTTTTGGTTGAACGAGCTGGCGCTTGAAAACGTAAATTGCGTAGTCATCACAATCATAATACACTCATCGTCATAAAAAAAGCTGCAGCCAGAAGGACGAGGTGGGTTGCGATCATTGTTGGAAGGCAGGTAGAGGGTACCACGCATACGAAGTGATTACATTTTCACATTTGTAGGAACAATATTTACTGCGCTACACGCCCACAGACTGTACATGTTAACTTGGTGTGAGGTCGCCATGTTGGCAAACACACGCGTCCAGACGTCGTGGCATGAAATTGTACAGGTCTCTAATGGAGTCCTGTGCTAGTCCATGCCATGCAGCCTGCACCTGAGCGCGCGGTCCTTGCAGGTAGCTAGGTGGGGGTTGGGTCCTGTTCGTACGCTCCGTAGCACCCCCAACATTCTCGATCGGGGAAAAGCCTGGCAATGCGGCTGACCATGGCAGAGTATCCACGGCTGTAAGGCATGCTCGGGAAATGGCTGTGGTATGCGGACGCGCGTTTTCCTATATAAATAGGGCATGTGCGTGGGCGTTCATGAACGGCAGGGCCACCGGTTGAAGGGTCTCCTGAACCTACCGTGTGGCTGACACGGTACCCCTGAGGAACACTAACGGTGAACGGGCAACATAGGATATCACCCCACATCATCACACCAGGCAGGCGGGACGTGTGATGAAGTACTACAAACCGTTCGTCGTGGCGCTCCCCATTCTGCCTTCAGACACGAACCCAGTGATCGATGCCATTAAGCCAGAAGCGGGACCTGTCACTGATGATAACCCATTGTAAGTCTGCATGGCCCCAGGTCCGTCGTTCCCGACACCAGGCGAGTCTGTAGCTACTTTGCTGGGGTGTGAGGGGCAGGCGTCGTAACGGTCAGCGTACGGCGAGCCCTGCGTTGTGCAACCGCCTGCCAGTGGTACTTACAGGATGTGACAGTGCAGGCTGCACAGCTCGCTGAAGCACCTCCCGTTGCCGTTGGATCTGGTCGCCCGTGGCGGACCATCAGTCGGTCCTCCCTCCTCGCGGTGTGTGGCGGACGTGCAGATCCTGTATGTCGTGTGTGCATGCCTTCCTCAATCCATTGCCGCCAACAGCGGGCGATAATGATGTCCGTACAACCGGTGTGGCGCGCAATACGGTGACAGGACCAACCTGCCTCCCGTAAATCCAGGATGCGGCCCCTCTCGAAAGCTTCTATCTGAACAACCGGCATAGTGTACGTGCAGGTGACGCTACCCGATATCGCAATGGCCGGGGTGGCAGTTTGAGACCCTCTTTTCTCGGCCGGTGGGCGCGACGTCACGCCCCTATCCCCGACCCCTCAACCGACCGTCCGTGAAAACGAAATCATTGGCTTAGCGAATGGTGTGCAAAATACCCACCGAGTTTGCAGCGGATCAGTAGGGTCCTTCGGGGTGCAGCTTTTTTTATGACAATGTGTATATAATGTGAGTGTTATCTTCTTCACTTCTTTTCAAGTGATTTGGTTGCTAACAACAAAAATGTAGTTTTTAATGCAAGGCCCTAATTCGGTTTAGTGCGGAGAGCCTTTCCTGGCGCAGGACATTTAGTAACACTCTAAGTGGTTAAACATAAAATCAGTTATATTCCACTATCTTCTGACTGTTGAAATGGAACCGAATCCTTCTTTTATTTATAAAGAATAATAAAAAATATCTATATTTAATTAATTATCGCTCTACTTTGCCACCATATCGAACGTGCCACTGAAACGATAACTTGGGTTTCCTTATTTATACTATTTAATAAATAAAGAATGCTGATCTTATTTACTTCATAACAAGCACGAGAATGTGACATAAAACCCTGAACCGTTCACAGAAGTTTATAGGATTGTGGGGTGCGAAGGCGCCTTTACAAGATACGGTGTTTATCGTTATTGCAAGATATTCGTACGCAGCAAGAAATAAAATGAAATTTCTTAAATGTCAAAGCCACCATCAATCGGTGCTTTGGAGTTTATTCATGAAGTTTACTGAGCATCGTAGTCGCCTCTCGCTGCTGACATTGCTAACATAACACATACAATCTAGATACCCTTGAAAAACATGAACAATAAACAATGACACAAAACATAACTATTTACATAACACTCACGCTTAACACTCAAAAATACTCATTCGTACCGGCGCGCATTCTTTTGTCGTGGCCGCATTTTATTTACTTAAAAAATGTTAGTTCTTTCTTTTTTCGAAATACATGACTTGGCCTTTTTACACGAATTATGACGACAGTCAATCAAAAAAATCGGAAGTAACTTCCCTTTACGAAGTCTCGGCAACGCTGGCTGCGAACCATCACCAGAATCATCACAGTCCAACCAGCTTCAATTATCTCGTTCTCCACACCATTAGACTTTTCCTTGATCTCCACAGTTCTGGATTTCCATTATCTCCTTCACCAATGAAGTTCTATTTGACTAGCCTCGACATGTTCCGTCCTCAACGAAATCTTAACACCTTCTGTTTAGCTCCCTTTCTTCACTTACCGTGAAAGCTTTGGACACAAAAACTGTCTCTTCCCGTCTTTTGTTCCACGTATTGTTCTATGTTTTCTTACTTCGACTTGTGTTCACTCAAATTTTCTATGTAAATCAATTATGCAATTTATTTAAACGTCCCGAATTTTTAAATGTAAAACTGTTTTTATTTCACTATTATCATGTAACTTACACCCTTATATAATGTGTGGGTCATTCACTTGTCTTATGATACCAAATAAAATTACTATAATTTTGTTATCAGTTTGTTCTCTCCCCTGCTGGTCATTTTAATATCTTACAACCTTAAATATCGTTGTTTAATATCTTGGGATGTTGGCGTAACAAATATACAAAAATGTTCCTACGCCTCCGTGCCGTCATTTGCCACTACGAACAATGTCATATTTCGCTTTACTAAAATAATATAATTCTGAATTTTTTCGTTTAGTAAACTAAATATGCTCATTATTTGCATGAAAAATAGTCTATTAACATTATGTTAATAGCATGCGTGCAATTAAAATCCCACCGTGCAATTAAAACTCCACACCTACCTAACACCACCTAATACTACACGTTTGAAAACCAATAGGTTAATATAAAGCCGTAATTTATATTTGAAAATTTATCGTCTCCTGTATTATTTCAATAGTATGCCTTTTCACTGCGGCTCTCCAACGCAACCAATATTTATAAATAAGGCCTCTAAAGAAAGAGAATTTCACGGAGACGTGACGAATTGCGCTTTGGCTTTAAAAATATGAAGGATTTGTTTAAAAAAAACGCATATAAATATTCATGTAAAATGCAACCCGCAACACTTGCCAAAGTTTTCGTCAAATAACTCCTAAACAAAGCGTTCTAGAACCTTAAAAACTAAAATTTTGAGGCCAAGGCTCATACCATAATCTACGAGACGAGACATTCCTCGACATTCAATTTAATTTTCGGTTCAGCGCTTCAATACTATCAAGACAACCTCAATATTTCAGCCCTTGATGCTGATAACCATTTTCGTGACGACACACTTAGAAAGCTTAGATTCCTCAATCTTATATTTACGCTTTCTGTGTACACCATGGTTTGTGCAATCTGACTAGGTTTATTTACATAATCATTAATTCATGATTTGCTCTCCAGCAACAACTAGAGGTACTATTATAGTTACTTGATACCTACGAAGATTGTTTCTTATGCGTATAGTGAAACTATTCAATTAACGTTTTGCCGTGGTCTGTAAGTGCTGTGTACTTAATTGTGGCGGGATGTGGGTGTACAGTTAAGAGTGAAGACTTGTGTTTCTGTTTTACCTTTATCAATATTTTCGTTATCATTCGATGAAATTTTCAAGTCAGCGGGTTCAGAACGTAGCTTTCTCAAAAGCAAAAAGGTAATATGATTGTGATTATCACGAAAAGCTAAAAACTAACTGACAAAGAATAATGAATAATTACTTCAAATGGTGTCTTTAAGGAAGTGTTGTGAATTGTTCCAAGAAAACTCTTCATAATACTGAATAAATATTTATAGAAAATTTCTTTTAAACATCAATTGCATTGTTTTTTATTTTTATTTGTTATTGTGTTAGTACACTGCAAGTTACCTTTATAGATTTTGAAGCAAATAAACACGATTCGTTTACTACTTTCCTTCTTAGAATGGAAATAGAAGGATAGGGATGAGTGTGGGATCTAACATGCGAGAGTTCTCGCACTGTTACGCGGAGGAAGTAGGGGAAAACTTGTAGGGTAGGGGGTAGCTAACTTGAAATAAATGAAAAACAAAAATCAAAACGCGCTAGCCTACAATATTACGTGAATTATTTTTTTTTAAACAACTAAATTTAAAATTATAGAAAGTATAGCTCAAGTCACTCGACAACTGCCAACGATCCCACTCCAAACGTAGGATTTAAATGTTGGGGGTATCTGGAAGTATGTACATCAACGCCCAGCTGCAAACTCATATTGCAAATAATACACCGTTTGATATTAAACTCAAGGTTCGTTAAGATATTCAATATGCAAACATCGTTTGAGCAACATTCCCATGTACCGAAGTGAATTCTAAGCCTACTAAATTGTTTCTCATTAGAAACCAAAGAAATTTATTCTCATAATAAAGCCAAAGAAATTTGTACCCGATGATGAAAATTAACAGTCCTCTGAAACATTGTACTAACTTCAACTTTGTTTTATGAATTATATGATATTTTTACTTGATTGTCTATAATGAATGTAACTTTTCCTTTGTGCAATTTGAATTTGAGTTTTTGAATTCAAATGAGAAAAGAAAAATATATCTCAGTTGGAATTTTTTTGCCTTGTTCCAAATAATTTATGTTTTTTTTTAATTTTATGTAGCACATTGTCATACCGGAAATTCGACAACTTTCAACTTTTGTGTTCATTGTGCCATTTAGTTTTACTTACGTTCTCTGAAATCATTCTGAGATATATCCTACTTCCATAGTCACTAATATGTACATTTTCAAAATCAAATTTGCGAACACCTTCAATTTATGTTTGATCAATGAATTTTGTTTGTTCGGAAGTTCTTTAATGTTGTTTTTGTGCTCATTAAATCTTTTTTCCAAATTTCTCTTTCTCTGACCTACATATTTAATTTGTCAATCTTTATAAGAATTTTGATATACAATATTATTCTGATCCAAATTGTCCACTTTGTCTTTGATATTTTTAACAATTTGATTCTTTTTTGTAGACCTATATCCCGTCTAAAATTTAAGCCCCTTGAATTTGGGAGGGTACTTTACATGAAGCCCCTGGAACATTTTCATTTTTTTAAAATTACGCCAACACGTTTGATGAAATGATGATGTTGGGGAGTCCAAAGAACGTTTAAGAAATTGGTACAGGTCTAATATTGTTTGAAAACCCTGACTATTCGAAAATGAAAAAATTCAATTTTTTCCTGTTGAATCCTAATCGGGGTATGGCGATATAATCTCCATGAACCTATGGTTGCCCAGCAATGCACGTTGCTTTGCGACCTACCTTGTTGATATGTATATAACTTGTTTTACTAACTGTATCGTAGACATGTGTATTTCAATATACGAATATAACTTCTTCATTGAAACACTTACTTATTTTAACTTTGCTAACAGGTTATGGTGCCCAGATCACTAAATCGCAGCGCAGAAAGTTAGTACAGTTAAGTGTTCAAGAAAACATTTCGTAAGGATACAAGTGAATTGTTTATCAGGACTCGTATCAGACTGTGAATAATGAATTCGTCTGGTGTAAGATTTGAAATGTTAAGTAAGGAAAACTACGATACATGGAAACTACAAATGCGTGCCATATTAATTAAAAACGACGCATGGGATTATGTGAGCGGTAAAATTGAAAAACCGGAGTTAACGGCGGGCAACACTGATGCTATAAACATATGGATGAATGCAGATTTGAAAGCGCAGGCAGATATAGTATTAGCAATTCAACCATCCGAAATTAAACAAATTAAAGGGTGCGAAACTTCTCGTGCAATATGGACTAGACTTGAAGAAATTTATCAGTCAAAAGGACCCGCGCGAAAAGCTGCACTATTGAACCAGCTCATATCAATGAAGATGCAAGAAGGAGATGATGCACGTGAGTACACAAGACAATTTTTTGATGTGGTAGACAAACTCACAGAAATGGAGGTTTCTATCAATCAAGATCTTTTAACTGTAGTGTTATTACGTAGTCTGCCAGAAACTTTCGAAAATTTCAGGTGCGCCATGAATTCACGAGATGTATTACCTTCCCCTGAAACATTAAGATTTAAAATTGGAGAAGAGTTAGAAGCAAGAAAAGATAATGATCGAAATATGCAGAACGCGATGGTAGCCAGGAATTCAAATAAGAATAGTTATAAGAAGTTTCAACAAGTAGTGCATCAAAATACAGAATACAAGAAGGATTCTAAAATGCGATGTTACAATTGCGGGGGAATAGGACATCGAGCTAAGAACTGTAAAAAGCCGAAAAAGTCGACACAGTCAACTGCAAGCGGTGGAGAATACTTATCTTTATACGTTTCATCAAATAGGAAGAAAGAAGAGTGTCTCCAAATAGAAAATAAAAACGTGAGTAATACTAAATGGTGCCTAGATAGTGGATGTACATCACATATGTGTAATGATATTAATACTTCAAAATTTTAGACAAGACAGCACTTGGTAAACTTAATCTTGCTAGCAATTCAAATACTGAAGTTGCAGGAACGGGTACTGTTTCAGCTATTTCTAATGTGAAAGGCAGACGAAAAATAATTGATTTTCAAGAAACATTATTTGTTCCGGACTTACGTTCTAATCTGATATCTGTGAGTAAGATTACGGACAAGGGCCATTATGTACTATTCAAAAGGACAAAGGCTGAAGTTTTTAATAGTCAAGGAGAATTATTATTGACTGCTTATCGAATAAATGATTTATATTACTTTAGCAGCTTTAGTAATCCCGAATCAAATAAGATTGTTGAAGAAAAAGTAAAACACAGTGGTCCAGTAAAACATTCGATAGAAAAATGGCATGATCGTTTAGGTCATTTAAATTTGCATGATCTACGCGTGGCAGTGAAAAAGAGATGCATACAAGGTATCAATATTCAAAATATCAATGACAATTTTAAATGCAAGATATGTTTGCAAGGTAAAATGTCCCGATTCTCATTTCCAAAATTCTCCGAAAGGAAAGATAGAATAGGAGAGTTGATACATTCTGATGTTTGTGGACCAATGCGTGTTAATTCACTTGGCGGGAATAAATATTTTTGTACATTTATTGACAACTGTTCTGGTTGGTGCGAAATAAGTATCATTAAGCATAAGAATCAGGTTGTTCAAGAATTTAATAATTTTAGAATCTTCATGGATACCCAATGGGGAATTAAAATAAAAAGTATTCAAACGGATAATGGATCTGAATATGTTAATAAAGATTTTGATGACATTCTGAAGAAATATGGAATTTTACGAAGACTAACTACTCCGTATAATCCAGAGCAGAATGGAATTGCTGAACGAAAAAATCGAACATTGATGGACACTGCTAGATGTTTATTGATCCAATCAGGGTTGTCTTCGTATTTATGGGCGAAAGCTGTGAATACTGCCAATTACATACGAAATAGATGCCCGACAAAAAGATTGAATGGAAAATCACCAGATGAAATTCTTTTCGGAAAACCACCCGACGTATCTTACTTCAAACGATTTGGTTCTGAAGTTTATGTCATGGTTAAATCGCCCGGAAGAAGTAAGCTTGAACTACGTTCCAAGAAAGGATATTTTGTGGGATACTGTATAAATACAAAAGCTTATAGGATATGGATTCCAGATGAAAGAAGAATAGTAGTGTCAAGGGACGTCAAATTTATGGAAAGTTCGGTTAAATTCAATACCACTTTTGAAGAATTTAAACCGGAAAAGAATTATGATTCAAGTCAATCAAACTTAACTGATATAAAAAGAGAATTGAATAACAACACGAAATCATTTATTGAGATAAATATCTGTCCTGACAAAGACGACAGAAGCAATAAGAATCTTCAATGCAATGATAAAATCAACGAAATAACTAAAATTCACGAATCAAAGGAAGAAAATATTCAACCGGCTCCAGAAAATATTGTCAAGAGATGTAGGGGAAGACCACGCAAAATACACTCTGGACAACCAGGAAATCCTCGACTGAATCAAGAAAGAATTGAAGATGCTTTTCTAACTGAAGTACCTATTCAACACGCTCTGTCTGGTGAACAATCAGAAGAATGGTTAAAAGCAATGGCAAGTGAAGTAAAGTCAATCTTAAGAAATAAAACTTGGACATTAGTTCCTAAATCAAATGCTGAAGATATTATAGGTAGTCGTTTTGTGTTGTGTAATAAATACGGAACGAATGGTATTTTAGAAAGACGAAAAGCTGGAATCGTCGCTAAAGGATATTCTCAACAATACGGAAGAGATTTTCATGAAACATTTGCCCCAGTCGCTCGTTTAGATTCTATTAGAATTGCAATTGCATTTGCGGTAAGAAATAAGATGAAAATTAGACAATTCGACGTAGCAACAGCATATCTTAACGGTACTTTAGAAGAAGATGTGTTTATGAAGATTCCCAATGAAATGGAAAAAGTTTTAAAACATATCGTTGAAGGTAAAAATTATGATAATGAAACTGTTCGAGATGCAAAGTCTATTGCTAACATTTCCACGTATTCCTACAACTACAATTATGAAGATACATTTTTTTCCTAATGAAATGTGTTCATATAAAACATATCTTCAAATACGGTCATATTCAATTTTTCAAAAACATTAGCATTTTTTGCAAAATTTTGTGTCAAATTTTTATTTTCTTAAAACCATTTTTTCTTAAAACCGCACTATATTTTTTATTAAATTGGGACCTTAGATAGCATAAAGGACTCTTAAGAGAATGATACTGGTCTCATTCTTGTAAATGGTATGTATAACCATAGTATGTCTATTTACAAGTAAAATATATCTTACGTAACAAATAAGTTACAAGTAAAATATATCTTACGTATGTCTATTTACAAGTAAAATATATCTTACGTAACAAATGTCAAATAGGAAAAGGAGCCCACGCAATGTTGTTGCCCCCTCTCTTGTTTTAGGCAATGCACTCTCATGGAAGTAGGCAATGTTTTTGAAGCACACGTACTAAAATCAACGGTGACACAGTTTCAGATAACAAAGTTACAGTGCGCAACTGGATGATACATAAAAGGGGACAACACAAGCGAAAACTGCAACAAAAATCAATTAGCCTAACAAAATGCGAAATGCCTGCCACAATCCCGAGTTATTGCGCGTGTAAAAATACGCGTATCCCACATACACGTTCCACCAAAAGTGCGATGACGTAGACAAAACACCTGAACGCTGACGAGAAGTCGACACGCCAGCCAGAAATTTGCATTCTGGAGAATCATTGGATTTTCACAGAAAAGAGTGGGGGAGAGAAAGAAAGAGAAATAATGAGCGAGACAGAGAGAAACCCAGAAAGCGATACCGCGGGGTGAAATACCAAAGAAAAATTAGAGAATTAATTGCGGAAAAAGGGATAAATGACTAAAAACAAGAGGAAGAAATATAGGGAGAAAAGAGAGATAGAAAAAAGAAGCAGAAGCAAAGTCACAGAAAAGAGAAATAAAGAAATAATAATGGTGTTTAAAGAGAAAATAAAGAAAAATAATATTAAAATACATGGATCCAAAGGAGCGAAAGGAAAAAAATAAGCAAAAAAAGAAGAGGAAAGTTGGAATAAAAGAGAAAATTAAACAGGACGAAAAGATTCACAAGAATGAGGAAAGAAGAGAGGAGGAGCAGTGCGTGTGTTTGTGATAAGTGAACTGTGATTAATTAAGGCAAGAGCCAATACAAACCACTCCACTATCCTCTGATTACTCGACTTACCTTGGAGGAGCACTGGCGACAGATTAATGATTGATTGGTTGCAAGTAACCAGTCTTGCGTTCCTGAAATTGATCACTCAGGTGTTGTCTTCATCACTCGGAAATAAATAAGAACACATGTGAAGTTAATACAAATGAATTAAATAAACATTACAAAGAAAATTAGGTTGGCAGAATTGCGATGCCTTTTGAAGACATAAAATATGAAATTTAATGAGTACACAGATGGTGTAGTTGAACGTTATATGCCATCATTGAATCACTGAGCAAGATTAAGATTATCAGTTCTAAGTATGTGGCATATGAAAGGTTAATAAAATATCAAAATAATCACATTGGAATTAACAGTAATGCTGTAAAAGAAAGACAAGATATTGTTACACTCGACGTCTAGATGTGGTACTAAGTTCACGGTGCGATAGGCGCTGACCAGACCGTGCGGCAAATGCGGAGACCGGGGCAGAGGTCAGCGGAGGGCGACTCGCTGGCTGGATTCTCTTTCTGGCGCCTTATGGAGCCCGGGCATTCATGAGTGTTGCCTGCCGTATAGCTGGCAAACTCACAATGGAATTGAAGAACATATACCACATCGATAGTGCACTGTTCGCTTGCCTCACTAGAAGCAAGTGGCTGGTGTGATGTGAACACGTGCTCAATTAAATCATTGCCTACAGGAAGATTTACTGTTTTAAGCACAAACATCTAACACAGTACACTGCGAAATGCGTGAGTACGGCAATTACTCATCACTGCAATGATGACTAGTTCTGTACCACGCTCACAAATGTTCACTTGAAACGTAAATGTTTCGAGTTCGGGCGATTAGCACCACTAATTAGTTCATCGTACAATACACTGAACTAAGAAATAGCATGTTAAGGTAATCTTACATATTCATAAGATGTTGCATTGTCAAGATAAAGGCATGCGGGTGGGCTCGCGCAAAACTCTACTCGCGTAAAACATACGTGTGCTTGCTACGAGATCTGAGGCTCCATTGACGACCCGTGGCGTCATCTCGAGAGTTCGGTTCGGCTTCGCGCGTTTTTCTGTCGCCAGCCAATAGGCCGTCGTGTTACTAAGATTGTAAAATTAAAGGCAAGGTATCTTTCATTTGTTAATTAGGCAAATCATATGAATATGTAGAGTTTAAAATGCTAAAAATTATAATGTGTTTTATATAGATAACTTATTAGGATAACTGGATTGTATACGCAACGCCTCGCATTGCCGTGGGCGATTCCTGGAAAGGTGCTCAAGCAATGGTGCCAAGTGGGTCTTTCTCGGAATCACGAGTCGATATATTGTAACCGCTCATCGTCGGTTACATTCAAAACCAACGAAAAAAATAGAAGCGAAAAGCCCGATACCATACCACCGACAAGTAGCTTCTCTTGTGGCGAAGAGATGGCGACAGCCAGAAAAATTATTTCAGAACGCACTCAGACGTCAGCCAATCAGAAACTTTTGTGAATGGACGGACGCGGCATGAACTTGTGTCGAAAGAATTTTTTTTCTTCTCGTTCGAGTCGCCGAAGTGAGCAGTCGACATTTGGTGCACTGCGCAGACGACGACGGACACGTGAAAGTGCGACATATGAGAGAGCCTTAATAAGAGTTTTTATTATTTTCCGGAATTTCATTCGTGAAATCCACTTATAGAATCTTGAGAATTCTAAAAATTCTGATTGACACCACAACTAGCTTGACTTTTTGCTATCACAAAGTCATAATTGGAAGTTCCGAACTCGCATTCTGATGCGACCATCGCCTTTTGAGTGAGCAGTGGTAAAGCATCGCTGAGCAAGGAGAGACGGCGCTCGGAGGCATTCCAATTTCGACGCGACGGACAGCACACGGAGTGTTGCAGCAATCCAACGACCCTGGAGGCGTGAACACCGTTTGGCAGCTGTCTACGCAGCGCGGAACGTTCTTCGGGAGTTCGCCGGCCGTGAGTCAAAACTGAAAGAACATTCACTAAATTTCAATCTAGAAGACCGCGGAACAGTAGTCTTGCTAGCTAGTCAAGTCATTTCTTTCTTTTTATATAGTCGTAATTAGAATCAGATCAGGATATTCCTTGTGGTTAATGTAAAATTGTTCTTGTATATAGTTATTTGACTGGATTCATATGTAATTGATTCAAGGGTGTTAAAACCATTTAACAAAAGATATTTGTGTGAAATTCTGAACGGGAGGGAAAGCCGTCCAATTATTTCTTTCACAATATTATTTGAAGGACAGGCCAAAGGCGTTGTTAAACGCAATTTTATACTGCAAGGCTACGTGGAAGCCAAATTTCAATTGTGAACATTAAGTGTAATATTGTTAACGGTTACAAGGTGTTAGAGAATTTGGAGCATTGTGTGTATGTATTTTTTTCCAGGACAACTACTTGAACTGTATTTTATGTGTTTCATCAGTGATTTTTTTTGTGAAGTGTATATATGTATTTGTAGGTTGTTACTAGTAAATAGGGATCGAAGTTAAAATCGTATTAGAAAAAACTGCAGTAGGGAAATTAGCTACCATAATTTACTATAAAAAAACTGAAAACATAGGAGAATTTGTAAATTCAGTTGTACAAGAATTTCACTCGTCAGAATATATGTTAACTGTTATTTCAAACTACTAAATTGTGTTTGCCTGTTAATTGGTAATTAGTTTGACAAAGACGAACCCACCACCGACAGGGAATTTTATCCTTTAATTGAGATATTCCCAGGTTTGCGTGGCGGTGCAGCCACACGTCACGAAATAAGTGAATTAAAGATTTACTTTCGTAATTCGGCGTACTACCAGTCAGCGGGTAGTTACGTGACGGTTACAATATGGCGAACGTATTTTACAATTAAATTAAAAACTCAATGAAATTGTTGTACAAGTAGCTTTATCATATGCGATGGGAATATATTAATAAATGATAAATAGCTTGCTCGTTCGAACAAAGAGAAACAAAAACATGTGAGAAATGGCATGAGAGAAAAAAGAACCAAGAACGTGCGCGCGCGAGAGAGAGATAGATAGAGAGAGATAGAGTATTGTGTTTCTCACTATTTAATTATTATTAATATTCTCACAACATGCGTGATGTATATAATAAAGATTTATAATTCGAATCTAAGATTTCGTGAAAGAAGATTTCGTCCGTTTCCCTTGTTTTTATGAGGCCCTGATTTACGCAACTTATTGTCCTGTTCGTACGCAACTTAATAATATTATAATCCTTTCTTATTTTAAACTTTATTGTATTGCCGGCTAGCATTCACTTATATTTAATGTTCCCTCTATCCTAATTCACATACGTTTGACTAACGCTTATGTAGCCCCCTGTGCTGACTGTTCGCACATTTGAATCGACGATTTCTGGAAATTCTTTTGAGATAAAATTGTTATGATTGATTGCAATTCTCTACTAAATAATTAATCAGTCTTATTTCAAATAAAACAATGTAACATTTGTTCATTTATTTAACTGACCAACATGTTAATCCTTGAGTTCATTTTCGTATAAAATTGTTGCGGTTGTATACGGCAGTTCAAAAAACGCGCCGAGACAACGACGCGAAGGGGCTTTTTCGATTTTCCCCCCACCAGTTACCCTGGCGGGGCGGGAATTTATTCAAATTAAGTGGCTTACACTTGAGCTCCAGCCGACTTGGCTTATGGAGTGATGGGAGGGCGGGTATCTTAAATAAACTAACTTACAAACTAACTTACTACTAACTTAAAACTATTACATAGCTGGCCTCTTTGGGCCTAGGCTAGTTTTCGTAAAGATAATAATTTTGGTTTAATAGTTCTTTTTATTGTTCTTATCTTCTTGCTTTTTTTCATTTTTTCATTCACTCGCTCATTCATTCTTATGACTATAAGAATTCAATTCATTCTCTCACTCATTCTCTCTCACACTCATACTCACTAGCACTACACTTCACTATATACACTACACTATACGAGGCCTGTCTAAAAAGTATCCGACCTTTGGCCAGAAAAAATATTTCGAATACTTGACAGATTTGGGACCCTAATCCCCTTCAAAGTAGGCCCCTTGTGATTCCACACACTTAGCCCACCTATCCATCCTTCCACTGCTGGAAACACCTCTGGAAGTTTTCTTTTGGAATGGTGTTCAGCTCCGTCGTCGCGTTCCGCATTATTTCTCCTCTACTTTCAAAACGGGATCCTTTCAGTGACATCTTCAATTTTGGAAACAACCAGAGAAGCTAAGAAAGTGTGGATCAATTGGGATGAATGTGCAGGGGCGTTGTCATGATGCAAATGCCAGTTTTTCGCCGTCCACATGTCTGGTCTTTTGCGCAGAATTGCGTCACGGAGTCGCCGGAGAACATCTCCCGCACTGTCAATCGGCGATCTGCCATCACCAAATTTCGCACCCTTTCAACAACAGCTCCATTGCGAGCAGTTTGGGGCCTGGCGCCACTCTGCTCACTCTCGGCCGATGTGCGGCCATCTTTGAATCGGTTGAACCACTGCTTAATTTGTGTTACACCCATTGCATCTTCTCCAAACACCTGCTGAATCTTACGAATTGTTTGGCTTTGAGAATCACCTAGCTACTGACAGAATTTGATGCAGTATCTTTGCTCAATTCGTTCAGTCATCTTGCGAGAAAACTAAATCCGACGAACACTACGAACAGCACCTTACTTAGCGACCACCAGCCAGCGACTGGCACAAGCAAACGCTGTGAAAAAATTCAAGCATGCGCATTAAGGATCCTCCTTCCATCATGCACAGTGGCGCCACCTTAGAATCACTACTTTGCGCAGAAAAAATTAAGGTCGGATACTTTTTAGACAGGCCTCGTATACACTTGATTTTCGTCACGGCGCCGACTTTACTCAAGCGTCCGTGTCGCCGCGACGTCTTTCGAAGGGGCAGCCCCGAGTTGTATCGGGGCGGCAATCTAGCGAAGGGGCCGGCCAATGGGGAGCGAGCGGCCAGGGAGCGAAGCGGCAGCCGAGCAGCGAGGCTATGTGGGGACCCGGAACAAAGCCGGGCGCCGCCACCGGAGCAGTAGGCAATGTGTGCGAGAAGTCCGGCGTGTGTACGAGTGCTTTTGAATATTTGGATGCCAGTTTCGACCCGCCATTTTGTATTTGAACTCTCTAGTGGTTTTACGGTTAATTGCGCTAATGTTGGTACATATCCCGGTATTACGGTATTTTGACTTTGTTCCTGGACATTCTTTTGGTTTAGTGGAAATACCAGTGTTTGAAGTGCCTGTGGTTGAATGAAACTTTGTTATTGTTTTACGTTGTTTTTTTTCTGGATACAACATTAATAACGACCGGTTATTCCGTGCAACTCGAATTAAATTGACTCTTTGAATTATTAAGTTATTTTCCTGTTATGTGATCAATACAGTTCTTTGCTGCTCACATATGAAATCTCGCGCTCTCTTGCCACTTCGGACGATTCCGTAGCAAAATGTTCAAAGCTTGCTTCTTCTGTTGTAGCCGTTTTACACCTAAATTTCCTTCTATTACCGAAGGCTTTCCTGTCTCAGAGATATTAGCCAATGACTGTAACACGTAATACTACTTAATTCCTGAACATTTTTCACTGAATAATTCTTAATTAACAGGTTCCGTGTGAAATACACTTCCCTATCAATTAACCGCAGGTGGGTGCCTGAACCCTTTATATCCCTAACATATAAAATTAATTATATTGCAATTATAATCAGCAACGACCTCGTCTCTAATGTGAAACATTATTTTTAAGAAACGGATTCCCCGTCCATTATTCGAATATAAATCTTTATAACATCATCATAATATTTAACATTCTATATCTTGCCAAAGTAGAAATTAACACTATTATTCCTCTCATGCACTTAATATCGGATTGGTCCTAATGCAATTACATCCACATCTGCTAAAGCATTTCCATCTAACACGAAGACTAGCATACTATACCTAAGTACTATCTCAGTTCGATGGCTGCGGTCATAGAAGACAGATTCTCATTCCTCTGGTCATGAATATGCCGCCTGTACTCCTCTTTCTATTTATATGGAAATTATTTATTTATTATTATCATTTCTTATTATATGGAAATTGCCTTCCTACCTATATGAACTCTTTACAAATGCATTTATAGTCCCCGAGACGTCTGTTTATTTCCATTGTGTTATTATTGCAATCCGTTTATATTACTCATATTGAAATTCTACAATTACAAAAAAATTGTAATAAGCATTATCTTAAACTTATGCTCTAATTATTAGGGGGATCTTTTGACTTCTCAAATGATATACGTATATTACGCTGTATTGAATAAAATAGAATTCAATGCCTTAGAAAAAAGACTTAGATTTTGATGCAAGGAGAACATTGGCACCAATAAAACCGTTTTCAAAATGGGTTTAGGGGTGCCAGAAGCGCCCAATTTTTTGACCTTTTTTCGCTACATTTTAGAAGATCACAAATAAATATTATTGAATGGTATTTTCATCAATGAATTTTTGGTGAGGTGGTGCCCATGTGCACATTCACCCTTATCATCCTTTTTACTTTGCTTATAATTTATAACTTTAATTTTTTACATCCTCACTTTTTTTCGATTTATTCTTGTCGAATGTAATTTCTGGCGAATTTCTACTCATCCTTACATATCCGACATATTTTGAAACAACTGTGAACAGCAATTGCGCAATACACGGCTCTCCGGATGTCATAAATGAAACACAAGTATTCATACGATTCATATCTGCCTCATACGACTCCAGGAATTTACATTTTACTTTGGCGTTATTCATAAAGCTTCATTTGAACTTCTGCGTCATGTTCTTTCTTGTTGAGCTGGTTCTGCGCTGTATGTGGCACAGCCGCGTTCTAGAAATTAAATTCCAAAGTATTGTGTGTATGTCTCATCTCCAGAGTAATAAAGGTGTTTGAGGAAGTGAATTTGCGTCATGCTCCTCTCTTCCGAAATACTCTGAGAGAAAAAACTACCAGCTTGCAATATCACAGTTGGATAAGGGTGACGAATTCATTTGTCGAATGATGCAATGAATAGATTGCTTCTTTCGTCAGTAGATAGTCTAGAGCTCGCACAGTCCAAAACAAAAGACTATATGAATAAATAAGTGCCCTAGGCGCGAATTTCATATTCATTTCAACAGTTTTCAAAGCTTTGGTTTCTGTAAAAGGTAGTTGTGGATGAAACTAGTAGAACCCACTAAAATATTGAATTATTTCACGAAGGGAATTAAAACTTCTGATCGCGAAACATTCCCACATTTCACCTAACCATAATACCATCCATATTTATTCATATTCGAAGAGTAAAGTAAACGACCATTGAGACCATTTTCGGAAAACTAAATTCAATAATATCTTATTTTACGTGGCGAGACTCAGGCTTTAGGCCTGCTCTTCCGTCCGAACACGCAAATTTCGCCATGCTCCTTTTGCCAGCTAACGGAGAAAGGAAGTATCACTCGGGCGACTAAACAGACGATTTGAATTTAGCTCAGAGGTGTCATTTAGGCTTGATCTTTTGCAAAAATCAAATCTACAACATGGGATAGCCGACTTCACTTTCCCTTCAAAAGAAGGCGAAAGAGTTTTTCGCCTTTAAAAATCTGCGGCTTCGATCGGATTTGAACCAAACTTGATTATAACAGCCCGGTACGCTAACCGTTATCCCACCGAAAACGCAAAAAGAGGATGATACAAAGACGTGAGTCTCGTCTCTCAACCAGGCAGATATGAGTAACCTATAGCATTTATCTTAAGACTTAGGAACTTTAGGCATATTTCCTTCTTTAGCTTTCTTAACACGGATACTCAAAATTAATTATGAATGGGAGGATTTTGATGACCTACAAGAAAATCATCGCCAAAATGATCAATAAAATGCTCTTAAAACGTTTAAAAAATTCCCAAAAGGCAAAAAAATGACATAAAAATTCTTAAAACCAGTTCATATGAACAACGCTATTGGATATGTTCCTTATTTAATCGAGGCTTCTTCATTTCATTTAAGTGAAGTCAGCTTACAAACGTTTGCTTTGGAATGTTCTTTACCAGGAAATCTGTTTTAGTTAACGCGAAATCGGCGCTGAAAGTAATCGACAATGGCGCTGAAAGGGATCGCAGGAACCTGATATTGCATAGTCACAACGGATGACATTACAATTTCTGAGCAAAGAAATCGAATAAG
This sequence comes from Acheta domesticus, assembly GCA_031308135.1. Classification (NCBI taxonomy): domain Eukaryota; kingdom Metazoa; phylum Arthropoda; class Insecta; order Orthoptera; family Gryllidae; genus Acheta; species Acheta domesticus. Next base: position 56,913,441 of record JAHLJT010002630.1, read on the forward strand.
CTACTCAGGAATTCTGTGCCGAATATTTACTGAAAGTCGTAAATAATTTTCAAAGCAAGTACCATTAAAATTATATTAAAATCTATTAAATCAGAGAAAAATGCATTAAAAATGTCGGGAAAGAGGAAAAAAATGTCTGATTAGTCGAAATTGACGAAAAATGCAAACAATGTCGTGTAAAAATGGATCTTTTTTTTTGTCATAACATAAAATTAGTATCTATACTAAGAGGCATTGCTATAAAGTGAAAAGAAAAAATAACATTTCATTAAAATTCGCCCCCTAATTATGAATATGTTTAATGACTTTAATTAAGTCATTTTAATTAAGGAAAGTACGTAACATGCCATCAGGAGTAGTTTTTGGAAGAATGATGCAGAATTTGTGACTAATGTATCTAACATTTTATTATCCCCTTCAAAAAGACTTACAATAAATTCAAGAAGATCGAGCAAACCTGGGAAACGCTGCATCCTAGCCCATTACAATCCTATTTTTGCTGCCCTCGGATAATTTTCTTCAACGCTTTTCTAAAAAGTGAGACCTTTAGGTTTTTCCATTATATCTTTGAAGGTTCTACTCTTTTGTGTTCAGAATTTCTGGTTTTGTCCGTCAGAGAAGCCATTATACTATTCAACTTCATAAGGTTTAGGAAAGACTGCAACGGATTTGCGTAATAAATGCCCAAATTTAAAGTTAAATTTTAATTTAAACAGGCGGGGTAACTTCCTGTGACCAAGTGAAAAACATCTGGGGAACAAACTTGAATATGCAGGAGGAACATACCGAAAACAAGCGGGGACCATGCGGGAAAAGTTGCCAGGATACATGCGGGGAATATCCATAGATTGATTAATTGTTAGCGATTCCGGGCGCGTCAACTCCAAGGTTATTAGTCCCGTAAGTGTAGTGAATTTTTAGTTTGGGAGGTGGCTATGATCTTGCCCCAATGGACGGGGAGATCTGACACCCATAAACTTTCGGCTAGCGGGATTTTCCCCAACCATGAACCTGCGGGGCATCGCCCCAGCGGGGACAAGCTCTAAGCTCCCTAATGGTCTCCCAACATGTGTGGCAGTGTAGTGCATGTAAGTGTGTTTGTAAATAAGGGGTAGGATAAGACAAGGAATGAGAAGGAAAGATCGCGCGCTGTATATGGCCGGTCTGGTAGGGTACTACTCCAGCATTCACCTGGTATTGATCGGATAAATCACGGAAAATTACCGATAAGAGCAGCCAGCCATTATAATTCTCCTCCAGAAGAGACAGAACTCGACCTAGCTATTTGGCTAGTGTCGAAAATCCTGCCACCGGCGGTACTCGAACCCCAGGACCTTCCGGTCAGAGTCACTGCAGTGACATCAGTTGATGCCCTGGGCCACCTCTTCCGGTAACATCCATAGAAACATGCGGAGGTACATACAAGGTAATATATGGAAACTTGAAGGGAACATGCTGGGAGACCAGTGGGAAACATGAGACGAATGTGTGAGGTAGCATGCGGGGTAGCACGTGGGAAATATGTGTGAGGGGAACATGTAGGGAGACAGGTAGGACCCGAGAAAGTTTTTTTGACTCGAATTCTACAAAACGAGACATTTTCAACCAATGTTACATACATTGGTTTACACTTTTTTTCTCATTCCGTAGCACGGGTGGTCAGAAGTCGAAAAGAATATCGAAGGCTATGGCTTATTTTATGGTTGATATTCTCTGTATTTCAATATCACAGCTCTAAGTATGTATGTTTGTCCTAAAAGCACATCAATATTCTAAATAAACCTACTCATCATAACCCAACCTATGAAGATGTATTTTGCGAGTCACGCACGATTGGGTGTTGAAGAGTTTCGGGTTGCTTATGCACCTGCCCTGAATTCTACATGATAATCTGCAAACATATGTTTGTTATTAAAACTCATGTTTTTATTCTAAAACTTATTTTTAGACTCTTTTTGGTGTTAAATCTGTTGGATGCAGAAATAGGAGTTACCCCCTGTCCATCAGAAGTAGATTTGCGAGAAGCACATTTTGTGTCGATGGCTTCTTAAAAATGTAACAAACCCGTCATCCTTCCTTAGTGCATTATAATATACAGAGCATGTAACAGGCTTATAAGCGCGCAACATAGGATATTTTATGTCCTACATATCCGAAGTCTACACATCACATTCTCACTCGGGGATTAGGGATGAAACCTCGATGTCGAAATTTTTGTAGAAACATCAATGTTTTAAACCGCGATAAATTAAAGTGATGTTTTGAACCATCGTCGTTTAAGCTCGATTTTTTTACGTTTTCGATGTTTTTTGTTAATAAAAATCATCGTAATCATAATTTTGCAAATATAAAAGAAAACTAATGCTACCATTATGAGTTTATGAGTTTGAAAGAAACGAATCCTGTTTTACGAATCCATTTCACTTATTATTTTTAACTTTTTCAGTTAAATCTTACTTATAAGTTATTAATCACGTCCAGTGTCAAATTAACTTTTATTTCGCCAAGGTTTAATGATAGAGATTACTAAAACATCGTTAAAACATCGATGTTTAAAAAATCGATGGTTTTTGGTCGATGTATTACTAACATCGTTGGTTTAATTTTGAATATCGGCGTTTAGTTTCATCGATGTTGTATTATCAATACGAGTGGTTCAGTACCAAAGCTGCCTAACTCACAAAGTCTAGAAGTCGCTTATTCCTATGAAGTATGGCTCTGAATGATGCTCTATTAGTTCCGTAATTTTTTATCCTTGTGAATGAATGACTGTTTGCATGGATGCAGTAGCTCAAACAGACACTTTAAGCAAATAAACCATTTATTCACAAGGATTAAATTTATTGATTGTTAGTTATTCCAGGCGTGTCAATTGCTAAGATCATTAGTCCCGTAATGCATGTTTTCTCACCGGGATATGGCTGTGATTTCCCCCCGCTGAATGGCGAGATCCCGCGCCGACCTACCGTCCGCCAGCGGGATTTTCCCCAACATGGTATCTTTCAGCAGGGGGCACTTCCCCGGCCGGGACAAACTCTAAGCTCCCGAGCGACCGGTCTCTAACTCTAAGCTCCCGGCATGTGTTGTAGAGCAGTGCATATTCGATAAGTGTGTAGGGGCAAGTAAGGGGTAAGGATAGGATAAGGAAGAGGAAGGAAAGGTCGCGTGCAGCCCGTGGCCCGTTTGGTAGGGTACTGCCCCTGCATTCTCCTAGTGTTGATCGGACAAAACCACGGAAAATTATCGATTAGAGCAGCCGACGGCCAGAAGTTTCCTCCAGACAGCGACTGAATTCGACCTTGCTGTCAACCTAACATCGAAAACCCTGCTACCGTCGATACTCAAACCTAGGACTTCCCGGTCAGAGTCACTACAGTGACATCAGTTGATGCCCTGAGCCACCTCTTCCGGTACAAGGATTAAAATGTTTGATACTTATACACCTGATATTTCAGAGCCATGCTTTAGAGGAAAAGTGCCTTCACAACCTAGTGGGTTAGGCAACTCTGGCACTGATCCACTCATATAGCACCACTATCGAGAGTGCGCTGTAATCGATTCTTCAGTCGCTCCGCATAGGAGCGCGCGTCCGTCTCTACAGTCGATGCGGGATTTTCAATACCCGGGGAACGGCGGTTGCATGAGCAATTTCATCGACTCCCATAAAATGCGTCCGGAGCATCCGAAAAGCAGTTTCGACAGCTGCGTTTGCAAAGGAGGCGTCTGGCAGCGAACGGGAGGGGGTGGGGGACGGGGAGGAGAAGGAGGAGGGGAGATGAAGGGGAAGAACAGAATGGTTGCAAGCGAAGAGGGGTGCCATATAAACCGCCTGCAAAAAATGGAAGCCCATTTCCTGAAGCTTAGCTGATACTTAAAAGCTTCAATGTTGGAGAATAAAATTCATCGCGTTTTTTTTTTCCAGGAAACCGATTTTTTTGGAAGGAATGAAAAATGCAATGCCAAACGCTATTATTTGTAAATGTTTAAAATCAGGTTCTTTTTCAGGAAAAATCAGTACTAGAATGATATACACAGATTAATCCCACGAATTGAGACCAATTACTTATCTTTTTTCAATTTTTCCTATACTCTCATTTAAACAAAGCTTTTTGTATATAAAAACTGTGGTAAACGTAGTAAAATCGCATTCTACATCTACTTATGACGACGTTTCGAAAACATTTTTCTTCAAATTCCCTTTACTTCAGTGTAAGCCAACCGTGTTCATCAAAGTATAATAAAATATGATTTGTTCCTGTAACTTTAAAATGCAAGTCGATTAATCTGATTCTCTTCTTCAAACAGAAATTGTTAGTTCCATACACGAAAAGCCGTATCGAGTCTTTACCAAAAATCACAACAGGTAGCTTCTCGGTCATTTATATAAGACTGGAGAGATGATAAAATAAAATACTTTATGTAAACAATGGAGAAATTGATAATAATAAAAATAATTTATTCAGGGTGCATTTGCTTAGTGGACACATGTTTTCACATCTTAGTGAACAGGAAGATTTCAATTATTCATTACTGTATTATCAAATTATCACTTTTTGGTTAATGATGGCGATGACTATGTTGATTGCATTACTCAAATGCAATGTGTAGGTAGGGCAAGACCATGACGTCATCATGTTTTCCCTTTCCTGCATAGGAAAATTCACGTTGTTGGTATGTATTGACCTCTCACTGTATGGGTGGAGGTAGGGGTAATCATTAACGGATAAATGATGCTGAGACATGAATGATGACTGGTAGCTGAGAAGCTATGAGAAAACAATCATTAAGTGTACCACGAAGAACCAATAGAAGCCTGTAACTTTTGAAAACACGAATGACTCAAACCTGCAGCATTCGTGTCCACTCATTTGGACGATCCTTGAATCCACTGAGCGATTGAGATTGCTCGGTGACAACAAATGTTCCGAAAACTCGGCGAACGACCGTCGATGAGAGACCAGTGAAATCTCTTTTAATAACGTTATTCAGAACGTGCAATGCAAAATTCCGATGACGTATCTGCTTCTCTGAATTGCCCTCTCTGACCCAGCACCAGCGTTAGTGTCCCTTTCCATACGCCGGATGTGAGTTATGTCTGTTATTCACAAGGACAGTGTAGTGGATTGCCGTGCGCTTACTTCGCACTTCTACGAGCATTTTACCAGAGGGAATTCACCCCGGGGTGGGCACCTGGGCGCTAGCCTCTATCCGCACCTCACCCCCCGAAGGGGTACCCCCTTGGGCTGATATCTTGCTCCCAGAACATGCTGCCAGAACGCATTTGACTCTCTCGGTAATCTCTCCATACAATGCATGTGGGTCTGCCAGCTCAGGGCTTCTAGCTCTCCAGACTACTTCCGTGCTACTCATACGCGCCGGGACAAGTCCCTTCTCTTCGCCTAAGGCATTGGGCCACTGCCACGACGAAGCCAAGAGCCCAACAGGAGCCACCCGAAATCAGGTCCGGGCGGCTCGAGGCCCCATTCCCGTCTCCTCGCTGTCTTCACCTTGAAGCTATCGACGTGAGCACCGCCGGAACCTAGGCAACCGGTCAGGGAGTCCGTTGCCACCGTCTGGACTTCTATACGTGGGATCCACAGAAAATGTGTGGCATCCCGAAGAACTTCGCCCAATCCCGCTCAAAAGTCGACGGGCCAGGAACCCAACTACTGGGTTATCGGGAATTTCCTAGCAATACGAGCTTAGCATCGCCTACTCACAGCTTCCACCTTAAAGCTAACGACGTGAGTGCCGCCTAACTAAGGGGTCGGATGGTCATCTGCAACTCTCCACCAGAGATCGTGACAGCCCATGCGGTCACTCTGCAGAAGCCAGAAATTGTAACTTTTTTGCAATTGTACGAAAGATGGAGTGGAATCTTGCCATTTGCTGTGAGGTAATTACAGTGTAGGTAGAAGAACAAGGAAATGAATTAGCTGTATTCTTTTATTTTGTAAATGTTATGATTTTTTTATTTGTATTTCTTCGTAGTATATACTATTAAACACAATTATTCGTATAAACCATACAAAAGTCACAGTTTTCTTGAATCAGAACGGTCGGGTCCATATAACACTACGCCAGTGTTACAGATCTCTCGCTAGTAGTTAAATAGAGTTAAAACCGGTAAAAATACCTTTCCATTGATACTTTATTCATAACTGAGGACGTCGTATTGTATGAGGGAAAAGGATGTTGACAGCAGAAACAAAGCTATCAACATGAATACGATGCTGTTCCAGCACTTACAGGGTACTGATTCAAGAAACCGCGAAACGTTCAGTAATTTACAATAAGAGACTTTATTCCGCTTCTAGCTGACTAATTCTAAGTAATGATATTAAATGAATAGATATTTAAAGTTTACCAAGTCCTTAAAGACTAACAGAGAACGTATCACATACAATATGTTTGGTTACTTATATTTTTTCTAGTTATTCAAACAAACGTTTAACACTTTCGTGAGTTAAGAATTGCCATTACTCGCGATGTTCTGTAGCAAGTGTTGTTGCAACTGGTTCCTGGTACTGTTTTAAAATAAGAATCGCTGTGCGCTGAAGTACCAAAAGTACAAAGGGGGACACGTGTGACAAAGTGGGGAAAGGAAGACGAAGAGGACAAGGGGATAAAATGGGACAAGGGGACAAATTGGTCAAGGTGACAAATGGGACAAGGGAACAATGTGGAACAAAGGGATGAAGTGGGACAATGGTACAAGGCTGAACAAGGAAACAAAGTAGAACATGGGAGCAAATTGGGGCATGGGCCAAAGTGGGGGAATGGGACAAAGTGGGACTAGGGGACACAATGGGGAAGGGGATACAATGGGGCAATGTGGCAAAGTGGGACAAGGGGACAAAATGTGACAAAGCGAGACAAGTTCACAAAGTGGGACAAGAGGACAATGTGGGGACAATGTGTCAAAGTAGAATAAGAGGACAAATGGGTCAAGGGGACAATGTGAATCCAGGGGACAAATGGACTAAGGGACAAATGGGACAAGGGAACAAAGTAAGACAATGGGGCAAGTGGGACAAAATAGGACTAGGCGACAAAATGGACACAACGAACAAAATGGAACTAGGAGACAAATGGGACCGAGGGACGAAATGGAACTAGGGGACAAAATGGAACAAGGGGAAAACGGAAAAGGGGGACAAATGGGGCAAGTAGGACCAATGGGACATGGGGGAAAAGGAACTAAATGGATCAAAAAGGACAGTGGCCAAATGGGACAAAATGGACATCTTTATCCAAAGATTTATGAATACTGGTAAAATCTATACCCGAGAGTCCGCTAAAATATTTTTAATGGACTCTCGAGCATTTATTGCTGTGGACGCGCTCTTAAGGCGTTGTTTAGATGGTTGGTTGCTAAGATGGAGATAAGCACGTGTTTAAAATAATATAAATAACAAAATAATATTATTAAGCATTATAATAACATTTCTACAAAAATGTACGCAAATTTCTTTAAATTCATTAAGATTTAGTAAATGATACAGATACATGGATAATTGCAATTATTTAAGTAATACACCTGTCAAATTTTCCTACCAAAAAGAGACAACCTTTTTGCTCGCTTGAAAATAAATATTAACATAAAAAGACTCTATCTGTCAAAATGAGGTCTTGTTTTCTACCGAAGCTACAATGCTTTTAAAATAATTTTCATTCTACAGTTTTGTGCTTGAATGTCAAGCACACTGACAAAGTTTGAATACAGTTAATAAAATAGATTTTGTTTTCGAGAGTGCCAAAACTTTGAAATGCTCTCCTGCAAAATTTACTGCGGTGCTTTTACTTTAGGTGGCTTTAAGCCTCCTCTCTCACCTGCGCTAGAGGTCCGAATATAGCGCTTATCACCACATTAAGCCTCTCCGAGGGCAAATTTGATCTTTTCCCGAGAGGAGGGGGGTGAAATTTTGCTCCGCGTAATTTAATGACGAAGCGCCGCTTCCTTCGAATTTCGATCGGCTGTTTCGCTAATGCTCTAAAAATAGCGAGAGGAAACTGAGTTTGCGACGGAGTGTTGGGTAATGTCGGCAACGGTGCGTCTGGCGTGAAGGGATAATAAGGAGATGCGATGGCTGCCTGAAGTCACTTAGCTAAGAACCTCATTTTCTAGAAGCGCCGAAGTGGTGGAACGGCCCCGGTCTGTGTTTGGGGCTGCTGGGGGGTAGTCGCGCGTTTTCTCTTTCCTTGAAACAAGGCAAGAGCAGATTTTACGAAGCATTTCTTCGCTCATCTAATGATTGAAACGCAAATTGTATTGTATTTTTTGTGATAAATAAAAAGAAATTATGTGAATAATGAGAAGCAAGTACATATACCTGTAGCAAAAATCATGAGAACTTTTTTTAAATTCGCAATATAAGAGATTCATTCCCGATAAAAGACATTTTAAAATAAACAACTGGATGATCGCGATATATATGAACTGATTTTGGTCAATGCAGAGATATAAAATGATTAGAGAAATAGTTATTGGTATAGCAAGGGATTTAAATAAATCATTTATTAGGATGAACATAATTCTCCCAAGTAAATAAAATACAGTTGAAATCGAGTGAAATTCAAAACTTTATTTTTCAACATTTTTGAAAAACTGTTTACTTTCAAACATACACATTTAGACCACTCTGACTGGATTGAGGATAGTTGCATTCACTCTCACATTTAAGAGAATATTACAGGATGCGGTGATTGTTTCTTCAACTAAGGAACTAGAGTAGTTTCAGCTGCTTCAATGAGTACGAGTGTAACAATGGAAGTACAAGTTCTTCACTCTGTACTGATATTTTAATACCTGGGAGATAAAAGTGCACATTCAATACCGGAGCCAATAAGAACATAATAAATAAATGAGAATAAAATCGCACTTCAATCACAATTAGAAATAAAATAATAAACGTCTACCATTTGAATTATGTGCATTCCTCTCTTAAGAACATGTATATACGCGCTCGTACTGTATCTACAATCCTTCGAATTAGCCACCTAAACAATCGATCACACTCCTCAAGGGCTGTGGAAGCGTCAAACACTCTCAGCCACATTATTTGTCATTGTTATGATAATTTCACATGCCCGAAGTGAATTCAATGATCAATCACCTGGTACTACCATTGATTACTGTAGATGTCAAACGTACGCGTATGTCAATGGGTATGGGATTTTTATGTTGTTATAAAAGGTAAAAACACATTAACTTTTGGTAAGGTTAAAGGTATTAAAGGTATAAGCAAAAATTTTGACGGCTTCGGGTGTGAAACATAGTCACCAACACGGAAACGCTTGCGAGTCCGCAGCGGAATGTCCGCAGCGGAAATTTCGCGTCGCGTGTTGGCTCATGAGCGCGTTCAGACCTGCGCGGCAGGCTAGCGCGACGGCAACGTTTAATTCGCGGCGGATTTTGTTTCGCGGTCGGATTCGTTTTTTTCCGCTGACGCTCGAGTTTACCTGTGGAAACCAAAGCAAAGACTCGTCAGATGTCGAATATTTTCTGCAAACAGATTCAAATTGTCACCTGCGTTTATATTCAAAATTTTATTTAAAAAATTCACAGGTCATTCTAGTAAATTAAAAGCGTTTCTCGTCCTTTATGGCATCAGAATGTGAAATTCTCATAAGTTTTTCCTTTCTGGGTCAAAATCGTCAACCCCTTTTCTACGTTTTCTAAAGAGATTTTGAATTTGAGGAAAAAATCGTCAATAAAGAAGGAAAAAGTACCATGCCGCATGTGCTCAGAAAACATCCCACGAGTAAATTGGCATTTCCATCCCGTGCGTGAATAGAAGCGCTCGCCCCGCTGTGAACGGATCCACGAATTCCGCCGCCGCGACTAGCGCGGAACTTTCCGCGCCGCACTCGCTGCGAATCTTCCGCGCCGGTCTGTGGGAGCCTATAAGCGTTAACTGGTGACGTGCGGTCACAGTGACCGGCGAGGGAAAACAAACGCACTATCCTCTCAGCCGGTGCAACGCAGGAAGATTTTGTTTAGGCCTCATTCACAATGCAAACTTAAACATAACGTAATGCTGTAAACTTAGCCGCAAAATTTACACGTAAAAACAAGCGTTCACAATGACGAACGTTGGCTGGAACGTAAGTATCGCCTGAACCAATCAGAATTCAATGTACTGAAACTTAATCGATTCGTCTCTAACATGGTGAAAAGATCTCTCCACCATGGTTTCTAGCTTTTTCTTAGAGATTCCTATTGATTTGTCTTTATATACATGCGAGTAGATGTTGTAGTAGTGCTCACATGTCCTTCATCTTATAAACAAGGATTCTCTTGAACCAAATTCACGAGTAATTCGTCCGACATAATTAGTTTATTCGCCATCTCAAGGTAAAGTCACAATTAAAATTGTCCAAATTCTTACATTGAATTCACTACACGCATCAAAAGCGTTCGTAAACTAGTTATCTACATTACAAAAACAATGACATAACCACAAACTGCCTGAACACAATCTGAAATCGAACTTCCATGCTGCTCTCTGATTGGTCTTCGGTAGAATTCCGACGTAAACTTAACGCAAAAGCTTGGAGCTTGCGAACTCTTAAGTTTACGGTCTAAAGTCAAAGGTTACGTCAAGGCATTGTGAATGGTCTCGCTTAATAACACATTTCTAGGTTTTGCGGCTACGTTACGTTTACGTTTAAGTTTGCATTGTGAATGAGGCCTTACAGGCCTTAGAATGAGGCCTTCTAGACAATGTTCGGGTGTGGCATAGCTTATCTCGTTGCAGCCGTTCGCTTCTGAGAATCAGTTGAAGTTACGGATCGGTCTCGATGACCGCTCTTCACCATTAGTAGGAGTTTATATTTGTTAATGCACGTTTATACTTAGTATATAATTTTCATTTAATAGTGTATTTTTTTATTAAAATAAAGGTTTTTATGGAGCAATATATTACCTGAAATTCTCTCAGTAAGTAATTAAAAATTATATTTTCTGTTTATTTTATAAACTCATCTATTTTCTCTTTATTATGCCTCTGTTAACGTGAAAAAAATTGTGAATTCTATGGGAAATTAAATAACGAATATAATCAGTCTAAAACTTTACCGGTCACAGTGACCGCACGTCGCCGGTAACAGAAATTCGAAGCCGCGTCACCAGTTGATGGATAAGCAAGTTTACATTTTTGCTGATAGGGGTTTAAATGGGGGTACATAAAGATCAACAGCCGGGGGACAACTATGCTTTTTCAACAATTTGTGAAACACAGCGCAAGGTAAGCAGATGGAAGCGTATGAAAATTTTAATTTCACAGAAACTTTGATGATTACCATATTTTACTCCTGAGCTCTTCATTCGTTACGAACCGTATGTTATTTTGTAGTTTTCTGTATCCAGATACAGATATTTACGTTGTTCAAAATGCATACATTAAACGTTAGCATTCGTAGTGTCCATTAAATCATTTGTTAACTAATTCTTGCCTGGCTCCTCTCAACGTGGAAAATAATATTTCTAATCGTTAGATAGTTTTGAGGTAAACCTCATTTTATTGTGACGTGGTGAGACCTAGCATCCATCTCAGTTCCCTTGTGCATGGCATTACATTTCTTAGCACGGATTATATGTTTTTTGTGTAAAAAACACAGCACCCGAATTTCGACTCACAATTTTGAAGTTTCCCTCGTTGAGAAGGGAATGAGACCTTACGATAAGAACGGCCTCCTGAGAGTCCCTAGTTACTTCTGAGTGTGACGCTCACTTATTTCCCTTTCTCCGCAAGAGGTCGAGTGAGTTTTTAATGTCCGAACTGGCTGTAACGAGTACCAAATTCAAACGGATCGCATGATAGTGGCAAACCGGATACAATATCCAGGATTTGGTGAAAATATCATGTCTACTTGTAGATGTTGCTGTCCCTTGCGATCAACACGTCGTAACCAAGGAGGCAGAGAAGCGTCTTAAATACAAGAGTTTAGAAATCGAGATCAGCCGAATGTGAGGTGTAAAAGCACAGGTCGTCCCGATTGTTATCGGAGCTCTAGGATTTGTTTCGCAAAATTTGTGTAAAAACTTGGCTAAACCCCCAGGTAATTCAAAAGACTGGGAAGTGCAAGAAGAAGCTTTATATGGAACAGCCAATTTTGAAAATTGACTATCTTAAGGAACCGACACCTTGAGTTTAATATCAAACGGTGTATTATTTACAATATGAGTTTGTAGCTGGGCGTTAATGTACATACTTGCAGATACCGCCAACATTTAAATCGTGCGTTTGGACTGAGATCGTTGGCAGTTGTCGGGTGACTTACGCTAATCTTTATTTAATTTTGAATTTAGTTGTTTTTTATTAATTCACGTAGTATTGTAGGCTAGCGCGTTTTGATTTTTGTTTTTCATTTATTTCAAGCTATTTCACTTTAGCTACTTTAAATAGTTTGTTCTTTGTGTTGTGCTATAGCACAAGTTTTCCCCCACTACCTCTGCGTATATATACCCGTGCGAGAACTCTCGCATGTTAGATCCCACACTCATCCCTATCCTTCTATTTTCATTCTAAGAGGGATAGTAGTTAACGAAACGTGTTTGTTTAAAAATATATAAAGGTAACTTGCAATGTACTAACATAATAACAAATAAAAATATAAAGACAATGCAATTGATGTTTAGAAGAAATTTTCAATAAATATTTATTCAGTATCATGGAGGATTTTCTTGGAACAATTCACAACACTTCCTTAAAGACAACATTTGAAGTAATTATGCAATATTCTTTGTCAGTTTTTAGCTTTTCGTGATAGTTACAAAAATATTTACTTTTGAAAAAGCTACTTTTGCGAAAATACGTGACTTAACCCGCTGACTTGAAAATTTCAAATTTCATCGAATGATAACGAAAATACGGGTACAGGTAAAACACATACACAGTCTTCACTCTTCACTGTACGCCCACATCCCTTTTCAATTAGGTACGCAGCACTTACAGACCACGGCAAAACGTTAATTGAATGGCTTCACTACAAACATAAGAAACAATCTTCGCAGGAACCAAACAACTATAATAGTACTTCTAGTTGTTGCTGGAGAGAAAATCCTGAATTAATGATAATGCAAATAAACTTCGTCAGACCGCACAAACAACGGTATATACAGAAAGCGTAAATATAAGATTGAGGAATCTAAGCCTTCTAAGCGTGTCGTCACAAAAATGGCTGCCAGCAACAAGGGCTGAAATATTTAGGGGGCATTGGTGATTTCGAAGAGCCAAACCGAAAATTTAATTGCATGTTAAAGAATGTCTCATCTTGTAGATTATGGTGTGAAAAACGTTTCTTTGAGGCCTGCCTCAAAATTTTGGTTTTTAAGGCCCTAGAACGCTCTGTTTAGAAGTTATTTGACGATATAGATTCGAAAACATTAGCCTATGTTGCGGGTTGCATTTGACATGATTATTTAGATGCGTTTTTTAAAACAAATCCTTCATATTTTTAACCCTCGAGCGGGCGCGCGGAAAAGTTTCTTACCAGCAGGCGCGTGTCGTAAATTTTATGACATTCGTTGACTCTAGAATAAAATCAAGAAATTGTAGAACTACGCGATCTTATCTCGCTGTGTAATATCTTTGAATGATATAGAACATATATTCTATATATTAGATATGTTATATAAGGATTACCAATAAAAAACATATCCCTTGATCAGCTTTCATAGTCAGTGTCAGAAAGCTCTTGTTCCGATGCACTATCATGCTGATGTTCTTCTATATTTTCAACACACAGGTCACTACCACTATCCAATTCATGATCATCTTAGTCATCCGACAGTTCTTGAAGAATACGCTGAACTTCAGTCACATGAATACTTTCCGTGGACATTTTCCACAAAATTTGACAACTTTATAACACCAGCAGGCGCGCAACGTAAAATTTACGACACTACACCTTACATCGAACAAAGCGTTACAGAAACTGAATCTCGCGTGCAAACTAAACAATTGCTGAAGCATAAGCATAATTTAAGATATCTGCGAGGAATATCAAGAACTTAGAAGTCTTTGGCAACAATGAGTTGATAGCAAATTCAAGAAAACTGATGTCGTAAAATTTACGCCAGTGCGCCCGCTGGAGAGTTAAAGTCAAAGCACAATTCGTCACGTCACTGTGAAATTTTCTTTCTTTAGAGACCTCATTTATAAAGATTAGTTGCATGTAAGAGCCGCAAAGGAAAGGTATATTGCTGAAATAATAAAGGAGACGATAATAATAATAATAATAATAATAATAATAATAATAATAATAATAATAATAATAATAGCGGGATAATAATAATAATAACCATGGATCACCACCATGGATTGAAAAACCAGAAAACTGCTAACAATGCATCATGTTTCCCACCCTCGAGCTGATATACATAGACTTTATGTGGCACGTAAGGAAGGAGGAAGAGGCCTCAGACAAATTGAGGCCTCCTGGCACAACGCAATAGTCGGGTTGGGGAAGTATGTAGTCAGCCATCAAGTCGACCCTCTAATGAGGCAGGTCATGAAATCTGACCGAAGAATGGGAAACAGAGGCATTGTTAGTGTAGCAAGAAACATTGCGAAGAAAACTAGGCAAGACATGTCGAATAACACAGACACTGAACTTCTGATGCTGCTAAACATGAAGTGTGAGACACAAAAATTGTTAAAGAAATCGTGGAGAGACAAACCACTCCACGGACAATACTTGAAACGAATGGACAAGGTTCAGATCAATAAAGATCAATCATTTATGTGGCTTAAAAGGGGAAGGATGAAGCCAGAATCGGAAGCACTTGTAATAGCTGCCCAAGATCAGGCCTTGAGAACACGACATTATGATAAAGCGGTTCTCAAAATTTCCCAAGATGGCAAATGCCGCATTTGCCTGGAGCAAGTAGAAACCATTGATCATATTGTCTCAGCTTGTCCAATCCTAGCAAAGACAGAATACCTTAAAAGACATGACAGGGTGTGTAGCTACCTCCACTGGCAGATCTGTACCGCCCTCGAAGTTCCAAACACATGCCCCAAGTGGTACGAACACTCACCGAAACCGGTGACGTCTGTTGGATTGTGTACGATATTGTACGACCAACAAATTCAAAGTGATCGCACGATAGCAGCAAACAAACCGGATATAGTCATCCGGGATTTGGAGAACAAATCGTGTTGTGGATGTTGCTGTACCTTGCGATCAAAACGTCGTTACCAAGGAGGCAGAGAAACGTCTTAAATACAAGAGTTTGGAAATCGAGATCAGCCGAATGTGGGGCGTAAAAGCACAGGTTGTACCGATAGTTATCGGAGCTCTGGGATTTGTTCCGCAAAATTTGTGTAAGAACTTGTCTAAACTCCCAGGTAATCCAAAAGACTGGGAAGTGCAAGAAATAGCTTTATTTGGAACAGCCCACATTTTACGCAAAGTATTGTAGAGGCACCGACAGTCCCTAGATCTGCTCCTTAGGTAGCTGGTTGCAACCTGGAGTATATTTTATATTCAGCCGACACATAACATCGTAAGTCGTGATTTAGAGGAAAAATAATAATAATAGTAATAATAATAATAATAGTGATAATACAATAATAATACAACTTATTTTACATAGTAGACTAATTTAATAATATTGAAGATATTTGTAATACACATATCAATATCTAGAGAACTCATTTATTTTTAAATTTGCTCTGGCTTTGAGGAAATGGATCAAATATTGTCACAGGCAAATCGTTCCAGTCTCTAATAGTTTGATTCTTGAATGGATAGTTCCCAACGTCCGTTTTTTAAATTTTTGTCTGAATTTTGTATTTGTGATCCGCTCGGCCGATAACATAGGTTTCCCTAATCGACTTTGAATATCTTTCCGTGCTCAAAAGCCACAGTACAGTACTTATATACCGTCGTGCTAATTAGGAAACCTCGTAACTCCATATTCCCTTCTGTATTTTCTGTTTACTTCTTGATAAAATATAATTACGAAAAAAGAGTAATAAATAAAAGTAAATAACAAATCGAGATTCTTAAATTATTGCGTTTCGTAGTATTTATAAGTTCAACAAGGAAGGAAAGAAAAATTCTGCTTCCCGGCTATGTTTATTCTTGACATTGCAAAACTGTCCAATCTGGAGTTACGAGGCATGCTAATTAGTATGAAGATACACTTCCTGTCTAGATACCAGTCGGGAGCTTATACAAGGGTGAGTCAAATGAAAACCATAATTATTTTTAAAATTATATCTATTGTACACACGTGATACAAAACTGAATCATTTTTCGACATAGTCTCCTCACGCTCAATACATGTCTACCAGCGCTTCCAAAGGGCCTGAATTTTCGTATAAAAATTGTTTCTGGGAGACGGCCCAACCACTCGTGCACCGCGTGGCGTACCTCATTATCCGAATGGAACTTCTTCCCGCCCATTGCTTCTTTGAGAGGCCCAAGCATGTGGAAATCGCTCGAGGCATGATCGGGTGAGTAAGGTGGATGTGGGAGGCATTCAAATATCAGGTCAGACCCTGGTTTCGTCCCCGGTGACGATTCCTCTAAGGAAGGAATCACAGTCACGTTCAACGCGCCGCAAAAGTTCGTCACACGCATCGACACGTGTCTGTTTCAATTCCGAGGTCAGTTGTTGGGGCAGCCATCTTGCAGACACGTTATGAAATTGGAGCACATCAGTCACAATGCTGAACCATGACTAATGTGTACAGTTTTTGCCAAGTCGTGTAATGTCACTGGGCGGTTGTCCACGATTGCTTCAACGGCTGCAATGGTCTTTGGAATCATAACGCGATATACCTAGCCTGGGCGCGGAGCGTTGGCCACGGATGTCACACCATTTGCGAACTTCCGGCACCATTCGTACACTTGTTGCTGTGACAAACAATGAACCTTCATACGACAATGAACCTTCAAACGACAATGAACCTTCATTCGACAATGAACCTTCAAACGACAATGAACCTTCAAACGACAATGAACCTTCAAACGACAATGAACCTTCATTCGACAATGAACCTTCAAACGACAATGAACCTTTATTCGACAATGAACCTTCAAACGACAATGAACCTTCAATCGTCGAAGAATGTCAGTAGCCTGCCTTCACCTCACAAACACAGAACCACCGAGCGCTGTTCCTCTCCGGTACAAGTCGCTATTGGGGCAGCCATTTTTACGCTGTTTCTGCGTCAGAGTTTGTGTTTCTTCCCAATGATGCCACCTAGGAGACATCCGACACACTATTGCAAACATCAACTGACAGGACGCTAGCTCCACATTTGGATTTTTTCTTATACTTTTACGGTTTTCAGTTGACTCACCCTCGTGGCTTGTGCAGGTTAGGGCGGTGCCCGACGGGAGAAATACCTGGAGAGGAGATTCCTCCGGCGGGCCGACGTGTATGTCAACGCCAGACGTCACCATCTAGAGAGGAACACCTCGTCTTCTCGACTTGGTAAGCTGGGAAACATCAATTAATAAATCAATCAATTCACGGGAAACCACTTACTTGGCTCCCTTTTATTCAACTGATGGGGGGAGGGGGGTACTTGGTTTTCGAACTTTAAAACGTCCGGTAATGAGACGTAGGGGTGACGCGGCAACATGTTGTTTTATAATACACGAGAGTCGGGCGGGTTGCATATCTTATGGATGTTTGCAAACTTAGTGACACAATTGGAATATTTTAAAATAATGATTGATTAATTTATGTGGCTTGAAAGGGGAAGTCTGAATTGAAAGCATGGAGCATGAAGCCAGAATTGAAAGCAATTAAAATAGAGAAGCACGACATAAGTTCTGAAAATTCATGGAAAGACGGAGAGACCTTTCAAAAAAAAACATTTTTCGGAATGAGGGAACCCCAAAATTTCGAAATCGATTTTCCGCAACACTACATCACTTTATCTCTACTACGAATATTACTTTCTACATAAGCACAATTACGAGAAACTAAAAACACGTTTCCATCTTGCTTCAGTCGTTCAAATTTTATGAAACAATAGCGGGAATGCAGGGCATTATTTTAGGTTTCATTCCTTTCAATATCTACCAATTAAGAAATTTAAATTACGTTGTAAAATATTTTTTAATTGTGCAGATAATTTAGAGTTTTCAATCAAATGTACCTTCACGATCACTATAATATGGCAGTAAGACGAAGAAGCAGAAGAAGATGAAGAATAATAATGTATATGTTGTAACTAACTTCCTCTAATACGTTGTGTAGACAGATTCCACATTTTATGGGTCCTTGACACCGAAATATTAATTTACCGCAATCTGTCTGTCCGACTGCCTGTTCGCCAGTTTGTCCATCGGTCCGTCCGTCGTCGGTCTGATAGTCTGTCCATCAGTCCGTCCGCCGGTCTGACAGTCTGTCCTTCAGTCTGTCTGTTAAGACAGTCGTCTGTCTGTCTGTCTGCCTGTCCTCTGTATGTCCTTCCATCCGACCGTATCTGTCTGTCCTTCCGTCCGTCTGTTCGACTGTCTCTCCATCTTTCTATCTCTCGGTCCGTCCGTCTGTGAACAACGCAACCGGCTAAACGGTAGGCAGGATATATATCACCAAAATTGATATTACCCATTCGTACTGTTTGATGTCGCGACCAGCCGCGACTCCTTGGATTTGAAAAGGATGTTTTGAATTTTGGAGGAACTTGACATGAAACCCCAACGACGTTTTCAAAATGTTCTCAAAAATGACTTCCAATTTTTTCTTTCTTTTTTTCATCTCGATTAGAGCAAAATACGACTACACAAATGGCGCAGTACCTATTTTTGTTGAAGTTATAATGTTCGAAAATTTTAAACGTTTGATTTCTTGCGTCTTCGTAGAACTACAATATTGAAGATAGTTTTACTTCAATTTTTTCTCCGCAATTAGTTCTTTAATTAATGTCACGTACACATTTTGAAACATTTTAATAGATTTTGCGCAATTTTCAGTGAAACATGGACAATTTTTAAAAACAAGACTTCCTCAAAAACGGCTCCAAATTTTTTCTTCAAGATTGTTTTCAAAAACGGCTGCAATTATTTTGTTTACATTTAAGAAAAATCCTCAGGTCCCATTTTCATTGAACTCTCTGAATATTCGAAAATTGCAAAAGTTACGAAAAAAAGCAATAATGTGGGAAAGTATGTGCTGCTGTAGCATCACTTGTTATACCTTAAGATTATTTTCAGTGTCAGAATAATTTTTGTTCCCTGCCTTTCATATACTTGTGAATCTACTACGTGGAAAATCAGCATTCTACGAGTCTCCTTTGCGTAATATGCTCTTTACGCCGAGACCGAGAAGAAAAGTATAATAATCTCATAATATTGAATGGTATCGTAATATCTACTTAACCATCTACAAAAATGTCTCTATTGTCTGCGTCATGAAAAGAATAGCTGGACATAAAATTCTTATATTCTCCATCAAATGTCAAAACGCCGATTTGTTCTCTTTGATAGTTCATTATATCGTTAAAATGCTGTTGAGTAGACTTTTTAATCCTTTTGTTCATTGCATTTCAAGCAACGAACGTCACAAAAAGAACTGTTATAGCACATTCTTGCGCGAAATACCCGTAAATAGCTCGAACGTGCTTAGATAGCAGCGAATATCATTTGCAGCCCTCGTCAAGCTAATGCATACGCGAAATACACAACAATTCCGCAATTGAATGCAAATTACGCATAAAATGACTTTCAAATGCGTACAAAATCGTAGTAAGTTTTTCGTTGTTTAGGTTTTCTAGAATATGCTCTTCAGTAAAGTAATTCTATCTGACTTTTGTAATTAGACTGTGAATTTATATGGTGAGAGGTAATTAATAAGTATTAATGTAACAAGTCCTTAAAGACTGATAGAGGACGTGTTAGATACTTTTTTTGTTATTTATAATTATTCTAGTTATTCAAAATAAGCATTTCACACATTCATGAGTTAAGAAGTGTCATTACTTTCGATGTTCTGTAGCAGAGGTTCTTGATATAGGGTCTTGGTTCCATTTTTAAATAACAACCGCAGCGTGCGGAAAGACCAAAAGAACAAAAAGGCACAAATGGGGACAGTTGTCTGTCCGTCTGTCTTTCCATCCTTCTGTCTGTCCGTCTGCGAACACCACTAGCGCCTAATCCACTCGTATGATTTTTTTCAAATTGAAGAAACTGCTGTCCATCTGGCACTAGTCGAAGCTTTGAGATTTTTAATAACATTAATTTTTGGGGGTACTTTACATGAAGCCCCCCGGACATATTCAGAATTTTCTTAAAAACGGCTCCAAATTTTTTCTTCAAACTTCTTGTAAAAATAGAGTAAAATACTCTCATTAAGGTGGCATTGGTCCAATTTTCACGGTTAACTCTGAATTTTCGAAAATTGCAAAAGTTTTTTTCGGCGTCTTCCGTAGAAAAAGCCGTCGCCGTTGCTCCGCTCTCAGTCTCCGTGCCTCTCTGTTTGACCATAGATTACCTTACATTTCTCTTGCCGTCATAGCCTCTTGCACTCCCTGTTGCCTTGCAAGTCTGGGTCTTCCTCCTCTCTTCTGTCTTTCTGTCGGCACCCAATGCAAGACTCGTTTTGGTCATATTTCATCCGTCATTCGGATAATATGATCGTACCAAATGATTTTTGTCTCTATTTCGTCGAGCATAATGGCGTTTACGTCATCTCACAGAGTACATTTAGCATTATCCCTTCCAAAAATTTAAAGAAAACATTTGGAGCTGAGAAAATATTGCTTTTGTAATTTTTTAAAATTGCACATATTGCACGCAATATTGCGCGAAAACTACTAAAATGTTCAAAAAAATGTACATGACCTTAAGGAAATACCTCGCTTTGGAAAACAAATTTTATTTGAAAGAAATCTCTATCTGCAATTTTGTAGTTGTAGAAAGACGCCGAAAAAAATTAAAACTTAGCCATTTTCGAAAATTCAAAGTTAACCGTGAAAATCAGACCAATGCCACCTTAATGAGTGTATTTCACTCTATTCTTACAAGAAATTTGAAGAAAAAAATTGAAGCCGCTTTTAATAAAAGTTTGAAAATGCCCGTGGGGCTTCATGTAAAGTAGCCCCAACAATTAATGTTTTTAAAAATATCAAAGCTTCGACTAGTGCCAGATGTACAGCAGTTTCTTCAATTTGGAAAAAATTCTACGAGTGGTTTAGGCGCTAGTGGTGTTCACGGACGAACAGACCGACGGACAGACAGACAGACTGACTGACAGACGGGCAGATATAGACGGGCAGACAGACGGGCAGACAGACGGACACACAGATGGACACACAGACGGACACACAGACGGACACAGACGGACACACAGACGGACAGACAGACGGGCGTTTTGCTTTCAATTGGTTTTACGGTATCAAGGACCCACGAAACAGGGATTCAGGCTACACCACGTGTTAGGGAAATTTTTGTCTTAATTTAGCAACTGGTTTTTTCCACTTTTTCGTTATCAGGGCCTGGCAATGAATTTTTTCTGCCGAAAATCCGCCGGTTTTTTTTTTTTTGCGTAGCATTACATAACTTCCCTACACCACATATATTGCTCCGTATATACGTATGTATACGGGAAAGTAAAAAGTATCGTCATAATTGTAGTTGTAGGAAGACGCCAAAAAAATTTTGAATCTTTGCATTTTTCGAAAAATCAGACTTTTCAACCAACCTGAGACCTGCACCATTCTCTTAAACTTTCTTCAGATCATCCAACAACAAAATGTAATCAAAATTGTTGGCGCCACTTTTCTTTTAATTTAGAAAATGTCCCAGTGGTTTCATAAAGAACCCCGCAAAATTAAAATATCTGTTTCAAATTCCAGGGTCCTCGACATCAGCCAGGTCGATCTGGGAATATCAGTTTTCGACAATATCGGCTGAACGGTTTAGTCGCTAACTTTGTTCACCGACAGACGGACGGACAGACAGACAGAATTGCCTTCAGTCGATTTTTCGGTATCAATGAGCCATAAAACGTGAATTCCGGTTGCACCACGTGTTAGAGGATTTTTTTTAATTTAGGAATTGGATTTATCCACATTTTTTTACCAGGGCCGTAAGACTTTTTCTGCCGAAAATCCGCAGTTTTTCGCGCAGCATTACGTAACTTTCCCTATACTACGTATATTACTCCGTATTAAAAAGGAGACAAGGAGGAATGCTCCAATTACTATGGTATAACCGTCCTGAGTTATCTTGGTACAATATATGGTAAAATTATTAAAAACAGATTGGAAAATGAAATAATGAAATGGAAGAACAGAGTGGCTTTCGAGCAGGTAGATCCTGCATAGATAATATATACACCATTCAACAAGTTACAGGTAAGCGGCTGAAGCATAGCTTCAGACATCTAGTCTATACTGACTTGCAAATGATGTTTGACAGTGTCCCACTTTCAAAATTATGGATGACCATGAAAAATCAGCATATCAATAGCATATATTAAGGCCATAAGAGAGTTATGTGCGGACAAAATCGCGGAAATTACATCAAAAAAAGTAAAGATAAATAAAGAGGTAAGACAGGGGTATTGTATTCCACCAAACCTGTTCAAAAACTATATAGGAGAAGCTCTAAAAAATTGGAAGAAAAAATGTGAAAGAATGGGAATAAAATTGAATGGTGATATATATTCACTAAATTTTGCAGATGACCAAGTAATATTCACAGAAGATGAAGGTGATGCACATTATAGGTTAAGGAAATTAAATGAGGAAGATGGAAAATGGGCTTGAAAATCGATTTCAGAAAGACAGAGTATATGGTGGCAAGAGGGACAGGAAAAGATTTAGTAATGGAAGATTGCTTGGTTGTTGTTAGAGATATAAGTATTTAGGAACAAAAATATATAGTATTAAATTTTTAATACAAATTTATTATTTTTTAAATGCAAATTTTACTTGAGGGTAATAGCCTCTCATATAATTTTACTTCAGAGTAATCCTTTAATAAGGAGGGAAAGGATTTTATTGTACCTACGTTTTAAAAGTAGGTGTATTTACAGTGTAGTTGTAGTGTTGTTGTAGGGGTTAATATAGGGCTCAGTGTGTTCGGTAAAGCACTATTGGTACATGTTTTTTATTTGCCTGAGGTGACATTTTGAAGTATTTAATCTATTAAATTTGTTAAACTAATAAAAGCTTACATCTAATAACAGTTTAACAGATAAAAACTGCCTGAACTATATTTGAAAATTATCTATAACATTAAAAAAAGAATATATGGAGTGGGTACATACTGTATCCACACTGTAAACACAGGATTCATCATGTCTTGGCAGAAACAATGGTTTTAGCTAGCCATAACATCTCTCATTCTTTTTTTCCACAATGTACCCTCATCACAAACCGTTTTCTTTGCCATTGGTGGTGAAGATTCCAGAAATGTTGGGAGGTATTTTAAGATCAGTAATGTGTGTAGGTGTTTTAAGTGCACCCATGGACTCATCAACAACTTTGAGCAGGAATAGCACACCGTGTTTTTGTGATGAACTCAATCTAATAGTCGTCATCAGTTCAAAGAGATTAAATTTGAAGGTACAGGGGTAGATAAGTTGAGAATTAATTTCATTCACTTAAAAGACTGCTTCAAAGATGTCACTGTGTCTGAAAGGCCCATTGTTCCCACTGCCAGGTTAAATAGTAATGAAGGCAAAGAGTAATATTTACAATGTAAATAATTGTAAGTAAAAGTGAGAGAATATCATTTTTTTTTCAATTTACTTGGCTTTTTAACTACAAATTTAAATTAATTACTTCTTCAACAAATTATATATCAAAAATATTACAATTTATAACAATGGTACACAATTTGTAGGCTTCACTTACAAGACATTGAAGTTTTAATACAGTTTATGGACCTAGAAACTTTGCCTCCACTTTGCAAATTTTTTCTTTGAGATATTCACAAAGAATTAACAGAGATCACACTTAAATTCTACTTTAAGGGATGGAAAAGTAGGATCTTTTATTTTCTTCCAAAATCTTATAAATATCCTCGTGTTTAGGTCAAATGAACCAAATATTGATCCAGTGCCTTCTTTGCTGATGAGCCTATTTTCACACCTTTAATTTGAGGTTTTAGAACCTAAAATTCTCAAGTTCTTATATCAGTAGGTAATAGTGACAAAGGAAGAGCTAAGATGAGGTAGCTAAGGAATGTAGAGGTTAAAGAGAGCATGTCTTTGGGCAGCTCATTTTTAAGGGAGGCATAAGTATCTTCTTATATCGTAACATTGTCATTGGTAAAAATCCCTTCCTTTACTTGTATTCTTTTATTGGACAGGGAGACACTGATGCCAGAAAGCTGTTACAGTTGTGCCCTTTGAAGAAATAAAATATTGTCCTTTTACATAAAATTTGATTTATGTAAATCTTTGACCTGTAAGCCGACTTAAAATAAATTGTTTTGAAAGTAAGAAATTCACAATTTTTTTTCTACAATTTCTAGTTCTACAAATATTGTTCACTATTTAGTTCATACTTGGCAAATTCTAATCCATAGTTCTTTGTTATCTTCTTTCAACAAAGATGTATAATTTGTATGTTTATTCAATGTATAAAAGTTCTTTGGTTTGTAACATTTTTTCTTTGTCAGAATATTTGAAAATGATCCTTTTATCTCAAATCACCTGTAAAGTATCAAATGTGAAACATCACTACTTTTCAGGAGTCTCAATTGATTTAAACATATTAGTAAGATCAGAGGTTTCACCATATTCAATAGTTTACAGCTGGGAGTTAGAGCTACATACCTAAATGGGTTACCTAAAATGGTAACACATTAAATGTTTTATATTAAATGTGTTTAATTTTGCTCAGTCATTGAGCTTATTACCTTTAAAGCAACCATCAAATACTGATAATGAGAAACTGGCTTTTGCATCTTCAATACAGTTGGCACAATGAAACACGCTTTGGCCAAAAATTTTTGGTTATATTTGTTATGTTGATGATAATGTTGATTCTGCTTGATTATTTTATCTTGTATCTAACTACTGGTACTATGTGACAAAACTCTCTGTTATTAATACAATATTTTCTTAATTTTCTCATTTTTTCATTTATATTTGTTTTATATTTGTATCCTTATAGAAATATTGTAAATCTTTGTACTTGAAGGAAACCTAAAAATCAAGAGGTCTTTGAATGTAGGAATGTAATTAAAATGTCTGTTTAAACTATTAGTTGTTAATAATTGATGACATTATTGAAATAATAAACAGAGATTAAATTATAATACAAAAAAATTTACAAGTTCTCTCCTGTTCTAGATAATGTTCACATGTTAATGTTTTGTAAGCTGTGATACTGACGTTTCATCATTTTGCTGTGGTCATCCTCTAGGCCGAATTGTAATTGCAGGATTTATTTGTAATGTGTTACAGATTTATTGATAAATGAAAACTCTTTTTTGCTCTTGCGCCATGTATTGAAGTACTCTCAGCAGACAATATTCAAATAATTGTACAAGAATGTTTATTGAGTGTATAGTGAAGTTTTAAAACTAGAATGATAAATACAATTGACAAATGGACAAGAGCTCTTTGGACAATAAGAATCACATTCTTCATACTCTCCAGATTGAACAAGGTTCCATTTGTTCCTTTACTGATGCCTGTTTCTACAGTCAGCCATGATTTTCTCTGCATTAAGAACAAGGTGCACTTTCGTTCTGTTGGAAATTTTCAAATGCATTTAATATGAGTTTGGAAGTATTTTGTAACTTTAAGACATGGCTTCTTGGCTAATGATTAACTAAATGCAGTGGTATCGATATCTCATTTTCTAAAAATTTTGGACTAGAGCACATTTAGAAATGAACCACTCACATGCATCCTCCCCACATGGATGTGATAAGTGATGGGACTTTAGCGCCACCATGACATGATTCTGATCCAAGAAGCCCTCAACATCAAGTTCATTAGTTGTTTTAACACTTTCTGGACTGCTCCACTGGGTGGTTCTTGATCCTAGCCGCCTGGAAGTTTTCATCTATTTTTGAATTTTTACTAAAAATAGAGCTTTCAAGCTATTAAAATGGTATTCTAATGTTATTATATAATGTATGATGTATGTATGTTATTATAATGATTACATAATATTGTTACAAAACCCACACTAATATACAGGAGTGAAACATGGATTCTGAAACATAGAGACAAAAATAGAATTGAAGTGGCACAAATGAAATATCTGCGATCAATTTTAAAAGTTTCAAGGAGAGATAGGATAAGAAATGAAAAGATCCGGAAAACATTTGACATCAAAAATATTGTCTCAGAGATTGAAAACTACCAAAAGAAATGGCAAGAAAACATCAAAAGAATGAAGATAGAATGTTTCCCAAGAAAAGTCCTCAAATACAAAGTAAGAGGAAGAAGAGACCCTGGCAGATGACAAATGTGCTGGGAAGATCAAGAATACCACAGAAGTGACTGAGGGACTATTAATAAACCAAGGAACAGGTCAACAGACCTATACTTTAAATGTTCGTGATGATGATAATGATGATGTGATGATAATGATGATATAATGATGTGATGATGATGATGTTATTGTAATGTTACTATAAGTAACATTTCCTCTGTACAATGACATATTTCATCTATAGGCCAGGTGTTTCTGTAATTTTTGCAATTCTGCTTGAAAAGGTGTTTTTCAAAGATAAAAAACTTCAAATAATGCAGTCTCTTATATAACTATAATTATTACAATGAAACACATGTTATTTTTATATTATTTTATTGGCATCAAGAGTGATATAAAAATAGGAATACATATTTCGGGACATGATTGTGTTTACACTGAATAATTTTGCAAATTCATGTCAGTCATCTTCCAACTGCAGCTCTCAGCTGCTTCAGGTGCAACTATAAAATATAAACAAATATCTCTTGGTAGATGTTGCGACATGGTGGACATTTTTCTAAATACTTGAAACACTACTGCTACACAAATGAGCAGTGCTGAACTAAACCTCCCCATTTCCTGAGCATGAGCCTTGAAACATGAAAATGAGCAGTGCTCAAGCATCATCAGCCCAGCACAGCAAGCTTGCCCAAGCAGTAGTCCAGAAAGTGTTAATAATAAATGAATTTTCTTTCCTTTGGAGAAGGAAGTGGAGAGACAGCCCTTAACACTTGGTCAAAATGGTGCAAGTTCTTGACACGCCTCTGTTCAGGATATATGATATTCAAACAGTGGGTGTGATTGTATTATTATTAATTTCTATTTGACATCTCAGTGCATTAATAACACTGCTCAACAAAAAAAACACAACTTTTTTTCACTTGCCCAGGATTTTGCAACAAATTTACAGTAAATTGGGTATGCTGAATCCAGATATGTCGTTAGTTTCATTGAATTGGCTCTAGTTTTTGTGCTACAAACGTTGTAATGAATAATGCTATCACAAAACTCGGCATTTAATGCAAGTATCTATCTTTATACAAACACTATCTTTTTTTTCATTTTAAGCATTGAATGTCGCATTATTTTCAGAATACTTTAATTGAGCTTAGTTAGGAAGTTAGTTTTATTAATACATCTTCTTTTGTTATAAAACAATGAGCTCTTTAGGAAACTGTTGTTTGAATGACTCTAATGTATTTTAGTACATTTGTGGAGAATTTACACTACAAAAAGAGAAAAGAAATATTAGAAAGTTTATAGAAAAAAAATATGACCATATTTTGGTATACAACTGGGTGAAGATAAGTTGTGGGATCCCTATATGGTACGCAAAACTTGTGTGGAGGTCTCCGTCAGTGGAAAACTGGAAAATTGAAGAGTTAAACATTTGGTGTAAACTGATAGTATGGGGAGAGTCCTAAAATCATCATCATGTTTGTTATTTGTATTCTTCAAAAGTAAGCGGCTACAATTGTTACAAGAAAAAGAACTGGGAGTACCCTGATTTGGAATAAGCATGGCGACCGGTGTCAAATGAACCTGATGTTGCCATACCAGTGTTCACCACACTCCCTGAAATTCCTGTGTCAGATAGTGAGGATACACAGATTCTAGGGTGAAATGCAGAAGTTACCAGTGGCAGAGAATAATGGATGGAAGTGTTACAAAAGAGCAATTTTCCTAAGATAAGCTTAATGATTTAATTCATTACCTCAGTTTCACAAACCAAGCAACTGAAAGTTTAGCATCAAGACTAAAAGAAAAATGTCTGACATTGGAAGTGAAAAAGTCACTTTACTGGTTACTGGTACTGGGTACTGGGTACTGGTCATTGTTGTCAAGAACTTTTTGGGTAATCATAAAACAGAAAATTTCTGGTGTAACCGGTGCAAGACTTGCTTTTAAACTTTTGAGAATTTGGGTGTAACTATGAGCATTAAGTTACACTATCTCCATAGCCATCTAGACAAATTTCTAGAAAATCTTAGCAATACGTGTAAGGCACAAAGCAATACGTGTAAGGCACAAAGCAAGCGCATTAAGAAATAAAGGTTATGAAAAATAGATATCAGGGCAGATGGGATAGACACATAATGGCAGACTACTACTGTAGCCTTCAATGTAATTGTCCTGACCAGCCGCGTGAAAGGATATCATATAAACAAAGTTTTTCAACAATTCATTGTGATTCGTTTCGGGCTGTAAATATGAATATATTAATATTATGTATTTCAAGAGTTTCATTTTGTATAAATAGACATATTTAGTTACATTTAGTTTAAAGTTTATGCAAATTATGAATAGCCTGTACTCAATAAAATAAAATAATACTTTTCAATGCAATTTTCATTATCTCAAAAAAAAGAGCCAATCTACCAAAACCAATGCCATATTTGGAATCTGTGCATCAAACATACCCTAAAATGGTTTTAAATTGTTTGGCAAGAAAATGTGTGTTGACCAGAGTAATTAAACTGATTATGTAAACTGAATATAAAAAGGCAAACAAACCAAAGGTAGAGTATTATATTTAAAAATATAAACTGGAACTTGCAACGACAAAAGCCCATTGTGAAATGTGTGAATAATAAAAATGGAATAACATCATCACATAATCATTGTTGCTGTTTTCACAAAATTTTTCTTAATAGTTACTAATCCAAGAAATCTGTGTGGGTTATCTCAATGTTGGGTAACATTACAATGAAATTTATAAAGAAACGTTAGATTCATTATAAATTTCACCGATCTCCTTTTTGTTCTTATGTAGAATTTTCAGCAAGAATTTAAAATAACAGAACTCCTTAATGTATTTCATAACGATGGTTTTGCAATATGAATCAATTTTTTTCATTGTAAAATGTTCTTCATGGTTTGTTTTATTTGATATTTTGGAATATATTACAAAATTTCAAAATTCCAAAATGTTGACATCACCATTAAAATATCAGTAAAATGTGAGGTAAGCACTGATTCAAACATACCAAGTAACGAATAAACTTTGAAGTAGGTGTTAACAAGAACTTTTGCCATGAAGAATAACAAATTGCAGCCCAGGCATCACTTCTTTTTTTACTTTCTAGAATGGGATAATATATTAGAGAATATTCTGTACTCTTTTATACATTATCTGGACTATAAGATAGGAAGTGATAAAGGATGTGGGAATTTCAATGTAATAACTGACAAGATCAAACAATCCATGTCTGTCTGATACTTTGAAGTAACTCTTTCGACAAATGGTAGAGGTGCAGATGATATCTCAAATAAGATAAGGGCAAGAAAAATAAAGTGATCCAGCAATTAAACTCTCTTCTTTGAAGTATAAAAGTTACAAAAAAGACTAAACATAATATTTAAAGAACAGTAGCAGAGTGTACATACAGAGTAGAAATGTGGGAATTAAGTAAAAGAAATAGAGCCTGGCTGACGGCCCTTGAAAACATCTATTAGAGAAGGAGCTTCCATCTGTCTAAATTAGTTAATATATCAAATGAAGACACCTGACAAATGATGGATGTGAAAGGATCCATCTTAGACATGACTGAAGCCAAGTGATTGAGATCACAAGTGGTCCAAGGAAGTGTGGTTGTGGACACATGCAGAGATTTTATTTGGAATTATTAATTGAAAAAATGATGCCAATCGTTTTCTTTATTTACAATTCCACAGTAAATAAAAATTTAATATCAAAAAATTAAAAATGTTTACTTGTAAGGACATGAAGTGCAACTCAGGGATTCCCAAACTTTTTCTTTCATTGACCCCTTTCAAAAGAATTATTGCTCCATTAACCCCCTTCAGTAGCATAACAAAATGAGAGTGGGCCTGCCCACAATAACTTTTATCTAAGCCCCCTTCATAAAAGTGTTTAGCAAACACAAGTAGTGTTTGTGTGTTAAATAATATAATTATCCCCTGAAGAAAGGCTCTCTTTTATCTAAGTCTGCCTGCATTGCAGGTCATGCAGGCTCGAATGTTACACCACTGATCCCTTTGTATTTTTCTCTATAATAAACAGCATACCACATATTCATAACACAAAAAAATTGCATAATTGCGTATCTTTAGATACCAATTTCCTACACCAATATTTTCAAAAATACTAATTGGATTTTCAATAATCAATGGCACTTTTGCTTCAGAGTAGCTGAGTCCCTTATCTCCATAGTTGTGCAAGGTTACAAAATGTTATGTGGGGCCATAACATATCTCCAGTGCTTATTCCAAAATATATTTTCTTGTGCAGTCCACCACCACTCACATGTTGCCCTACTCTTAAGGATGGACTCAAAAGAAGAGAAGCAAATTTGTAGTTTATTATTATATTTTGATGAGAAAACAATTAGATAATTATCAATTTCATTAATATATTTGTTTGAATTAATGGAATCTTGATTGTACCAATCAGTTGCCATTTTATCCGGCTATTGACCCCCCGATCATCATTGGCCCCTTCAAAATTTCATTGGACCCCAGAAATGTGTTCACAATGGGGTAATAAATTTATCCGGCCATGGACTGGGGCCATGGGTTAAGGCAGTGATCGCCAAACCGTTGATTGCAAGAAACTATTAGCTAGCAGGGCAATTTTCGGTAGATCACAGTCATGCTCAAGGTTGACAAACCTGGACTTGTTCTATAGAGCTCAGACAGATGATTCTTATTTTTATTGTATACAGTTTTATTAAAATTTGTTTCATATTTAGTTGCCAATAAACAAATGTTAAGATTTGAAAAAAAAAAGTTTCTGGCTTGGTTTCTTGTAGCTTAAAGTAGGATTGAAAATAGTACGGTTACTCGCAAGCTTCATAAGTTTGGTGACTGCTGGGTTAAGGGGTACATGTGGCTAGCATATAGACATTGCTACATCATATTCTAGTCTTCTCAACCTGGAAGGGAGCTTTCTCATTATCACACAGCTGGGACATTGCAAGGAAAGCAAATAATATAATCTACCTTGATTGGAAATCAAACCCAGGATTGTGTCATGGAAAGCAAGCATGCTGACCAGTGAGCTACTCATGGGGCTAAATCTTATTAGGTACTTCCAGAAAAATATTCTAGCATTTCCTGATAATTATACATAGGTGCACCAATGTTCCTTATAACTGCACCTGCTTACACAAAAATGTCTGAAACAGGGCTGTCAACTCATAATAGACAAATATGCCAGATTTTCATTCAGAAACCACAATGTAATATTACAAAATGGAAGTAGATATGTTTTTAGAATATCTCTTGTGATTTAGAAGTGTGATGTGCAATCTGATTTGGTATCGTTTCTGGCCCCAACAGCATAAAAATCAAATTATGTTGAAACTTAACTTAAAAAAACTTAAAAACTTAAAATCCTGAAAACTTTATGATGCATACACATAATATTCAATAAAACTGGATGGAATTAGCATAAACAAAGGGACAAGTTTATGTAAATAATTTTCAGTGTTGCAAAATGTTATTTGGATTTGGGTTTACAAATGACCCAAACAGAATTGAAGAGCTAGGAGAAAGAAAACATGAAGTCATTTCCAACTTTAAGGATATTATCAATTCATTAAATTTCAGTGGTAAAATAGTGTATAAAATAATATTTATTTTAGTCATTTAATAAAAATTTTTAATAAAAAATTTCTTGAATATTTTTGAACTCCTTTTTTAAGACAAAATTATTGCCTTTGTCAACATTTATAGTAATAAATCGCATGCTATAATTAATAGATTTGGTTGCAAGCCCTTGTCATTCATTGTCCTTCAAAATATATCTAAAAATCAAATTGTAGTTAACCCACACTGTTTTCATAAAATTTGAGAAATAAAAATATCCTTTGTTAAAAAATTTTGAATTACAAAGCAGAGAACCATTGAGTGAACACGGTATAAATACACACTTCAAAAAGCCACATTATTGGTAGACAAAAAAAAATTGTAATTTTGTGTGTTTTGTCATCAGAAATGAAAATAATTTAAAAAGACTGTGGACATGAAAAGGAGAGTTCACCTAAAGTTTAAAAAATTAGATAAAAAATTTATGAAATTATTTCAGAAATGTTAAACTCAATGTAAATATCGCAAATTAGAACAACACAAGAACTTTTTGAATTTTAATACCCAACCTCAGTTAAGAAACATGTGTGATACCTATGTGTCTCTCAAAATGAGATATTGTAATTTTCTACAATGCTTTATATGTTTTATCAGTTGATAATAAATAACTTAAGTAAAGATAAATACATGGTACTAACATAGAATCGAATCAAATTTAGCGCCTTTTTGACGCACAACGATATTCACATTTTTTCTGTCACGTCACTTTAGCCACCTGCTCGTAAGAATTACGTCTTTGAATATAAAATGAAATGCTAATAAGAAACGGTATTTTCATTTATGTAGAATTTAAATCAATTTATAATACTTATACATATTTATTTAAGATAAAAAAATTCAACAAGTTTAAAGTCTTAATATTACGTTCTGAATGAACATATTTATAAATGACATTTTGCATCAATTGTGATGTTACCAGGTTGGTAGAACGAATACATGAATGCATTTTGAAGCCCCCATAAAAAGGAAAACCGTGACGCATGATACGTCACGTAATAGAAGAACCAAGTACAATTCTGAAATATTATTGCTGTTTTGTGGATTGTATGTCATATTTTGAAGCCAATGATTTGTGCAATATGTGTACGTACGCGCTACTATTTAAGCATGCCAAAGAAATGTCACCTGTCATTTTCACGCGAGAAGTTGAAACGCATCACTTGTGACAATGTATTCGATCGCATCATTGTTTGTGATTATTCATAACTTCATACGCCGTGATGACAATCTTGCCAGTGTTATATAAAAATGCATTGGGAAGATAGAAGTAATTGTGTTTACCGATATTGTTCCTACTAGGGTATGAAATCCGCGTAAGAAGTTTGCCGGCATTCACATCGTGGGAAGTTGCGTATCGAGTAAAAAGTGAATTGCGATTCACCTCTGCTGTGTCAACGTTCATCATGCATTGTTATAAATATTTTCAAACTTAATGAGTACTTTGTGACATTAAGGGTAGTCATTAAATGTATTTTGAATATATGATTTGATTTTGTTAAAACAGCCTAATGGCTGGTCCTTGATATTTCTTATTCTGAATAAGCTTTTTTATTGTTTCAATTGTTAAACATGTCAAGTGAAAAAAGAATCCATGACCTTCCAGATGAAATTCTTGTAGCAATTTTTTCTTACTTGAACATTGAGGATTTGGCATTAAATATTCGCAATGTTTGTCACAGATGGAGAGCTGTGGTACAAGATTCAAGGATCTGGAGGTCTTTGAGATTCAGACCAGTTGATGAAATGGCTAAAGAGGATAGAATTATTGAAATATTGAAAGGTTCTCCTAGTTTAAGATGGCCAGTGCCATGGTATTTGTATACTAGAAAGATTTTGGAAACTCTTATAGATTATTGTAAAGATGTCAGAGAACTTTATATTTCTGAAGTTGAAGACAATTTAGTTCGCAAACTAGTCAGAGAATGTCCCAATGTTGAATCTCTTGAAATAGATTATTTCAAATTTGAAACTACCAAATCTTTAGATATTATCAGTGAATGCAAGAATTTGAAGCACGTTAAATTATCTGGTTATGGTTCAAATGAGGAAGTCAATTTATTTCAAGCAGTGGCAATTGGCTGTCCGCTTCTTGAATCTTTTAATGTACAATATTTTACACATTACGCTTCAAGTGATCTAGTGTATTTCTTACAAACAAAAGGTAATAAAATCCGTGCATTGTCATTGCGATGCTGCTTTTTCCATGAAGAGAAGTGTGTAATTCCTTCCATTAGTTTCTGTACAGAATTGGAAGCTTTGACAATTGACTCGCATGGAAAATATGAGGCGTATAGTTCTGAAAATGAGGTTGCATGGAATACAACTGATTTCATTATTTATTTTGTTACAAATCCTGTTCATAAGCTGAAAAAACTGGATCTTTTATCTTTTGGAAGTTTTGATAAACAACTTGCAAATGCAATTTTTGAGAATTGTGTCAATTTACAGATAGTGCACTTCGAAAAAATTAAAGGTCTAACAGATGAATGCCTTGAGTCCATATATCTACTAAGGTCCATGACTTCATTAATATGTGATCATTGCTCATCTATTACAGATAGAGGTGTATCTTACATTGTTAAATGCACAAATTTGAAATTATTGAGTCTAATGGGATGTACCAAGTTAACTAATACAGGTTTTGTTCTCTGTTTTGATCTCAGAATGTTGGAAAAGTTGGTGCTGAATGTTCCTCCCTTGTACTTTGAAGATATAATAATGATTCCAGAACTCTTAAAAAATCTCAAGTACTTGCACATTTCTGGCAAAGATGGTATAGATGAAGTTGCTCCTAATTTTTTTAAGCAAATGATGCCAAAGTTAAATCTGGTCATTTCTAATTCTGAGTAATGTAAATCCATGTTACAGAAATTATACTGTAGAAATTTGAGATCTGTATACTTAAGATAGTAATTTGAGGGAATAATGAAGTAAAATGTACAAAATGTTAAATAATTCAATAATTGAGATTCCTGAGATCTGTTTTTGTTTTAAGGGATTCACACAGGGTAATGCCTTTTGAATAATTGTTAACTTAAATAATTTAGATTGATAGTTTTGGAAGAAAGGAAAAACAGTGAAAATATTTTTGAAGTAACCATTTAATAAACATTAATTGGTTGTATTGTATTCCTGAATCATGTAATCGATAATACAAACAGTAAAACCTGTTTTAAGCTGAACATAATGGCAGTGTCTGTCATGTAGAGGATCACCAAAAACTCCTTGTTACTTAATAGTAGGAAATGGTGTGGCATTTACGATGCTATCATCGAAATCAACATAAGATGTAGGCTCCCCATCGTAACATTTTATTGTTGCATAAAGCTTTTTCGGCCGCATTGCGGCCATCTTCAGTGCTACAAAAATAATAATAGTAATAATAATAATAATAATAATATCTAAATTACAAAAAATTTTAAAGAATTAAAAACTTAAAAACTTTTAACAGAATATTGTCAAGAATTGGTTTTTAAGAAAATGTAAAATGTGAAATGGACATATAAATTTTTCATTTTCATTTGTCATTTTTTTAAAAATTTATATGTCCATTTCACATTTTACATTTTCTTAAAAACCAATTCTTGACAATATTCTGTTAAAAGTTTTTAAGTTTTTAATTCTTTAAAATTTTTTAAATTTTTTGTAATTTAGATATTATTATTATTATTATTATTATTATTATTATTATTATTATTATTACTATTATTATTTTTGTAGCACTGAAGATGGCCGCAATGCGGCCGAAAAAGCTTTATGCGACAATAAAATGTTACGATGGGGAGCCTACATCTTATGTTGATTTCCTTGTTACTTATACATTTTCAATGTAATTTGGAGAATGAACAATGAAAATAGAAGGCCTTTTATGTCATTTAAACATTGAAATTTTAAGAAAAAAAGGGTTAACTGAAAAGCATAGAGAAACTCATGCACATGCATTTATTTCCAAGCACATTCTCAAATCAAGGGACTTAAAAGTTTCCAGAAAGACATAATCAAATGCTTTGTATCACCAGAGAGTAAGGTAAACTTTGTTGTTCAGTCCATTGTCATTGGAAGTGAACCTGTATGCTAAGCCTTTCCTAAGATGCCAGAAATTTAGAAATAAATTTCTTTTTTATGTGGTCTACAACTACTTGTAATTCTCTAAAAATCATTCCATAAGTGTGTTAGGCACATTTCCAGTTTTCAGAAGCAATTTTCTTTAATAAATTCTTATTGTTGTCAGACTTCTTGTTTGGCTTAGTGGGTTTCCCTCTTAATTTCGAATAGAGTTTCCATCATAGACAGGTTTTGCTGTATAATTTGTATATTGCTGTGAGTGTATAGCATTGGAAATTACTTAATATGCTGTCTAGATATTTGACTTGTACTGTGTAGATTTAAATGGAATATGTAGGTGCAACTTACCATAGCTGGCAGATTATTATTTTTTAGTAATACCTCTGCATTTATTTTCCTAGAGCTTTTTAGATTTAGGGAATTTTTGAGATGTTCTTATTTTGACTGCATAAATAGATATAAATGCTTCCAAGTAGCAAAGGAAGGTTTTATTTTTGTATATTGAATATAGAAAGACATTTTCAGAGGTTATATAATTTTTTAATAAATTATACACACAAATGACTTGTGTGATATATTGTTATCTTTGGATAGTATATTTTAATGAACTTTTAACTTTGTTTTGAATGTAGAAAAAAAAATTTCAGAAGTCTGTGTAAGTTTTTTAAAAAATTATACACATAAATGACTTGTGTAATATGTTGTTATCTTTGGATAGTTTATTTAAATTACCTCTTTTAACTTTGTTTTTGTCCCTTTTTCTTATTTTGGTATAAAGACATTTACTCTGCCAATATGAATTTTATAATTTCAATATTGAAAATCAAGAAAGAAAGAAAAAAAACAACAACAAAAAACAAGGAACTCCTTAAGATACTCAGATATACATTGGTGCCATTTGACTGATTTAGTGTCATATTCTGCACATGTTGTGTTATCTATGTTCTTCATAAATTCTTAAAGGGAAAATTAATTTCTCTGTGAAATATATCATTAAATGTTTTTGTGTCATGAAATATGCCATAATAGTTCTAGTTATAAGAGTATTTCATTATAATGTTTGTTGTTTTTTCCCTGTGTCTGTATGTACAAATATTTATAGATTAGTCAATGATTAACACTGATGCAATAACATTGTTGTTTGATTCCTATTTTATTTCATAAATATATTTGTACCTATGTGGTTATTTTTTCCACCCATCTGTTACAGTTTTATGTACTTGGTTTCTAAATGAAACTTTTAGAAAGATTATTTAACATCTCTAGTCCACAAAATTCAGGACCAGGACAAAGACCATTCATAATGTTAAATACGATAGTGTTATATGATGTCTTATGGACTACGACAATTTAACAAACCATGGAAATAATTTTGGTATTCCTTTTGTTAGATCTTTTAAATACATTTAGTCATCTATTACAAATTAAATTCAAATGAAAGAATAGGAAAGAACTTCAAATTGTTGCACAGTGTCGTTACAAAAGTATTATTCAGTGTTTTGTGGAAACATTGGGAGAAAAATATTAAAATAACAATGTTGTGTTCAACGTGGATGTAAACTATGTTGTGGGTGTACCTGAAAAAGTAATATTAATAAAATGATATAAATATTTTATTCATGTATTTCCTTTTAGAGTAATCAGGATGGGAATGTGTCCCAAAACTGTAATCTACGCAGCAGTTACATCAAAATGGGCAGTCTTATGATAGGAAAAACTACTAAATTTCAATATTGTTTCTCTTTTAGAAAAATGTTTGAACTTTTTCTCTGAATAATGCAGCATTGTTTACTCTTATAAAGTTTTATCCAGGAATGTGCTCTACAATTCAGGAAATGCTGTGCTTCTTTAGTTATATTTTTGATTTATCTATTATCAGTCTCTATTTATCTAGTATTATCTAAGCTATTCTCTATCATTTTGAAACTTGTTTAAATGCTGCTTTTATGCTTTTTTCATTTTTCCTTTTACTGAGGTTTGCAGAAGAGGTTTTTGAGTGAATTCTTTTGTCAATTATGAGGGTTGGGGTATAAGTCAGGAAAACTCTCTCTTTTTGAACTGTGAACTATTTTTGTCCATGAACTAAGTGCATGAACATTTAATGACACACCAAATTGGGTTTCTCATATTTATTAAAATATTTGAACTAACAGAATTGGTTTATGTTCTAAAGTATTATAGCATACTATAAGCATATTCCCAACATTCCAGAAACATTACATACCTGTTATACAAATAAAGGCTACAATTAGGCATCACATTAATCCCGAAAGCTTCCACCAGTTTCCTTGGGCATTTCAGTTCATGTATTTTCGATACTGCCCAACTCTGATAATAAGACACAATGTAATTATTACTCGCATTAAAGTAGTTCTTAAGAATCCTTCTTCGAAAGTTTTCTATTCTGAAAATGGCACAACATATTTAATTTCAGTGTACTGATATCTTGAGAATTTGTTATCATTATTTTTAATGCATTTTAGCAAAAAAATCAATGCATGTACTTTTCATGCATTAATGTATTTTCAATCGTCTCTGAGGTTTTTTTTTAACAAATTCGTGTCAGCTTTTGATGCACATCAATTTCCCAGGTGTCATGTGTTTTTAAAGGCGCATTCTTCTTAACATTTTCAGGAGTAATAAAAGTATGTGTATACCTTTTGTTTAAGTCTCAGAGGCCTAAGTGGGTACATTTAGTACCCCACTACATGTATGTTTTCTATTTATTTATGTATGTGTTTAACTATCTGTGTAACAATTTGTTTGTAGCTTAATATTTTTCCCTAATGCACTGAAAAGTGATCACTATAAACAAATTAGAAGCTATTCTTGCTGAAAATATTTTTTCCTCTTTTAGGGTCCTTTGGTATTCCATGAAACAAACTATTGAAAATCTTTGAGTCTCTGTAGGAAATAATATGGTGGTTTTTCAAATCAAATGGCAGTGTGTTGTTAATCTGGTAGCTCAAATACCTCATGCAGTTATTATTGCAGTATATCAACTAGAAAGTGGCATGTGTGCCTGTTCTATAACATACTAAACACCACGGCACTGAATGCATGTCTTGTGAACATGCACCAAGGACCAGGATAAGAACTAAACACAAAAGATTTGCTCCAGGTCTCTGAGCCTTATTCAGATGTTAGCTATTGAAATGCTAAATTTGCGCATGCAATTTAAAGAGAGATGTGGCACAGTTCCTTAAAAAAAGGAGACCACCAAGCAGGTGTAGCTTCAGTATCTGTGTATGTTTTCTTGAGCCCTTTTGGGAATGTAGATATTTAAATAATTGTTTTCCATTTTATTGTGGCAGTAAGTTGATCCCTTCATGTAAAACACAGGGATAATAGCCTACATCTTGAACTGATTTGCCTTTGCAAATAGTTTGTATTATATGGGAGTCGAATATTTTCATATTGATTCTTGTCAAAAACCTTGTGGCTACATGTATTCATAATTCAACAACAAGAGCTGGATCAGACATCCAAGAGCTCAAGAAACTATGTATATATTATACTTTTCCCCATAGTATGCCAGTAACTATAAGCATTTAGTTTAATTTACCGTATTCCAAAGACAATACAATTTCCAACTAGTCTTATGTTAATTCCATGAAATGTATTTACTCATTACACAGTTCTGTTAAAAAAATTTTCCAAATGTGTGAGCCATTGGTGCACTTACCTTACTTATGAAAACATTCTTGATAAATTTGAAAAAAACAGCTACTGTTATAGAAAGTTAAACTATCAAAAAGCAATGACAGTACCTAATTAAGAATTGTGATCAAGGGAAGGTTTGAGGTGAATGATGAAACATGTAGTTTGCATAAGATTCGTGTTCATTAAGTGCCCCTGCAAGTGAGTGCTGTGCTGTTCCTCAATGATTGTGAACGAAAATATTCCCAAAATTCCTGTGGATTTAGAAACCCAGATGTAACATAACAACACAGCTCTAATAGTCATTTTGGAAGAGGAATCCGAAAGAGATAAGAAAGAATCAAAAAGATAAAGACCGTCATTGATAAAAAATGGGAACAATGGGGAAACAAGAAATGGTCAGGGAATATGTTATTCAGTGGGAAAAAATTAAAAAAATAAAAATTATAATTAGAGCAACCAATGGAAAAGTCTATGTACTATGTGAAAATGCAGTTGTAATAAAATCAGTTTCAATGTTTTTATTGTCAAATAAACTTCTAGTGGATTCATTCCATAATCATTTACTCTTATGTAATTCATTTTATACAGATGTTATCACACTTACTGCACAATGTATTTTCATTCACATGTTAACACACATGCTTTTAACAGCCCATCTTAGTATATTTAAAACTAGTGGTACTACAGATTGGAACAGACTTTCTCATAGTTGGTTTTCTAATTTCTTGGGTTGGAAACATGACTAAGAATATCATAGAAGAGTAAAACCTCATCGTACAAGAAAGTTTTCACCAAAACATTTGTAATTGTATATTTGGGTTATCGAGAGAAAACAAGAAATTATTTAAAGCTGTTATACAAATGCAATAATGCAAACAAATCACTAGAAATGTAAAAAAACTAGTGGTGCTACAGAATGTCACAGACTTTCCTGTATTAGTTTTCTATTTCCTTGGGACTTCGCTTACTTTATCGCCCTTGGTAACGTAAGAAGAGAAAGTGGCTGATTTTAAGGACAGGGTTCGGCTCACGGCGCACGGTTCACTTTCATATGGTTCACTCGCGCGGACCACGAGAACGAATCACTCCGGGAGCACTGCTTGCATTGTGCATTGTGGGGTGTGGTGCGAATGTGTAATGGAGAATTACAATGGTTAAATGCATAAAATGCGTTGCATGCATAATGTTAAATGCATAAAATGCGTTGGTAATTATGCGTTGGACAGACTCAAGGATGTTTTATGTTAACGCGAGGGCCGAAGGCCCGAGCCTCGTCCTCAACTTGGACACGGGTAGCGAAGCGTCACGATTCTACACGAAAATGCGTTGGCCACGTGGCCGTGTGCACACTGTGGCGGCGCCGCGAGTGACTCGTTCGGAACCGAATCATGCGCGTCAATAGGAACCGAACCCTGTTCTTAAAATCTACCGAGAAAGTATTGTAATCGTCGGAAACGGCGAATTTTCTATGCAAAACTCGTATTGTCGGGCCCAGGTAACGAAAACGTGGATAAATCGAGTTGCTAAATTTAGATAAAAAATCCTCTAACACGTGGTGTTGCCAGAATCCTTGTTTTGTGAGTCTCCAATTTTGTGGTTGTAGGAAGGAGCCGAAAAAATTCAAATTTTGCAATTTTCGAAAATTCAGATTTAACGTTTATAATCGGACCTATGCCACATTTATAAGTGTATTTTACTCTATTCTTACAAGACATTTAAGGAAAAAATTTGTAGTCGTTTTTGAGAAAATGTCCGGGGGGCAGCACTTCATGTAAAGTACCCCCAAATTTTGTAGAATCTTCAAAATCTGGAAGCTTCGGCTCGAGTCAGATTGACAGGGGTCTCTTCAATTTGAAGAAAATCCTACGTATGGTTTAATCGCTAGTGGTGTTCAGGGACGGACGTTTCGTTTTCAATTGGTTTTTCGGTATCAAGGACCCACAAAACACGGATTCTGGCTACATCACGTGTTTCTTTCTTAATAAATTTTCATAACTCTTTCTTGACGTTTTTTAAAATTTTGCTAAATTAACGTGATCAGCGCCCGGCAATGAATTTTTTTCTGCCGAAAATCCGCCGTTTTTTATTTATTTATTTGTTTTTTGCACAGCTTTACGTAACTGTCCGTATATATGTATGTATACCGGAAAGTAAAAATTGTAATAATTAATATTTTCTCGGTTTTACAACTACTGTATATTATTGAAGATTGAGTTTTTAAATCAAATCTGTTCTTCGAAAATAGATTGGGTCCTATTTTCATTAACAGCTCACAATTTTCGAAAATTGTAGACGCTCATGTAACGTAGCAGTTTAATGAAGTGCTTGCAAATCCTAAGTATTGTATTTCGACACTTTTTGCTGTTCAATGAGAAATAGGATAATAGTAACAACACTTAACCTTCACAAATAATTCTAGGAAGTACGAGTTGTTGTAGCACCCCTTTGACATAGAAATGCCTCCGACAGACTGGCGTTATGCTGCTACTGAGTGGATAGGCTGTTTTATGAAGTAGTACGTAATATTATTCAAGTACTTGCGTCGATTTATAATTTTCGTTTTTTTTCACAAATCATCCATTCATTGAAAACTGTAATTCCTGATAGTGATAGTCTGTAAAATATAATAAAGAATTTAATCCAGGAAAATAATTATTGAAGACAATCGGGTAACTAAAATATTTTGTCTGTACACACACTTGTTTCATATGTTTTGAAACCAAATTATTGACTGTTTTACATGTTTAAATGATAGCTGTAGCGTCTGTCTACCACCCGGTCTTCGCGTCTACGTTTTTACTTTCCCGTATACGTACGTATACACGGAGTGATATACGTAGTATAGGGAAAGTTATGTAATGCTGCGCGAAAAAATGGCCAATTTTCGGCGGAAAAAAATTAATTGCCGGGCCGTGAAAACGAAAAAGTGGATAAAACCAGTTGCTAAATTAAGAAAAAAATCCCTAAAACGTGGTGTAGCCAGAAACCCTCTTTTGTGGGTCCTTGATATCGAAAAACCAATTGAAAGGAAAACGTCCGTCTGTCCGTCCGTCTGTCCGTCCGTCTGTCCGTCCGTCTGTCCGTCTGTCTGTCCGTCTGTCCGTCTGTCTGTCCGTCTGTGAACACTGCTAGCGCTTAAACGTACGATTTCTTACAAAATGGATATTCCCCGGTCGATCTGATTCTAGTCGAAGCTTTGAGATTTTGAAAAAGATTCTTCAAAATTTGGGGGTACTTTACATGAAGCCCCCCAGACATTTTCAAAATTTTCTCAAAAACGGCTCCAAATTTTTTCTTTAAATTTT
Source organism: Acheta domesticus (assembly GCA_031308135.1). Lineage (NCBI taxonomy): Eukaryota > Metazoa > Arthropoda > Insecta > Orthoptera > Gryllidae > Acheta > Acheta domesticus. The sequence continues at coordinate 56,956,501 of JAHLJT010002630.1, forward strand.
TTGTACGAATAGAGTAAAATACACTTATTAACATGGCATAGGTCTGATTTTCACGGATAACTCTGAATTTTCGAAAATTGTGAGAGTTTGAATTTTTTTCGGCGTCTCTCCAACTACGAAATTGAAGATAAAGATTTTTTTCTTCAAATAAAATTTGTTCTGCATATTGTGTTCTTTCATAAAGGTCATGTAAATGTTTTTCAAAATTTTAGTAGTTTTCGTGCAATATTGCGTGCAATATATGCAGTTTTAAAAAATTACAAAAATCAGATTTTCTCAAAAACGGCTCCAAATTTTATCTTTAAATTTTTGGTAGAGATAGTGGTAAATGTACTCTATCAGATGACATGACAGCCATATTGCTCTATAGGTTGTTTTTTTCAAAAATTACAAAAATGTAAATTTTTTCACATGTTTCTCACGTCTATAATATTTTCATTAGCGGCGATTTTTTCACATTATTATATTTACGAGTAAATGTGCTTTAAATAATGTCAAGTAAAGTTTCTCGAAAACACAACCGTTTTCTGTGAAAAGTAGCTCAAAATTTCGCATTTTCAGAAACGCTCAAACGCCATATATGGCTGCAAATTTTTTCTTCAAACTTTTGTAACGGATAGTGCTAATTACGCTTTTTAGTATAGCGTAAAGTTTATTTTGAGTTATTTTTGTTGTTATTTCCAAAATTGCATAATTGTAATTTTTTTGAAAGATTTCTCACATCTTTAATATGCACATTACCAGCAATTTGTAAACATTACTATATTTGTGAGTGTAAGTGCTTCAAATAACTTCAAATAAAGTATTTTGAAAACTCAAACATTTTCTGTGAAAATGAGCTTCAAATTTCGCATTTTTAGTGGCGCTAAAACGCCATTTCCTCTTAAACGGCACATAATTTTTAAAAGAAAATTGCCATTTATGACTAGGTTTTTGTGTTCTTTAATATTCTAAAATTAATATTTCCGTTAGAAAACTAATACGGGAAAGTCTGTGCCATTTTGTAGCACCACTAGTTTATGTTTTCAAATGAATCATTTTTTTGTGACGCTATCTCATGTGACGCATTGCTCTCAGAGGTCGTATAAATGTGCTGGCAGATATCGTGCAGCGCTATCCCTTGATGTCACGCTTCTGCGTCCATCAGCTTAAACCGTGGATACTAATGGATTCGTACTCTTTCACACAAATCAATACATGACTCATTCACCGATGTGCCTGTAGTTATATTTCCACAGGAATTATGTGTATGCCGAAATTTAGAGGTGTGATCTAATATGGAATATTTGTTCTGAACGTGTTTGTTGTTGAAGTAACGAATTATGTATTTTTTTGTTGTACAATTAGAAACTATTGTGTGCAAACATCATAAAAACATTTATTTCAAAATATAACATTAATGGACCTCACAAGAAATTAAAAATCAACTGAATAAAAGGCAGTCTTCAAATAATTAAAATTGAAATTATTCTGCGCCAAGAAAAATATTGTGTGCAAAGTTTGTAAAGTTGACCGAGTACACATTTTTTAACAATAACTTTTCAACTTACCGGTTATTGGGTGAGTGAACAGTATTTACATTAAGTTCTTGACTTTTCATGAAACGAATGATATACTGATTTCTTGTGGTACATATTAGAGAGATATTTGTTACTAATTATCTCTTTCCTGTATTACATCTGTCTAACAATTACGATAACTGTGAGTGAACAATTGCAGTTTACAAAGTAATTTATCTAATCGTTAATCAAATTAGCTCAGCACAGTGAATCGCTGTTACCTGTTATTATAGTTGCCAGATGAGATTTCGACCGGACAGTCGGTTTTTTTCATGTCTGTCTGATCAAGAGTATATTGGTAAACCGGATAAAATATTGTTGCGGCTGGGTCCATCAGACATTAACTCAAACTTTTTAACTTCGCGCCTATCAAAAACCAACAGGGCAACAAGTAGGATTGTAGTTGTAGTTGAAGGGTAGGTGGGAGGAAGGAAGGTAGCGTGTTGAGCCGTCCCTAGAGACGGGATTTTGGATCTTGTAAGGAGGGGGGGGGATTTGGGCGCTATTATAATCACGAAAATATTAATTTATGTTAATGTTTTAATTTAATTGTGCTACAATTATGTACACTGTTTTCAACTTTGTTAATTATTTAATTGGTTATTATTGAATGTTATTACTTAGATTAGTTTAACACAGAGGTGACGATTCTCATTGTTATTTGAACGGGTAAATACACTGATGCATTTTTCTCAGTGAATATTATATCGAAAATGTTTATATTTATTATGACCATAAAGGTTTATACATAACTATAGAATACATATTTTAAAATCTACATTAATAAATTAAAATGCAATCTTCTGTTTTTGGCAAGATCGAAACTATGAGAAAGTGATAATATGAGACCCCCACTTTTATTTCGAGTTTAAAAAATGGCTTAAATGCGTTTTTAAAAAACAAATATGATAACTTCATCTTCGACTTTTGTGTAAACTTGCCACATACTTTTGCCAGCTGCAATCTATCGTCGCCTAAAGCACATTTTGTTGAACTTTTCTCAATTTTTCGGTTTCCTAACACTAGAAGTGAAATATTTAATGAATATTAAAGAACAGTAAAACCTCGTCCTAAATGGCTATTGTTATTGAAAAATTTGGAGCCGTTTTTAAAAAATGACGTTTAAGCGTTTCTGTAAATGCAAAATTTGTAGCGCACTTTCACAGAGAGCTTCCCATTGGCAACTCTCGCAAGCGCTGATGGAGTCATGTAAAAGGTTTTCTTCGTCCATGTAATTGTGATGAACTTAATGCACATCCATTTGAAACGCCGCACATTAAGTGCATATCTTTCATTTCACTCAAAGCATTTTTCTCAAAAAGCAAGGAAATAACGGCAGGAAATCAAATAAAGTACCAGCAAACAATTTCAATAAAAATACATTATTAGTTTTCCTTTGTTTTTTAGACTAAAGAAATTCAAAAAACTAATATAGTATAACTAATGATTTTGTAATTGTGGAAATGTAGACATATCTGTATCTGAAGATGACAACAAAACCTCGTCGAAACGTCTACACGGCAAAAATACAAAGCGAAATATATCTGTTGAATATTTCTTTCGTGTTTTAAAATAATAATATAACTGTCTTTAAATAATAGGGATCTTTAGATTTTTGAAAATAACACACTTGCAGAAGCAGCTAGTATGTAATAAGTTACAGCTAGGACGAATTTATCAATGTCTAGAGGAGCTGAATGCTCTGATCGCTAGTTTTCCGTAGTTTCTCCGCTCAATATCTGGAGAATGCCCTACCACGGGCCGCGCGTCATCTTTGCTTTCTCTTCCTTATTATCTCCCCTTACTACCACACTTATGCTCACATCCTACACTACCATACATGTCAGACCCCAGTGGCTTAACACTTATCTCGGCTTGGGCGGCGTCCCGCTCGGGGAGAGATACCGTAATGGGAAAATCCCACGCACGCAAGACTGCTGCAGATCTCATCATCCACTCTCTCAGTCTGAATCAGTGAAAAACTACTGATTGACAGTGACTATTCACTGATGGGGACAGTTATAACCCTGCCACTGACGAACAGTAAATTGAACTGAACAAATCAGTAAAAATTGGGTCCACTTTTTGAATCAGTGAACTTCACTGCTTGAATCAGTGAAATCTGCGATAACTAGTTGAACGCGACCACTGAACGATCAGTGAGCGATGGTGGTTACCATTGACGACTAGTTAAATGCTGGAGGTCACTATGAAAAAGTTTGCATACTCGCTGATTGTCAGCAAAACTACCCATTTCGTCTGAAAATATCAGTGACTTCGGCTCTCACTGATTGAATCAGTGACAATTTCACTGATTCAGATTCAGAGAGCAGCTGGGGAGAAACACCGCCATCTCCCGGGATAAAACATTAACTTCGCTCGGGGCTAACGACCGTAGCAGTTGACTTGACCGGAAACATCAAGCAGTCGATTCGAGCACGGCGAACCATGGCCTACGACTCCCGCCACACCAGGAGAGGTGGCTCAGGGCGTTAACTGATGTCACTGTAGTGCCTGTGACCGGGAGGTCCTAGGTTCGAGTCCCGACGATGGCAGGATTTTCGACTCTAGCTAGGCAGCTAGGTCGAATTCTGTGGCCATCTGGAAGAGAATTCTGGCGGCTTCCTGCTCTGATCGGTAGTTTTCCACTGTATCTCCGATCAATACCAGCGAATGCTAATAAACGGACCGCGCGCGATCTTTCCTTCCTCTTCCTTGTTCTATCCTCACCTCATACTTACACACACGAACACTAACCTGCAACACTCTACCTCACATGGCGGGAGACCGGTCGGGAGTTTAGAGCATGTCCCGGCTGGGCAGGTGCCCCGCTGGTGGGAGATACCTGGTTTCTTTTCTGAGTTAATTTTTCTTTCTTAACAAATATATTCATTTATTTTGTGCATAATAAACAATTTACATGTTTCTGGAGTGTTTATATGCTTCTGCAATGCAAATTTTTGCGTAGAAACTATTTTTTAAACCAACTTTCGTACGCTTATCTCGGTTTAGCTATTTGGAATATCCGAGGATTTTATTGGACAAAAAATGCTTAAAATTGCCTTAATAGCTTATTTTCGAAGTTCGTTGTATTCTCACTGGGCATCCTGTATATATAGATGTTCCAGGATAAATGTTACAAATTTTTGAAGGGGGATATAGGGGTCAAAAACGATGTCACAGTAGGAACTTGCATATAATGAAGTTTCTTGCATTTATACGTATAGTATTTGCCCCTGATTTTTAGGCAACTTCTCTGCACAAATGTTCGCAAGTACATGAACTCTCCATGACTGCTTCAGAACGTGATCTGCCGAACATCTGTGGTTAGGAGTTGCCTAGAAATCATAGTAAAGTATACGTCATGTGTATGTATGTGTGTGTGTATATATATATATATATATATATATATATATATATATATATATATATATATATAAAGTCGTTGCATTGGACAAAAATGTTAACTTCGCAGCGGTCAAACGCACGGAAGATGTGGCTAGTCATTTTGCTCCTTCTGCTCGCGCAAGAGTTGGCAACGCCGCTGGAGCATGTCGACTCCTTCGTCAAGCTCACCGAAGATCTTCGAGCCCACTTCAGACTTTTCTGTGTAACTCTGGTGCACTCTCGACCGGACGCCGGTAAGTTCAGCATTGCTCATTAGCAACATTTCATTTTCTTTCTGTGAGACAAAAGAAGTGATCAGTAAACGGTTATTCACAATGATAGGTTTATGTGAATTACTGAGGACATGAAATGTAACAGATGATTTTAACAGGGGTGGATTAATACGTAGGCATGCTAAATACGTACTAAAGGTCTCCGCTTTAAAGCCATCTGTATTTCATAAACAGAATTTTACATTACTTCATAAATCATATAGATTTTTGTATTGATAAAGTTCCGTAACGATACGAATATGTTTGTAGTATTGATTGTGATAATCATTGTTTTAAAAATGAAAATATCTTCATGCTGTAAACCAGCATAGAACGATTTTGACAATCGGAGCAACTGAATAGGGGTACCCTTCAAAATGTAACTCACTTTCAGTGACTAAAGGTAAGCATTTGACAGATTACTGGATAAGATACATCACTTGTAACCCAGAAGGTGCATGAAAATTGGATTGACAAAGTGACAAGAAGGCATCGTCTCCTGTTTCACCACATTGTAAGGCACAACATAGCATAACGTGTGTTGCAGATTAAATGTGCCCCCCGCTTTCCTTATTTCACAATCGGGGTAATTTTAAATGTTTCGTCTTAAATAAGTTTGATGCACCCTTGGAAACATTTCCATAATTAGCTGTAGCAGTCTTACGGAGTTTTCTGTGATGGTGTTCTGAAAAATCATACCAAATCTCAACTTCCCTTTTTGCTCGCGTATAGGCCGACTAGGACCGCGCGTAGATGCCTACTGCTTTTACCGGGATTCAGAAACAATTTCTCGGTGGCAGGGCGAAACATTATTAGGGGGCTCACCTGGATTCCATTTTTATTCCCCAGGGTTGTTAGCCCTGGGGGTATGGAAGATGAGATGATGATGATGATGATAATGAGGGGTGAAACGACGACACACACATACAGACATACAGAAATACACCCAAATCCATGTCCATGTATCGGCCATTGGGCCGACTTTTCAAATATTTAAAATAATTAAAAATTTAAATTTAGTGTAAATGTGGGGAGAGAGGTAAATTATGTTGTATTTAATATTTTTCGTTTCTGTCTATATTAATAATATTTATCATAAGTTGGTCCATCAATTATTAGACAGAAATCTTTTAAATAACAGTTTTATTTTTGTTTTATTTTTATTATTTATTATTTGTATTATTTATTTTTTTGTCACCTGATGATGGAAACCAAATGTTTCCGAAACGTTGTGTAAAATTTGTATTCTTTTAATGTATAAAACTGTTATTTAAAATATTTCTGTCTTATAATTGATGGACTAACTTATGATATATATTAGTAAATTATGTCGTCCATGAATTCCAAAACCATAAGGAGAACCCCGATTTTAACGCACCATGTGTATGGAAGACGTTATGGTCATCTCGATTAGGAGCGCCTCTGTACACGCACACGGTCAAATACGACGTTTGAAGAAAGACGTACGTATCTGTGAGTGCATTGTCATTCCGTAGTGGAAATATGTGGTTGGGCTTCTCCGGCGCACCGATATTTGCTCGTTCTGCGCAGACCCATGAACCACGTGACCACAGCTCAAGCACTTCATTTGAAAGGCCAGTCCAGACACTGGTCGCCATGTTGCATGGAGAGCGAGTAGTGTTGAAAAACATGTTGAAAGTAACGTAAAGTAAGAATTTTCAATAGTGACCAACCAAAAATATCGTGAAAGTGTGTACAAGATGCAATATTTAAAATAAATACGTCATATATCTGCGTCAATAACTAGTAACAATGTGATAATTTTGGTATCTGGTTGCATTTCAAATTCACGCTAAATTGTGACGCAAACTGGTGCCTGAAGCACATTGGCTGAAGTCGGATATGATGCGCAGTAGCTCTCCAATGTCTTTCTATCGTGTCGTTCGATGTCTACGTCTTAGCGTCTTTAGTGCAGTCTTAGTGGTAGGTTAGGTTTAGCGGTTTAACCATGCAAGACTTCCTTTTGTTTCAGTGTTTAACCTCAATTGGCCTGCTTTAATGGTATAGTGGTTATCATGCCGATTCCACGTTCGTGGGTTTAAACCCGGCCAAAGTAGGGGGGTTGTTGAGGTGCCAAAAATCTACTGCATGCATGCGGGCGCTTCTCGGCATGAAAAACAGATCCCAGGAAAGGCACTTGGCCGATCCTGGCAAAATTAAATTCTCTAGGCATTTATCACCAAAGTTTCGTTTTGAAATACTGGATAAGATTGCGGATATTGTATTTAGGCCTAGGCTATCTGGTATTCAAAATAAACGTCAAAATTGGCGCACTAGCACCCCTAGGGAAAGCAATGGCAAAATACCCTAGGAATACTTGCCCAGAACAAGTCTCATAAGAAGGCACTGGTAGCTTCTGGAGACTAGCCTATGCACTAATAAGTGTATGACCGTAAGAGAAGAAGAACCTGAATTGTAAAAGTTGAAGTGAGCAGTGTAGACCAGTGTTGTCAAGGTCGATGCCACGAGCGGGAGTCCGTGGCACGAGTGCCACGACGAAATCGTCACTCCACACAGTTCATTACCCCGCCACCAGAGACAACGCCACACCTATTGTAAAACGGCGGGGTTACTAATAGTTTTCTTTCTTGATGCTAGTTGCGCAGAGTAGCTCGTGGCACGCTACGGTGCCACGACGCGTGCAACTGCCACCAGTAGACCTTGACACCACTGCGCTAGGGCCTTCTGGAGACTACCCTATGAAGTATATTTATTTTTTTCTGTCTTGTCGCGTGGGGGCGCGTCATCAAAATGGAATATCTCATGGTATTTCGCGTCGTTCTCGGTTGTGCCGCCAGGAGTCGAATGATCGCCAGCACTGCTCGATACAGTCGCGATCGTGCAACTCCTAGCGGCACAAGCGAAAACGATGCGAAATACCGTGAGATATTCCATTTGGATGACACACTCACGCGCCAAGAAAGAAAACTGAAGTATAAGTGTATGGCAATAAGAGAAGAAGAAGAACCTCCCGCACTCAGTATACAAAGGGAAACCGTGATAGGATAGTCTGGATAGTGAACACTTTGTGAGCAATTAAAAGATGATTATATATATATATATATATATATATATATATATATATATATATATATATATATATACACGTACACATATATACATGTACTATCGATGATTTATAATTGTGATTTAATTATAACTTTATTACACCGATGTAATGATATGTGTGCAACAGCATGTTGCTGCACATATAATAAATAAGTAAACCTCAATTGCAAAAGTTGAAGCGAGCAGCATAGACCTTGGGTAAGTGCCTGGCAACGCGGCGTCGCGCAGGGTGGGCGCTGCGGCTGCTGGAGCCGCTGGGGCGGCGCGGGCTGCCCGTGGTGGTGCGCCGCTTCGACGCGGGCCCGCCGCCGCCCGCCGCGCCCTCCGCCGGGCAGCCCCGCGGCGCGCGCGCCGACATCGCGCCCGTCGCCACCCACGCCGAGAGCCGCTGCTTGCGCGTCGCCGGCGGGCCACGAGTCGGCAGAGCCTTCGCTCAGGTAACGCATTTGTTTTTGTTTTTACTTTCTCGCCTTATGAATTCTTCGTAAGAAGAGAAAGTTATGTAATCGTGCGGCGGAAAACGGAGAATTTTCGCCAGAAAATCTCTTATAGCAGGGGTCTGGTGACAGAAAAGTGGATAAAATCTGTTGCTAAATTAAGAAAAAAAAATCCTCTATCTCGTGGTGTAGTCAAAATCCATGATTTGTTGCTTCTTCATACTTCAAAATCGATTGGCGGCATTCCGTCCGTCTGTCCGTCTGTGGTCAACGCTAGCGCCTAAACCGTTCGGTCGATTTTCTTCAAAATTGATATTCCCCGATAGTTTTGACTCGTCTCAAGGCCTCTTGAATTTGAAACCGATATCTTAGTATTTGAGGATACTTTACATGAAGCCCATTTTGAGATTTTATGAATTAAAAAAAATGGCTCCAAATTTTTTGATTATATTTTGTTGTTGAATAGTGCGAAGAACGTTGAAGGGAATGACGTAGGCATCATTTTCGTTTATAGGCTCTATTTTTCGAAAATTACAAAAAACTGTTTAAAAACGGCAAAATTGAAGATAGAGATTTTCGCCTCAGACAAAGTCGGTTGTACAAAATAAGCACTTCAAATAAGGTCATGTACCATTTTTTTGGAAAAACGAATAGTTTTTGCGTAAATTGCGATTCAAATTTACAAAAAAAAATTTATCTCAAAAACCGCTCCAAATTTTTTCTTCAAATTTTCTGCACGTGTGTATGAAGGGAAAGTAAATATATAAATAAACTAGTGGTGCTGTAGAATGGCACATACTTTCTCGCAGTAGTTATTTTCCAAATGCCGATCATCCGATAAATTATGTGGAGTAAACAGTTCACCGCTGCCTTTCTTGGTCATGTTTTTTGAAAGACAAGTTTTTCGCATGTTGACAATTACCGGCATCGTAATGATAGAACTGATACAAGTACGTTTTGACTGAAATATTTGCAGCTGTTGTAAGTCGGTTTCGTAGCGCGGTTGGTTAATGCACCTTCGGGTTGCTCTCTTCAATAAGGAAGGTATCGAGTTCGATCCCCGTGGGGAATTTTAATTTGATGAATGTGATGTTGCAGGAAAAAAACATTGAAGAGTGTAGATACTTTATTGAAAATCATTTGAAGTACTTCTACTCACGAATAGATTCAATATAGATAAATAGACAGGATTTGTCTGTGTTTTCCCTAACTGCGTTTTGTAAACAATTTTTCAACTCTGTTATTCGATTTCTGAAGAGTATGACATGTCAAATGAACAGTTGTCTAGTATATATCTGTATGAACCGATTTAAGTAAATTTATGAGCATTTCGGTCGGTTCTATTCTTTTATGGCTCTGTTCGACCGAGGTGGTGTTGGTGTTACGTAGTGGTATAAGTGCCGGTTCGTTGAATTTGAGTTTCGTTTTTCGAGTCTGGGTACCGAAATGGTTTGCTGGTATAGTACACTTTCGCTGGTTTATGTAGTAGTGGAATAGCAATAAGGACCGTATAGAAGCAGAGCGAGAAAGTATGTGCGTTGGAAGCACCACTAGTTTTACTATCTCGTACTTATTCATTGATTGATGATTCCGGGCGCATCAACTACAGAGGTCATTAGTCCCGTAAGTGTAGTGCGTGATTTTTCCTCCGGAGGGGGGTGGCGGTGATATTTTTCCCGCTGGATGGCGAGATCCGGCGCCGACCTACCGTCGATTAGCAGGGTTTCCCTCCAACCACCTATCTCCCACTAGCAAGGCATCGCCCCAGCCGGGACAAGCTCTAATCTCCCGACTGGTCTCCCGGCATGTGTGGTAGTGTAGTGCATGTTAGTGTAAGTGTGTGTGAAAGGGGTGAGGATAGGACAAGAAAAAAGGAAGGAAAAATCGCGCGCGGTCCGTGGCCCGTTTGTTTGGGTACTGCTCCGGCATTCGCCTGGTGTTGATCGGAGAAACTACGGAAAACTACTGATCAGTGCAGCCGGCCGCTAGAATTCTCCTCCAGACAGCAACTGAATTCGACCTAGCTGAGAAGCTAGTGTCGAAAATCCTGTCGCCGTCGGAACTCGAACCTATGACCTCCAGGTCAGAAGGTCTGCGGTAACATCAGTTGATGCACTGAGCCATCTCTCCCGGTTTCTCGCACTTATGAAGGGACTTCGTAAGAAGAGAACGTTACGCAATCGTGCGCCGGATAATGGCGAATTTTCGCCAGAAGTGAGGTAGCGTTGCCAAAAGTGAAGTGGTGGTCGCCAGAAGTGAGGTGGCGTTACCGAGTGACTAGGGGCGAAGTTGAGGAGACAAAGGAGGAGACGAGGTTGAGCCAAAAGACACAGAGAGAAAAGAGAGACAGAGGGTGAGAAAATGAGGGGAAAAGACAGAGAGAGGGAAAATAGAAGGGAAAGAGAGAAAGGTGGAAAAAGAGAGAGGTGGAAAACCAGAGAGGGGAAAAGAGATAGGGGGCAAGACTGAGAGGGAAAAGAGAGTGGGGAAAGAACGAGATAGGGTATGAGTAATATTTCCACAATTGTTTCTTCTGCCGCAGCAACGTGCCGGGTATCAGCTAGTATACAGTAAATTGTTTCCTCTAACACGTGATGTAGCCAAAATCCATGTTTTGTTCGTCCTTGATATCGAAAAATCGATTGAAGGCAAAACGTCTCTCTGTCCGTCCGTCTGTGATCAACGCTACGCCTAAACCGTTCAGCCGATTTTCTTCAAAATCGAGACTTTGGGAAATTCAAATGGATATTTTGATTTCTGAGGGTACTTGGCATGAAGTCACAAAAACATTTTTCTAATTTTCTCACAAACGGCACCAATTTTTTTTATAAAACTTGGTCTCCGGATAGGGTAAAGAACGCTTAAGAGATTGGTGCAGGTCTCATGTTCGTTGAAATTCACGATTTCTTTGAAAATTGCCAAAGTGCAATTTTTGGGGAGGCGTCCTCCTACAACTAAAATATTGGAAATATAGATTTTTCTCATTGATGAAATCTGTTTCTTACAGACGGATCTTTAAATGAGTTCATGTTCAATTTTATTTTCGAAAATGTGAGCAGTTTTCGTGTAATTTTACGCGAAATGTAGGCAATTAAAAAATAGTTAACATTTTTTCTTAAAAACCGTTTAGATGGCTCAGGGCATCAATTGCCACAACAATGTCTCTGACTGCGATGTTCTAGTGTTAGAGTCCCGACGGTGGCAGCTTTTTCAACGTTAGCTATAGAACTGGGTCGAATTGAGCCGCTGACTGGAGGAAAAGTCTAGCAGCCAGCCCGGCTGCTCTCATCGGTAGTTTTCCGTAGTTTCTCTGATCAATAACAGACGAACGCCGGACCAGTACACTAACAAACCGAGACCGCACGCCATCTTTCCTTCCACTTCCTTGTCCGATTCTCACCCCATACTTACACACACACTTACACACCCCATACTTACACACACACACTTTCATGCACTACACTACCAGACATGCCAGCAGACCGTTCGAGAGCTTAGAACTTAGCTCGGCTTATCCGATCCGAGCTTATTGCGGTAAGTTGCACTTAGTTGGTGGAAAACCTCGCAAACCGACGGGTAGGACGGCGTCGAAAATCGCCATCTAGCGGGGGAAGATCATCGCCTCCTCCTGAGCAAAATGTATGCTTTACACTCACGGAACTAATGACCTTAGTAGTTTACGGGTCCGGAAAAACTGGTAATCAGTCAATCGAATGATTTGGAACATAGATCTATTTTTGCCAGAACACTTCAGGCGCTGTGGGATCGGGCTGACAATAGTGAGTATTTGAAACATTCGGTCGTTAACGACCGTATTCTCTCTTATTCGAATCCGGCCGAGCACGGATCCACCAGGACGCAGACGAAGACGAAAACCCACCAGTGCACTCTGACACGTAGTTTCCTGAAGGTCTGACGTCAGGGAGCTAAAGGTCGCTTCTAAAAGATAATTCTTTGCTTCCTCTCCGCATCTCCAAATCAAATCGTATGTTTAATGCAGCAAGCAGTCGACTGCTCGGGACGCTTTTGTCAAGGTCTACTGTGGCGCAGCGGAAAACCGACAGCAGCGCAGAACGGCGGTGTCGAAAGAAACTTCCATGGTGAACGGGCGAACACTGCGATAATACTATAACACGAACTACGTAGTTTTTGTGTGTCATTTGTTCTTATTAGTTTACAAAGCAATGTTTAATCAAATTGACTTGTCTGCACGTCACTGTAAATAACTCTTTTTATTTAGCACTGTATGAAGTCAAATACTGTAATACGATTTTGTTAAATTTGTATCTACAAAGTACAGATATGAAACTTTGAGGACATATACAGGAGTTTACATCGAAAATGGACAATTCCCGTAACTTATAAACGTTTCACGACACCGAAATGTAGTTTTCTCTCAATAATGCAGAATCATGGAGGAAGTAATATGCTGTAGATACATTGTTTGAAACATTTTTAGTTTTCGAGAAATTTCATCACATTTGATTTTTTAAATAGAATCGTATATTTTCCCACTAGCAATTGCAAATAAAAAGAGGAATACAATGATGTAACATATGTTAATCTTTTGATAGCATTTTGAGTATAAAATTCTACTTTCAGAGATATAATTTTAAATTAAACGTACAATATTTCCTGTAGCAATCCTTCCAATGTCGTTTTTTGGGAAGATGGCCTTCGCGGCCTCATCCCTCTCCCCTCGCAACAGTGTCAGCACCGCGAAGGAATACCATTGGGTTACGAAATGAAGAAGTTGGTATGCATGACGTGAGGACTGTTGAAAGGTACTGAGTTCGGTGTGCGCGGTGCGTGACCTAGTGTATGGCTCTTGGTATTATCTACGAAAAATGTGGATCAACTCCAAACCTGTTTATAGTCTTCAATCATTTTTGTTATAAAGTTACGTTTTAAATAGTCTTAAAGTTAAAAACAATATTTCAAGCGATTGATTTTGTAACTAACAAACTGAAATCTTAAAAAATATTAAAAATTGTAGGAATAAATATTTTTTTGTGAAGTTTTATTCTTGAAGGCACACTTAGAGCGCTTTTTGTTGTTTTTTTGAGAACGTGGAGAATAGGTGATTCCATTTATCTAGCGAAAGACTTTGATAAAATGTTGATTTTTGTAAAAATAAACCCTGCCCCGGAAAATTTATAGTTACGAAATGTACATGTCTTTTTGGAGGTGATTTCCATGGTTTCCTCTCCTGTGGATATTAAAATCGCAAGTAGCCTGTCTTTGGCGCCATGTATACCAGACGGTCAGACGGTACAATTAACATCAGCAGTTGGAAATTCCTCCTCTTACATAGATAAAATCTAAACCATTATATCCACGAGACCTTCGAAATAGGTCAAGGTAAAAAGCCGCCCGCTTTGATTCTATCTATAAGAACATAGAAAAGCACTTCATTGGCAAAATGCCCTCGCGCCATTTGTCAATAAAATTGATCCGTTCACGTACCGTAAGTGCACTTTAATCGACCGTTTGAGGCGTGGAATGTAAAGTGTGGATGGTAATTGACCTGTAGATTTCTACGAAAAGTAAATATATCTACACATCAAAAATAAACATAAAACAAATGATTTGTAAACACTTCATATATTGCGCCGTGAGGTTCCTTTTATTCTTTATAGAAATGGTATTTGCAGTCATAAAATATTGCACTTATTTTAAACACCAACTCTCTAAATGGACTAACAAAGTTAACTTTATCATAAGAGTAGAAAAACAGTTAAAAATAACAGTTAATAAACTATTGTTAAAAACGATAAGCACAGACATATTTAGGGTATACCCTATTAAGCAATGGCCAGCCGTCTTCTCTGTATCTAACTGGAATATTATTTACGAAATGTCAAGTTATACGAGTTCATTCTTGGTACTTATACCTTTTTGCCATGATATTTTTACAGTCGTGTGCAAGACATCATTAATGTACCAATATGTCTCTACTACAATAATTCTCTATGTTATCTATTCTACAATCTCTATCTTTACATAAGGAATGTGCAAGAGAGCTTAAGTTTCTGAAGCAGAAGTAATTTCAACCACACAATGCTCATTCGTGTTTCATAGAGCCCACTCGATCGAAAACTAACAAATATTATTTACGTCTCATTGTCTTATCGCGTTGTGGGATTTGGGAAGAAGTATGTTCCCTTTAACACACCTCTGACGGAGTGACACACAGACGGTTAGACGGACACACCGACGGACGAAGAGACAGATGGACAGACGGGCCGACCTTGGGGTGTGACAGACGAACCGAGATCCGACAGATAGACCGACGGACTGATGGACAGGCGAACCGACGAACTTACAGAGGATTTTGAAAAAATAAAACTAACATTTCTTCTTTACCTACCAAGGAAATTGACCAAAGAAAATTTGTGTATTTCCGTCAAACTTTTGGCATCGTTTTTTTTACAGGATTATTACAATATTTTCTCTCTACTATATTTACGAGAAAGTAATAGTTATTTATATTACAAGAGGGTAAATTAGGCCATTATGAACGAGTTAATTGTTTATTTTCGAACGTTTTAGCGCGAGTGAATAAATAAATAGCTCACATATAATGGCCTATTATCCACGCGTAACACGTAACGTTTTTCCTCAT
The DNA here is from genome assembly GCA_031308135.1 of Acheta domesticus. Taxonomy (NCBI): domain Eukaryota; kingdom Metazoa; phylum Arthropoda; class Insecta; order Orthoptera; family Gryllidae; genus Acheta; species Acheta domesticus. The sequence goes on from JAHLJT010002630.1 coordinate 56,971,871, forward strand.
CCGATCGCTTTTTAAAGTTTGAAACATATTAGAGTACTAGTATATCGATATTATTAAAGGTATTTACTTTGGCGGTGGCAATCACGTGGAATGGAGCTTAGCAGTTATTTAAGTCATAATCGGACGAAGCGCAATGGAAACGAATGAAGACATTCCCGAAATGTTAGAATCGGAGACACTAAGGGTGTGAAGGAAGAAGAAGAAGAAAGAGAAGAAGAAGAAGAAGAAGAAGAAGAAGAAGAAGAAGGAAGAATAGTATAAGAAAGGTATTTACATTTCTTCGTTTACAAATAGAACAAAACTTTGTTTCCAATGAATTGTTTCCCAACTTTGCTAGGCAAACTGTAGTGCGTCTAATATAAGGTAAGTCAGTCCTCGTTGCTAATACGCCGGGACCTTATCCCATATGTAATGTTGAGACTGAGTTTGTCAAAATTGGATACTCTTCGTCGTTTTGTTTAGTAAATAATTAACGTTAAACTTTGGAGAATGCGGTGGTGCTCGTGAAACATGGGCTACGGCTAGTGACCGAGCATCTTCACCTTGGGTTAGGGCTCGTCACTTCTCTGGAAAACTCAGTTGCTAATACCATCCGCAAAGCCCCAGAAGCAAGCACAAGTCAAAAAGCAGTCACAGTCTTTGTGTCGTCTGGCGAACAATTCATGTGGAGAGACGACGATTTTTCCATTTCCAGTTGGTGCAGCATGTGAGCAGAAGACACTTAGTGTCTTTAGACACTTAGTATTTTTAATTATCTCCCGCGCAAATGCAAAGAAAACCAGGAATTTAGTTCTTTGGTTAGGTGAAGTGTGTTTTACAAGATATAGCACAATTAATGTGCACAATTTTCATGTGAGAACTTAGAAAAATTCTCATGATGCGCGTAGTGTAGCTCGCCAAGAGCGATTTTCTGTAAATGTGTTGGTTGGCATTGTGGATGAATTTATTCTGGGTACTCACTTCTCACCCAAGCGTTTAAGAGGCGTTCAGTATCTGAATTTTATAACTCGGGTACTCCCAACGCTTTTGGAGCTGGAGGTTAATGAAAGACCGCGTTTATGCTATCGAAGTCGATGATCATGATGACCTTCTTCGGCGCATTGAAAGCGTGGAGGCAGAAATAAAGATAGTAGTACAATCGGACAAAGTTGTGCGCATCACGAAGGCCGCGCGGCACAGATGCCTACCTTGCGTTCACGCAGGAGGCTATTTTGAACACTTGTAGAGCCCCTGTTACAGGAAGTTGAAGTGCGAATTTTGCGCAAATATGATAAACTATCCCAAATAACACTTAAATAATATTTTTTTTCTCTTTCCTTTCGCACTCTTTAGATCAGTATGCAACAATAGCAACGGGAAACGATATTTAATGTAATATTTTGGCTACCTTTCTTGAAAAAAATTACTAATAACAAAGAAACCATTTTTCAAAATGTCGAATAGGGTTTACACTATTTCGTTTTGCATTCATGAATAACTTAATGTACTCTATTACTGGATCCTGTATGAGAAACGAAGACTGAATCACCCTGTATAGGAATCAACCATTTTACCGACTCCGAAAGCGTAAATAAACAGCATATAAAGGTGAAAAGATAAGCAATTTTTTTTGTCTACCTCCCAATCTTGGAGATTCATCGAACTGCAGAACTGTCATCGCCTTACTAAATGTAGCGGAATATTATGTCCATCAAACACGCAAATGGCGTAATGCATGCAATTACGAAGCATGGCCTTGATAAAAAGCTACTCAGCTTTGAACTTTGCTTTAAATGTGGATTAAACGAGATAAAAAGGAGGGTTTCAAAAGCACCACAGCAAAAAGCATCACTTACTTCCAAACACCAGAGTTTTGAAATATGGTCATCGTAGTCCGATAAAATTTCCAAGTATTATAGGGGAGAGAATGCAGTGATTGACATTTCAAGGGCGACCGATATGTTTTATTGAAGGTATAATTGTTTATTTTAACAATAGAAAATCCATAGTTTGCAAATGAATTACTACACATATGTACATGTATGATGCTAGTAAGTTAAATAATTGAATATTACATTTCACATTTTATAAAATGTGAAACTGAAATATGCAGAAAATATAGTGATAGGCACTTTCAAGACTATCGTGGCTATCAAGACTAACCCTAAAATATTACAATTCCCGTTCATTTTCTACTTTCAAATATGTTCTAAGAAAGAAGTTGAACAGCTGAACATGACATATGAAGTAATTGCATTTGAGTAAGAATACCATTGCAATGTTCAAATAATTTAATTTTTATTTGTTGCGAAAAATAAAAGTAAAAACTGTTAACAACTTTTGGAGGAGAAGTATAATTAGCGCACGTTTTCTTTGATTTGCGAAATCCCTACCACTCTTTTACTATACTGCATAGTTAAATTATGAAGGAAGGTAACGATCAGTGAGATTGGCAAGTGTTGAAAATTAGAAATTTTAGCTCATATTCAATAGAAAACTATTACATCCAGCTAATTAAACAAGTTTTAAAATACTTAAACTCTACCCATTTATAAAACACTAGCAGAACTCGACAGACGTCCTGGTCCCTCTGTCCCATCTCTCTCTTTATCCCTCCCTCTTTTCTCCACTCTCTTTTCCCTCTCTCTTTCTCTCTCCCTCTTTTTCCTTTTTTTCCCTCCCTCATTTTCCCTCTCTCTTCGTCCCTTTCTCTTGCCCGCTTTCTCTTTCCCCTCTTCTCCCTCTCTCTTTTTCCTTCTCATTTCTCTTTCTTTTTCCCCTCCCTCATTTACCCATTCTCTCTTCTGCTTTCTCTTTCTTTCTCCCTCTCTTATTTTGCCTCTCAGTATTCCCTCCTGTTTTCCTCTTTTTTTCCTCTCTCTTTTTTCACACGCTCTTTTTGTCTCTTTTTTCCATCTCTTTTTCCCACCTCTTTTGCTCTCTCTTCCCTCTGTATTATTCTTCTCTTTTCCCCTCTCTCTTCCTTTCCCATCTTTCTCTCTCTCTCTCCCTTTCCCATCTTTCTCTCTCTCTCTCTTTTCCGCGCTCTCTCTTTCCCCTCCCTTCTCCTCCCTCTCTTTTCGCTCTATTTTTTCTCTCCTTTTCCAGCTCTCTTTTTGCCCTCTCTTACCCTCTCTCAATCCCACTCTGCCCGCTCCTCCTGATCTTTCCGACCCTGCGTTACACGGCAAACCCATCAACAATGAAGCTGTTTTCCCAGGTAGATTGGGAATTGCATTTGACTGAAGCACTATCTTGTGCTACAGCGCCATCTAGTAGAGTTACAACAAAACGAATGGCATAAAAATCTTCTGGAAAAAAACACGTAGATTTGCCAATGTTCATGGAGATCGGTCGCACTGTGTCGGAGTTCATCGCTCTGGTACACACCAACATCCTTTTTTATACCTATAGGTAAATCTTCTATTAGAATTGAAACAGCAATATCAATTTTACTTCAATAATTTGTCCCTCACATACGCATGTTTTCCACGGGACGATGCAGCAAAAACAAATGTTCACAAAATTGAAGTTATTCAAAATCAATTCTTTAGACGCGTTTTAAAAACTCCATTGTTTATTAGAAACGAGGAAATACATAAAAATTTTTTTTCATCCCCTGAAAACGTGGATAAATAAATTATCCAATAATTTATTTTCGTCACTAAATTCGTGCCTTGCAACATACACTTTTAAATTAGGCCAGTCGGCAATTTACTCAGAATTCAATCTGGATACTCAACTCACTTCTTAGACTCTCACTTCTGGATACTCAACTCACTTTTTGGACTCTTCCTTAACTGTGTTTTCTTAACTTCACAATAAAACTAGTGATGCTACAGAATGGCACAGACTTTCCCGTATTAGTTTTCTATTTTCCTGGGTCTTCGCTAGCTATTCGGAATTGCCACATACTCTTTCTTGCCAGCTACCATCTATCATCGCCAAAAGTACATTTTTTTGTCATTTTCTTAATTTTTCGGTTTCCTATTGGTAGAACAGAAACATTAATTTTAGAATATTAAAGAACACAAAAAACCTAGCCGTAAATGGCAATTTTCTTTTAAAAATTATGTGCCGTTTAAGAGAAAATGGCGTTTTAGCGCTACTAAAAATGCGAAATTTGAAGCTCATTTTCACAGAAAATTTTTGAGTTTTCAAAATACTTTGTTTGAAGTTATTTGAAGCACTTACACACACAAATATAATCATCTTTACAAATTGCGGATAATGTGCATATTAAAGATGTGAGAGATCTTTCAAAAAATTTACATTTATATAATTTTTGAAAAAAACAAAAAAAAAACTCAAAATAAACTTCACGCTATACTAATGAGTGTAATTAGCACTATCCGTTACAAAAGTTTCAAGAAAAAAATTGCAGCCATATACGAGAAAATGACGTTTGAGCATTTCTGAAAATGCCGAAATTTGAGCTACTTTTAACAGAAAACGGTAGTGTTTTCGAGAAACTTTACTTGACATTATTTAAAGCATATATACTCGTAAATATAATAATGTAAAAAAATCGCCGATAATGTAAATATTAACGACGTGAGAGACAAGTAAAAAAATTTACATTTTGGTAATTTTTGAAAAAACCAACCAATAGACCAAAATGGCTTTTATGTCATTGATAGAGTACATTTACCACTATCCCTACCAAAAGTTTAAAGAACAAATTTGGAGCCGTTTTTGAGAAAAGTTTGTTTTTGTAATTTTTTAAAATTGCACATATTGCACGGAATATTGCACGAAAACTACCAAAATTGTGAAAAACATTTACATGACCTTTATTAAAGAACTCAATATGCAGAACAAATTTTACTTGAAGAAAAAATCTCTATCTTCAATTTTGTAGTTGGAGAAAGACGCCGAAAAAATTTCAAACTTTCACAATTTTCGAAAATTCAGAGCTGTACGTGAAAATCGGACCTATGCCATGTTAAAAAGTGTATTTTCCTCTATTCATACAAGAAATTTAAAGAAAAATTTGGAGCCGTTTTTGAGAAAATGTTGAAAATCCCCGGGGGGCTTCATATAAAGTACCGCCAAATTTTAAAGAATCTTTTTCAAAATCACAAAGCTTTGACTAGAATCAGATCGACTGGGGAATATCAATTTTGAAGAAAATCGACCGAACGGTTTAGGCGCTAGCGTTGACCACAGACGGACAGACGGACGGAATGCCGTCAATCGATTTTTAAGTATAAAGAAGCAACAAATCATGGATTTTTGACCACACCACGTGTTGGGGGATTTTTTTCCTTAATTTAGCAACTGGTTTTATCCACTTATTCGTTTTCACGGCCCGGCAATTAATTTTTTTCCGCCGAAAATTGGCCATTTTTTCGCGCAGCATTACATAACTTTCCCTATACTACGTATATCACTCCGTGTATACGTACGTATACGGGAAAGTAAAATAGGATCCCCTCATTGGCCAGCGAGCTCGCTTTTCAAGTCGCGCTCCCGGATTCGATTCCCGGTCGGGGCAAATTACAGAGTGCGCTTTCTTTGCAATGTCCCAATACCTGTTCCTGTGTGACTATGAGAAAGTTCATTTATGTTAAAAAGACTAGAATACGGTGTAAGGGATGTGTATGTGGTATCCACACGTACAGGAACCCATGTCCGCGAGGTCGGCCTTGGCCCCGTTAGAGGCTGTATGCCAGTACAGGCAGATAAAAATGTAGTATTATAAAAATATTTTCTACTCCCATTGATTACTCGCTTTGATTACTACCATTGATCTACTCCCTTTAATTAGATTGTTACTTGCATGATGATATCCATAGACGGCTTCATTACAGTACAAGCGTAAGTTTAAAAACTTAACATTGAGAAGTTATCATTAGTCATCATTCTAATAACTTAATTTGTTGGGCATTTGTTAATATTGTTGATATGATAAGAAATAATAGGACTGCAAATAAAAGATACTAAATTTGGTGACAGTTTTTTAATCAATACAATCCTAACTAGTTTTGCATAATGTTCGTTTGCAGTCGGAGAGCGCTTGCACTTAACCATCTTGGACACGTAGGTTTATTTTCGATAATTATTTCATAATAGCCTATTGTGTTTCAGAATATACTTGTCGGAAGTAGACTAGAATTGTAAATATTTCTGTTATTACTATTCGTGGTGATTCTAAGCCCCTTTCCTTACTTGCGTGTGACAATGTTGTATCAGGGCTTAATGGGCCTGTGTGTTTGCATGCCATTTGCGTCACATTTCCTAAGATCTGCAAATAAAATGTTTTATACTTTCCTATAATCTTTTATTTCTATTATTTGCAACCCTTTCTTTGCTTCTGTGAATGAATAAGTACACAACTCACTTGGGTTCAATATTTTTACTTCCCCGTATACATGCGGACGTACGTAATGTAGGGAAAGTTACATAATGCTGCGCGAAAAAACTGCGGATTTTCGGCAGATAAAAAATTCATTGCAGGGCCGTGATAACGAAAAAGTGGATAAATCCAGTATCTAAATTAAGAAAAAAATCCTCTAAACGTGGTGTAGCCACAATCCCTGATTTGTGCGCCCTTCATTCCGTAAACCCAATTGAAAGCAAAATGTCCGTCCGTTCGTTTGCCCGTCTGTCCGTCAGTCTGTAAACAACCCTAGCGCTCAAACCATAAGTACGATTTCTTCCAAAATGAATATTCCTCTGTCGGTCTAGTTCCATTCGAGGAGCCGCGATTTTGAAAAACTTCAAACTTTAGGGGTACTTTATACGAAGCCCCTCGGACATTTTCAATTTTTTTCAATAACGGCTTCAATAACTTTTTCTTTAAATTTCTTGTAAGAATAGAGCAAATTACACTTATTAAGGTGGCATAGGTCCTAATTTCACGATTAACTCTGAATTTTCGAAAACTGCAAAGGTTTTAATTGTTTTCGGCGTCTTTCTACAACTACAAAATTGAAGATAGAGAGTTTTCCTCCAAATAAAATTTGTTCTCCAAAGTGAGTTCTTTCATTAATGCCATGTACATTTTTTCAAAATTTTAGTAATTTTCTCGCAATATTGAGCGAAATATTTGCATTTTTTAAAATTACAAAAACAAGATTTTCTCAAAAACGGCCCCAATTTTTTCTTTAAACCTTCGGTAGGGATAGTGCTAAATGTACTCTATGAGATGACATAAAAGCCATATTGCTCTATTCTTTTGTTGTTATTTTTTCAAAAATTACAAAAATGTAATTGTTTTGACTTTCTCTCAGGTCGTAATATTTACATTAGCGGCGATTTTTTCACATTATTATATTTATGAATACATGTGCTTTAAATAACGTCGTACAAAGTTTCTCGAAATCTCAACTGTTTACTGTGAAAACTAGCTTAAAATTCCGCATTTTCTGAAACGCTCAAATTCCATTTTTTTAATAATGGCTCCAAATTTTTTCTTCAAACTTTTCGAACCATGCTAATTGCACTCTTTAATTCGAAGTAAAGTTCAATTTGGGGTCTTTTTTTTGTTTTTTCAAAAATTACAAAATACAATTTTTTTGAAAGATCTCTCACACCTTTAATATGCACATTACCAACAATTTGTAAATACTATTGTATTTGTAAGTTAAAGTGCTTTAAATGACGTGAAATGAAGTGCTTCGGAACCTCAACATTTTTCTGCGAAAAAAAGATTCAAATTTCTCATTTTTAGTAGCATATAAACGCCGTTTTCTTAAAATCGGATCCACATTTTTCAAAGAAAATTGCCATTTAGGACGAGGTTTTACTGTTCTTTAATATTAAAAAATTAATATTTACGTTCTACCGTTAGGAAACCGAAAAATAAAAAAAAATGTCAAAAAATGTTCTTTGGGCGGCGATACATGGCAGCTGGCACGAGTATGTGGCAATTCCGAATAGCTAGCCTAGACCCAAGGAAATAGAATACTAATATGGGAAAGTCTGTGCCATTTTTTAGCACCACTAGTTGCTTCTCACTTCACTTTTATTCGTTTACTTCTGATTATATGGATTTCTTGATTATTTATTTTCCTTTTGTAAATACGTTTATGTACTTGAAAAATGTTATTCCCTAATTTTTATTGTGCATCTTATTATCCACATTGGTGAATGTCTCCACCAACTTACCATACGCTCCGCTGTTTATAATTGAAAACTTTGCTAATATATTCGTCCTAAAATGTAACAGAATGTGCGCTGCAGATAAAAATAGTCTTTAAGATTCTTGCATATGCACGTAAAGACTAGTTGTTAGCCCGTGTAATGACATGGTGAAATTTCTATCTCTACATGCATAAATGTTCAAATATCCTTTCTATTCTCGTCTCTCTGGTCTCGCCTTGTTTGATTTTAGTGATTCTGGGCGCGTCAACTGTTAAAGGCAAATGTCCCGTAAGTGTAGTGTGTGTTTTATCGCGGGTCGACGGTGATCTTACCTTATACCGGATGGCGAGAACCCGTGCCGAACTGCGCGTCGGCTTGCGGGGTTTTCCCCCAACCAGGTATCTCCCACCAGCCACGACAAGCTCTAAGCTTCCGACGTGTGTGGTAATGTAGTGCATGTAAGTGTGTTAAATGTGTGAGGATAGAACAGGTAACAGGGAAGAGGAAGGAAAGATCGCGCAAGATCCATGGCCTGTTAGGGTACTGCTTCGGCATTCGCCTGGTCGTGATCGGGAAACTACCGATCAGAGCAGCTGGCCGCTAGGATTCTCCCCTAGACAGCAGTTGAATTCGAATGCATGCTACGTGGCAGCTATGTAGCTGGTGTGCAAAACCTGCCACCGTCGGAACTCGGTCCTCCCGGACAGAGGCACTGCAGTGGCATCAACTGCTGTCCTGAGCCACCTAATCCGTTAGCCTGTCTGGGTGTAGGCGGGCGGCAAGTACGAGTTACACCTACACAACGTCATTTCTTGATCCCTCAGATGTGTTGGTGGCATGGGGTACCGGCACATTCTATTACAGCAAAGCACAACCCTAATCCCATGATTTGAAGAGTAACTGTGCATGTGTGTATGTGTGTGAGTGTTCTGACACGCAACACTCACCGTGCTGGATACACAGATTGACATGAAATTTTACCAGCTTGTTCAGCGCCTTTCAAAACCCCTACATACAAATTTTTACGTGCTATGAAATATTACAAATAGTGTTTTATTGGCATTTTATATCAGGACCTTTCGTGACCTCCGCGCTTCGCGCAGCGAGCGAGGGGTTGCTTCGACAGCGCCAAGAACGTTACGCGGCGTCTATCAACCGGTGTCAGATTTCCAAATGCGTTCGTTCAAGGACGATGGCAAAGGCAATCGCTCGTGACTCGTTAGTTTGATATACTCAGTAACACATGTTCTGCGGAGAGAGTTAGTAAGCCACGAACATTTTTTGTTAAATATTATTGTGCATATTTTATAACCCATGAGTGAAATTTATTTCTTATTTTTATTTAATTATTTATTTTTTCTTTATTTATTGTATCTGTTTATTATTTATTTACTGATTTGTGCGTTTATTTATTTAGGTATTTATTGTTTAATAAGTCTTATCTGATTAATTAAATTACTTTGTAATCTTTAAATCCTGTAAATAATGTCAGTATGCATTCAATTATTGCATTCGAATTACTCGTCCTTCAGAACCTGCAATGCGAACACCCGTTTTTGTCACCCTGCATGCCCTCCCAGGCGACTGAGACCCTGCCGATAGGTCGATAGTGGCGGCTCGGTGTGCAACGGTCGCAGAACCAGCGGCGAGCAGCGATTTCCGCCCTTCCACAGGCAGTAAGGTCATGAAAGGTCTCAATACTAATTGTCCGAAAAACACTATTTCCAATGCTTCATAGCACGTAAAAATTTGAATGTACGGGTTTTGAAACGTGCTGAACAAGCTGGTAAAATTTCATGGCAATCCGAGTATCCAGTGTTGCGTGTTAGGCGGGCGACAGAGACAGTGACAGTGACAGTGAAAGATAGCAGCCGCGATGGGGTCGAGCAAAACCGGAACGTAGCCCCGACTAAAAAAGAAAGAGCATATCTAAATGAACATAGAAGTGTGATGTCTTGCGTTAATATCCTACTTCCTATGCCAGTTGCCTGCGTCATATTGTTCTTTCGTTTTCTAAGCTAAATATTTTTTCAAGTTTTATTGGCTGGGAATATTTTGGAACTACTATATTTATCAAAATATACTTTTTAAATATTTTTATTAAAAAGATGATTATGATTATATGGATTGAGTATATAGATCTTCCTATTTGCAGCTAGTGAAGGGAATTTTTATTTTAATTAAAAATTATAAATATAATGAATATTTTTCATTTATTATTTTTAAATGCATATTTTATTTGATAATAACTTCATTCAGACCCCAAATTCTTTAATTCTGGGAGAGCATTTAAAATATTTTGTCATGCATTTTAAAAATAGTTTCAGTTACGATATGGTTAAAATATGAACCAATGTCTTCTGTAAAGCACTATGGGTACATGTTTCCTCGCCATTTTGAAGTATTTGATATGTTAAACATGTAGAAACCAAATCGCTGTTATCTAATTAATAATAAAAGCTTATTGGACAAATACTGTGTGAACTGTCAGAATTATATTTTGAAACCATCAACAACTTGTGGTGGTACATCTTTTACCCACTCAGTAATCGTTAATCCAACTGCACTACCAAAATTGAGGTTTAGATTTTGATGGGAATATTGTTATGTCCAAAAAGTACACCTAAAATAAACAGCCAATGTTTATTGTGCACATTTACAAGTTTCAACGCGTACCAATTGCATTGTCGCTTAAAATATCTTCTTCTTTTGCCTTTTTCCCGTTAATACGGGGTAGGTTGCTAATAGGTGCGGATTCAATTTTTATTAATTTTTCCGCTACTTCACTTTTATACAGATTTGGCTATGTTTTTACGGCCGGATGCCCTTCCTGTTGCCAACCACAAGGGGCGCACAACACACACAATCACGAAACACATAGACAACACACACAACCACGAAACACACACAACCAACAAACAAACACACACATCCCGCCCAAGGCGGGATTCGAACCCACGAGCCTTCGGTCCAAGATCGCCACGACTTAGCGATCTCGGCCACCCTGAATCGGCATTGTCGTTTACAATATATCCTGAATAAATACCGCAGTGGAAATCACAGTCGCCGTCACCAGAAGATGTACCAGTCGGTCCGTCAAGATTACCAAATGACCAACAAGATAATAACTCAGGGTCAGTCGGCGTAGGCAGAAATACTTGTACACCATCACTATACTCAGGTGAGCACTCCAAAACTATACTTCGTTTTTTATAACTTGGCGCGTCAAGGACTGTCTTCACAATGGAATATGTCACGGCATTTCGCGTCTTTCTTAATCGTGCCGCTAGATGTCATATGATCACGACCGTATCAAACAGTGCTTTATGATGTGGTCGCGATCATGCGACATCTAGCGACACGACCGAGAAAGACGTTGGTTGATCGATTGATTCGTGTTTCCGGGCGAGTCGACTACTTTGGTCATTAGTCCCGTCAGTGTAGTGCATGTTTTTTCTCGGGAGGTGGCGATGAACTTTTCCCCGCAGGATGGCGAGGTCTGGCGCCGACCTACCGTCGACTAGCGGGGTTTCCTCTCAACCAAGTATCTCCCACCAGCGAGGCACCGCCCCAGCCTGGACAAGCTGTAAGTTCCCGACCGGTCTCCCGACATGTGTGGTAGTGTAGTGCATGTTAGTGTAAGTGCGTGTGTAAGAGGAGAGGATAGGACGAGAAAGAGGAAGGCCCGTTAGGGTAGTGCTCCGGCATTCGCCTGGTGTTGATCGGAGAAACGACGGAAAACTACCGATCAGAGCAGCCGGCCGCTAGAATTCTCCTCCAGACAGCGACTGAATTCGACCTAGCTGACAAGCTAGTGTCGAAAATCCTACCGCCGTCGGGACTCGAACCTAGGACCTCCCGGTCAGACGGATGCTCAGTGCATCATCAGGTTGATGCACTGAGCCATCTCTCCCCTCTCTCAAAGATGTGAAATGTCATGACAATCCATCGTGAAGACGGTCCTTGACGCACCGCGTTGTAAGAACCGAAGTCTTCCCACTCCGGCGCTCGTAGCTCCTTACATTCGAGAGGCAATGTCGCGAGCAACGACACGCCTCGGGCGGCTTCTTTCTCTCTACTTGCGAGCCCCAACAGCGCACGCTGCCCAGGTTGTTTGGGAAAATTTTAATTGTTTGTCTGTTTCTTTCTGTTTTCTGCCGTGGAAGATTTCTATTTTATATTCTATTCCTTCAATAATACTTAATAATTTTTTCAATAATTTCATTTGAATGGTCTATAGCAGTGGTTGCCAACTCATTGCTCTGTGACGTCACAGAAATCAGCTCTCTTGCTCTCAGCCGAGCGGCGGAGCAAAGTTCGTCCCGTTGCGGCGATGGGCGCACAGTGTTCCAATGATGATACGGAAGTGGGGGAAAACGTTCGCTTGGAAAATCGATTTTAACTGGCAATTATTATTTATAATGTTAATGACTCAATAACAATATGAAGAGATATATAATAGAACATAATTTATCACATTAGTCAAAGCAGTATCCAACGCTTTATCATAAAGAGTACTGTAATACCACTTCCATTCTTCTATTAGATAACATTTTTTGCAAAAAAAAGTTTTCACACTTTAGGACAATAATATTTTATACAATAGTGTATAATATACACTATTCTATAAAATAAAGTTAAGTTCTAAAAGAAAGTTTTCACACTTTAGGACAATAATATTTTATACAATAGTGTATAATATAACGAATTAGTTCGTTCTAAAATAATAATTAATGTTAATAAATATGTAACAAGTAGTTATCCGGTACGGGTCACATGAGGGAATTTTAACCCCATGATTGATTATTTTTTATGTACACTTGCGAACCCCAACAGCGCGCGCTGCCCAGGCGCATGCGCACCAATTTGAATGCTCTATGTTTCCATAACTGATATGCTTGTTCGTTGTGGAATAGGGATGCGACATGGATGCCAATGTTTCTATAAAAACGTTTTCAAAACATCGATGATTCTATAAAAAATCGATGTTTTGGGTTCGATGTTTTTACCTTTTCTATGTTTTGTTTGTGGACGAAAAAAGCCCTTAATCACAATTTTTTAAAGTTAAAATGTGAAATAATAACCAATGTCACCACTGTTTGTGTTCGAACCAAAAGAATGCGTTTTGTATTTCATTCATCGAGGATACTACTATCCCTCGTTCGAGATTAGACCAATGCCCTCGTATTTCGTACGTCTTTCCTCGTATATTGCAATTGCAGAGGTGTTTTTAACTTTGCTTTCAGTTAAATTTTAATTAATTTAATATGCTTGTCAACTGTTAAAATGAATTTTCTTTGCGTAAGATTTTAATGTTAGAGGTTACTAAGCCAACTTTAAAACATCGATGTTCAAAAACATCGATGAATTTTGGACGATGTATTTTTAACATCGATGTTTTAATTTTGGACATAAATGTTTGGTAACATGGATGTTTTGTTGTCAATGTCGCATCACTACTGTGGAGCAGGCGGCGTCAGCGGTTCCGGACTGCAGTGCGCCCTGGTTGCTGCTGCTGCCGCCGGCGGCCGCTGAAGACGAAGCTGAGGACGAGGACGAATCTCTGCGAGGCTCCATGCTGCCCTTCGACTGTGTCGTCATCACCGCACGCGCCCTGCCCCAAGGAGACTCCTACTCGCTGCTGGAGGTACGCTGGATTTCCTTCGTAGCGTTGGGGATTGAGGTGGCGCCTCACATTCGGCAGTCGGTGGGTAACGAGCGACCGCTTGCCGAATCCCAAGTCATGTGGATGGGTTGCTTACTGTTAGACGAGCGCCAAACATCCGGTATTTACCCTAAGCTGGATCCTAAATTTGACAAAGTCCTCAGAAACCGCACATCAAATCCCAAGTACAGTGGATGGGTTTCTTAGTATTTACTTTCGGAATTCGCCCTAAGGTGGATTCTCACATTCGAAATTCAGTAAGTATTGAACGACCATACGTCGAATCTTAAGAAAAGTGCTTACCATTGACCGAGCGCCTAACATTTGCTATTTGCCGTAAGGTGGATCCTCACATTCGACATTCAATAGAGAGCGACCGCACGTTGACTCGTAAGTAGTGTGCATGTTTTGTTTATTGGCCAAGCGATCGCACGTCGAATCCCAAGTAGATTGGACGACTGGCTTACTATTGGCCGAGCGCCAAACATTCGGTTCTCGCCCTAAGGCGAATTCTCACATTCGGCATTCAATCAGAAGCGAGCGACCGCACGTCGAATCCCAAGTAATACGAATCGGTTGATTGCTATTTGGCGAGCGCCAAACATTCGGTTCTCGTCCTAAGGCGGATTCTCACATTCTGCATTCAATCAGAAGCGAGCGACCTCACATCGAATCCCAAGTAATACGAATCGGTTGATTGCTGTTTGGCGAGCACCAAACATTCGGTTCTCGCCCTAAGGCGGATTTTCTCATTCGGCATTCAATCAGAAGCGAGCGACCGCACATCGAATACCAAGAAATACGAATCGGTTGATTGCTATTTGGCGAGCGCCAAACATTCGGTTCTCGCCCTAAAAAGAAAAGAATTGGGTTATTGTGAGTGCAGGTGTACCGGGAGCGTGCGAGTGGTCCGATGATGATCGACTGGCGCGCCCGCTGGAGGCCCACCGCCCCCACCGCCCCCGCGCCTCGCGGCTCCCTCATCCAGCGCCGCCCGGGCCTGCGCGGCACCGAACTCGTCGTCGCCTTCGTGCAGGTGAGTCGGTTGAAGGGGTCGGCGCCACGGTGTAAGATATATAGGTGTGTCAACTAGCCGCCTTTTGGACAAAATGTTTGAAGCCTGTTTGAGGCTAGTTCCTCGCTTATCCGTACGGTGCGCACGATCCAGTTGGGCATTCAGGATGGCGTCTCGCGATTTAGTGGCTTCCACCAGAGGTTACAAAGCTATTAAATGGATCACCATCTTGTCCCAAAAATGCCCAAGTCGTTCGCAGCGCTTACATAGCGAGAACTGTGAGAACTAGCCTCACACTAGCTTCAGTTTTAGACCGGGAGTGAACCCACCTATATACGTTACACCGTGGTCGGCGCAAAACTGAATTGATGCCTTATTGTACGTGGCGAGACTCAGGCCATGAGGTCTGCTCTACCGTCTGGCCACGCAAATTTCGCTACGCTCCTTTCACCATCTAGCGAAGAAAGAAGGTATTACTCGGGCGTCGAAACAGGCGATTTGGATTTAGCTCAGAGGCTTCGTTTAGGCTTGCTTTTACATGCATTAAATCTACTAACGTGGGACAGCCGGCTTTACTTCCCCTCCGAAGGAAGGCGTTCGAAGGATTTTTTCGCCCTTTAAAAATCCACGGCTCCGATCGGGTATGAACCCGCGAACCCGCGTACCCGATACGCCCGGGTTTGAACCCGCGAACCCGATATGCTAACCGTTACACCATCGCCATCGCAATAGTGGTCTAAGTCGCATTTTAAGAAAACGGAGAAAAATCAAGTTGTAGTTACATAATTCCGGTTAGAAAGAGTTGTGAAGAGATAAAAAGCGACTTCATTCTTAACTGTATAGAGGAAAACTGGTCAAACCAATAATGTACAAAGATAGTTCGTCTTAGATAACTAATGGAATCAATAATTAATTTTTTATTTTTTTGGAGGGACGGGCACTTTGCGCTCAACCCTTCAATTGTTATCTCTTCGACAATATATTATCTTGGGATTAGTTATTACCACACTTCTGTTATAGTGTAGCACATTTTATAATGTTTTATTGTTTTAAATTCGTTTGCAACTTCTGTAGCTTTGATAGGTTGTTTTATAATTAATTATCGGAAGTACGTTGTTGGGAGAAGGTGGTATTTTTTCCATTTAGCCTTAATATGGACTGGCTTTATATACTGCTTTAGTTCCTCGTTGGCATCAAATGTTGTTTTTGGTAACCGATTTGAGATGATAAAAACAACAGGAGGCCAAACCGAAAAAGAATATATAGCACAGTAAAATATCAAACTGGTCTGAAAATCAATATTACAATGGCAACTTACATACCTGGAATTGAAGTTGCAATCAAAGAGACCTTCGAAAGATGTTTCGACCATTATTATTATTGATAACCCTTTAAGAATGGAACCTTAATACGGCAACAATGCGTCTTAGTTGCGCCCTGGAATTTAACAAAAGAAGATCTGTTGCGACAACATACAAGAAACCGCTCTGCGAAATTTATCACAAAGTCGTGAATACTGTCAGTTCTGTTTCACACTGGATCCCAATTTCTAACATTCCTGACAACCTGGGAGGGACGGAGTGCGAATGCCGTTCAGAAATGTCGTCCGTTCTGCTCGTACCGCTACTCCGAGTGCCTTATGTCGGAGGGGAAGCAGTAGTGTTCCGACGTCATTCCTTGTCCAGTTGACAATCGCTCATTTAGAACAAAAACACCAGTCACAGGAAGACTCCAGCTATTCGTAAACGTTACAACAATTCCTCAGTTTTAGTACAGTATGAGTTATCTCGTTACAATAGAAGAGGTTGTGTCAGGAAAAGTCAAATTGGTTCAAAATATAAATATTAACTTTTATGAATAGCGGTGGACATTCTGTATTATACGCGCACGTTGTCTTCAGCCCCGGAATACCTACCCGAACTCCTTTGCCCTTATTGGTTGAATTAAGAATAATTATAGCAATAAGAGTTGTAGACAAATTCTGATAACCAGACATGTTTGCTCCAGTGTAATAGAAACTATTTTGCATCGAAAAACGAACTACAACTTTGAGACAATATTCTTTTTCTCAAAATAACCAAACTCCCCACTCCTCTCGCAACAAGCGAAGCGAGAGGTCAAGAAAACGTGCGCGGATAATAGCTGGTGTGGCTTATTTTGTTAGTTCCATAAGTCTTTCATTTCAAATTGATAGTTTTAATATGTGTACGATGTGATTTGTTTACAGGATCCCCCATATGTGGTCCCCAAAAAGAAAGGTTCAATATCTTCTTCTGAAGATATTGGCGGAATCTCAGCAGAAATTTTCTGGGAGCTTAGTGATCTTATGAAATTTAGGTATGTTTAAAGGCATTCTGTTATTTACCAAATTTGAAATCGCTATTTTTTCGGAGAAAACTCCATTTTGGTCGTGTGAGTCGTGACGAGTCAGCAGTGGTGCAGCTAGAGATCACACGTTTTGTAGTTACACTGTGCTTACCCCATGATGAATGCTGATGAAGTAACAGAATGAAGCGTTTTCAAGAACGTCCAATTGCTCCAATATTTGTCCCAAAATACCAAGCCAATATGGCGAACTCATGGTTGTTCTGTCATTACTTCATTGTCATGTGAATGTTTGACGTCTCTTAAAAAATAATTTATACGAATGTCCTTGGTTTTTGTATTTTCATTGAAAAGACATTGTGTGAGGTATAAGTACTTAAAAGTTTTATACCATTGTACAAGCTTACATATGAATACAAGCGTCTCATAATAAACGTTACAAACACCTAGAGCACTAAGTGGGTCGATGATGTTAACTTTTTGTCAATGAATCTGAAGTAGGCAATTTCATACAACGAAGTTACATATGCGATATTTGCTTCTGATCGGCAGCCAACTCACTGTTGACTATTATTTGGCAGGTCATGTTTCGACACAGTCAAAGGGATTTCGTGTACGTGCAGTACAGCAATACAAGACAAGCTGCCTAGCAATCAGAGAAAAATGTCACGTATAATTTGACATTCTGAGACAATTGTATATGACTAGGATGTACTGATTAGACCAGAAATGCAAATTCTCTGACTCCAAGAACAATTTACAATTAACTTTAATTTTAAAACGTTATTTTCAATTCATCAGAATTATGTAAATGATTTTACTTCTTTCACCTTCAATATTTTAAACATATTTTTCAGTATGTGTTTGCTTGAACATTAAAAATTATTTGAATTTATAATTAATATTCTGTGTCAAACTGTTTGGTCAACATGGAAATTCATAGTCAACTAGTGATACAAGTAAAAACTAGTGGTGCTACAGAATGGCACAGTCTTTCCCGTATTAGTTTCTTATTTCCTTGATAAAAAAATTGGAGCCATGTATGAGAAAATGGCGTTTGAGTGTTTATGAAAATGCGGAATTTTTAGCTAGTTTTCACAGAAAACTGATAATTTTTTGAGAAACTTTGTATGATATTATTAAAAACACATGTACTTTTAAATATAATAATGTGAATAAATCGCCGCTAATGCAAATATTAACGACGTGAGAGACAAGTCAAACAAATTACAATTTTGTAATTTTTTCAAAAAAAATAATATAACCATATTGCGTTGATGCTTAGAGGACTATTAGCAGTATCCCTATCGAAAGTTTAAAGAAAAAATATGGAGCCGATTTTGAAAAAATCTTGTTATTGTAATTTTTTTAAAATTGCACATATTGCACGCAATATTGTGCGAAAACTATAAAATTTCGCGCATTTGCGCAAAAAAATGTATAGCACCTTAATGAAAGAACTCACTATGGAGAACAAATTTTATTTGGAGGAAAAATCTCTATCTTTGAATTTGTAGTTGTAGGAAGGGACCGAAAACAATTCAAACTTTTGCAATTTTCGAACATTCAGAGTTAACCGTGAAAATCGGACCCATGCCACCTTAATAAGTGTATTTTACTCTATTTTTACAAAAAATTCAAAGAAAAATATTGGTGCTGTTTTTGAGAAAATTTTGAAAATGTCCGGGGGGCATGTAAATTACCCACAATTTTTAAAGAATTTTTCAAAATCTCAAAGCTTTAACTCAAGTCAGATGTAATGAGGTTTCCTCAATTTGAAAGGGATTTTGCCAACACCACGTGTTAGGAGATTTTTTAAATTTAGCAACTGAATTTATCCGTTTTTTTTTTTGTTATCAGGGCCCGGCAATGAATTTTTTTCTGCCTAAAATCCGCCACATCATTACACAACTTTCCCTATACTACGTGTATTACTTCGAATATACGTACGTACACGGAAAAGTAAAAAGGGATGATGATCGATCCCTCTACACACTTTAGAAGTTTGTAACGTTTATTCGGAGACGCGCAATGTTTATTAAAAATATTTTTGAAAGAAATGTCACGATTTCTATCAAAATTACTAAACAATTACTCATCTTCTTTAAAAAGACATGATTTAAAGGTCTAAAATTAACAAATAAAATTAATTAAGAATATATTACAGTTCCAGCAGCGTAAAAGTGACTCTCTCGCTATGTGCTGTGGTACGTCATGTGACCTGCTCTGAAGCAATCAGCTTGCAGGGATTTGTTTACTTCCTCACATTCTTGGTTCAGCGTTGCCGCACATCTGACTCACACGAAATTGCGGAGGCGATATGATTCGGCTATGGCGAAAGTTACGAACGTGATGTCAAGACGTCAGTAAGTGTTAAATGTTTTGGGACTTATTGTATCTGTGATGTAGGTGGTGCCATGTGTGCAGTAGTGTGTGGCAATAGCGCCTTGAACAGTCAGAGTCGCTTAAACTCTGCCGATACTGTAGTGACTTTAATCGTCAACTGGTCACTCCAAACTTCTGTTACCGGTGACGTGCGGTCACTGTGACCGGGAGAGTTTTAGACTGATTTTTACTTGTTATTTCATTTCACATCATTTTCATAATTATAAGGCTATTTTTATAGGTTTAGTGCTAAAATTTTACGTACACTTAGAATATGGCCCAATCAGCACCGGCGCTAGGTTATTTTGCGCCTCAGGCAAAATTAGATGTTTGCGCCCCCCACCAATAATAATAATATTTAGAAATATTTTTTAAGTAAAATATGATTTATTATACACACACACACACACATATATATATATACATATTATATTAAACATATTATAATATACATAATAAAACATAATAAATATTAAACATATTATAATAAACATATATAAAACATATTATTTTAAATTACATATTTAGGTGTACCACAAATATAAGACAAATGATAGAACAATAATATTTATTATTAAAAAATGCACCAAATTTGCGCCCCCCTGAGATTTGCGTCCTAGGCGGTCGCCTAGTTTGCCTATAGGTAGCGCCGGCAGTGGGTCCAATGTAACTGATGGCGTCCATATCTCCTTTTTTTTCCCAAAATGGCTCTTAGCCGGTTGCATGACACCGTCCAATTGTTGGGCGCGTGATGGGCGCTTGCACGCATGCGCAGGGCGCGCCTAGTGGCGCCGGCGGACGGCGCGTGGGGCGCGCAGCTGGTCAACGGCAGCTGGAGCGGCGTCGTGGGGCTGCTGGAGCGCCGCGACGCCGACGCCACTCTCAACGCGCTCGTCATGTCGCCCGCGCGCTCGCGAGTGCTCTCCTACAGCACGCCCGTCATCAACACGCCGTGAGTACGCGGCGCTTTGGACATAAATGTCCGTCATCCACACGCGCACCCGTCATCAACTCACACACCCGTCATCAACACGCAGTGTGTACGCGGCGCTTTGGACATAAATGCCCGTCATCCACTCGCGCACCCGTCATCAACACACACGCCCGTCATCGACACACACGCCCGTCATCAACACACACGCCCGTCATCAACACACACGCCCGTCATCAACACACACGCCCGTCATCAACTCACACGCCCGTCATCAACGCACACGCCCGTCATCAACACGCCGTGAGTACGCGGCGCTTTGGACATAAATGCCCGTCATCCACACGCGCACCCGTTATCAACACACACGCCCGTCATCGACACACACGCCCGTCATCAACACACACGCCCGTCATCAACACACACGCCCGTCATCAACGCACACGCCCGTCATCAACACGCCGTGAGTACGCGGCGCTTTGGACATAAATGCCCGTCATCCACACGCGCACCCGTTATCAACACACACGCCCGTCATGAATACGCCGTGACTGCGCCACGCTTGGACTTAAACGTTCGTTATCGACACTCACGCCCGCGATGAAGCCACACGCCCGTCATCAACATGCTGTGAGTGCCCGCGCGCTTGGGCCCGTCATCCACACGCACGCCCGTAATCAACACACACGCCCGTCATCAACACACACATCCGTTATCAACACGCACCGCACTTGGACATAAACGTCCGTCAACCTCACGCCCGACATCAACACAAACGCCCTTTATTAATGTTGCCTTAACTGCCCCGAGCTTGGCCATTTACGTCAACAACAAGCTCGACAGTCATGAAGCCACATGCCGTGAGTGCCCGGAGCTGGGTCATACAGCCCCCTTCACCCATACGCACGCCCGTCATGAAGCCAAGTCGTGAGTGGGCCGCGCTTGAACATAAGCTACGACACGCCCGTCATCAACATGCCTGAAATATGTATTCGCTAATGCTACGTCTTTTCTTTTTTCTTCTGTATGTAGAATCATGAAAGAAGGACACAATTCTTCTGCTATTTTAAAATAACATTTCAAAATGAACATTTTGTAATGATTTCAAAAGGTTAGTTCTCTTGGCAAACAATTTTATGCGAGGCAAGCTATTTCAGAATGTGTATTTTTCCTGCAGTGTTACACATCCCCTGTCTGCGAAACAGTAAAAAGGGGCAAAGCCTAGAACTGCCTAATTTTCCATCGGTTGCATGTATGTCGCTAATATTGCTCTGGGCTTCTGCCCAGGCCTCCTGCGGACACACGGATTGAACCGAGGTCACGCGTAATACTTCGGAGCAGTTCTAACTTGATTGATTCAATTATTGATTGATTATTTCGTGTTTCCATGCGCATCAATGGCTATGGTCAATGTTCCTGTAACTGTAGTGCATGTTGTAATAACGGAAGGTGAGATTGATTTCCCCCGCTGAATAGTGAGATCCGGTGCCGACCTACACTCATGCTTCCGACTGGTCTTCTGCCTCGCCTCCCAACATTCGTATGTAGTAGTGTAGTGCATGTAAGTGTGTGTATGTGTGTAACTGAGGGTTGGAGATAAAAGAAAGATGAAGGAAAGATCAAGCCCAGTCCGTGGCGGTTTGTTAAGATACTGCTGCGGCATTCACCTGGCATTGATCGGAGAAACCACGGAAAATACCGATCAGAGCAGCTGGCCGCTAGAATTCTCCTCCAGACAGTACTAGCTCGACCTAGCTATGTAGCTAGTGTGGAAAATATTGTCACCGACGTGTTGGTACTCAAACCCTAGAACCTCTCGGTCAGATGCACTACAGCGACATCTCAGTTCTGGAAATACTGGGTACCTGAGGGGGGGGGGATCCGCCACTGACCGTCCAACGTGAAGCGCTTAACTGCCTTTGTTATCTCAGCCGTCCACGAAAGGAATTCTAAACTACTGACTTATTTTCGTCTTACTGTACTTTACTATGGTAATGAATGCGAAAGGAATAATGTTTGTGTTCAACAAAGACTTCCTCGTTTTGGGCCCCCTGACCCAGACATCTAGTTACCACTCGGGTACCGGCTGAGGCGGCTCAGAGCAGCAATTAATGTCACCGCAGTACCTCTGATCGGGTTGTACTAGTTTTCGGGTCCCAATGGTGGCAGGATTTTTGAGGATTGCTTCACAGAATGGTCGAATTTACCGCTGTCTTGAGGAGAATTCTAGCCGCCGGCTGCTTTGGTTAGTAGTTTTCCGAGATTTCTTTAATCAACATCCGTCGAATGCCGGTGTCGTACCCTAATAATCGGGCCGCACGAGATCTTTCCTTCTTCATCCTTGTTCATTTCTCATCACGTTTCTTACGCACACTTACATGCACCATAATAGCACATGACGGGACATCAGTCGAGAGCTTAGAGCTCTCCCGGCTGGAGCGCTGCCTCACTGGTGGGAGATATCTGGTTGGGAAAAAACCCGCTGGCCGAAAACATGTCGTTAATTTGTAAAGATTAGTTCCTCTAACACGTTCTGTAGTCAAAATCCATGTTTATTTGGCTATTTAATACCGAAGAATTAATTGACGAAGAAACGTCTGCCTGTCCGTCCGTCCGTCTGTCCGTCCGTTCGTGTTTCCGTCCACCTTAGTCAATGCTAGGGCCTAAACCGTTTGGCCAATTTTAACCAAAATTGATATGCCCCAATTGATTGAAATGAATTCGAGGCCTTCTGAGTTTGAAATGGATATTTTAATTTGGGGGGGGGCTTTATATGAAGTTTCAAGGTCATTTTCAGTCTCTTCTCAAAGTTGGATACAACTTTTTTTACTAACCTTTTAGGTCATGTAGAGAGACGTATTAATAAGACATTCCGATACTATCCGGGGATCGATTTCCGTGCATATTTACAACATCCCCTGAAGCGTGTCCAGGGTCCGTTCTTCATGCCCATTAACAACATCCCCTGAAGCGTATCCGGGGCCCGTGCTCCGTGCCCATTAACAACATTCCCTTAAGCGTATCTAGGACCCGTTTTATTTTCGTTGGACTCGCTGAATTTTCCAAAGCCGACTTTTTTATTAATACTTTTCGTCGTTCAGAGAGGCGCAGATTTTATTTTCGTTGAACTCTCTGGATTTTCCAAGTCGACTTTTCTAAATTCGGGTAGATTCGTAGGCAGTATAGCTCTGAAGAAGGCTACAGCAAGATGGCCGAAACGTCAGCAAAACCGACTGAGACGCGGCTCATCCCGGACAGCCAAGAACATAACGACTTTTCTAAAGTTACAAACAATGCGAGAAAGTACGTGCCGTCCAAAGTGTGTGTGTGTGTGTGTGTGTGAGAGAGAGAGAGAGAGTGATGGCGTGTGCGCAGGGCGGTGGTGCTGGTGAAGCGCGGCGGGCGCGCGGACGGGGGCCTGGGCGCCTTCCTCGCGCCGTTCAGCGGCGCCGTGTGGCTGAGCTGCGGGGCGCTGCTGCTGCTGCTGGCGCTGGCGCTGTGCGGCGCCGAGCGCCTCGCCCTCCACGCGCTCGCCCACCCCGCGCCCCTGCACGCGCCGCGCGACGCCCTCTTCTGCGCGTGGGGCGCCTTCTTCGCACAAGGTCTCTCTCTCTCTATCGCTCTCTTCCTCTCACTCGCTCTCTCTCCTCTCTCCCTCTATCTCTCTCCTTCCCTCTCAATCTCTCTCCCTCTCTCTCAATTTCTCTCCCTCTCTCTCAATTTCTCTCCCTCTCTCCCCTCTATCCCTCTCTCACTCTCCTCTCTCCCTTCTCTCCCCCTCTCTCTCCCTCTCCGTCCCTCTCTCCCCCTCCCGCTCCCTCTCTCTCTCTCTTTTCCCACCATCGGTCTCTCCACCTTCATTCTTCCTTTCTCTCCATTCTCACTCTTCCTTTTCCTCACACTCATTTCTCAACAATCCATTCTCCCTATTTCTCCTCACTTACTATCCCTTTCTCTCCCTCTCTCATCACTATCCCTCTTTCTTTCTCTTCTTCGTTTGCTCTCGACACTTCTCTTATTTCTACTTTATCGTTCTCACTTCGTAAGAAGAGAAAATTTTCTAATTGTCCCCCAGAAAATGGCGAATTTTCGGCAGAAAAACTCTAATTGTCGGGCCCTGATAACGAAAAAGTTAATAATATAATAAATTACTTCCTGTAATACGTGGTGTAGTCAAAATCCATGTTTCGTTGCTTCTTGACATTGCAAAATCGATTGATGGCAAAACGTCCCTCTGTGGTCAACGATAGCGCTGAGACCGTTCAGCCGATTTTTTCCATAATTGATAATCCCCGATCTATGTAAAAGATTTTTGGGGGAATGGCCGGGCTCCGTGCCTATTAAAAGCATACCCTGAAGCGTGTCCAAGGCTCGAGCTCCGCGCCCATTGACGAGACATCCCCTGAAGCGTGTCCAGGGCCCGTTTCCATGCCGTGCCCATTAACAACATCCCCTGGAGCGTGTCCACGGCCTGTCCTCCCTGCCATGCCCATTAACAACATCCCCTGAAGCGTGCCCAGGGCCCGTTCTCCATGCCAAGCCCATTAACAACATCCCCTGAAGCGTGTCAAGGGCCCGTTCTCCCTGCCATGCCCATTAACAACATCCCCTGAAGCGAGCCCAGGGCCCGTTCTCCATGCCATGCCCATTAACAAAAACTCCTGAAGCGTGTCCAGAGACCATTCTCCCTGCCATGCCCATTAACAACATCCCCCGAAGCGCGCCCAGGGCCCGTCCTCCCTGCCATGCCCATTAACAACATCCCCTGAAGCGCGCCCAGGGCCCGTTCTCCCTGCCATGCCCATTAACAACATCCCCTGAAGCGTGCCCAGGGCCCGTTTCCATGCCATGCCCATTAACAAAAACTCCTGAAGCGTGTCCAGAGACCATTCTCCATGTCATGCCCATTAACAACATCCCCCGAAGCGCGCCCAGGGCCCGTCCTCCCTGCCATGCCCATTAACAACATCCCCTGAAGCGCGCCCAGTGCTGGGTGCGTGACGCGTGCGCCGCGCTGCCCAGGCATGTCGGAGGCGCCGCGCGCGGCGGGGTCGCGGCTGGCCTTCTGGCTGGCGTACATGGCCGGCGTGACGCTGACGGCCGCCTACTGCGCCAACCTCATGTCGCACCTCACCGTGCGCACGCACGCGCCGCCCTTCCGCTCGCTCGCCGCCATGCTGGACGTGCGCCCGCACGTCGCCTTCAGCGTGCCGCGCTCCTCGGGCGTGCTCACCTTCTTCCAGGTGACGTCGCCATTGCGACTGCAGGCATCTCTCTCGCCCTCTCACTCGCTCTCGTACTCTCTCTCCATCTCCCGCTCTCCCGCGCTCTCTCCCTGTTCGTTGTTTCTGGACACGTCTTCATTTGGCTAGCCTGGAACTAAAGTGGTCTATCGTACTACAATGTGCCTTAGACTAGAGGTGCACAAGCGCCCCTTTTGAGCCCCTTCTTGGGGCGCCGGGAAGCCCTCAACCCACGCCTCACGGCGCCCCACGAGAACAAGAAAAGTTGACATAATCCGCGACGGCCAAGCTGTCTTTTCACTTGACTGATCAGAATCGTCGGTTCAATGCTAAGTGCCAGCACGAATTTTTATTCACGGAGAGAAATGGAGCAACAACGTGTCTCGTATGTCAGAAGAAGGTGTTGGAGGAAAGTAACAGCAAAAAGTAAAATAAACATTTAAACAATAATGGTCTAGTGTATTACAATCAGATATTTGTAAATAAAATTTATGAAGTATGTATTATTATTACAATGAGAAATTGTTAAATTTTCTGTTCTTGTAATTTACATTACAAATATTTTCAATATCTGTTGCAACAGTGAAGATTGGCGTGAAATGTGTGTAACTTGTCGAGCAATTTATTCTGGAATAATAATACATACAAATACAGTATACATACAAAACTTCCGCTCTCTAGAAACTACAGTCTTTATTTCAAGTTTTAGTTCAACATAATCGAAAACATTTCCGTCCTACGAGCCGCAGGGCTTTCCTCCCTCCGAGGGCGCGTGCAGCCGTCACTTGCCCCAAGAGTGAAAGTCTTTCACTAGAACCCGTGGGGCGCGGAGGGGCTGCCATGGCTGTCGTGGAACGCGTTGCTGGGGCCCTTGTGCAAGCCTGCCTTAGACCACTTAAGAACCGACTTACATTAAAACCATCTGCTAATTCTAAAGTGGTACTTTTATTATGTGGCATCTACAACAACAAAAGACATAAACCACTTTAAGATGTATACTAGATGCTCAACTTTTCAGATCAAATTTACCATGACCTAAATTTTAGCCAAAAAGTTTCAAAGACAACTTCAGTTCCAGACCAGCCATTTGTACCCGTGTGCATTTTTATATCGCGGGAGGTAGCAGTGAACTAACCCTGCTGGATTTTGAGATCCGGCTCCGACCTACCTGACAGCTTGCGTGGATTGTTCCCACCAGGTCTATCCCACCAGTGGCACACACTCCTCCCAGTCGGGACAAGCCCTATGCTCACGACTGGTGTCCCGATACGTGTGGTATACTGCGAGCAAAACTTCTGCCAACTTGACAGCCGGGGTGTGGGAAAGCGATGTTGCCACTTACTCGGGCGGCAGACACGTGTTCGTTCTTGCGTCAGATCAGCTGTTGAGGCATATACGTCCAGCTTATTGTATTTTTGGTAGAACTGTAATAATGACACTAGTTTATTTGATGAAATTCTATTACACAGTTTAATCGCAGTCCCTTACACTATAATCCTGCCAAAGCAAGGAATAACGAAACATTTTTGCATAACACGCGCAAAGCAGATGAAAGTAAATACAGCAAGACGCCGTAAGTACAGTAAACGTCGGCAACTCTGTAGTGACATCATCATAATTTGAAGCCCCTGATTGGATAATGAAACCTCCTCTCCCCTGTCAGCCTGGAGCTGTCAAGTCGGCAGAAATATTACTCGCAGTATAGTGCAGTATATGTAAGTGTAAGTGTATCGCGGTTAGTGGTCCGTTTTCACTGCTCTGGCGTGCTTACTTTCTTGCAGGTGACGCAATTGCTTCGTTGTTTCCGGATACGTGGTCATTTGTCCCCCTTAGTATAGTGCATTTTACTTTCTCGCTACGAAGTAGAGAGAAAATTAAGTGCTACAATTGACGTGCTTTGTTGGCGAAATCCTAAAAAGGCTTTCATCATTCATTCATTCACTACAGAAAACCTCGCAACCAACTTACAACAGTTCTGTGTAACCTCTCTAGTATCCAATCAGTACGATTTGAGCCACCGACAAAGGTTGCTCCGAAAATTCGAAGTAAATGCTTCGCACTATGAGCTAATTCGCGATTTTTTCATACGAAATGTAAGCAATTGCTCCTCGGTCGACCAGTTATTCACCAATGGAGAAATTGCTAAAATAAGAGGAATTACTCACGTATTTTATTCATTCTGTTTTAAGCAATTGCTTTGAAAACTCGAGAAAGAAGCAACAGCTCATTTTTATTCATATCACCCGAATGTTTAAAACTCGTTGCCTCTGTTTTTTACAATTAGAAGTTTTTACTAACACTAATCAAGAAGACGTTAGTGAAAGTTGGTGCGGCTGAGAGGGCTTGCCCTGTACATTCACGTGCTCTCTCGCGTGTGCGCAGGCGCGGCCGGGGTCGACGATGGACCGCGTGTACCAGCAGCACCTGAAAGGGCGTTGGCTGCCGCCGTCGGTGCAGCAGGGGCTGCAGCCGCTCTGCAGCGGTCAGCC
Source organism: Acheta domesticus (assembly GCA_031308135.1). NCBI lineage: Eukaryota > Metazoa > Arthropoda > Insecta > Orthoptera > Gryllidae > Acheta > Acheta domesticus. The sequence continues at coordinate 56,999,991 of JAHLJT010002630.1, forward strand.
CCGCGCCTTCATGGCCAGTCGCCTGCCCACAATGCAGCCCAGGTATTCCCAACAACCTCTTTTCAAAACATCCATGTTTCTATTAAAAGATCGATGTTTTAAACGCCACCAGGGATGAGACATCGAAACGAATGCTTTCAAAACATCGATGTCTCTATAAAAATATCGATATTTTAAACACCACCAAATATCCGATATCGAAACTGATGTTTCAAAACATCGATGTCTTTATAGAAATATTGATGTTTTAAACATCGGTGTAAGGAAGCCGATGTTTCCACAACCAGGGATACGACATCCATGCTGATGTTTTCCAAATATCGACGTTTCTACAAAAATATTGATGCTATTTTTTAATTTATTTATTGCTTGTTGGGTTGTACAATTGATGCTATGAATTCCTCCAGAGATGCGACATCGATACAGGTGTTTTCAAAACATGAATGTTTCTATAAAAATATTGGTATTTTAAACATATATGTATTGAAGCCGATGTTTCCATCATCATGGTTGCAATATAGATGCTGATGTTTTCAAAACATTGATGTTTTGTGCTCGATGTTTTTACTTACGTTTCGGTACTTTGTTTGTGAATGAAAATTTCTATAACCACAATTGTGTAAAAGTTAAATTAAGAAATAATAACTGTCTGTTTTGTTTCGAACCAAACGAAAGTGGTTTGTACCAGTGGCGAATCGTTAAAGAAAATTAAATGTTTCGACTCCTCTTTCCCCTTTATGCGGGAGGGAATCAGCATATTCGCTAGCTGAGCAAGGAGCCTGCCTGTGAACAGACACCGCTATCTCCTTCTCTCTCGTACTCGCTGGGCAGGGAGCCTGAACTCCAATCTGGCTCGCTGCGCGCGCAGACTTTTACCGAGATGCAGGTCCACGACCCAGCCAGGACAATTCTCCTAATCACTGAACGTTGTGGGAAAGTAGAGTGAGTTGTGTAATTTTTGTTGGTGTTTTCTTTATGAAAATAATAATTCAGCTGTAGATTTAGTGTCATAGAGAATGTCCCACCGACTATGGGTCACTCCCATAACTTCTAAACGGTTCATGATATCGAAATGCAGTTTTTGCTCAACAATAAGGTGAGTAATATGCCGTAGAGATAGAAATAGTAGAGATACATAGTAATATGCCATGTTAGATATGAAGGGTCTGTTGAAAGAATCATCAGAACAGAAGCACAGTTTAATATAACAGTTGCGAAGTACCGTGCGACCTCAGCGCTTCCAGTGGCGAGCAACAGGAAGCATCAGATCGTTGAGGGGTGGCATATATATTTGCATGCTGTTAACACGGGTTTACTTGATGGTATGTGATAACAGTGCAATTCTGATGCAGTGAGTTGAATCGATTGAAAATTATTTAATTTCCGCTCTTAGCTCACTTGTCATTGTTGAATTGTGGTTGACCATGTTTTCATACTGCTTACATTGATGAACGATTAAAAATGCCAACAACATACGGAAATGCCTTTATTGCTATAAATTGTAGCAACAATCAAAATTATTCGCCAAATGTATCCTTCTTGAGGTTTTCTAAAGATACAGAAACCAAAGCGTTAACGAAATTGTTTGTAAATATTATTTCAAAACGCATTTGAAATAAACTGATTCGTTTTCTTGTTTACCTGCTGTATTGATTAGTGTATATTTTTTTGTACTTTAAGCGGTTCAATAATTTTGGATGTTAAGAAAGATTCTATGCCAACTAATAAATACCATGTAAATCTTGATTCATCATTTTTAATTTATTATCATATTAAAAAATCTCCTAGGGACTGGTTCACCTAAAGAGATAAGTAGAACCATCCCTGTGTTCTGACAGGAGGCCTCTGCCCTTTTAGGGATTCAATGGCTTATATCATCATCACATTAAAATTATAATTATTTTAAAATATTATTGCAGCATCTAGGTGTAGGACCCCCATCTCAATAAGGTTTTTCGTGCAGTTTTCTTTGATTAATAAAGCAAATGCTGACATTGTCCCTGTTTTTTTCTGGACAGTAATTATGGATTTTATCCTCTCTCTTTGAGAGTAATACTTTTGTATTTTATGATAAACTTGGAACGAGCGTTTTATTATGTAAACACCTAATATTTTCAGATGTTATGCACATTCCTACGTGCTTTTTTAAAAGTGTTCTAAAATGTTAAGCATTAAAAATTATGAATTACTAGGCAGTCCCCTGTTATCTCGTATAGCCTTAAAGACAGACACCTCTTGCTGGCCAGGAGCTCTAGTGTCAGACGGATGAATTCTTCTCCCATTAGAGCTTCACAACTGTTATACTAAACTGTGGCAGAAGTTTCAGGGTCAGACTTATTTGAAAGATATAAAATCGCTGCATATTCCCCTCAACCCTGTTCCGCAACCTGGGCCTCTACGAACACTGAAACCGCACACGCTTGCATCCTGGTGCTTTGCGCACGCCAGTACCGAAGCTCAGATAGTCCCGAAATCTGGTTCTCTGCATTTGCTAAATCCTCATTCAAAAGAATCCCCCGAACTGATTCTTTGAAAATGTTCCACAACCCTTTGTACCTGCTTTAAACGCAATGCAGTTTTTAGCAATCTATCCGCTGAAACTGACAGGAAGGACGAAGCGTGAAGGGCCATTGATTTCATTGTGATCTGATGTTATTGTGACTGCTTGGTTTTGATGAGATAAAAAATACCCGTCCAACGTCGAGTAATCAGCTTCGGTTAAAACATTAAGTCCGTTGACACTTGATCAGCTGTGACGCTGTCACCCAATTGGAAGTTTGAACGTCACTGTAGTGACGTCACTATGGTGACGTTCAGGCTCCCGACTGGAGTGTCACAGTTCATCACGTGTCGACACATTTAATGTTTTAATCGAAGAATAACGAAATAAATTAAGTTTGAAAATGTTTAATGGAGTGTTCAATACCCCATCGAGTGCCGAAAGTAATCTTCAACATCCGTTCTCAGAGGAATAAACCGGGAGAGGGGGCACCAACTGATATCACTCTGACCGGGAAGTCAGATCGGGAATGCCTCTGACCGGGAGGTCCTAGGTTCGAGTTCAGACGGTGGCAGGACTTTCGACACTAGCTTGTCAGCTGGGTCGAATGCAGTCGCTGTCTGGGGGAGAATCCTAGCTGCTCGGATCGGTAGTTATCCATGGTTTCTCCGATTAACACCAGGCGAATGCCGGAGCAGTACTCTAGAAACGGGTCACGGACGGCGCGCAATCTTTCCTTTCTCTTCCTTATTCTATCCTCACTCTTTACACACACCAACACTCACATGCGCTACACTACCGCACTTATCGGGAGACCTGGCCGGAGCTTACACGCAACACTCACCGAGCTGGATACTCGGATTGACTTGAGATTTTACCAACTTGTTCAGCACCTTTCAAAACCCCTACATACAAATTTTTACGTGCTATGAAGTATTGCAAGTAGTGTTTTTGCGATAATTAGTATTCGGACCTTTCTTGACCTTACCGACCGTAGAAGGGCGGAAACGCTGCTCGCCGCTGGTTCTACGGACGTTACTTATACACCGCGCCTGCACTATCGGCCTGACGGCAAGGTCTCAGTTACTTGGAGGGCAGGCGGGGTGACAAAAACGGGTGTTTACTTTGCAGGTTCAGATGGAACGAACGCGCTTGGAAATCTGACACCGGCTGATAGACGCCGCGTAACGTTCCTAGCGCTGCCGAAGCAACGGCTCGCCCGCTGCGGGAAAAGCGAGGGTCACGAAAGGTCCTGATACAAAATGCCTATAAAACGCTACTTATAATATTACATAGCACTTCAAAATTTGCGTATATAAGTTTTGCATGGTGTTCTATCAGCTAATGAAAATTCATGTCAATCCGAGTATTCAGCACGGTGAGTGTTGCGTGTTAGTGCTTGTCCTGGCTGATGCGGTTCCCCACTGGTGGGAGATATCTGGTTTGAGAAAACCCTGCTAGCCGTTGGTAGGTCGGCGCCGGATCTCCCCATCATCGCCTTCCCCTGAGGAAAAGAACATGCACGACACTTGCGGGAATAATGACTTTAGCAGTTGACATGCCCGGAATCACTAACCAACAGTCAATTAATCAATCCGAGGAATAAAGAAATGTGCGGTGCTGTGTCAGGGAGAAGGTGCCGTGTGCCTTGATGGAGATCCCTTCAGCCGCCATCCCGCAGTCCCTGGGCCTGGCGTTTCAACGAGGCAGCGCCTACAGACCACTCGCAGACCAGTAGTAAGTATTTTTGGACTCGTTCAGGAAAATTGTTTCCAAAATGTTCCTCGTTTTAAAACCCTTCCCTTGTAACAACTAACATTTGTGATAATGCACTTTAGATGGCTGTTTCATGCCGACACTTTTCATCCACTCTTCCACCTTCCCAAGGTAAACTCATTTTATTAAGAATTTAATAAAATTTTATTGTTTCACTTGTTCATTACCATGGAGCGGATTTCTATGATTTTGCATATTTTTGTCAGTTGCTTCAGTGCATAGCTAAGTGAAATGTCTTGACATATATTTGGAATATGATGCTATATAGATTTATATGTTAGTGCATATTTGGACCTCTTTTCTTGTTGGTGCATATTCATGTACGTATATGTGCGTATTTTGCATATTTCGTTAAGATAGAGACTTGTCCTGTAAAGACTTTTCCATAAAAATCATCCTTTCATAGAATCTATTTATTTGCGAGCGTTCATTGATTCGAGAAAGCTTGTTACAGTTTGCTTTTTTGTTTTATATAGACAATAAAGTAATTGTGCAAATGTAGGATATTTCTTGATAACATATTTTTTAATCCTGTCAGAAGAAATACAACACATACAATGTTCACTAAAGTGAATATTTACTTCAATTGTTTCTCTCGCAAAGTACGGTAGATTAATGTTCGCAAAAAAATATTATTTTTTTTCAAGTACGCTTCTCTTGAATTTTATCAAGAAAGGTTTGTAGAGGAAATGAAATATTGTTAATATTAATTGCATTTCAAAGTACATATTTAAGAATTTTTAGGTCATAAATACATATTTTTAAAAGCATATTTTAAGATTTTAGGGCATAAAAGTCCTCCCCCTATTCATTACTGTGTGTTCATCGACCAGAAACGAATTACGTAATACTTTATACTCTTGCATGGCCTTCCAGGTTCTTTATATGAAGGTCACAAATTACATTTTTTTATAAATTATTATCATTAAATTTAAAAAATACAAAAAAATGCATGCAGGAGAGCTTAAATACAAACAAGAGACTTAATTTCAATTTCACTAACTCAAGCGTCGAATATATCGTTACTTGTACCTCTCTACTCGTTCGTAACTCGATCCCCTCTAAATTGACCTCACTAACTCAAACTTCTGTAACTCAAATCTCTCTAAATCGAACTTCACTCACTGGAATCTCACCAACTGCAACTTCACAAATTGGAACCTCGCCAACTGGAACTTATGAACTCGAACCTCATCCACTCTAACCTCATCAACTCGAATCCCATCAACTGGAACCTCATCAACTCGATCCTCACTAATTCAAGCCTAGACGATTCTGAAAATTGTACATATGTTTTAAAAGAAATACTAATTGTAATTAGTTACGCACTTGGTTTACCCGGCGCCTTGTTGGCAATTGAAGTTCAAGATGCTTGTTTTACTTTTGATGCCAGACAAATTTAAAGATTATCTGAATTCTCTTTTGATTCAGCAGCAAATTAGTAAACCAAACTGCTTTGTGCGCACCTAGGTCATTATTTGATGCGTTAGCTCCTTAGGCAATTTCAATTCTTCGGACCAGAGGTCCCCGAGATTGTAAGTATTCTCGGGCTAAAACATCTTCTTAAATCCAAAGATACATAAATAAAATTGTACAAATTAATACAATTTTTAAATGCAACAAGATATTAAAACACACAAAATATTTTTTAAACAAGATAATTTAGAAACAAGATACAATTTTTGATTAATTTATCACATTTGTTATTAATATCAAATTGTAAGTCTGCAAAATGATAAAATTAAGATTACAAAACAAACATTTTAAACATTTTCTCAGATTTTTAATTTTAGCGTAAGGTTGTTTTTGATATACCTGTAATTACCCACAAAATTATTAAAGCAAAAAAATGCTCAGAAAGTTCTTTATTATTAACACGTTTTCCTTCTCGTTCGTTACAATTGTGTAAACTCATTCCCTTCCCTAAATACGAAGCAATGGGTTCTTCTTCCGGACTCCAACACACCAACAATCAAGAGACTCGTCTACGAAACGGGTGGTGGAATTTCCAAGGAAAGTGTCCTTCTAGAGGAAGCCCTGTATTATTGTTCTCAAGTTTTTAATGAAGTTTGTGAAGAATTAATCCTCACACTGCTGTGAGGTATTTCAGATGAATTTTGTTTTCCTCTCACCACGCTAGCCAATACAATTTTTGGGCTACAGTTCTTCCTACTGTTGATTCCCCTTGCCCTATAATGAAGGAAATTCAATGACATAATGACCTTGTTTCTTTTAAAACATTTATTATTTTTGTTTTTATATTTCAAAACCTATATTGTATCCCTATTAATTTATTCCGGATGACTAGCAAGAATTTATTGAAGGCCTAAAGAAGTTCCCTACACTAAAAAAAAGAGTAGAGTACATGTTTATAACCTTCTATGAAAGGAATGGATTTTAAAATGAAAGTTTTCAGATTATTTTAGCCTCCCGACGATTCTATAATGTCTTTTGCAATGTATGGGGAATTCTCGAGGAATGTAGGTTATACGGTAACAGAATTTTCGCCACTAGCGTTTCAGATAGATCGAGTTCTGTCGCTGTCTGGAGGAGAATTCTAATGGACGGCTGCTCTGATCGGTATTTTTCTGTGGTTCCTCTTATCAATATCAAGCGAATGTTGGAGGAGTACCCTACAAACCGGCCTCGGACCGCGCGTTCCTTCCCATTCCTTCTCCTATCCTACCCTTTATTTACACATGCTTATACTTACATGCACTACACTATCACACATTCCAGGAGACTGGTCGGGAGATTAGAGCTTGCCCCGACAGGGGCGGAGCTCCGCTGGTGGGAGATGGAGAAAACCCCACTCGCCGACGGTATGTCAGCGCTGGAACTCACCAGTGGGGCAAGATAATCGCCACCTTCCGAGCAAAACACATGTATTACACTTACGGGACTAATTACCTTCGCCGCTGACGCGCCTGGAATCACTAATCAATCAAGCGAGTGGAAAGTTGAAGCCAGCTGGGTCTCCCGCGTTCTTTTGAGGGCAGTGGAGCTTGCCAGGCCTTTGTGGCGTCGTGGCAACGCTGTCGGCATGCCTGACCCGGAAGCTGTCGTGGAAGGGGTGGGTTGCGTGCCTGGCGTCGTAGAGGCGACGCCGAGGAGCGCACTTTCGCTGAATAGAAGGGTGCCAGAGGGAGGTAGCGTCAGGAAAACCCCTCGCAAAAATAAACTGTTGAGATAGGTTAGTGGCGACACTTGTGTAAGACCACTGGAATTGGCTAGTCGTGGAGTCTAGGGACGCCGATAGTATGGTGCCGGGAAGGGGTATCGAGAGGGTACATAATGCAACGCCGTCTGCGCTCGCGAGAGGGTCGTTATGTGTCGAAAGATTAAGTGGGATCTCCAGAGCTCTCAAGCTCGCGGTTTCCAGGGCGGAGACCGGTTTGGCGTCAGGCCATGTAGGAACGGTGGTTACCGGGGACTGAACGTCCGACAGCATCGCATCACGCGTTGTTATCTGCGTTCGAGCAGTGACACTGGGCTGTAGACCTAGGGACGGTCGCGAGGTTTTCGTGACTATGAGGAAGAGAAAGGGTTGCTGGTGTTTTATTCAATATTTGTATTTTTAACATTTTATGTTTTGCTGTGTAAATAAATGTAAATATTTTTCTTCAAAGCAGTTGTCTGTGTTCATAAACTTCAGTACGTCACACCTTATGGTTTGAGAGAGTGTCGTGTGTGGTTGCAGCCTGCTGCGCCTCCGTCAGGCCGGTGTGCTGCAGCGCGCCGAGTTCCGGTACGCGCCGCGCCGCCTGTCGCCGCCGCCCGAGGCCTTCGAGCAGGTGGCGCTGGCGGTGGTGGCGCCCGTGCTGGGCTGCTGGGCGGCGGGCGTGGCGCTGGCGGCGGCGCTGCTGGTGGGCGAGCGCCTGCGCCCGCCCGCCGCGCCCACCGCCGCGCCCTCCGCCGCGCCCACCGCGCGCCCGCGCGCACCCAGCTCCCACCGGCCACTCACGCGCGAGGTACACCTGTTCATCTGCGTAATGCTGTTCTGTTAAGTCGACTTAACGCGACCAGACACTCTTAACGGTCGGCGACCGTGAAGTTCGCTGTCCTTTAACGACAATCGAAATACGTGACTCGTTTTTAAATATTGCGCATGAGAACTGTTTCAAACGACATCTTTCTTATTTACGTGACATTTCATATCAGAAAGCGGTACTACGGAAGAATTAAAAAACAAATAACAGCCTTGGTTGGTTATAAACCTCGGCTAGCGTCTCGGTTTACAAACTCGCGCCGTGTTTTTGCTCCATACTGTCGTAATGTTAAAAACTGGAAGAGTCACAGCGGTGGTGGCGGCGGGCGCGGCTGCTGGGCGGCGGGCGTAGCGCTGGCGGCGGCGCTGCTGGTGGGCGAGCGCCTGCGCCCGCCCGCCACGCCCACCCCGCGCCTGCGCGCACCCAGCTCCCACCGGCCACTCACGCGCGAGGTACACCTGTTCATCTGCGTAATGCTGTTCTGTTAAGTCGACTTAACGTGTCCAGGGGATCCGATTGTTACTCTTAACGATCGGCGATCGTTAAGAATTTAACAGTTCGCCGTCCGTTAACAACAATCGAAACACGTGCTAATATTGCGCAAGAGAACTGTTCCAAACGACATTTTTCTTATTTACTTGATATTTCATACCAGAAAGCGATACTACGTAAGAATTGAAAAACAAATAACAGCCTTGGTTGGTTTTAAACCTCGGCTAGCGCCTCGGTTTACAAACTCGCTCCATGTCAGATATTTGGTCCATATTGTCGTAATGTTAAAAACTGGAAGAGTCGCGACGATAGTGGCGCCCGTGCTGGGCAGCTCCCACCGGCCACTCACGTGCGAGGTACAGCTGTTCATTTGCGTAATGCTGTTCTGTTAAGTCGAAGTAAGTCGGCAACCGTGAAGAATTTAACAGTTTGTCGTCCATTAACAACAATCGAAATGCATGAGTCGTGGCTAAAGGTGGCGCATGAATACTGTTCCAAACGCCATCTTTATTATTACCTGATATTTCATACTAGGAAAACTCGACAGACGTTGTTCTGCTCTTCTTCTCCCTCTATCCCCTCCCATCACCCTTTCTCTCTATCTGTCCCTCCCTCACCCTGTCCCAGTCTGCCTCTGTCTCTGCCACTCTCTGTCCCTCTCATTCACATTTCATTGCAGATACTGCACATCTCTGAGCAGGTGAGGTAATATCGGGAAGCGCCGGACCAGCAAAACTGTAATAGAAAATTCAAGAAGAACTCATCATGTCAAAACTAAACATTTGAGACCTGTGGCCTCAAATGTGTTTAGTTTTTAAGATCCTAGAATGCCTCGTTTAGGAGTTATTTAACTATACAGATTCAACATCCTGCCGATTGTTTTGCGGGTTGTATTTGACGTTAATATTTAGTATTGTTCTACAGCGCCATGTAGTGGAGTTACAACATAATTAGCAGCACATAAACTTTCTGGCTGAAAAAACACGTAGAAGTGTCAACTTTCATGAAGATCGATCATACGCTGTCAGAGTTTACCCCATTATATATACATATATATATATATATATATATATATATATATATATATATATATATAAATATATTTTGACCGTATTGGTCAAAACATAAATATTAGGCGCACCACAACGTTTAAAAGTGGCGCGCAGGGTGATGAATCGCTGCGGAACGAATCGGGACGAGTGTGAACGAGCGCCCGGGAGGTGTGAATTGGTCGGTCGGACCGCGCGAAAGCGGCAGTTGGGAGTTGAGCAGCGAGGTAGGAGGACAGATGTAATGGCGACAGGAGAACGACGTTGTAACGAACAAGTAAATCGAGAATAATCGGGACGGCAGGTGTTAAGGGAAGGATAATTGTGATGGACTTGATAATAATTGTGAGTATGGATTGTGGTAAACTCAAGTGGAAAGAATAATCACGAAATTTGACGAGAGAAGAGGACAGTGCACGGACACGTGGGCAGTGCTGTTCAGTGATAGTCGGTGTAACTGTGCGGATGCGGAATTATATGGTGGAGCCGTGTGAGCTGAGACAGTAAATTCATCGTGTGAAGAAGGAAACTGTGGTAAGGCGACGCCGGTGCATGGGAACGGGCCGCCGGCGACACATGGGCAGGCAGAACATCGTTGGCGCCAAGGTCACCTCTCGGCATCGGACGGAGCACGCGGCATCGCGTTGCGTAGAAGACGACGGTTGTGGAGGGCAGATAAGTAACAATAATTATGAACAAAATAAAGGGGTAATTGAGTAAATGCAGTTCAGGGTGCTCACTGAGTAGTAGGGAGAGCAATGGTATCTGTCGTGGTACACGAATGGCATGTAGTTTCCAGAGAAGTGGAGGTTGTATAAATGGAATTGAAAAATGTAATGATAGGAGTATTTAGAGACGCATAGGATAAACCATTTAGTTTGTATTCAATAAGAATTTGCGATCAGGTCAATGATATAAACTATGTTAGTAATGTGATGATGTTTTGTTGTTCTTTTTTTATTCTTAATAAATTCTGTTTCTGGGACGGTAGATTAATTGAATTCAGATAATGTGGATTAAAGTACCCCCCTCAAAGAATCCCTGTACCCAAAATAAACATCACAAAAATTTATGATATGTGGACTCGTGAAGCCAACAAGGGTAAGTACGGTCACAATATATATATATATATATGTATATATATATATATATATATATATATATATATACATAAGAGTTAAACTTTCTTATCTATATTATATAGAGAGAGATAAAAAAGCGGTATTCCGGAAAAATTGAACAACAAATAACGGCTTTAGTTATTTGCACCCTGTCAGATTTAGGCTTCATATCGTCTTAATGTTAATAACTAATTGTCGCGGCGGTGGTGGCGCCCGTCTTGGGCTTCTGGGCGAGCGCCTCCTCCCACCCGCCACTCCCTCCGCGCGCCCAACTCCCAGCGGCCACATACGAGGAACTACCTACTGTTCTGTTATGGCGACTTAACGCGACCACGGGATTAGATTGTCACTCTTAACCGTCAGTGACCGTGGAGGATTTAACAATCCGCTACCAACAATTGAAACAAATGAGTCGTAGCTAAAGATGGTGGATGGTAGATGGTGGTGTTTTGGAATTTCAAAACAAGATCTGTTTTATTTACATATTTTTTCATTTAAGAAAGCAATATTACCAAAGTATTGAACCACAAACAACGGCCTTGGTTGATTATAACATCTTTATAAGGGTGCCTGTATTCTCGCAAGAAATTTGATCAATTTTTTTTAGAAAATTTTCGAGAGACTTCATGTAAAATACCCCTAAATTTTAAAAAAATGTTTTTCAAAATCGCAGAGATTCTAATCGTTCAAACACTGACCCTCAGACAGGTGGATAGACGAGCGGTCGGACATTTTGAAAAAAACACTTTTTCGGTATCAGGGGACCTCAAAACCTGTATTTTCGTTATAATCTCGAACTCGATTTTTCGCAGCAATTCATAACTTTATTTATACTATCTAAATTACTCCGCCTATATTTATGTATACGAGAAAGTAAACATCTATTTTAGTTTGCCAATAGAAGGCATCTGAGAAGAGGTGGGAGAAAACGCTAAGGCTACAGAGATTAGAAAACTAACTAGTTTGGAAGAGTCAGTGCCATTCTGTAGCACCCCTAGTTTGTTTCCTTTTTCTCTTTCTTACAAACTATCTAAAACTAGAACGTTCCACCAGTTGTGCACGTAAGCTTCCGCAGCTCGAGTCCATGACTTCTTGGCTGTATGGGAGACATCGCGTCGTTAGCTGAGAGGCTGACGTTTCGTCTGCTATGTCTCAGTCTTTCTCAGGGCAGTGACGGTCACTGCCCTGAGGAAGCCTGAGACATAACATGCGGAACGTCGGCCTCTCAGCCAACGACGCGGCGTCTCCCGGACAGCCAAGAAGTCAAGTTCCACCAGTTGTTTTCTTCCTTTTTCTGTTCCTTCGGAAACTATCTCGTACGGGAGAGTGGGCGCCATTCTCTAGCACCACGAGTGTGTTTCCGTTTTTCCCTTCGTAGGGGAGTCCCGGTCAGCAGCCGGAGGCGTCGGCGCCCCACCGGCGGCCGGCGGCGGCCTCCGGGGGCTGGAGCGGCGCCGGGGGCGGAGGGCACCCGCTGACGCCGTCGGGCCTGGGCGTGGCGCTGGGCCTCAAGGGCGCCGGCCTGGACGACGGGCAGGGCCTCCGCAAGGCGTACGACGCCGCCCTCCCCGCGCCCACGCGCCTCCTCTGGGCCGACTAGGAGGGCGCTTGTGCACCGCTTATACTTCGGTTTTTCTTTCTTGGCGCGTGGGGGGGGTCCATCAAAATGGAATATCTCACGGTATAGAAGAATTCACGTAAGAACAAGCAAAAGTGACAGTTCGCTAAACAAGTGAACATCACATGCAATTCAGAGAAGTATCCTTACGCCGCGGCAGCTGTTCAGAAACACGTGCACCAGTACGCACCTTACATTCAAGACTCGGTTTTATAATAAACATAATATTTATCACGCAAAAACTAAATTCCATATAATGTGTATAAAGAAAATATTTTTTTACAGAAGAGCACATAGCACTGCACTTCCTAATTTCAATTATTTCTCGTGACGCACTATATTTTCGTCGGACGAGGACATCACAAAAGGAAGCGTCGAAACCATTTACAAGTTAGCCAACTGCAAACGAACGAATCGAGGAAGGAGAGTTCAATGGGATCAAGGACACAACGACCACAGAACCTTCGGTAACGTTGCCAGCACTAGCTGTCAAAATTGCTTGTTCTAACATGAATCTCTCTTTATTTCGCGTCGTTCTCGGTTGTGCAGCTAGAAACCGCATGATCTCGAGCACTAATCGATACAGTCGCAATCATGCAACTCCTTGCGGCGGCACAACCGACAACGACGCGAAATACCGTGAGATATTCCCATTAATGACCCCCCCCCCACGCTCCAAGAAAGAAAAACCGAAGTATAGCTGGCACCAATCTCCATCTGCGGATGCGCACATGCAAGAAAGCGATGCGAAACTCGAACTGCGCATGCCAGAAGATCCATAGTGCTATCCGGTATGGAATGCAAAAATTCTTTTAATAAGGAGTTAGTGTACGCCTTGGCGGGCAGCAATCTTCATCTGCAGATACGCACATGCACGAAAGTGATGCGAAACTTGAACTGCCCATGTGCAGAAGATCGATACTGCTTTCGATTGTTTTAAAGTTCGAGTGCAAAAACTCCCTAGTGATGGCAAATTTTACCCACCCAACATACATCGATATTTCGATACATTACCACAAGGTTTTCGATGTCGATGAAAACAACAAAAACATCGATGTTGTAAATGTGATAAAACATGATATTTTCTCATTCTATTTCCATTTTAATTATTGTACTTAAATTATATTTCTATTGTTTGATCACGTATAAATAAAATACTAAAAATAATATTTATCAAATGTAAAGGAGTCTTTTATCTCTGACTATGAAACGTAATAGATATTTTGTTTAAATTATAATAAAATGAGTCATCCTGGTCAAACCTCCAAAAGTAGCCATAAAGAAATCTCTCCGTCTGGACATCGACAACAGTGATAGATGTCAATGGTTGTTGGCATTGAGCAATTCACAAAAAAATAATTTCTAGAAATTTTATCTACATCATGAGACTTTTTCTTTGAAAACATCGATGTTTCTGGAAAATATAACGATATGAGGGAAACATCGAACCCATAACAGCGATGTTAATATATAACTCGACCAAGCGAAGAATGAAGGATGCGATTGCGGCGCGTCGTGGAACTAACTGTAAAAACACGCGTCTGTACAGTCAGTTTAGCTAACAAAAGTCGCCAGGAGCGGGAAGCGAGTTCAGAGACTGTTCCTACGGAATCACCATGGCCTCCTTCATAGAGCTTGTGAATCAGCTGATAAAATATAATTTCAGAGACACATCATACAAGATTTGCACTGACTGTTTTATTTTTGTCCCTTTAAGTTGCTTTTTTTACTTTTCACCGTTCTAGTACAATACTATTATAAAAAGTTCTATTTATATTGAATTTTTAATACTTATTGAATTTAAACATTTTGTATTCTCCTTCATTCATTCATGTTTTATTTCTGTCCCTTTAAGTTGCTTTGTTTTACTTTTCACCGTCCTAGTACAAGAATGTAATAAAAAGTTCTATTTGTATTGCATTTTTTAAATTTATTCATTGAATTGAAACATTTTGTATTCTTCTTCATTCACCTTTTTTTCCTGGGCATTAGGCGGTTTGTTAGGCATGCAATAAAGTACCAAACATTAACTTTACTGTCGTAAATATCTACAATATTTTTCATTATGATGGTAGTTACTTCTTTGATAAAAAATAATTTTATTTGGTATATATTCTGAGAAACTACTTAAGTTGAAATAAACGATTTATGTGAATGTATACTCATCGAAAGAATTAGTTTCAAAATTTTGAATCGTTTTGCAAAGAAAAGGATACTTTTATTTCTTCCAATACGCGGTGCAGACATGTCCAAATACAGTTAAAATATTAATTGGGAATATGCTAGATTTGCAACGAAATAAATCGCGTTTTTTTCCACAATAGTTTGGCACGGTCCCATTTTAATTTTGAATTGAGTATCTCCAACTCTCGTTTCGGATGTAAACACAGATGGTGGCGCGTTCCTGGAAACATCATTCTCAACTTGGTCGAGATATAGCAATGTTTCTGGTCGAAAATATTGATGTTTTAAAACATCGATTTTTTTTCTGCCATCCCTAGGACCGACTATGCACCATGACGTCGCTCACTCATCTCGTGTACACGCAGCAATCATTAAGATTTATCTTCATACATATGAAAATTCATCAATTTATTATATAATATTGCAACGTGCCAAGCCTTTGTCAGTCGCAACGATCTCATTTCGCAGCTCGAGCATCTCAGAAAATCTCAGAAATCTTCTTTGCGAGAAAAAGGCTTTTCTTTCGCAGTTCCTTCTCCCCACGCGCCTTCTAGAGCAGTGGCGGATTTTTAGAGGCAAGGGAGATCGGGTCTCCCCACAAAATTGATTAGGGACCCAAAAAGATACATAATTTTTTTAACCTAAAAATTGTTGGAATTAACTTTGTCTAAAATTGACATAAATGTTTACGGCTGGCGAGTATACATTTAAAAGAAGTCGTTTCTTTTGCTGCAAACATAGCGTTACCATTCGAGATGAAGCCAGGCAGTTCTATGCGTCATATTTAGGTAACACCAAATACTAGCACTGCTTGTGCCTGCAGGATACCGGCGGCCCAAGCTGACGCGCGCCTCCTCACTGTTGCTATGACAACGTCCGTCAACCAATGTGAAAATAGTTTCGTTTTGTCCAGCTTTGGAGTTGGTTTGGCACGGGGGCTCTCGCGCGTCTGGCCGGCCCCTGTGAAGGCTTGTCGCGGTCATTGACAATGGGTGCCCTGTGAATGCGATGGGAACCATTGCGTGACAGACCCGCACAATAAAATCTTTAATGGAAGTGCCTTTTTCTCGGAGAAGTGATCCTAAAAGAAGAAAAATATTAGATCTATTATTTTATTTGAAATGTCACCAATAACAGGTTACCAGTAATCCAAAGGTCATTGACTTCCGATTTCACATTTTGATTCTCTACCTGAATTTGTCCGGCCTCCCCAAGTTTTGAACCCACCGTCTGCCACATTTAGAGTCATAAATATACACCCTCTTTACGGCATGAGCGAGCCATCGCCGGCTTGCCCGGCTGCTGCGCTGTCCGCTCGCCCGTCCACGCGTCGCCCAAGAAAAGTTATCATTTTACGGACAAAGACACAGATAGTTCGACGCCCCTTTGAGCGGGAGCCTCGTATTGTTTAGTCGCCTAGATCCACCGAGATCGTATGGCAAACGACGCCGTACAGTATGCTTCGGTTTTTCTTTCTTGGCGCACAGAGGGGTGTCATCAAAATGGAATATCTCACGGTATTTCGCGTCGTTCTCTGTTGTGCCGCCAGGAGTTGCATCAAAATGGAATATCTGACACCAGGGGTGTCATCAAAATGGAATATCTCACGGTATTTCGCGTCGTTCTCTGTTGTGCCGCCAGGAGTTGCATGATCGCCAGCACTGCTCGATACAGTCGCTATCACGCGACTCCTAGCGGCACAACCGAGAACGACACGAAATACCATGAGATATTCCATTTTATTGACACACCCCCGTGCGCCAAGAAAGAAAAACCGAAGTATAGCTTTAGTCCAGCCAAATGGCGCTCAAAAGAGCCCGATCTAGGAAAAAATTCCGGAAATTTATTTTTCTCTACAGGACTATGTTTTTGGGGTGCTGAACTCAAATTTGAAGTTTACCACCTCGAAAACGGTCGGTTTCACAGAGAAAGTTCAAAAATCTCTCAAAAGTTTCACCCTGTTTTTAGTTTTTTGCTTACATCTTCAAAACTATGCGCTTTACCAAAACAGTTGTTATCTACAAAATTAAAGTATTCAAAATTTCCTACAAAATGCATGTTTTAACTTTAAATTTATGAAAAACAGTTTAGGTGCTAGAGCGCGCTGAAAATGGTTACTTTTGAAGCCTCTGGCCAAAGCCTCCTTGTTTTCAAAAGTTTGCGGCCATCTAAATTATTTGACATATTTTTGTAAATCAATTCTAAATGTCTGGTTTTCTTTAGAAAAATGCCACTCTTTCTTTAAACATTGTGTGACGTATTTCAATTTTAACATTACTATATTTATTGTTATTTTCAAATCTTATCAAATTCAGTGTGTTCTTGCATACATTAATTGTCTTACCTGTTCCATGCGTACGAGCAATTCTATACAGAATCGCGATTACTGGAAGTTCTGTGGAACAAAAACTTACTATTGAACTGATTGCAAATACAAAGAATTATCAGCCTTTTCTCTTAAAAAAAATCAAGTTTAACATTTATTACTATTATTTTACACAGGATTCGAGATCTCTTGAAAAAAATGATTGAACTTTCTCTCAGTACATGAATGTACTCTACGGTCTTTCGGAAATAATGTTCATAAGTTTACGATTATTTCTGTGATGATTTTTTTCTGAAATGGTTCCCATGTCCGGTGCTGTCCAGTTGATGCTAAATAAGTGGGAGAAAAAAGTGAACATTCTCAATATTGTACTTAATGAATTAGCGACAGAGGAATTCTAATACGAAATTTGAAATAAATAAGAATTTTCATTGTAATGAAAACGAACACTTACACTTACTTGATGTTCACAGCTCCACTGCTTTTTATGAAAATAAAAATATTTCACTTTTCTTATAACCAAGACTTCCAAAGCCTACTTCACATTTATAGCATCTCATGACCACCGGGCCGTGACGAAACCTCATAGTTTATTGCGCCTTGTCATGGAACATGGAACCTCTATTGACACGTTGCCTGAACGAGACTATTTTTTTTTAAACATTTGTTGCATATTTGTGCGTAACGCGTCTTTAAACCCCTTGGGCAATACAGAATAATCCTCCATTATTTCAATGACAATAGCGCTCTCTGTATTTACATGGCGCATTATTTCTGTCACATCTCGTCTCGTAGTGGTCGAGAGACCACCAGGTAGCACCTCCGCGTACGCGCCTCACACCGCGCGCCAGAATTGGGAAGGAATAAGGAAGGGGGTAAGGTTTAGAACACTTCACACAGGTTAGACTAGCCCTTGTGAAGCAGCCGAACTCGTTTTGTCGAAACAAATTTCACATAAGAATCGATGGGAATCGAACCCGGACCTCATTGGTGAACGGCGAGCGACTTTGCTCTCAGCCACGAGACAGGTTGTCTTTATATCCCGAACATCCCAAATGCGTACGATGTCCTCGTAATGGCTGGCATGATACAATTATTTTCATGCCAAATACCGTGGGGTCTTTTTAGTATATCACAATAGCATCTTGCGAACACTTACAAGAAAGTTTAGTTTCTATTAAAATAGAAGCCAAGAATAAAATTAAAATAGAAGCCATCTATTATAATAGAAGCCCATAAATGCTTAAAATAAACGTTTTTTTAAATGATCGTGTTTTATTAAAAGTTAACACACTGCTAAATAAGTAGGAGAAAAAAGGGAACATTCTCAATATTATACTTAATGAATTAGCGACAGAGTAATTCTAATATGAAATTTGGAATAAATAAATGTTTCACTTTTGTTGTTAGTAGTGATATTTGAAATTGCTCACTGATCTCTAGCGGAGATTTCCGGAAGTTCCACGCAAGCTTGTGGTCAAGAGAGTGCCTGTCGGCAAGAGTTTAAATTACTTATCCAGTTGTAAGTCCGACCTGAACTTCTGGGCGAGTCACCGGGCCAACCTACTCAATGCACATGCGCGCTCACTTCCCCGCGCCCCGTCCCTGGCCTACAGCTGTCTTAGGCCCACAACAAGCTACACCGAGGAATGTGTTTCTAAAAACGTGCGACGAGAAACGTGGAAAATTGAAACAAGAGACTCTTATGGACCCCCACACACTTGAAAGAGTTTTCTCGTTCGCCTCTGCGGAGGCGAAAGAGTTCCACGCTCGAGTCGGTCGGCGAGCGAGTTTTCTCGGACACACTTCTACTCCTTCATTTGTTATACGACATTTAAGCGTTCGCTGCCGCAGGAAAACACTAAACAGTGCATAGAACTGAGTGAGATTACAACATTTGGCAGTAAAAGATGCGATAAACTACCAGTTTTTTAATTGTTTTCTTGAATTTTCTCTTCAAACGGAAAAGAACAACTAAAAACTTGTATGGAAGATATTCTAATTTGTGTGAAACCCGCTCATAATGAGTAATATAAAAATAAAAAATTGAAGCAAGAAACTTGAAAGGGTATTTTGAAAGAATTGAATTAATTTACTTTTCTTAATTGGTATTTATTTGCTATTTATGAATGAATTTATTAATTGTGAATTTTATTATGAATTATTTGGTCATTATCTATTCATTATTCAACCAACAAATATAGTAAACCAGAGCGTGGTAGAGATTAGTTCAAGAAAATTTGCTGATTTACAACTTCTCCCTTATACGTCACTTAACTTCCTGATTTTTTACATTAAATAATGATTTGTATGCAATGTAGTAGTGTGATTCTCTCTAGGTATTTCGAACTCGTTAAACAAATGGTTTACGATTATTGTAACAAAACAAGGATATCACGAGTTAAAATTACATACCGTAAGAGCATTTAATAAAACAAGAAATGGGACTCGCAGATGATCTCATAGCTAAAATTTTGGAATATGAACACGGGAATATTTTTTTCCAAGAGCCTAAAATTATTTTTAACTTTTGGGATGAGTTTCAGATTTTTCCTAAGGTCTTTTGATTTTGGTGTTTATTCGCCGTAAGACCCAATGTTCATTGTTTCTCGTTGTACAGCCCTGATTTTTGGAATATGAACGCAGGGATAATTTTTTTCTAAGAGCCTAAAATTATTCTTAACTTTTGGGAAGGTTTTCAGAGTTTGAATTGATTTTGAGATTGATTCTGGGTGGGCGCTGCTAGCATTAGTCTAAAGCTAGCAGCGCCCACGATTTTGGGAAATCCAGAGGAGCCTAAAATTCGGGAATAGAGCATTAAATTAGCCTAAAATTTGGATATGGTTTGGTTGAGATTGGTTTCTGGGCGCTGCTAGCTTTAGATGGCTTCTGTTGCGGGCCTTTGGACGTTAGGTTGAACGGACTCCGCCGCAAAGAGTATTTCCTCGGACTCCGCCTCACCCGCACCACTGGGCGGCGGCGAAGATGCATCGCATTGAATAAGAATAAGAACAGAAAAATTAAGTTGGTGCGCGTACGTATAAGTAATTAATACCATATACGTACGTATTAATTGACTAAAAAACATTATGAATTTGCAATTATCTTTTTTAGTGAAGAGATATTTCTCGCTTTCAAGATACTTAAAGTAAGCAGAGTAAGCTGAGCTATCCCTGACTCTTAGAAACTGCTTATACTTGAGATACCTATTTTATATCTGAACCATATATTTTAAGATAAAAATTATTGTATTGAGAAATACATTTTTGCATGCTTCAAGGTAATTCTTAATTAACTTGCTTGCAATCTTGGCAAATATTCCCCTTCTGAAACAATTTATGTTTGTTTCAAAATTTGTCTGGTGTTTTAGTTTCATTCTTTTGTGTGTGTTGTTTAGGTATAGAAGTGGCATAGAACAAGCATTGGAAAAGAGGTTGCATTCTAGTGATACCGGTACCTGCACTTTAAAACATTCCACATGGAATGGATGTTATTTTTCATCCTTTAATAGAATGCAAAACGATGAGAGCTCATCACATACAGTAATAACTCAATATTATTTTTCTTCATTAATTTCTTTGCTACTGCCATAAACCTAATTTATGAATACTCATTATCAATTTTATGTAATAACTAGCTAGTACCCGGCGCGTTGCTGCCGCAGAAGAAATAATTGAGTAAATATTCCTCTCTCCCCTCTCTTTTCTCCTCTCTTTTCACCTCCATTTTCCCCTCTTCCTCTCCCTCTTTTTCCTCCTCTCTCATTTTCCCCACTCTCTTTCCCATCAGTGTTTCTTTTCCCCCTCTGTGTCTCTTTTCTCCCTCTGTCTCTTTTCTTCCTCTCTGTCTCTTCTTCCTCTCTGTGTCTCCCTTCCCCCACTCTCTGACCCTTTTCCCGTTCTCTCATTTCCCCCTCTTTCTATTTTCCTCTCTCTCCATTTCCGCCTCTATTTCCCCCCACTACTTCCCCCTCTCTCTATTTTCCCTCTCTCTATTTTCCTTCTCATTCGCTATTTTCCCTTTCTTTCTCTATTTCATTCTCTTTCATTATTTTCCCTATCTTTCTCTATTTCCTTCTCTTTCAATATTTCCCTTGCTCTTTTTTCCTCTCTCTATTTTCCCTGTCTCTTTTTCACTTTCCTGTCATCAACTTGCGCCGCCTGTTCCTTGTGTGCTTCTCAACCTCGCCCCACGGCACACGGCAACGCCCAGCAACAATAAAGCGCACGTGCATTGGAAATTGCATTTAACTGAAATGCCATCATGTGCTCTAGCGCCATCTAGTGGAGTTACAATAATTGTAATATGCCTATGTTCTTTCCGCAAGTGCAAGCAATATGTTGACACATTTTATCGCAATTGGATGCCTGCTACTGCAGCGCATTAAGCACGAACCAACAAACATGGATTTTTATATATTAGATTAATTTTCTGTATAATAATTTTTCTAGATGAAGAACCCCGCGTTGCCGGGGTATTTATCATAATTTTGTATTAAACAGAAAGAGGAATTCCATCTATTCTCGCCCTATGGCAGAGCCTTCTTCTATTCTACTGTATATTCCCTCCGCCCTATCCCGCCTCTTTCTGCCTTGCTTCAATATGGAAATACCTGGTCTTCCGTAAACACTAAAACACTTCTCACTAAAAAATATTTAAATTTTAGTCCTAATGGGGTTCCCACCCCCAAACTGCTTTCCCTTTATAACTGAAAATAATAAACAAATCTAAACTAAAAATTGAAATGCGTGTACTTACGTATATTCTGTTTGTGGAATTTTATGTATTATATTCATACTTTCAATCAATTGCCATATTATAAAACTTAACCATTTTCATATTTTTTCTTCTTGCGTATTTAGAAAGGAAAGTTTGAAATTGATCTTTCCGCATCATCTAGAAATAATTAAAGGAATTTTAATTGAATTCTAGTACCTTTTTAGGATCCTTGATAAGTTGTGGCTGACCGAAAGGAGCCACTGAGCTCTTATGCGATTATAATATCTCCAAAAAACCGAGTTCACAGTGGCTCTCGGCTTGACAACACTTTTTCTATTTAAAATAACAACCTTCAAAACCAGCATTGTCACACATTAAATTCCTCCAAATACCCATTTACCAATATTGTTTTACTTTCATTGTACTTCGGTTTTACTAAAAATTCTATTATTGCCGAACTATCATCAATTTAATAATTCCTTTAACACCCAAAAGTACTCGCTACTATATTAAAACACTTATCTAAAACATGCATCCCTCCGTCAGTTTCAGAATAACACGTAAATCGCACTGTCACTTGCCCAACCTGCAAATACTTATGCTTAATTTACTACAACGAAACATGTGTGCACTCATACCTTTTTACGGCAATGTTAACCACATCCATTAGAAAATTATATCTTCCAAACATTTAGTCTCTTGCACACTTAATGCACTCACACCTACACGCAATTAAAATCAATATTCAAGTTACTTTTATAAATAAAGCGGAAAAAATGCAGAATTATTTCGGGTTAGACAAATGACTGTGAAAAATAAACAAAGTCCTCTAAATAAGCAATTCTGTACATTGATGAAATCAGTAGAAGATCTCAGACCTCATCCTCTGGTGGCGCGCAGCTAAACAATTGACATTGATCCACTATTGAATCTGTGATGTAGAGCCAGGCGAAAAATGTCCGGAAAAGTAATTATTTTGTGAATATAGTAAGGTTTGTGATTGTAAATCATAGCCTATGTTACTCCAGACCTTTAAAGGAAGTTTGTACAAAAGTTTCATCAGTATTGGTTCAGTAGATTCAGAGATTATCGCGCTGTAAGTCAGTGCAGTTCTGTCTTTATATATTAGTATTGATATTGTGATATACCAGAATATTATAGATTTTTATTTAATGATGTTAGCTATAAATGGGTATACAATATGGCGGTATATGTGGCCTTAGCAACGTCAGCGCAGAGGTTGGCAAGGTCAACAAACTATACACGGGCCTTGATGACGTCAGGACGCCGGCTAGATGGCTGAAGTACCTAAGATGTAATTGGTGCAAAAACGAATGAATGACGGAGTCGCGGCTACTTGGATTTGTAAGAGACGCACGGGTTGGCTATTAAAGATCAGATAGTCTAATGTTGCCGCCGTGTTTTGAAATAATAGAAGGATGGACGCCTACCGAGCCATAAAGGGTTTAAAAATGCATTAAACAGGACATTCCGACTCTGGGTGTCGTGGAGTGTAGATCGAACATTCTGACTCTGGGTGCCGTAGCGTAAAGATCGTCTGTAGACAATATAGTGGGAAAGTGAAACTTGTATTTTTCTTGGAGAGAAGTGATAGTTTGTTTCCGGACTTTGAAAATAATTTACCAGAAGTGATTTCGCGGAGGACTTGTTCGGATTTTCGGACATTGCAGTTGGACTTCAATAGTTTACATAACCAGTGGGAGAGACTAGGAACCGGGAGCGTCGGACAAGAACTAACAAACAGTTTAGGCAGTGTGGACTGGACGTGTCAGCAGCGGCGCAAGACTGAAGAAAGAAGCGGAACTTGGAATTAACAACGGCCAAGTGAGAAGCGACCACGGAGCGTTGGCATGCAAAAACGGTAAAAAAAAATACTGCAGTATAAAAAAAAGATAATTTATTCAAAAAAAGGGTCATGACCATAGAGGAGAGATATACTAGAGTGCGCACCGAGCTGCGCAGAAGGCCCGGCCGGGTATCAACATCTCTCGCGCCAGTGTCACGTGACTTTGGGACAGCTAGGTGGCATCTACAAGAAAGCCCGTCTCGCATTAAATGATTTTATTTTTATACGTACGTAAGATGTTTCATTCCAGCGTTTTTTTTCTCATTTATTAATCAACCCTAAAAATGTTGTTTATAGCAGAAAAGTGAATTTAAGTTTTTCTGCTCTATTTGCTCAAGTACATGAAAATTCCGATTTTTGTCAAACTTGTCACTTTCAACCGCATACTCCACTAAACCTGTTTTACAAGTACAATTACATAGGTCTATAAATAAAAAATATTTGTAAAATTAACTCCATGGGATGCATTAATCCAAATTTCTGTTATTACTCAATGTTAGGCATTCTACTATTGAAGATCCACATCAGTGACATTTATAATAGCAAGTTATCAAAATGATATTTCAAGGATTTATAGAGGGAAAAAAGGCTTTTACCTTTGATTTATTTAGTCAAAAACAGTAAAAACTGTATGTGATATATGGGGAAAAATTCCATCTGCACTCATTTTCTTGAGCTTCAAAAGCTATATTTTAACTATAACATTTGACATTTTCCCTCCCAAGTTATATAAAACCTATTTGCATCGATAAACAAACTGCATGTTTTATTTTTTTCTTTGTATTACTAACAATAGTAACATGCCACTGGCTTTACTCCTACCACTAGTAGCAAGTAAGCTCAAGAAAACACGGGCGTATTGAAGCTACATTTATATCCAAAAGCAAAACAAGGGGACATCTCAGCATTTGCTCAATGGATCAGGAAAACTGGACAAAAACCTGATCGAAATGAGGGTCTTTGACCTGGAAGGTAAAGTACATATTTTTCAAAGAATTTACTAATAAAAATCAACTACAATCATACAAATTACTAACTCTAACATACTATAAACACAACTTACATCAGTAAATACACATAGGATTAATGTCATCTAAATAAAATCATTGTTATTAACTGATCCATACTATTTTTTTGGTAAATTTGGGTGTGCTCTCTTCCTAAATGTTTTAATCGTATGTCAATATATTTAAACAATATTGCCTTTATTAAATACATCCTGTGATTCATTATGACCTCTTGACCAATAATATGACATGTTAAATTACTAAAAACAGAACTATTCACAAATTCTCTCAGACATCTATTTACAATTGTACTACATGCTGTCTTTTTAAAAATGTCACCTCTCCCCTGAAGTATTCTTACTTGTACCTCTGCTCTTTTGCAGATTTTTATAACATCTGAAGAAGGGTATTTCAGTCCATAATCATCTTTCCTCTGAATGAAGGAATATGATCCTTCATCAGTATCAGTCCAGCAAAGAACTAAGCTTACAGTTCACATAAGCAAGAGACTTTTGCAACTTTCTAACTAAATTTTTTTCCAATATAAGTTACAATGTCCACAACATAGGGAGACAATCTAGTTTCAAGATTGTGTACTGATGGCAAGTACTTATGGTCAGTTGGTACCTCACTGCCAAGTTCAGGATCATTTACTTGTGGCACACTTGCATACTGGCATGAACTGACATGTAACACAGTTGTTTCATCCTGTGGAACACAATTTGCAAAGTTAAATTGTTATTGCACTTCTTGAAAAGAAAAAGAATTTTGGATCGTAAGCAGTGAACAAATATCCACAACGTCCCAAAATAATTACGCTGTAGCACCACAGACAGCAAACAGCACGAAACGCTACATACAGCAGCGTACAGCACGCAACAGCACGAGCTGCCGGTGTCCCGAAGTCACGTGACTTACGACCACCTCATGTTGAAACCTGCGCAGTAGGCTCACGCGCACTCTAGTTGTATCTCTCCTCTATGGTCATGACCATCGAATTAATTGTTTTAATTTAAAAGTTAAATAAATTGTTGAATTTTGTTCTTTGGAAAAGAAAAGAGTTTTTTCATTTGTCAATCATAATTTTTAATTAGTTGAAAGCATAATTATTACATTTCAGATTCCACGCCATACTGTATAGTTGGCAGATCAGGTAATCGGCTATCGAGGCGATAGCGAGTATTTGTATCCGGACCCATCGACCCAAGCTAGCTGGATTTTTATATAATTTTGTTAAAATCAGATAGAAAAACTTTGGTAGTAATTCATGTAACCTGTTTCTGGCGCCCAAATCTTAATAAATTTGGAACAGGACATAATTACAGCCACATTCTTATCGAGACGTTGAGAAAGGTATATTTCAATATAGATAAGCAGAATTACTGATACTACACATACATCTGGAAGCAAATAACATCATGCTATTCTCTCTAAGAGTTGCTAAGAAATGAAATGTTGGATCATAGTGAAATGAGGAGAAGAACTCAAAAGTTTTCACTGCCATGGTTTAAAATTTTTTTTATATTTGCCAAAATATTGCTATTACTTTCTTGAGCATTATCAATTCAATAAACAATGAAAATTGGAAATTATTTACAAATTAGTGCAACAATAATTCAAACTCTGGCATTTAACTTATGAAATAAATTAATAAAAACATTTTGTTTAAAAAATTGAAAAAGATAATGAAAGAAAGAACTGGACAGACTAATTCATGAAATTAATTAGATGCTTTCATTCCACAGTGGATCACTTTAGATACTATTAATCTATTGCATTTTGTGTAAGGCAACCAAGCTTCTGACATTTTAAAAATAATGTTACTTATGAAAAGATTATTCATTTGTCAAATTTATAGTGTATTAAACATTTTAAATTGTTTGTCATAAAGAATTGTTTGTTTTACATTGCTTTTTCAGTAAAATGTTTTTTGAAGTTCACTTATTATATGATCATGTCAACAATAGTATACATAATGCTAAGTCCAATTGCTAAGCAGTAGAATGAGGAACTGCATTTTTGCTGGGTTTAATGGTTATTGACAGTAAACTATCAGTTCTAGATGATGGTTATTAATGAGATATTATTAATTATTAATGTGGACATTAATTTTGTCATGTTCATCTAATAATTTTATTGCAATTTCATGAGTAATGTATTTGCAGTACATGAAAGTGCAAATGGTTAAACATAACATGAATGCCAATAACAGACATTTTTCATGCAGTTTCGAAGCAGTTTTTCATTCTTTTTGGTAGTTCATAATACCAAATGGATTTCTGATCAATTGAATATCGATAGATGGACAAAATATTTTTTTCTGAAGGCACTTTGAGTGTTTTCATATTAGATACTAAGATTTGTATTTATATCATATTTCATTGACACTTCATAAATGTGAATTTTTGATGCTTTTATATTATTTCTAAAATCAATATTTGTCAAATTTTATCACTTGGAGAATTTTTATTTATTCTCTTAAAAGAAAATAACTTACCATTGTTCTTTTGATTTAATTTTAATAAATCTATCACTTCATTTTATTGGGTTGTTTGTGATCCTGAGTCACCTCTATGTCAAGGTTTCCTACATTTCCTACAGAATCCTAAAATAAATTGTAAGTTATGTCATCAGGTCAGTACATTCAAAAATGCCACACAGAACAGTTAACACACTTAATTTGTCGAGAGTATCTTACGTCATCTCTCCCACCATCGATTAGTTTAGTAAGACAGCCACCCACTCGAGCGCAGCACTGATGCAGTGCTAGTTCTAGTCGCGAGAATTAACCTGCAGTTTGCCAACCCTGGCCGTAATCACTGGCCCTGCGCAAAGAGTATACACTGGCCTTGCGTGTGAACATAGACAAACTAAGCGGGTGCTTGTGCCCAGGGGCGTGAAACTGATAGGAAAACGGGGTAATGATTTTTGCGCCATCTATCCTATCGTTGTGGTGAGCGAACTAAACGTGTGACGTCACAGAATTCAAAAGCTGCCGGTGGCAATGTAGGCGGTGGCTTTGATTCGTTACGTGGTTATGTGCAGCCCAGGTGCTGTTTCAGGCGACATTTTTAGCTTTTTGTTAGTATTTAGAATTTCATGCCTTTTAAATAGAGAGAATCGTCCCACGACATTTATTTGCCGTGTCTAAAACTTCATTTTGGGCTTTTTGGAATATTTTAAGAAGATTGGAGGTAGGCAATACATCGCTTGGATTTTCGCCCATCCAGCAGTGGAGGTATTTATAATTCATTTTGAAATCTTATTGCATAATTGTAATTGATTATTTAATTTGTGAGCATTTCTACCGTGCAAAATAGTCTTGAAAATCCTTAAATCCATATAGTATAACCTAACCTAAGAAGATGTGTCATTTATTCTGTACTATTGGTTTAAAAGTGTTTTAATTATATTATTTCCAACTGATCACTTCGCATGGTATTGGACAAGTTTTATATTAATCCATTGTTTGCATTGCTCAGTTATTTAAAATGTCACATTTTCAAATGAGACATACAGTTTTTACTGTTTTTTGACCAAATAAATAGAAATAAATAAATGTACATAATTCATTATTGTTGGCATTTCTAGAATAGGTACACTCTCATTAGTGTATGACAAAATGTAATTAATTTAATTTGCTTAGGTGTACGAGTTACGTTTCCATTCTGGAGGTGATATTCGAGTTGCTGTATCATGTGATGGCAAGATATAAGATGCTCTGGCAAGATATAAAAAAATTTGGCTTCACCAACGCTAGAAGATGGAACTTCACCTACAGTGTTTCCTACAAGCCCAACGCTGTTTTCAAAGAACATTCCAAGAAAATCCTATTACTAACTGTGCCAGTGTAAATTTTTTCCCCCTTGAAGCTGCAAATGATATTATAGACAAGTGTATTATTTTGGTGACTTATAAATCAATTAATATTTGCCTTGTTTAGAAAAACTTGATTAACAAGTGCTGGAAATGTATTAAATAAATAATGAAACCAATTTAGTTTGTGAACAATTAAGAAAACGTTGGTTTCAGAATGTGTAATTAAAGAACTGAGTGTAATAAATATTGTATTCTCATTATCTAAAGTTTATTTTGCAAATTTATAAATATTAAGGGCACTGTCCAAATTAGGGAAAATATTTTTGTATATTTCAACTTTTGTTTCAAGTGTTACAAGAGGTTAATATGATGATTTTTTAATTAAATGTAGCCAAATTTGAATTGGTAAATGAATCATCTGAATAAATCCTGTATCAATAATATTGTTAGTTACAGGAAAAATCTATTCGAATTTTACTGAACATAATGTCAAAAGTAAGTCACAATTCAGTATTGTTCTGCTTATTTGTTGATTTCAATGATAGTTTCATAGTGTTAACATGGTGTAAATTGACGCGCTCAGATGTGCAGTAACCAATCAGATTGCTATAGAAAATGAAAAATTTCATATTGTAGCCTTAACAGAAGAAAATGGTGCAATTTTTTAAAAATGTTAAACTTATGAATAACTTTACAGTTGATAAAAAGAATGAATTATAATTTAAATTTTGGAATGATTCTTTACAAGTTTTGCAGTTGAATGTTTTTAAAAATTACTTTGCCGTACAATCAGGTGAATTGATTCCAAAAATGCTTTTTTTGGGGTTGGAATTTCAGGCATCTCTACTTCATATGTTCCTGTTTCATGTGTTTTTTCATATGACTGGGAATCAATTTTTTTTTTAAGTAAACAGAAAGTTTCCTTCTGTTTTGTCACAATTCTCAATAAGTTTGGCATGGTTCATGTTATTAAATAAAAATGTCCTGTGTGAATTAAAAAGTTATTGAGGAGCGGAGTTCAAATTGGATCCATTGTAATTTCCGATATAGCAAAAAAAATTTCTTAGGGGCCCTAATTCACATTCCTGCTTCTAAAGCGGCTGACTCAAAGTTTGGTTAATTTATGTCTTAATGAGAGGAAACCCTCAATTGTGAAGATCCAATTCCATAAGGATGGAACTTTTTCCTCTGTTAGTGGTTGGGTTCACAAATCTCATTTGTTAATATCTTTTGCTTTCATGTTAAAAGGTTTGCGAGGGCTACTATTTGATCCAACAGATGATGAATTGAGACCTTCCGCTTTCCCATTGCATGAACTGAATAAATTGTTTAAAAAATTTAAAACCTCTGCTGTTGCAAGATCATCTTTATTAGGAATTTTTAAAGTGCCAGATGGAGTTTCAAATTCAACTACAAAAAAAAGTGGTAATTGTACACTTCCTAAAATATTTTTGCACAATCTTTATATATATGTACCATGCAAACACAAGCGCTTAAAAAATATTGGACCCTCTGTTCTTGAGTTGATGAAATTGCATCTTAACTTTTACTTGTAGCTCCATACCACGTTAAACTTCATTCAAGTGTTTGTGGGATGTGATCCAATAAATTTAAGAGTAGACTTCGAGAATAATTAATAAATGTGAAATTGAAAATGAATAAGAATCCTGCGTATGAAATTAAATTGAAATTGTGAAAGCAAATAAATATTTAAATTTATATTTGCCATCTATTCGAGATATAAATTCCATGTATGCCAACACTGATTCACTAAAAACCTGTGTGGTATAGTTAACTCATTTTTGTCATTTTGTTGGTTACATACGTTGACACAATTTCCTCATGACCTTATTAATTTTGTTTACATATGTAACAAGGTAATAGACTTTTCCTATGATGTGCCATGAAGCTAATTTAGTTTCCTTCAAATTTCCTACATCTATTTCCAAAGTTTTAGTTAGAAGATTATTGTGAATTCCTTTCAGCAAATGAGGCACATTAAACAGGTGAATTGTTTCTGTTTTGTCAATGAGGTAAGTTAATCCTAAAACTAATTATTTTCTGAAGATTATATAAATATAAAACATTTATATAAAATATAATACTATAAAAATAATGTGACAATAGTAATGTAGATATACAATATAAATTCCACACAGTAAAACAATTGTAAAATCTGTTAATGAATCAGTTGTTGTGTTTGTTGTAATAATGATATTACAAAAATTCTGAAGAAAAGATGAATAAATTTCAAATCTAAAAATCATTCATGTTATTTTTTTTTTCATTGCATGCAAATTATTTAAAAAATCCACAAACACGCATAGAAAAATCAGAAATGTGACTATATAAACATTTGAATATACAAACCAAATATTTACTTTGAGCATTGTTAGCTTTTATTCTGTTTTCTAGTTTTTTCTAACACGGAATTAACAACTTTCACATTTCACGATCCCTAATTGCACTGTTGTGGAAAAAGACAACTTAATATAATGGTAGAAAACATTTTTTTGTGCTAACTCTTTCATAATGAGCAGTTAATTGTAAAAGTAGGATATGTAATGAAAGTTATTTTTACATCAATTATTTTAAATAATTGTGTAATAAAAGTTAAATGACATTTACCAACAATATTAAAGCCACCATCTGTAACCACTCTAATGCATAAATCATAGTAGCTCGGGTGTTGATGTTTGGTTGCAACTGAAACCAAATGAAATGGGAGTTTTCTATCATTTTTTCCAAGTTTTTCATCTATGTATTCGTGTCAAATATTCATTAAAAATTTTTATATGTAAACAAGAAATTATTTAATGATCTACAGATCCCAATTCATTGCAGAGATTGTAAATTTTCTACTATAGAAAATACCCCCTCCTTAGAAGTGAGGTTCTGTTTCATCAATCGTATCCAGGTTTGCTTATTTGATTAATTTCATTCGTACAAACATATTTTACCAATTAAATCTTCGCGATTTGTTTTTCAACCATCGTTCTGGCCTAAGTTTATTTTTCGGGAATTTGTGATACGGCAAACAAGAGGTTAAATAATACAATTATTTATAGTAAAACGTAAGAAAAGCAGATAATACCCATGGATATTCCCTACACTCACCATAATCTGCATTCGCGCAACTTTATTCAAAATGCGCGCGAAAACACAACAGCAGCGCTATCTTCGCTATCGTAGTGACCGAGGAACTAAAACTTTGTCCCCCGCTTTTTAGCATTGAGTGAACCAGCCCTGGCTTGTGCCTGTGACACAGTATATTCTGCCTGTGACATTTAAGGTTGGTTGTTTTTTTTTTCATATAAATGTTTCATCGCTTTTACAGGTGTTCTCCTGCTGTTCGTGACGAATTTTTACATTTACTATTTGAGAGATATGTAGCCTTTAGCTTTTTATAGTAATGCCAGTTTGCCAGTATTTTTTCCAACTGCTTACGAATTAATGTTAATACATTGTAAAATGTAGGTTATGGTCATGAAATTTAGGAATGTGCACCAATTAGACATTTTTTATATCTTTGAAAGTATTTCTAAGAAAAATAATTTCTTAAAAATATAAAAAGGGAATCGAAAATTATGGACCTTTAATGAATAAAATTTCTTAGTTGTGTTTAAACTATAGTTAATGATCAGAGGATAAGTAAAGAAAATACCTTAATAATTCTTACTTATATGTCTTTTTTTGTTTTTGGTTGGAGTGCAAATTGGGACTTGATACTAGAGTAGGGGGAAAAAAGATATCTTTGGGTGTGACATCTCTCTGTTTGCAAAAGAACGCTATTTTCTGTGATAGAAACTGTATTTGTAAGTAATTTAGTTTTAGCACCATATTTTTATGACTTACTATATGTCCGTGATTAAAATAAAATATTTTATGAATACCACTCATTCAATTTTGGTAATACTTGATAATATGTATTTCAAAATTAAAAATCAAAATTTGTAGAATGAATCACAAACAGAATCAGTCTGTTTGCCAAGAAAGATATGAATGAGATTTAACTATTACAATTAGATGTTAATACTTGATACCGATTTCAAGATGATTTTGTAAAATACTGGTAGTTTAAAATTAAGGTAAAGACTGGCCATGAAGGTCATACTTAAATCTTATCATGAGAACATAATTAATAAAGTTAATATTGTGCTAAGTTTTGTAATTTGTAGATTTCTTTTGAATCTGCAAATCCATTTTAGAAAACTCTTATATTCTTCACAAATATTCTGTAGTTTTGCAGTTCTGATGCAAATAAATAGTAAGACATTGTGATCAATGTACTGTGAATAGAAATTAGAAGCTAAGAATATCCAGGAAGGGTTATTCTGGATTTTTTTGAGTTATTTTTTTGTTTCAATGTACTGTGAATAGAAATTAGAAGCTAAGAATATCCAGGAAGGGTTATTCTGGATTTTTTTGAGTTATTTTTTTGTTTTTTCAAAAATTACAAAATTGTAATTTTCTTGAAAGATCTCTCACATCTTTAATACACACATTGCCAGCAATGTGTAAACGTTATTATATTTGGGAGTGTAAGTGCTTCAAATAACTTCAAATAAAGTATTTTGAAAACTCAGACATTTTCTGTGAAAATGAGCTTCAAATTTCGCATTTTTAGTAGCGCTAAAATGCCATTTCTCTTAAACAGCACATAGTTTTTAAAAGAAAATTGCCATTTATGACTAGGTTTTTGTGTTCTTTAATATTCTAAAATTAATGTTTCTGTTCTACCAACAGGAAACCGAAAAATTAAGAAAATGACAAAAAAATGTACTTTTGGCGGTGATAGATGACAGCTGCCAAGAAAGAGTTTGTGGCAATTCTGAATAGCTAACGAAGACCCAAGGAAATAGAAAACTAATACGGGAAAGTCTGTGCCATTTTGTAGCACCACTAGTTTTAATTTATCTATAAAACAAAGTAATGCAGGTATAACATAGGTAATTAAGGATATGTTGGTGTAATTTGTGGAAGAAGGTTTACTGATTTACTGCAAGTGAAGAATAAAAACAAGATGAAAATTTAAGAATTCAACTTTTTAGATGTTGTTGATAATCCTTATAGAATTTGCTCCTTTCTTATAAATCAGGGTGCCTTTACTAAAATTTGTTAGTATTTATTTTTAATCACTTTGAATTTTTGAAGTCAAGTTTTAGTAGTTTCCCATTGTTGGATGCACTTATGTTATTAACGGTTAGATTATATATTCATTAATTATATTGATATATTTTAATGCAAACTTTTTGTTTATGAATGGATGCCATTACATCCTATATCGTTTTACGGTTTGCAATACAAATGAATATTAAGGCAGTGACAAATTAAGTTAATATTTATTGTGTCAAATACATTTGTAGTCATATATGGTGTGTCAGCTAGTTATTATATTATGTCATAATAACAACAAAATAATATAAGAACTTGTAACGGAAACAACACCAATAATGAAAATAACCAGTGTGTTTCAATCTTCATTACACATTGTCGTAGAGAAAAGCATATACAGTCACTGTAATTCAAAATTGGAATTTACTATCCACTCACCTTAAGCAAATATAGTGCCTTAAGAAAATTCAAAACTCAACTTGCTGACCAGATAAAAAACAATAAAATGTTTACATCACACATTCTTTATTTCTTTTGTTTACAATTTTCACAAACAATATTGATTCTTAGCATTTACCTTCCTTATTACATTTTTCCTACATCCTTAGCTTTCACCCACACACATCACCCCATTATTCGTGTTACAGTAATTGTTAATCTTATTATTTTTTATTGAAGCTTTACATTGAAACATTCTACATTGCAAATTTCAGGGTACATTTTTGCATCCTGTGTGTAAAATAAAATTTTATTTGATGTAATGGCATATGAGCTTCCTGTAATCATGTATAAAACTTTTATTATTCATTCCTGCTATTATTGTTATTCGTCAGATCAGTATGGTAATCACGTAGAATTATTTTACAGATACTTTTTGTAATATGGTACCTACCCTACATTTTTACTTCCTTACTTTGTAGAAAGAGAAAATATTGTAATCGTGGCCGGAAAACTGCGAAATTTCGCCCCAAAGCTCGTATTGCCGGCCCTGGTAACGAAACGTTTGATACATCTTGTTCGTATATACTGGTGAGTCACATTACTTTAGCGCTTCCTGCAGTTTTTGACCAGTTGAAAAATGCTTATCTAATATTACATTACGTATATCATTGGATTCGTCTTTTTACGCTCGTCATGATTGACTAAGCTAGTGGTGCTACAGAATTCCCCGTATTAGTTTCCGTGCCCCAGACTTTCCCGTATTAGTTTTCTATTTCCTTTGGTCTCGGCTACCTATTCCGACTTGCCAGCTGCCATCTATCGCGGCCCTACATATATTTTTTTGGCATTTTCTTAATTTTTCGGTTTCCTAATAGTAGAACGGAAACATTATTTTAAGAATATTAAAGAACAGTAAACCTCGTCCTAAATAGCGTTTTTCTTTAAAAAAGGTCGAGCCGTTTTTAAGATAATGGTGTTTAAGCGCCACTGTAAATGCGAAATTTTAGCTTTTTCAAAGGAACCTTTCGTGTTTTAGAAAAACTTCATTAGAAGTAATTTGAAGCACCTTAACTCACCAAAACGAAAGTGTTTACAAATTGCTGGAAATGTGCATATTAACAATGTGAGAGATCTTTCACAAAAATTACATTTGTGTAATTTTTGAAAAACATAATAATACCCCAAAATGAAATTTACGTCATATTAAAGAGTGAAATTAGCACTATCCATTCGAAAAGTTCGAAGAAACAAATTTGAGACCATTACGAGAAAATGGCGTTTGAACGTTTTTCAAAATAATGAAATTTTGATCTAGTTTTCACAGAAAATGGTTGTATTCGAGACTTTTTATGTCATCATTTAAAGCATATGTACTCATAAATATGTGAACAAATCGCCACTGTTATAAATATTAATGACGTGAGACAAGTCAAAAAAATTACATTTTTGTAATTTTTGAAAAACAAATGAGTAGAGAAATATGGCTTTTAAGTTCAAGAGTACATTTACCACCATCCCTACTATAAGTTTAAAAAACTAGTGGTGCTACAGAATGGCATAGACTTTCCCGTATTAGTTTTTTATTTCCTTGGATCCGGGCTAGCTATTCTTAATTCCCACTTACTCATGCCAGCTGCCATCTATCGCCGCCCAAAATACTTTTTTTTTTACATTTTCTTAATTTTTCGGTTTCTTAATGCTAGAATGGAAAAATTAATTTTAGAATATTAAAGAACAGTTAAAACTTGCCCAAAATAGCAATTTCCATTTAAAAATGTGTAGCCTTTTTTAAGAAAATGGCGTTTAAGCGCTCCTAAAAATGCAAAATTTGAAGTTCTTTTTCACAGAAAATGTTTGAGTTTTCAAAAAACTTTATTAGAAGTCATTTCAAGCACGTACTCTCACAAATATAATGTTTACAAGTTGCTGGTAATGTGCATATTAAAGATGTGAGTGGTCTTTAAAACAATTACATTTGTGTAATTTTTTGGGAAAAAATGCCTCAAAAGAAACGTAACGTCATATTAAAGAGTGCAATTGGTACTATCCATTCCAAACGTTTGAAGAAAAAATTTGGAGCCATTTATGAGAAAATGGCGTTTAAGCTTTTCTGACAATGTGGAATTTTGAGCTACTTTTCACAGAAAACGGTTGACTTTTCGCGAAAATGTGCTGGACATTATTTAAAGCACAAGTACTTATAAATAAAACAATGTCGACAAATGGCCGCTAACGTAAATATTAATGTGAGATACAACTCAAAGAAAGTACATTTTTGCAATTTTTGAAAAAACAAAAGAATAGAGCAATATGGCATTTGTCATCTAATAGAGTACATTTAGCTCTGTCCCTACCAAAAGTTTAAAGATAAAATTTGGGGACGTTTTTGAGAAAATATTGTTTTTGTAGTTTAAATTGGGGTATTTTTTGTTTTTTTCAAAAATTACACAAATGTAATTTTTTTTATGTTCTCTCATACCGTTAAAATGTACATTTCCAGCACTTTGTAAACACTATTCAATTTGTGAGGGTAAGTGCTTCAAATAACTTCAAATAGATTTTTTCGAAAACTCAAAAGTTTTCTGTGGAAAAGAGCTTCAAGTTTCGCATTTACAGTAGCGTTTAAAAGCCATGTTCTTGAAAAAGGCTCCAAATTTCTTTCATGAAAATAGCCATTTAAGAGAAGGTTAACTGTTTTTTAATATTCTTAAAATAATATTTTGGTTCTACTATTAAGAAACCGAAAAGTAATAAAATGTCCAAAAAATGTAGTTTGGGGGGCGATAGATGGCAGGTATCAAGAGTATTGGCAAGTCCCAATAGCTAGCCGAGACCAAACGAAACAGAAAACTAATGCGGGAAAATCTGTGCGATTCTGTAGCACCACTAGTTAATTAATGTCTCCTTTTGAAAATACGAGTGTGTACGCGCAATGAGTGGAAAGGGGCAAAGTATGGAGAAACTGTTGTAAAGAGGCGACAATGAACATGATTACTTTCCCGTATACGTACGTATATACGAAGTAATGTAAGTAGTATAGGGAAAGTTATGTAATGCTGGCGAGAGAACGGCCAATTTTCGGCAAAAAATCATTGCCGGGCCGTGATAACGAAAAAGTGGATAAAACCACTTGCTAAATTAAGAAAAAAAAATCCCCTAACACGTGGTGCTGCCAGAATACCTGTTTTGTGGGTCCTTGATACCGAAAACCCAATTGAAAGCAAAACGTATTATACGCGCAGGTTTTCTTGAGCCCTCCCGTTGCTTGTTGCGAGAGGAGTGGGGAGTTAGGTTATTTTGACAAAAAGTATTTTATATCAAATTTTTGAAATTCGTTTCTGAATGCAAAAATGGTTCCTGTTACACGGGAGCGAAGATTTCTGGTTAACCGAATTTGTCTACAACGCTCGTTGCTATAATTTATTCTTAAATGAACTCATGTTAGCAAAGGAGTGAGGGTAGGTATTACAGGGCTCAAGATAACGTGCGCGTATAATACGTCCGTCTGTGAACACTACTAGCGCCTAAACCACTCAGGATTTTTGCCAAATTGAAGAAACACCTGTCCATCATGCTCTAGTCGAAGCTTTGAGATTTTGAAAAACGTTCTTAAAAATTTGAAGATAGTTTACGGACTTTTTCAAAATTTTCTCAAAAACGGATCCAAATTTTTTCTTTAAATTTCTTCTAAGAATAGTGTAAAATACACTTATTAAAGTGGCTTACCTCCGATTTTCGAGTTTAACTCTGAATTTTCAAAAATTGCAAAAGTTTGGATTTGTTTCGGCATCTTCTACCAACTACAAAATTGAAGATAAAGATTTTTCCTTCAAATAAAATTTGTTCTTCAAAGTAAGTTCTTTCTTTAAGGTAATGTGCATTTTTTTGAAGGGTTTAGTAGTTTTCGCGCAATATTGTGTGCAATATGTGCAATGCGTGAATGTACAATATGTGCAATATGTGAATGGGAGGGACTTCGTCGTATTTGTTTTCTACTACCATAGGTCTGAGCTAGGTATTCGGAATTCCCACATACTCTTGCCAGATGCCATCTATGGCCGCCCAAAGTACGTTTTTTGACATTTTCTTAATTTTAAGGTTTCCTAATGGTAGAACTGAAATATTGTTTTAAGACTATTAAAGAACACTAAAATCTCGTTCTAAATGGCAATTTTCTTTTAAAAATGTGGAGTCGTTTTTATGAAAACGGCGTTTAAGCGCTACTGAAAATTCGAAATTTGAAGCACTTTTTCACAGAACGTTTTTGAGTTTTCAAAAAACAACTTCATTTGAAGTAATTTGAAGCACATACACTCGCAAATACAATAATGTTTACAAATTGCTGGAATTGTGTATAATGAAGATGTGAGAGATCTTTAAAAAAATTACATTTGTGTAAGTTTTAAAAAAACAAAACAAAAAGATCCCAAATTGAACTTTACTTCATATTAAGGAGTGCAAATAGCACTATCCTTTCGAAAAGTTTGAAGAAAAAAATGTATGCCATTTTTGAGAAAATGGCGTTTGAGCGTTTCTGAAACTGGGGAGTTTTGAGCTAGTTTTCACAGAAAACTGTTGAGTTTTCGAGAAACTTCTCTGGATATTATTTAAGCCACATTTACTCATTAATATAATAACGTAAACAAATCGCCGCTAATTTAAATATTAACGACGTGAGGTAAGTCAAGAAAATTTCATTTTTGTAATTTAAAAAAAAAAGGATAGAACAAAATGGCGTTCATGTCGTATCACAGAGTACATGTAGTGTTATCCCTACCAAAATTTTAAAGAAAAAAGATTGAACCGGTTTTGAGAAAATCTTGTTTTTGTAATTTTTTAAACATTTCATTGTTAAGGTTCTTATAACGATTTATCTCTCTGATTTCTCTCTGAGTCTGCTTTCAAAAAATAATTATTGTTACGATGCGTTATCGATAAATCAGTCATAACTTCCATCGATATCTTCAGTATTACATTTTTGTTTCTTAAGCATACTGGACAGAATCACCTAAAGAGACGTTTTCTTTGCTGGCTCAAACACCCGCCCATCCCACCGCACCCACGTGCGCAGCGCGAAAAGATTCTTCCTTGTGAGCTGGCTACCTGCTCGCCATAGCTCTTGAATGGGAAAAACACAAAAGAGGAAAGTTGCTGCAGATTATGACGCGCAGCTCATTTCCTTCTCCTATACTAGTGGCGCTACAAAATGGCACAGACTTTCCCGTATTAATTTTTCTATTTCCTTGGGTTGGGTCTGGGCTAGCTATTAGCAATTGCCATCTATCATCTATCATCATGCTACCATCTATCGCCTCCCGAAGTACATTTTTTGACATTTTCTTAATTATTCCGTTTCTTAATGGCAGAACGGAAATATTAATTTTAGAATATTAAAGAACACTAAAGCCTCGTCCTAAATGGCAATTTTCTTTTA
Source organism: Acheta domesticus (assembly GCA_031308135.1). Classification (NCBI taxonomy): domain Eukaryota; kingdom Metazoa; phylum Arthropoda; class Insecta; order Orthoptera; family Gryllidae; genus Acheta; species Acheta domesticus. The sequence goes on from JAHLJT010002630.1 coordinate 57,039,448, forward strand.
AATATTCATAGCCGTTTTTAAGAAAATGGCGTTTTAGCGCTGTTAAAAATGTGAAATTTGAAGCACTTACATTCACGAATTTAATAGTATTTACACATTGCTGGTAAAGCGCATATTAAAGGTGTGAGAGATCTTTCAAAAAATTACATTTGTGTAATTTAAAAAAACAAACAAAAAAGTACCTCTAAATTTTACGTCATATTAAAGAGTGCAATTAACTCTATTCGTTTCAAAGGTTTGAAGAAAACATTTAGAGCCATTTATGAGAAAATGGCGTTCGAGCGTTCCTGAAAATGCGGAAATTTGAGCTACTTTTCACAGAAAACTGGAGTTTTCGAGAAAATTCACTTGACATTATTTAATGCACATGTACTCCTTAATATAATAATGTCAACAAATCGCCGCCAACGTTAATATTCACGACGTGAAAGAAGTCAAAACTAGTGGTGCTTCCAACGCACATACTTTCTCGCTCTGCTTCTATACGGTCCTTATTGCTATTCCACTACTCCATAAACAAGCAAAAGTGTACTATACCAGCAAACCATTTCGGTACCCAGACCCGACAAACGAAACTCAAATTCAAAGAACCGGCACTTAAACCACTACGCAACACCAACACCGCCTCTGTCGAACAGAGCCATATAAGAATAGAACCGACCTATAAAATGGTAAATGCATGACAAAGAAACCATTGATACGATGGTAATACGCTTTACAGATATAAGAAAAGAGATAAAAAATTGTTAAAAGTTAAAAATTTGAAGAAATTTATACAGACATTCCACGACATTTATCGCAATTATTTATATTTTAATCAAAACGGAATCCTATTAATTTTATCAGTAGGAGCCGGTTATTTTCAACATGCGAAAAAAATGTCTTTCAAACATGACCGAGAAAGGCAGCGATAAACCGCATTACGAAGTATTCGTAAGCCTAGAAATTAATAATAATTTCTAACCGTTAGGGATTGTAAATTTATCGCATGCCTTCTGGTTATATGGTATTACAATTTAGCGATAAAATGCTCATAATTTTACTTAAATTGGTTCATACAGATATATACTAGACAACTGTTCATTTGACATGTCATACGCTTCAGAAATCGAATAACAGAGTTGAAAAATTGTTTAAAAAACGCAGTTAGCGAAAACACAGACAAGTCCTGTCTATTTATCTATATTGAATCTATTCGTGAGTAGAAGTACTTCAAATGATTTTCAATAAAGTATCTACACTCTTCAGTGTTTTTTTTCCTGCAACATCACATTCATCAAATTATAATTCCCCTCGGGGGATCGAACTCGGTACCTTGAAGAGCTTATCCCGAAGGTGCATTAACCAACCGCGCTACGAAACCGACTTGCGGGACAACTGCCTTTATTTCAGTCAAAACGTACTTGTATCAGTTCTATCATTACGAAGCCGGTAATTGTCAACATGCGAAAAACATGTCTTTCAAAAAACATGACCAAGAATGGCAGCGGTGAACTCTTCACTCCACATAATTTATCGGATGATCGGCATTTGGAAAATGACTACTGCGAGAACGTATGTGCCATTCTATAGCACCACTAGTTTACTTATATATTTACCTTCCATTCTTACACACGTGCAGAAAATTTAAAGAAAAAATTTGGAGCGGTTTTTGAGAAATTTGTTTTTGTAAATTTGAATCGCAATTTACGCAAAAACTATTCGTTTTTCCAAAAAATGGTACATGACCTTATTTGAAGTGCTAATTTTGTAGAACCGACTTTGTCTGAGGCGAAAATCTCTATCTTCAATTTTGCCGTTTTTAAACAGTTTTTTGCAATTTTCGAAAAATAGGGCCTATCAACGAAAATGATGCCTACGTAATTCCCTTCAACGTTCTTCGCACTATTCAACAACAAAATATAATCAAAAAATTTGGAGCCTTTTTTTTTAATTCATAAAATCTCAAAATGGGCAACATGTAAAGTATCCTCAAATACTAAGATATCGGTTTCAAATTCAAGAGGCCTTGAGACGAGTCAAAACTATCGGGGAATATCAATTTTGAAGAAAATCGACCGAACGGTTTAGGCGTTAGCGTTGACCACAGACGGACAGACGGACGGAATGCCGTCAATCGATTTTTATGTATGAAGAAGCAACAAATCATGGATTTTGGCTACACCACGAGATAGAGGATTTTTTTTTATTTAGCAACAGGTTTTATCCACTTTCCTGTCACCAGACCCCTGCTATAAGAGATTTTCTGGCGAAAATTCTCCGTTTTCCGCCGCACGATTACATAACTTTCTCTTCTTACGAAGAATTCGTAAGGCGAGAAAGTAAAAATTCTCTATCTCGTGATGTAGTCAAAATCCATGTTTTGTTGCTTCTTGAAACTGCATAATCGATTGACGGCAAAACGTGTCTGTCCGTCTGTGATCAACGCTTGCGTCTAAACCGTTCAGGCGATTTTCTTCAAAATTGATATTCCCAATCGTTTTCACTGATTTCAAGACCCGTGGAATTTGAAACCGATATTTTAATTTTGAGGGGTACATTACAGTAAGCTCGTCGGAGATTTTCAAACATAAAAAAAACGCTCCAGTTTTTGTTGTTGAATAGTGCAAAGGACGTTTAAGGTGGTAGGTAAGTGGTTTAAGGCTGTGATGTGCGCCTACGCGTAAAGAACCATAGTCTACGTCTACACGTAAACAACGCGTAGACAACGTATTCTGCGTAAAAATGTAATCTATGTACACTACGGTAATATACCTTTTTTGTGGAGCGAATTTAACAGTAAGAGGGTTAGGCTCCGTCCCCAATGCCAAAATTTATTTACAATTATTGGATCACAATTATTGGAAATTGAGAGAATCACATCTAAAGGAGTACTAAAGAAGTGCAAGTTGGAACAAGTTCCTACTGGTTTCTTGAGAGTGATGCGGAGGTTGTCATTTCTTCATCAGGAATGGTATATTTTGTTTGATTACTGAATCGTAAATAATTTTTTTATGTTACATTAAAACATGCTTATCCTATTACTACTTTTTATAATTTTTTTCTGGGTGATTTGATGTGGAAAAATAAATAGTCTACACAGAATACATTGTCTACGTTTGTTGGCACATATATTTCTTATTCATTCATATTTGGCGCCGTGGCGGGAGATTGGGTTTTAATAACCATCTTTGGCCCTTTATTGCTAGCTCAGAATTTGCATTTTGAACGTACCGCGTCGGACTTATAAAAAATTCCCTCCAAAACCGCGCGCAGGGCACTAAAAGAGCGGGTATATAAAATTCCTTTGTTTTCTGTCGAAATTGCATTCGGCCTAGTCTCTAGTCGTAATAGTTTCATCTGTCTTCGACAGGGGGCAGCACTTGCTGGGGTTCCGTCCCAGGCAGTCTGGGGCAGAGGAAATTATTTAAGACACATTCGAGCTCCGTTTTAAAAAATGACAGCATTCAATTCACACAAATTCAAACAGCGAAACAGGTTTTTCAAAGTAGTCGCTCCGCCCAGTGAACGCCATTACTGCGCTCGCAGTAACGTTCCATGAGAACAGTTTAACTTAGCAAGGTTGGCATACCTGTCGCCTTTTAGAAAGACTTTCAAAGAGAAGCCATATTTTCGCGGGAACCTGCACATTGCATGAGCAAATTTGTGTAATACAGATTAAAGAAGGCATTGCTTTTCGTGTGAGACTCAGGTAACGGGTTGAACGATTTATTCCCTGATTGCTTATTTATTTATTATATTATCTTCTAATAAGAAGGGTATACTGTGTCTTTTCAGAGATCGCACGAGCGAACGAATATTTCGTCTCGCCGTAACCAACCAAAACTTATGAAAGCTCTCCCAAAAATTGAAAAATAACCCAAATCTGAAAAAAGGAGCTATATCGCCGCCTTAACAACGTTGTTTACACGTAAAGAGAGTCACGTAGACTACACGTAGATGACGCGTAGAAAACACGCATAGACGTAAAATTGTAGTCTACGGCACAACTCTGGTTTAAGGTGGTAAGGATGTATGTATCATTTTCCTTGATATCCACAATTTTTCGAAAGTCGCAAAAAAAAAAATTCAAAACTGCAAAATTGAAGATAGAGATGTTTGGCTCGTCGGCTATACAAAATTAGCACTTTAAATCAGGTCATGTGCAATTTTTTGAAAAAACAAGTCGTTTTTTACGTAAATTGCGCTTCAAATTTACAAAAAATCTCAAAAAACTCCCAAATTTTTCTTTAAATTTTCTCCACATTGTAATAAGGAACGGTAAATAAACTAGTGGAGCTGTAGAATGGCAGAGACTTTCTCGTAGTAGTTAGTTTTCTATTCTCGTTCGTCGGATATAGGACTTGGAGTAAGCCCTTTACTTCTGCATTTCTTTGTCGTCCAAAAAACGTTTGTTTTTCGCGTGTTGACATTTATCGGCTTCCTAATGCTAGAGCTGATACGATTACGTTTTTACTGATGTACACCTCTTCACTTCGCAACTCAGTCAAATGGCCAAGGTGGTTAAGGTGTGCGCTTCCCTTCGGAAGATGACGGGTTCGAATTCCAAACAGGGATTTTAATTTGATGAATTTTTTTTGTTTTTGCAGAAAAATCTATTGAAGAGTGTAGAAATTTTATTGAAAATCATTTGAAGTACTTCTAGTCACTAATAGAATCAATGTAGATAAATATTCAGGAGTTTTCTGTTTTCACAAATTGCATCTTTTAAACATTTCTTCAATTCTGTAATTCGATTTCTGAAACGTGTGTCATGTCAAATCATTCGTTGTCTTGTGTGCATCTATGATGCTATTTAAGTAAAATTATGATTATTTCAACATTAAATTGAAATAACATTTAACCAAAACTCACGCAATCAACTTATATATCCCTAACGGTTCCGAAATTATTACTTTCTCGCCTTGCGATTGCTTCGTAAGAAGATAAAAGTTATGTAATCGTGCGCCGGAAAACTATCTTTCCAACGCACTGCGTTTGTGTTGCTTAGGGGTATCAGCGCCAGCACGTTTATTTTGAGGAAATGTGTTCGTTTGTCGGAATGGAAGAATATCTTACTGGTCAAAAAACTGGTTTGCTGTTTTATGTATGTGTATGTTTTTGCAGAGTATTTTAATTTATTCAAAAATGTATGTACTCTGTTAGCACTCGTGTGTTGAATTTGACGTTTTGGATAAGAATGAAAAAGAGAAAAAATGTATCTACAGTGGAATATTTTATACTTTGTCCTGAATTAGTTGTTGTTTACATGGACAATTGGACTTTTACGTGTTGATGCATTTGTCCGAGTTCGGTCCTTGCGCGCTTTTGTGGCGTAGCGGCATGAATGCAAGTTAAATGTGTGGATTTGGGATCTTGTCTCGGAGCGGAAAAAAAATTGCTGTTTATGTAGTATAATATTGCGGAGCATTTAGAAACAATGCGGAAAAGTATGTGTTTTGGAAGCACCAGTACTTTTATTCAACAAACTGTAAATTCATTTTGGGATCAGATGGTATGTAAGGGATCATGGTATGTACACTACTGTTTGTGGAAATTGCAACACCAAGAACGAATGGATCTAGGGAAATGATATTCAATGTACTGTGCACCCATGCCACAGGCATTACTTTATTTCATTTGCAGTACCATCAAATACATGGATACATGCCAAGTCAGTAAGTTGCCTGGAGGAGTTGCCGGAGGTGCCTGGCGGACCAGCCTCTGGGAAAGCATGCTCCACACATGTTCAATTGGCGACATGTCAGGTGAACGAGCCGGCCACGGATGGAGCTGTATCTGGTGTTCATTGAACACACGTTGCACGATGCGAGCGATACGGGGTCGCGCATTGTCTTGCTGGAATATCGCTCCAGGCGAGCGTTGTACGAAGGGCACGACCTCCGCCCTCACGACTTCCTCGATGTACCGGTGGGCTTGAGATTTCCCTCAATGCGGAGTAGGCGGGTCCGTGAGTGGTAGCCAATGGCACCCCATACCATTACACCGGGTGTTGGGCCGGTATGACGCTGGCGAATGCATCCCTCCAGATTGCGTTCACCGCGATGTCGTCGAACACGTATACGACCGTCGTTGTTGGACAAATTGAAGCGGGACTCGTCGGAAAAGATGACTTACTGCCACTCAGCCCGCCAATGTCGATGTTCGACGCCCCACAGATGTCGGAGGCGTTTGTTGTCGAGAGTCAGTGGAAGGCGCAACAAGGGGTGGCAAGTAATCAAGCCCCTTTGCACAAGACGGCGCCGAACACTGCTGGCGTACATGTTGTGACTTGTCACTATATTCCACTGCTGCGCTAACGTGGTGGATGTCGCTGTGCGATCGGTGATGACCATACGGTAGAGATGTCGATCTTCCCTCGCCGTAGTGTGATAGCGAGGCCCTGTCCCACGCTGGCGGTGGGTACGACCTTCCGCAGACCACTGACTCCATGTTCGCATGATGGTACTGGCGGCTCGTCCCAGACGTGTGGCAATCTGGCGGTAGGAAAACCCAGCTTCTCGCATCCCAACGACCCTGCCCCGGTCGAAGTCCGTCAAGTGTTCGTACTGCACTCGTTGTCGGCGACGAGGCATGGTGTGACTTACAGCTTGCTTACAGCTTACTTACAATTTGTGCGAGCCAAGGGTCGACCTGTCACTGTTTGTAGCCTCTCCAAGGCGCCTCTATTTATACCCGAACATGGTGCGATAAGCCGTCCCTACGTCGCAACCACGTGACTGGCGGCGTTTGTAAATGTAATCACCTGGCGATCTCAATGTCACAAACTTATCCACGAAATGCGATGCGTTCAATGCCGCTCCTTCGCGGTGTTGCAATTTCCACAAACAGTAGTGTAATATACCTCACAGGGCATTCTGAGGAGTAATCTATAAAAACCTGCAAAATTCATCGCAAACGGAAGTATTAAAATACTGGCTGTGAGCTTAGCAGTTACGCCACTAGCTGAACTAAATGAAACACCTATCTTATCACCGTCACCGTCTCGACGTTCGACAATAATTAGCATCTATATCAATGCGGCATTGTTGCGAAATTTTTATTAAGCATGCGGATACCTTAAGAAGAAATACATTGATAATACTAATTGAGAAATTAAATGTAAAAAAGCAAGAAAGTAAAAATAGAATTAATATTGTCAGTTGCTTATTTCGCACTGTATTGCTTACATTCCACAGTTGCGCATAACCTAAACTAGACAATATAATTTTATGTACTCGCACATCAATACATTGAGAATACAAATTGTAGAATAAAGTAAAGTGCGAGAAAGCTAAAATTGAATTAATATTGGCATTTTCAATAGGAAATTATAATGAAATTAATTATTCATATTCATTCAATTTTTCTTGCGACCCATATTTGGTCTGAAACCTGAATATTTTTTCATTAATTTCAAGCAGAAATTGCGCAAAAACTAGTTTTTTTTTAATTGTGCATGACCTTTTTTAAGGAGCTTATTGTGTACAACAGACTTTGTCTGAGGAAAAAATCTCTATCTTCAATTTTGTAGTTTTGAAACGCTTTTTGGAATTTTGGAAAAAAAGGAGAAATACGCGAAAATGACATTAGCGCCATGTTTCTCACCGTTCCTTATTACATAGGCGAAGAAAATTTAAAGAAACATTTTGGAGCGGTATTTGAGAATTTTTGTTGTTGTAATTTTCAATTGCAAATCCCGGAGAGATGGCTCAGTGCATCAACCTGATGTCACTGCAGTTCCTCTGACCGGAAGGTCCTAGGTTCGCGTCCCGACGGCGTCAGGATTTTCGACACTGGCTTGTCAGTTAGGTCGAATTCAGTCGCTGTCTGGAGGAGAATTTCAGTGGCCGACCGCTCTGATCGGTAGTTTTCCGTGGTTTCTCCAAATGCCGGAGCAGTACCCTAACAAACGGGCCACGGACCGCGATCTTTCTTTCCTCTTCCTTGTCCTATCCTCAACTCTTACACAGGCACTCACACTAACATGCACTACACTATCACACATGCCGGAAGACTGGTCGGGAACTTACAGCTTGTCTCCGCTGGTGGGAGATACCTTGTTGAGGGGAAAACCCCGCTAGTCGACGGTAGGTCGGCGCCAGATCTCGCCATCCGGGGAAAAAGATCATCGCCACCTCCCGAGAAAAACACGCACTACACTTATGGGACTAATGACCTAAGTAGTTGACGCGCCCGGAAAAACGAATCGATCTCAAATTACTCAAAATTTACTTGCTTTTAAAAAATATTGTACATCTTTTCCAAAGAGCTAATTTTGTACAACTGACTTTGAGACAAAAAATCTCTATCTTCAAGTTTGTAGTTTTAATTTTTTTTGTTGAAATTTTCAAAAAATCGAGGAAGTCAATGATGATGAGACCTTCACTATTCTCTTAAACGTTCTTTGAACTATTCAACAACGAAATTTAATGAAAAAATGTGGAGCGTTTTTAATTTTGAAAATGTTCGAGGGGCTCCATGTAAAGAATCCTCCAAAATTAAAATCTTGATTTCAAGTTCCAAGAGATTTGACATCAGTCAGAACGATTGTAGAATATCGATTTTTCAGAAAATGGGCTGAAACGTTTATGCGCTAGCGTTGTGCACAAACAAACGTTTTACCGTCAATTGATTTTTACTTTCCCGTATACGTACGTATACACGGAGTGATATACGTAGTATAGGGAAAGTTATGTAATGCGCGAAAAAATGGCCAATTTTCGGCGGAAAAAAAATTAATTGCCGGGCCGTGAAAATGAATAAGTGGATAAAACCAGTTGCTAAATTAAGAAAAAAAAATCCTCTATCTCGTGGTGTGGTCAAAATCCATGATTTGTTGCTTCTTTATACTTAAAAATCGATTGACGGCATTCCGTCCGTCTATCCGTCTGTCCGTCTGTGGTCAACGCTAGCGCCTAAACCGTTCGGTCGATTTTCTTCAAAATTGATATTCCCCAGTCGATCTGATTCTAGTCGAAGCTTTGTGATTTTGAAAAAGATTCTTTAAAATTTGGGGGTACTTTATATGAAGCCCCCGGGGATTTTCAACATTTTCTCAAAAACGGCTCCAAATTTTTTCTTTAAATTTCTTGTATGAATAGAGGAAAATACACTTTTTAACATGGCATAGGTCCGATTTTCACGTACAGCTCTGAGTTTTCGAAAATTGTGAAAGTTTGAATTTTTTTCGGCGTCTTTCTCCAACTACAAAATTGAAGATGGAGATTTTTTCTTCAAATAAAATTTGTTCTGCATATTGAGTTCTTTAATAAAGGTCATGTAAATGTTTTTCACAATTTTGGTAGTTTTCGTGCAATATTGCGTGCAATATGTGCAATTTTAAAAAATTACAAAAACAAAATTTTCTCAAAAACGGCTCCAAATTTTTTCTTTAAACTTTTGGTAGGGATAGTGGTAAATGTACTCTATCAATGACATAAAAGCCATTTTGGTCTATCGGTTGGTTTTTTCAAAAATTACAAAAATGTAAATTTTTTTACTTGTCTCTCACGTCGTTAATATTTACATTATCGGCGATTTTCTCACATTCTTATATTTACGAGTATATATGCTTTAAATAATGTCAAGTAAAGTTTCTCGAAAACACTACTGTTTTCTGGTTTTCTGTGAAAAGTAGCTCAAATTTCGGCATTTTCAGAAATGCTCAAACGTCATTTTCTCGTATATGGCTGCAATTTTTTTCTTGAATCTTTTGTAACGGATAGTGCTAATTACACTCATTAGTATAGCGTGAAGTTTATTTTGAGTTTTTTTTGTTTTTTTTTCAAAAATTATATAAATGTAAATTTTTTGAAAGATCTCTCACATCTTTAATATGCACATTATCCGCAATTTGTAAAGATTGTGAGTGTAAGTGCTTCAAATAACTTCAAATAAAGTATTTTGAAAACTCAAAAATTGTCTGTGAAAATGAGCTTCAAATTTCACATTTTTAGTAGTGCTAAAACGCCATTTTCTCTTAAACGGCACATAATTTTTAAAAGAAAATTGCCATTTACGGCTAGGTTTTTGTGTTCTTTAATATTCTAAAATTAATGTTTCCGTTGTACCAATAGGAAACCGAAAAATTAAGAAAATGACAAAAAAAATGTACTTTTGGCGATGATAGATGGTAGCTGGCAAGAAAGAGTATGTGGCAATTCCGAATAGCTAGCGAAGACCCAGGAAAATAGAAAACTAATACGGGAAAGTCTGTGCCATTCTGTAGCACCACTAGGTTTTTCTATAATTTTGTAACAAACATAATAGCCCGCTGTAAATTTACTGCGCTTCGGGCAGCTGGGTGCGTCGTAAATTAGAATGTGCAATTTTTATATTATTTCATTCTTCGTTTCTTACATTGGAACTTTTTTATACACTTACACATTAATATTTTAGAAATGGTTTATTTTGAAATATTTGAAATAAGTAAAACGAATTAATAGCTCTCAGAATAGCGGCAATGTAAGGTCTGCAACAATAGAATTCACTTTGCGCTCGCGAATATCTGTGAATTACGTATCATTGTTGTGACCTGATGGAGCTGTATGAGGAGTTATAATTGTCCAATTTATGTTGATATTTGCATGAAAATATTTAGTTTTCGCACCAAATTCTGTACCATTTGTAGTGAGTAGAGTATTTGTTGCATGGTTTTAGAATACTCTTCTCTAATCATGGACCTACGGAATGCATTTCTATATTGTCCAGGGTATCAGGGTTCTTTTTCCAAAACGGGTTTACAAAATTTTTGTATTTTATTTTTGTGCAGTTGTAGAATTCACATAGTTCTGACAACACTGTGATGGTAACAGTGAGTTGTTCGCTTCTTGGTTGAAGTGGACGTTTACAAATAATAGCTAAGATGTTAGTAGCGCATAAAGTGCGATATTTCAGTACTGCGTAGCTGTTTCCTCTAATATGGGAAAGTAAGTGCTGTTGTAGCACCACTAGTTCTGTTTGAAGGACGCACTAAATGTGAGTTCGGGCTACACCACGTGTAAGATGATTTTTTTTTTCAATATTTAGCAACTGGATTTATCCGATTTTCCGTTACCAACAGCCGGCAATGAGTTTTTTTGATGAAAATTCGTCGTTTTCCGGCGCACGATTACAATACTTCTTACGATTACTATCTTCTTTCGTTAGTAAGTGCGAGAAAGTAAAAATTGGAGCTATTTTTTAGAAAATTTTGAAAATGTCCCTGGTACTTTATGTAAAGCACCCCCCAAAAAATAATGAATGTTTTTGAAAATCGCAGAGCTTGGACTCACAGCAGATCGACAGGAGTTCAGTTTAAAGCTTGATGTTATTTGAGATTCCGCGGAACAATGCACGTGGTGTTCTACATGGGCGTGAGGAAGCTCGCGATTGCCACTGTCCCTCAGTCTGACGAGTCTGTCCGTGCCGCGCGGAAAAGCGATCTGATTCATTAGCCACTTGCTCCATGCCACTAACCAAAATATCTTGAATGTTATTAGGCGAGTAAAAGGGTCTTGAGCGGGTGGGACAGTGTTCTGATAGCATAAGAGGCATTGAAGTGTGTGAAGACTGCATTACGATGTTAAGAGACAGTGCACACTGCAGAATCAAGTACAGAGATAGCACGCACTCTGGAGAAGGATCTGGTGAAATTAATGAAAAACGTAAGACAACCCATTGAAAATAATTGATTTTTAAGATCAAATAACAAAATGTTCAGTTCATACTGTTATATTTTTCTGTATCTATATTAATAAAATCAATCATTGTGAAGAAATTGTATTTAATTTTCACATCATCGGTCCCAGCAGTTGATTGTAACCGATGTTGACTGTCCTCATATCTTTGTATTGTACATGACCTTATTTCAAGATCTGTATTTGAAAAACAGATTTCATTCAGAAAAAATTCTTCAATATTGTAGTTGTAGGAAGACATCGAAAAAAATTCGAAAAACTTGTGATTTCAATTAATATAACACCTGTGCCATTTTTTCAAGCGTTCCGTGTTCTGAGGACAAAGTTCAATCAAAAGATTTCGAACAATTTTTGAAAAAAATAAATGGAAATACTATTGGTTCTTCATGTAAAGTACCACCCCAAAATCAAAATATTCGTTTCAATCACATAGGTTCTTTCAGATCAGTCGGGAAATATCAGTTTTAGAGAAAATCGTCTGATCGGTTTAAGCGCAGCGTTGTTCCCATACAAGGCTTGCCTTCAAATTTCGGTGTAAAGGACCTTCAAAGCATGGATTCAAACTAAACAATGCCCTAGAGGAAGTAATTTACTACATACAAGAACACGATTTATCCATATTTCGTAATAGGACCACGCAATGAGTTTTTATGTTAAAAATCCATCGTGTATTCCCCGCTGCATTACAGTACTTTCTGTGTACCGTCTAAGCAGTATGTAGGAAGTACTAGCTACAGATTCAAAAATTAGGGAACATACTAATATAGGAAAGTTTGTGCCATTCTGTAGCACCACTAGATTGAAAGTAGTAGTGTGTCATGTAATTTCAAAAGAAATAATTGTTTATTTTATTATTTGCAGAGTGATTTCTTTGACACTATGGAAGATCGACGAAGTGTTCAAAGCCAGACGAATTCGACTGAGGCGCTTTCCCGTTTGGATCTTATGGAATCCAGAGTGACTCTCCTGGAGGAATCTGTGTACAGAGCAGTTGGAACCCTGATGCCGAAAGTGGATGCTCTGCTGTCTGAAAGGACAGTAGTTGTCCCATCCGAATCCGGATCTTCTACTTCGATTTCTTACATCCTTCCCACGTCTATACTTCATTTAGCTGAACAAGGAGACGGAGAAGCTCTGCTGCAGTTCGCGGCAGATGAGCAAGTTGATTTTCAAAGTTCTTCAGAGCGTACCAAGAAGGGAGACACTGCACTGCACGTGGCTGCAAGTAAAGGTCACGTGAAAGCTGTTATAGTTCTTTTGGGCATGGGGTCGAAGGTCAACGCTTTCGGCTTCCAGCTGCGCACGCCGCTGCACTGCGCCGCTGCCCACGGCCACCTGGCGGTCGCCCAGCGCCTCCTGTTGGCCGGGGCGCAGGTCGACGCCAAGGACGCGGACGGCACCTCGCCCCTAGGCCTCGCTGTGGGGCAGGGGAACAGAGATGTAGCGAACCTCCTCCTACAGAAGGGAGCACAACTTAATGAAGAAGTCGTCTCATTGGCTGCAGAAAATGGTCATTGGAATTTAGTGGAATTGTTTTTGCAATACGAAAAATCGCTCGTTGATTCGTGTAATAAAGGGGGAGATCCTTTAATAGTGCTAGCTGCCAAAGCGAACCGTTGGGACATGGTGCATCTGCTGTTGGAGAAAGGGGCGTCTGCAACGAAGTGCAAAGGCGAGGAGGAGTGCGCGCTGGTGTGGGCGTCGCAGGCCGGCCAGGCAGGCGCCGTGCGAGAGCTGCTGTTCCGTGGGGCAGCGTCCAAGGAACGGCAGGTGGAATTTGCACTAATAAAGGCCAAGAGTGCAGCTGTGGTGTGGGCCTTCGTGGACGTGGTGCCCAACTTAGTACGAGGGTCGGCGGGAACGCTGGGCCTTGCGCACGCCGGGTACTACGGTCGCTTGGAGCCGTTAATAGCATTTTTGCAAGCGGCCGTCAACGTTAACGCAACAGATTGCAATGAAGGTACTGCTCTGTACCACGCAGCCAGTAACGGACATGTAGCGTGCTTGAGGGAACTGCTGCAGCGAGGTGCTGATGTCAATACAAAACACAAGTCAGGATCGACACCACTCCATTGTGCTTCCTCAAGAGGCCACTTGGAATGCGTGCGCGCCCTGTTGGACGCCGGAGCGAGTACCACGGCGAAGAATAAGGATGGGAAGACTCCCTCTCAGGTTGCTCTCTCGGACAACATACGCACAGTCTTAAATGGGCAACAGTGACATCTCATACCTTTTTGCTAAGATCAAAGTTGGAATTTTGAGCATGCTCAACAAGAGCAGAGGAGAAACCAGGGTACACTACAGGAGGGACCTGAATATGAAGGAACCTACAAGAGACTAAAATGTTTTCAATGATTCACTTATGTTTATTACAGTTATCTTTTATATATGGTGTAATCGTTAATTTATCACCAGCATTTATCAATTTATCCAAATTTCAATAGAATAAGTAATTGTGTTCTCTTGGTTACATTGCACAACTTACTACACTTCTGTATACTACTACATTAGAAATAAAATTCAGTAGTATGTCTTGTACACTTATTAATAGAATAAAACAATAAACTACTAGTTTTGTTTTATTTGCCCCCGAATAGGCCGCCTTGGACTACTTGTGCATGCACCCTGCATTTACCGGGGTCCAATTTCATTATCTCGGTAGCAGGTACGTGTAATTTTTTATTAAGGTGGTTGGAGCGAGATATTCCCTAGTAAAAAGAGAGTCCATATTACGTTCAAAAATATTTATTTGCGAGATTACTGGGTATTGCGAGACCTACATAAACAAAATAGGGTCTCTTATGCTAAGTTTTGTTTAATTATAAGAATTAATTTTGTCTCATAGATGGAAATTAATATTTTAAAACCATATAAAGACCTACCGTTGACTAGTTTCTTAACTCGTACCAACCGATCGCATGGCCAAGGAATGAAAAATTGAGGCATAACATTGAACGTAAAAAAGCACTATTACACCATTAGTACGAGCAAAATCATCAAAAGAAAAATTACAGACATATCTGCATATTTTTGTACAGTGATCGCCAACAATAGCAAAAATTTCCACGTTTGAGTAGAGCGAAAAGACGTTGGTAAATTGGGCAACCCCGTAATGTTTTTGAGGTTGGCATTACTGTACAAGGCGCATACTGCTTCAAAGTTTTGTTATTTTTAATCACTTTGAATACTGTTCTATGCCTGGTCTATACGCCATACATATCATTATCTGAGCGTATTGGCGGAAGTTTTGTTTCCAAAGCGGAATTTGGGAGAAGACGCAATATTTCCCCCAATATCACGAGAACAGGGACATAATAAAACGTTTTCAAATAATTGTTCAATTTGTGTTTCTCTCTAAATTTTTATTTCGTGAATTACCTGTGTCAATGCTACGATAAACCTTAGATTTTTCAATTGCTTAACAACGAGATCAGTAGTTTGGTTCTCTTCAACATTGTATAAAGCTTTATATTGTAATTTGACAGAAGTCCTAGTCATTGACTCCTCATCATCATTCTTATCTCCCCAAAACTTTTCTTTCTGTTATTCCCCTATTTTATTTTTGCTTAGGTAATTAAACAGCATGATCAAATTGTATGTTTCAATAGTTTTGATTGAATAGAATCTTTTCAGAGAAGTCTAGCAATAGCGTTTTGGGTGAGAACATTATTAAAGAAAGCGGAATTTGTGCTAAGAGTCAATTGATTAAATATCAACCAGCATTGTTTTCATCCCCTAATCCGTGAATAGCATTGAACACTGACATGTTGGGACAAAGTTTCAATATACACCAGTAACTTCATGCGATGTGGAAAACTCAGTCGGTACAAGGCCCTCAAACAGATAATAGGAAAAAAATCATCCCTATGTAGTATTTGAGTGAACTCCTCATGCGCATGCTTGCGGGAGAGCCGTTTCGTCTCTCACGGGTAGACCACTTCCCGTGCACCAACTGGGACGAGGTGTCATTCGACGCGTCTCTGTCTCCTGATGGGGAACTGATAATTTGTTTCCAGATAAGGCCATAAAGTTCTAAGAAATTTCCAAAAACGTGTTTTTTCTTGATTTGGCGCTGTGATCTTGGTGAGTATGCCGGGAACTAAATCAACGCCACCTAATTAGAATAAGAAACGCCACCTAATTACGAAGAAGAAGGAGGAGGAGACGACGACGAAGAAGAAAAGACTACGAAAAAGAAAACGAAGAAAGAAAAAAACAAACAAGTCAGACAACCGAAGGTACTTTAAAGCTTCGGCGACGTCACATTCAGCTAGTTTCTAAGTATTGGAAACAAATATTTGTTTCTCATTGTTTACGGAGATCATTATAAATGACAGAATGATGAGTAGTATTGTTTTAATTTTGTTCTTTACGAGTGTATTAAGTCTACAGTTCAATATTTAAACACAAATATTTTATTAAAACGAATTGATATAATAATTAAAATGTTACATATTTCTTACTTTTTAGCACATATTTCTATACATTATAATACATATTGTAATATATAAAATATTACAAGCAAACAAACACCGCGCTTTACTCTGGACGGTGCGAAGCGGTTACTAGGTGACGAATGTTTGTTTACAGGCATGACGTAAGAAGGAACTGATCATAGAGGGGGCTCTGAACTTTTCGAATGAGAGGCATCGTGGTAGTAGTTGCGCGAAGGTGGTCTGATTAATTTAAATGGGACATCGCCGTGTTATATGTAATAGAGAGCATAGAATTTGGAACATTAGTGGAACAATTCTTGCAAGAAGTAAATTAAAACATCAAAAGAGAAGCAGATGACTTCGGCGTCGACCAGCGGGAAGAGGGATTTTCGGCGCGGAAGCCAAGGGTAATATGAACTGCGTGGCCTCATTTCACAACGCCTAGACAATTCGGTACCGTTATTAACTGGATGCATGCAATCAATAGAATTTATATTGTGAAACAAAATTCAAATCATTCCAATAAATGAAATTATTGTTGTACCAAATCTTACGCAATTCTTTGTAATAGAAATAATTTCAGACTTCAGGCTTCTCTGTACAGAGGGCAACCCGGTGACAACCAGCCTACAGGTAAGCGTGGTGTCATCGTATCGAACCCAAAAACTGAGCTAGCAAAATTAAAGTAAATAATTCATTCATTTATCACTATATATGTACATATTTTCCTAATTTTTAGTACAGAATTATCCAGGCCCTAGTCATTTGTAATCGTTTGTGTTGATGTTGCACTCAGAATGAAAAGAGGTTTAAATGTTTTGAAAAAAAGGCATGAGACTGTTCAGAAATAGAAACAATTAGATAAAATAAAGTGCTGTAGAGAAACGGGGTTTCTATTAAAAAACTAATACTACCAAAGACTGAATTTATCATTCCTCTTACAATTTCAATTACGTTTGCCCATGGAAGAATTTAGATTCTGTAGGCCTTCAAGTGCCAATTATATTGAGCACTTCTTCAGAAAAATCGTTGATTAATAAAAAAGCGTTAATTATGACCGATTATTGATAATGGCTTAAATTTTGAAGCGCCATGTTAAATACATAAACAATAAAATGACAAAAAAGTTAATTTATTATACAGACTAATAAAAATTATTTCAAAGAAAGGAGTTGTGATTTAAATTAATTTTGGTACCCCATATTAAGTACTGCTTTATAGTTCTTACTACGGCAAAAAAAACAGGAAATAGCAAGTTTACAATAAAACTTTAATAGAGGAATGAAAGCAATATTTAATATTTATTTACGTCAAAAACAGTTAAAAACTGCGTATGACGTGCTATGGGGAGAAGTGAATTTTGTGCACGTTTTCATAATTCTATGGTCTCTATCCTAAACCATATTCTAGTCGAATTTTGAATACAGAAAAGAGAGGTTTTTTTTCGAGTTTTGTTGACAAAATATTCGCTCCTGTATAATAAAATATATTTTCAAAGGTAAATTAGCTATAAATTCCTGCCCTGAACCCTCATGTTCTTCATGAAAGAATAATACTTTTTGCCGCGATAATATGAAAAACGATAATTTGAATAACTATATTTCCCACTGAAATTCAGAAGACGTGCACAAATAATGAAGTTACATTTATGTCCAGAAGCAAAACAACGGACCATCTCAGCATTTGCTCAAGGATCAGGGAAACTGGACGAAAAACCTGATCGAGATGGGGGCCATCAACCCAGAAACTGTGGTACAATACTTGTTACAGGTTCTTTAGAATTATACAGTCCAAATGATAAATAATTACATTAACTGTCATTGTTAAAATTAATGCTACTTTCCTTTTTGATGCTCGGTATAGTCTCGAATTGTATAGAAAAGGGCATATAAGGGGCATATATAAAGGGCATAGTAAGAATATCAGTTCAATATTAAGAGAGTTGGGCTACTTGTTGGTGGAAAGAGAGATTAAAAGAGTTATATTAACATTTTTATAAAGATTAGAAAATAAATTGATCCCGGAATATGTGGTAAGAAAAAAACTCAGTTGTACATAATTATTTAATGACCCAAGCAAATAAATTCTACCAAGAAAATGTAAGTAACAATATGTCATTTAAGTCAGTATTTAATAATGGAATTGTTTTATAAAACAAAATACCAGAGGAAATAAAAAATTGGGCTCAGAGCATTTAGAGAGAAAGTGCGGTTATAGCTAGTTACATGCCAATTATAAGGGAATAATTATTGTTCTATTCAGTACTGCTGTTGAACAATTATTGTGTTAAAATTGTATTTGTATTGTATGTCATTACTCTCGGGCTATTTATCAATAAATAAATAAATCCTTGCACAAATGCATATGTAAATTAACAAACTGCGTACAAAGTAGAAATTGCTTTTTAAATTTCTCAGTTATAAATACACGTATAGTTTCTTATTCTTCCATTCAATTTATTTTTAAAATCAAACATTGTAGTTCAATAAACTATTTGATTAATGATTATTATTCAGATAATTTTTTTATGGAGAGTTTAACATTTATTTTAAAAAATCCGAGTACAAGGATGGGAGCCCCAAGCCTTTTTATTTTGCTAGTAGTAAAATCCAGCTATGCATTTACCTAAACCCTGAATGGTTGATATCAGCAAAAGCAAAAAAAAGTATTTTATCATTACAACAAACTTGATGCCACAAACAAGTAGGTAGATTTTAAGAACAGGTTTCGGCTCCTATTGACGCGCACGATTCGGTTCCGAACGAGTCACTCGTGGCGCCGCCACAGTGTGCACACCAGAGAGTATAAGTGCACACGGCCACGTGGCCAACGCACTTTCGTGTGGAATCGTGACGCTTCGCTACCCGTGTCCAAGTTGAGGACGAGGCTCGGGCCTTCGGCCCTCGCGTTAACATAAAACATCCTTGAGTCTGTCCAACGCATAATTACCAACGCATTTTATGCATTTAACATTATGCATGCAACGCATTTTATGCATTTAACCATTGTAATTCTCCATTACACATTCGCACCACACCGCACAATGCACAATGCAAACAGTGCTCTCTGAGTGATCCGTTCTCGTGGTCCGCGCGAGTGAACCATGCGCAAGTGAACCGTGCGCCGTTGTTTTAGTGAGCCGAACCCTATCCTTAAAATCAGCCAACAAGTATATTTCTAATACCTTTGTGAACTGAATGCCCACCCAGTAGCTCTTCTGATTGATCTACACCAGGGCCGCTCAAGCAGAGCAAATCGGCAGCGCGGAGCCGTGTTGTCAGCCGAGAGCGGGACACCGGAGCCCGAGCGTTGAGCGCCTTGCGATAACCTCTGTCACAGTGTCCCGGTAACTCCAGTGGCGGAAACATGGAAGTCGACGTGAGCACTTCGCAGACCAGAGCACCTACACCGACAATTTTCAATGCAGTGTGGGAAGAATATCTTTTCGCCGACTACGGCAGCTTTGCCAAATGTTTAGTTTACATAAAAGGTTCAATCACCTGAAGAAGTTTAATTTGCAACGACATTATACATTTTATCGTGCTGATGAAAATGACAAGTACGCTGAAGAAGAACAAAAGGAAGTTTTCAGTTTTCTAAAAAAAAAAACAAAAAACAATGCCTCACTAGAAGTAAGTTTTGGATGTATTTTCATGTTCTTATGTTGTTTTGCCAGTAAAATAACACAATACAAAAGAGTTTAATTTTATTGCATACCGATACTACAACGTGATCATTGAGGAAAAGAACTTCCCACAAAACCGTTTTCCAAAACTGCATGGGAAAGCTGCTCAATTGTTAAGTACGTTTGGATCAACATAAGAGCAATTTTTTGCTTCTTTGAAAATTTGTTAATCTCGAATGGGAAGTACAATTACAGATCACAATTTGAAATGCATGTTACGGCTCAATAGCACCTTGTCATCTCTTCCAAATATAGAAAGTATATTGCGAGAAAAAACATTTAAAAGGTGTAATAAGAGTATTTGATTTTGCAATCAACTTCATTTTTTAATTTTAATTTCCTTTACTTTTAGTATTTTTATTACTAGTTGATTTAATAAAATGTTTTGTGCAACCTTTATAATACTTTTCATATTCAGCAGTATGATAAACTGTGTAATGTCACCGCTATTAAATATCTTTATGTTATTGAGCACTCTTTTTGCAACTAAACATTTGGAATTGCCGGCACAATATGCAAAAAGATACTTTTCTTTCCATGCTGCATTGCAAATTTCGTTTTTTCAATTGTCGTTTTTGATTCGTCGTATTTTTATTTCCAAATTACACTAATATGTTTATATCTAGTAACTGTTACAATAAATGTTACAAAAGTATTTTACTGTTTTTCCTGTCGTAATATCCTTTCCCAGAGCAGTGAGACTTTTCATTCCGAACAACGTAAAATACCCCGTAGAAATACGACGCGACCCACTGTGCCACATGCCACCGATCGATATTTGATGACGTCATTTGCTCTTTCTGTGGCGAAAAAGGAGAGAGCAATCGACGGCTCCTCCTCGGAGCAAATGGTTCAGCGGCCCTGATCTACACTAAAGATAGCTGCTTTGAGTTGTGTAAGGTATCTTGCAACCGTGGTGTAGAAAGCGATGACAATCCATTGTAAGAAAAAAGGGAATATGAATCTTTTGGATCTTTTAATTGCGCCCAGAAGACCCCGAAAAATGTAAGAATTCTTACTGAGGATTTCTCATTCGATTTAAATGAAACGCGCTGCGCGCACGGTGTTGCCGAGTTGTGCGTCACAGTTCCCGATACTAGAAAGCGCGCGAATGTCTCCTTGTGGACTGATTTAACTTTACAATTTTGCAAAATTCTCCCATTTGAAAGGTAGATGTCCTTCAAATTGCGCATGTTGATTATTCGAGATGCTAGCTACCTAAAGAAGAGTTTTTCAAAATATTTTCAACAGTTAATTTTCTCACAATTTTAAAATTTCAGGTCTGATCTGTCAAGCCATCATAAGAGCCTGTGTTAAAACAACAAATTGTACGATCTCGTTACGCAAAAACTAGACGGTAAAATCAATTCAAACTTTCCCAGAACATAGAACAACCTCTCATTTTTTGATTAATTAAATAAAAAGGCATGTTAAACATAACACAAATCTCGCTCTAACCACCTTAAGGTTCCCATAGACCGGCGCGAAATGTCTGCAGCGGAAGTTTTGGGTCCCTTCATGGCTTATGAGTAGAGACCGGAAAAATATGTAGTATGAAACATCAAAATATATACATAAATATGTAATAAAAATGGTAAGAATATGTAATAAATCTGTAAAATCTTATGTAATATGTAATATTAAAATACTCTATAAAACTCATTTATATTATACGAACTTACTTTATAAAAAAATGTCCTATACAAATTTTAGAAACAATGCAAACGTCTTAAAAATCAATTGGAAAGCACAGGTTGATGTACACTTGCACCGTACAACTTTCCCATCAGTAATAAATCCTTCACAAATTGTTATCCAGGTTGTTGTAGTTTAGCAGACTAGACGCAACAGAAGCCATCGTACAAACTGGCGAAATTTACGACCTGCAAACAATCACCCCAGCATGAAATATATTGATCGAAGTGTTACACGACGATGATCGGCAGTGCTTCTTGGAAATTAAGGTTAAAAGTCGCCAAACGCAGCATCAATGATACTTTTCACACCCATAGGTGAGAATGATGTGTCGCTGACGCGTACTTCCCGCCACTAAGGTAACTGAAGCAGGCACGTCGGACTGTGAGAATGTCCGACCGCGTTTTCACGAACCGTTCCTCGATAGAGTACGCAGTAGAATGCAATAATAATGTGGGAAAAGTGCTGAACTTTTTGAAAGTACTTCTTTATATAAAAATATGTAATAAAATTGATAAAATAAAAAAAGATGTTGATAAAATAGCGAAATATGTAAAATAAGTAATATAGTACCAAATATGTAACGAAAAAATTGGACATTGTGTTAGGACGGCGACCATTCGTCAAGAATAAAATTTGGAGAACGGTAAGTAGAAAGACAAAAAGTATGTGATTACACAAAAATCCGGCCTCTACTTATGAGCACGTTCATAGCGGGAGCGGAACGGCAGCGTTTTAATCGGCGGCGAATTGTTTCGTGGTCGGGCGCGGTTTTTCACCGCTGCCCGAGCTTCGCTGAAGAAACCATGACAAAGACTCGTCAGATGTCGAATATTTTCAGGTCGACGGTGACGCTGATACGAGTGTCCGGTCAAAAAAAATACTTCTAAACGTGTTCAGTAGCACGTCGAGTAGCAAGCTAATGGTAATTATTCGGGTGAGGAAGCTTCATGATTATTAAGTGGCAGATTTCCTTTTGTCTTCTGCGACAAGATTGAAAATTACATCAAAACAGTCACTGGTCATTCTAGTAAACAAAAAATCACAATAACGAACCAATATTCTTCGGTTCGTGAAGAGAATGATTTGATTGAAAATCGGAAATACGGAAGGTGATAGGTCCATACCACATGTGCTCAAACAACGTACTAAGAGTGAATTAGCATTTTATACATCCTGTATGACTAGAAATGAGCGCCTCATCTTTATCGGTTGGGGAGATAAATGCTTGAGTTACTATAGAGCTCACCAGTAGACGTGATTTCTAGAGCTTGTGAGGCAGTATTGTCGCCTCTGCGTGGCAAGTGTCAGAAGCATGATGCCGCGAGCTAATGGTGAAAATACGGAATGTGTGTCGATTTTCTTTTGTACGTCAAAATCATTCTTAGTTGGGGGTTTTCTTTTTGCCTGTAATGGTTCAAGAACGTTTTCATTGTGTGTACACTTTCTTGAAGGGAAATATTATTTTGCTTTCTCGCTACCCCGTACGCAATAGAGAGAAAGTTATGAAATGCGGGAATAAGCGGCGAATTTTCGAGAGAAAAACTTTTTGCTGGGTCCTGGTAAAGAAAAAAATGGTTAAATCCAATTGCTAAATTAAGAAAAAAAATATTTAACACGTAGTGTGGTCAGAATCCATATTTTGTGAGCCCTTGATACCGAAAAATCGATTGACGGTAAAACGTTTGGCTGTCCGTCCGTCCTTCTGTCTTTGAAAAAAGCTAGCGCAGCAGATTTTCTCGAAAATTGACCTTTCCCTGTCGATCTGGCTGATGTCGCGCCCCCTTGAATTTGAAACCGAAATTTTAATTTTGGAGGGTACTTTACATGAAAAAGTACAACTTAAAAAACCCTCCAAAATTATTTGTCGCTAATTGGTCGAGTATCTTACGTCATTGCCCCAAAACCGCGTGGCCTCACTCAACACCCCCTGAATATACAGAATGTCAGGGGAGAAAACGTCCAAACGTCGAAAATATACTCTTAAGACAATTTTAAGCATATTTTGCCTAACAAACTACTTGGATATTCCTAACAACTAAGTCGCAATAAGCACTCAAAAGTTGGTTTGAAAAAATGCTTTCCAGGTAAAAATTTGAATTTCAGAATTACAAGTAGAGAAACACTCCAGAAACATGTAAGTTGTAAAATTATTTATAAAAGAAATGAATATGTTTGTTCAGAAGGAACAATTAACACAGAAATTTAAAAGCACCCAATTTAAACAATTCGACTGCTGTTTTATTTCTGTGTTAACTTTTCTTCCTGAATAAATATATTTCTTTCTTTCCTGTTTATTCAGGAAGTGTTCTCACCCACGGCCGACTTTGTAAAGTCAGCCGTGCCTCACTACTGCTTAGTTTAGTAAGGTCTCCGCCCGTTCGAGCGCAGCACCAAAGCAGGCTGTTTAGTCGCCAGAATTAATACGTAGTTTACCAGCCCTGCCAGCGACGAACCAGAAAGTTTTCAAAGTTTGAATGGTAAGTTTTTTGCACGAAGTCTTCAGGTCTACTGGTGTTTGACTTGGAGCGGACCAGGAAGTGAGTTAACAAGTGAAGTGTTCTTATAACGATGTACTGTGTGATGGCTTTATTTTTAAAATATCTTTTAAATTCATAATACAAGGATTATTTCAGGTTTAAGAGTACCTAACCATGGACGAATACTGTGTTAATCCATGACCTAACCACATAAAATATGAAACATTCCATCTTTCGTTCAGACTTAACTTTTTGATTCAGTTAACTTGTATTAAATAATTTTATTGAGGTGTTGGTTTTTGAACAAAAGTGCAACTTAGAGGGAAAAAGTGAGGCCCCAATTAAATACATCACAAAATGATGGGACTTACTCAAGAACATGGTACTAGAATTGCAGATAGGAGGCAGGAAATGAGAAATAAATTGCCATATTAAATCATTGATTTCATTGCTTAATATTTGGAGGAATGTAAAAATTGAGAATTAATTTCCAAGAAAATTTAGACAATTTTAATGACTAGACCTCCCTCCTATCTGACTGACTTATCTTTTCAGTCACGTACGACTCCTGGAGAGCCTTAAGATTTTCATAGCAAGGAGGTCAGGGTCTTACCATCCCTTTTTCTTGTCTCTTTCTGTTTCCTATCACTTGGTTCATGTAATCTCTCCACACCTTTCTGCCCTGACTGTTGAGTATATTAAATGTCCAATTTGTTCCCAGTGTTGCCATTATTTCTTTGATCCATCTTGTTCTCTATCCTCCTCCTTTCCCTTTTCCACCTGTCTGACAAAACATCAAGTCCTTTTCCAGTGAATAATTCCTTCTCATAATATGTCTGAACAGGGAATACCATCTGTGCCATTCTAATTTTTGTGGTCATGGAAATTCCGGAGCCTTTCATTACCTTCTTTAGCTTCCCCATTGCTATTTTGCCTAGACATAGAGTAAAGATGTATATAGAGGGCTCACCAGGCGTGTTTTTAGTTACATCCTTTGAATAGTTCCCCGTCGACCGCTAGGATGCGTCAACGTCGGGAAGTGTGAAGGGCTGTCTGGCTTATTGTTGGTGGTGGGGGCTTTCTAGGAAATATCACGCGGGGGGGGGAACATGGTGGAGGGGAGTTGTTTCCATGGCGACGGCAGGCACTGGGCTCGGGCCGCCGTCGCCCCAGCTGGCCTGCGTGGCCACTTGTGTCTCGGGAAAGCAAAATGTGGAGCCACGAACGTACATGAAGCCACCCGAGCGGAGTCGAGCGAGCCCATGCGCGAGCCGAACGGACTTCCAAGGCGCAAATCTTCAATTCGAAATCTGTCAGAAATTTAATGTTTCTAATGTTAAGTGGTCGTTAACGCCATTAACAAGATTTGTTGCGAACTTTCGTTTTAAACAAATAATTCCAAACTATTAGTCACATTAGTTTCTTCTTATTTTAACTTTTCTATAACTTAGTTATTTGGTAGGTGGTTTTTAATAAGTATTTAATATTCTCAATTTATTTTCCGTCGGCTAGTTCAGGTTAGAATTATTTTGGTGCAAAGGAGTGCAGTGGTAATAAAAATGCAGCTTTTGTAAAGAAGAAACGGCAGGAGATTGCAGTCACAAATGCCAGTGCTGTGGAAGTAGAAACTTTTTTAGTATCAGATGTCAAGCATAGTTCATTTTCAGCCAAAATCTCACCGGTCAAGCCATCAGCCAGTGCGAACATTCTTTCCAAGTTCACTGATGTTTTTCCTGCTTAACAGTGAAATATCCGCAGAAGAGAATTGCACTTGCATGTTACTTCACAAGTGTGTTTAGGAACATTTACTGAAAGGATGCGTGCGAGTGTTGTCTGTGGATCCTCAAATGTATGCATTGAAGTAAAACAATGAATGTAATTTGCTCTTCAGTTAGTGAACAAGCGTAATAATTGTGAACAAATGTTAAATAAAATTTCAAATAGCCATCGTCTACTCTAACATCATCTTGTAGTAGGCCACCACATGAAGTAAATAGAAAAATTGTGGATGCTTCTTTGCAAATAGGTAGGGGACATTCAGCAATAGAGCAGTTTCAATGGTAATTGGTTTACCATGAATGAATGTTTCAACTTACAATTCTCATGTTTTCTCTGTCATTAAAAATAATACAAAAATAAGAGGAAATTTTGAGACTATCATATGTAGCCATACATAAAGCTTACATAGATGTTCTAGATTCAGTCAGTGATGAAGTTATAAATTTTTTAGTATTGTATGGTGGAACATGGCATAAACGAGGCACTACATGTCGTTATCTAATGGGAATTGTTATCGATATCTTGACTGGTCATGTGACTGATTTTCATGTTTTGTCAAAATACTGTGGCACTTATGAAAAGAACAAGAGCAAATTATGAGAAAAAAGCTGTGAATATAAAAAATGGAAAGAAATTCATGATTTAAGTGGAGAGTGTGTTAGTAATTTTAATGGATCTTCAAAAGCAATGGATGTAGCTCATCATTTTAGATATACAACAATACTGTCAGATGGTCATGCAAAGACTTTCAATCACCATCTGAAACTAAACATCTATGGAGACAACCTTATTATTAGAAAAGAAGAATGTATAAAACATGTGATGTAAAGATTTAAAACAGACTTACAAAAATAATACAAGAATAGAACGTGAAGGGTGTTACACTTGGAAAAAAACAAGTGAATTTAAAGGATGACATAATTATTTGTCTTAGCAAATTATCAAAATGCCATCCAGAAGAATATTCCAGATGTGCAGAAGATGAAGTCTGCAATACTTGCCACCTTATACCATGCAATGCCAACAGACTTGAAGCCATAGCATTTTAAATGCCCTAAAGAAGAAAATTCATAGTGCTTCTACAATCGAGCTCAAGGGAATGAAATTTCAAAACATGGCAAAAACAACAAGAAAACTGTAGTCTCCCAGTGTTATTTGTAAAATAATTCCTATGTATCAGAGGCTTGCAAAAAATGAATTACTGGAATGCGTATATGGGAAAACACAGAATGCAAATGAATATTTGCATAGTTTTGTTTGGAGCAAGTGCCCAAAAGAAACATTTCTTTCCAGAAAAAAGATTGAAATTGCTGACATCGGCAGTGTCCCAGTTCAATATAGGATGTGAGGCCAGTGAAAGAGCATGCTTCAGGAATCAAAGTGACATCTCCTAAAAAAATAAAGATATTATGAGAGACAAACGTCGTCTCCACAAAAGTGAAATGGCATTGCAACTAAACTTTAAAAGTGCTTAAAAAAGCCAAGTCAATAAAAGAAGGAAAGGTTTGTCAAGTCAATGAAAGAAGTAAAGAAAAAATATGAAAATGCAATGTATGCTTCTGGGCGATTTTAAAGAAAAATTTTATTAATAAACTGTAAATGCACTATCTTAAATTTTCTTTTTCACTTTCCCGGTAATTAATTTTCCTTACATTCTCCCATATCTAAAAAGTTCCAACTTTCACAATTTTCAATCAATTAAAGTAATAATGTAGGAACTTGTTAAGAGATTATAGATTAATATAATTATGGTAGTATTTTTGCCTTAACCCATTAGTGCATGTGATTCGATAAATCGGATGCTAAGAAAAGCGTCAACAATGCCTGTGATTGGAGACTTGTCTGTTTGAGATATACAAGAATCATCTTTCGCATTGTTGGAAAGTTATAAATTAAATGTATATGCCGCAACTTTCAGAAGTTTTAGAGTTATAGCAATTAGAATGCAAGATGACGCATTACAGTCTTGTTGTTTCATGTAGCTAGTAAGTTTTCATATAATTATAATATCTAACCTTCATTGGTACGAACAAATTTTGTACGAAATGAAATAATGAAGGTTTGTGTTTTCCATTTGAATTGGTATTCTAAGAAAATAATTATAAATTACTAAACTATTTCAAATTAATTTTCGTGATCCGAAATATCGGAGGGGACACTTATCATTGCAATACAGTATTTCAGAATGGCTACGTCTTTTCTCTCTATATTTCAAGCAACTGCTTCTAAATGAAAAAGTATTGTTTGCTTATCTGTAACTGGAATTTTGAGTATGTTGGAAGAAGAACTCACAAAAGGTGCCAACAATTGCGAGCAATGATTTTCACTCTTCTGCAGAAATTATGCATATTAGACGGAAAGCTCGCTTCGCTCGACTCCGCTCGGGTATCTTCGTGGACATTCGTGGCTCCGCACTTTGCTCTCCCGAGACACAAGTCTGCCTGGCCCCGCAGACCCGGATTACCGCGCTCGCCCCGCCGACTGGAACGGAAACCTCACCATTTGCCTCTACGAAGCTGTGAATGGGTTTGCAGCGTGATCGCCGTTCAGGAAAAGCCGCACTGGCAAAGTCTTTGGCCTGCCTTTCAAAGACAAAGAGTTGTTCCTAAGATGTAAAGGTGTGGACCAAAGGTGGTTAAATAACGGAAATAGGGGAGGGGTCTCTCATAGAACTTACCCCCTTCAGAATAGGAAATCGGCTAGAGATGCCATTCATCATAAAATCAGTATTTACTCATTTTCTATAGAAACTAAAGACATTCAATATGACACTTGAAAACTCTTAAATAAATTAACCAATAAAAAAATTAAAATTCAGCTTACAGGAACAGTTTTTGTATGGAAACATCTAGTCTGCTGCACAATATACCTCCTCCCCCCCACACACACACACACACTGAAAAATGCTGTTTGTGACACTAATTGATGTCGGTGCAAAAATGTATTATTGTTGCAGACCAAATCAATTAACTACATTTATTTATTGAACATCAAATACAGTTAAAAACTGTGTGTGACCTGCTTTGGGGAGAAGTGTATTTTGTGCAGGTGTTTTGAAATTCTGGGATACCTACTAAAATGTGCATTTTTGGCAAGACTTGATAAGAAAGTTCCTCCACGGTAATTAAAACTATTTGCAAAGGCAAATCAGCTATTCATTTTGACTGTCCCTTTGCGTGAAGAAATCGAGGACGCCCTGCCCTTATAATATGGATCTGCCGTAATAATACGGGGAACGACAAATTGAATATTTCCAGATATCAGAAACACTGTTCAAAATATCAATAATCATGAGGGAGTAAATCATGAAAATCCGAGGGAGTATGTGCTGTTGTAGCACCACTAGTTTCCATACAAGATACTGGACTATGGGAAAAATCAAAATGAGTATGTAATTGGTCTGTTGAAATATTAACTTTTTAAATATTACAAGCGTACCCGTGCGAGGACTCTCGCATGTTAAAACCCACCCTTTCTCTATCCATTTGTCTATGCTTTCAATTAAGAAGGAAAGTTGTTAATGAAAAATGTTAATTTTTTTAATGTATAAATGTAACTTCTAATGTACTTGGAGAATATCAAACAAAAATAACAATACAATTGATGTTGGAAACTAATTTTCAATAAAAGTTTATTCAGCATTATAGAGAGATGTTCTCGGAACAATTCATTAAAAACAACTTTGAACAAATTATTCACTCCTCCTTGAGAGTTAACTTTTTGCTTTCCTTGATAGTCACAAACATAATAGAAAAGGTTTTTACTCTTCAGAAAGCAAAGCAAAGTTAAGTAGTGCGTAATACCGATCGAGCAAGTACAACCTTACTCTTTGCAATATTATTTGAATTTCTTTGATTTGTATGAGGAACATAGGTGGTTTTAGAGAGTTCAGGGTGCCAACTTGCTAGGGTGCAAAAATAGAAAAATTATTTGTGTGAGACCAAAACATACATGGAATAAAGAAATGATCCAAATTTTAAAAGGAAAAAATTACAAGAGAAATAATGAAAATATACAGTGTGTCCGGGGAGGAAACGTTGAAATTTCGAAAATAAGCTCTTAAGACAATTCTAAGCATATTTTGTCTAATAAATTACTTGGATATTCTGAGTGGTTGAGCCGCAATAAGCACTCAAAAATTGGTTTGAAAAATTGATTTCTAGGCACAAATTTGCATTATAGAAGCATAAAAACACTCCAGAAACATAGAAGTTGTTTATTATTTACAAAAAAATGAATATATTTGTTCAGAAAGAAGAATTAAGCAAGAAATAAAAAAGCAACCAATTTACACAATTCGACTGCTCTCTTATTTCTCACTTAATTTTTCTGTCTGAGCTAATATATTCATTTCTTTTGTAAATAATAAAAAATTTACATATTTCTGGAGTGTTTCTATGCTTCCGTAATACAAATTTTTGCCTGGAATTCATTTTTTCAAACCACATTTTGAGTGCTCATTTCGGCCCAACCATTCGGAATATCCACGTAGTTTATTAGACAAAATATGCTTAGAATTGTCTTACGAGCTTATTTTCGAAGTTTGGACGTTTCCTCCCCGGACACCCGGTATAGATAAGTGGAAAAAGAACAACACAATAGTTCCTTACACAGATGTCGACTTTATAAATTTTTTAACATAATGAGTGGTTGATGTATTTGAAAAAGCGCTGGATGCAGGAAATTGTATTTTATACACAATAACCTGTGAATAAATAAATAAATAAACTGAATCGTGGTCATTTGAACCAGCCCGTGCGTCCTATGCCCAGGAAGTTGCCTAGGTTGCAAGCGACGCTCTCTCGTTACTTCGGCCATAGACTAAGGATGTCTTTACTCTATGCTTCGGCACATTGTGTCACATATCACACTTCTGAGAAAAAATGATTTCTTAGAATGGTAAACCTCTTTTATATAGTTCCTTTATTTGTACTGATTCTACTTGTATTTATTTCCTCTTGTTGATAATTATTATTCGAATAATGGAATTATTTTGAAATATTTGCAGCATTTTTCATTAATATGCATTTATTCATTTTAATTAACTGTGAGAATTCAGCTAAGGTGAAAATACTGGAGGCAGGCCCTTTAAGTTACTACAATAGATATAACAATGTTTGGAGTCGGCGCCGTGCCCGAGATTGCTAAGGAAGTAGTGCCGTAGTGATCTCGTACCGAGGAGTCGCGAGTTCGAGTCCCACCTCGGGCATGGCTGTATGTGTTAGTCAATTCACCCCCTATCATCACCATATCGTTTCATCCTCATACCATAACGTGAAATCCAATAATGGTCGCTAATGACCTAGTCGTTGATGCGACCTGAAATAATAAGAAGTTTGGAGATCACCACTTCGAAAAATGTGTGCCTTTGTTACGACTGTCTTTAGAGTGACCATATTCTTTCCGTCATTTCCTGATATATTCATAGAGGGTTGACACCTTTCAGTAATTGTTTTGTTAGCCTCGCTGTTGACCCTGGGTAAAAGATATATACGTTTTGAAAAGAAATTGAATTAACAAATCCACGGTATTATATATGAAACTGGGTTTCCTGATCATCGAAAAAATAAGATTGAATTTTTGTGACAAAATATTGAATTTTTACATAAAAAGTACTTTTGGCAGCACGTAAAATTTTCCCGACCGCCGGCTTCGGATCAATATTGACAGTAATGCTAGATGTAAACCGGCCGGGAGACAAAGAAAATCCACAATTACCAGTCTTCCACAACAAATCGATTTGTATGAAATTCCGCATGTACAATTGAAGTAAATGCTTACGAACAAAACAATTATGTCAATTACAACAAGAGGTGCACAAATTTCTCTCATTATTGAAAATAGTCACATAATAATGAAATATATAATTATTTTTAGTATAACAACTAATTTTTAACTTGAAAAAGGCCAAATCAACCAATTTCAATGAAGTGACTGTGGTGATGTTTGTATTAACATAAGAAATTATCACATTTTATACAAGCATATTTTGGGCGACAATTTTTTTCCTTGTAGCAGACTGACACATTTTTCTTTTTGTACTGTGGTTCCATAGGATCGTATTTTCATTTTTTGTTTTCTGGATTTA
This sequence comes from Acheta domesticus, assembly GCA_031308135.1. Lineage (NCBI taxonomy): Eukaryota > Metazoa > Arthropoda > Insecta > Orthoptera > Gryllidae > Acheta > Acheta domesticus. Next base: position 57,071,271 of record JAHLJT010002630.1, read on the forward strand.
GTTCGCATTTGTTGAATTTCTCCTGGAAGACTATTAATTGTGGATCTTTGAATTTCTTTGAGAAACAAACCATGGAGTTATCAGCATTTTGGAGATCACCATATTCACTCATATTGAGAACTATATACGTCGTGCAGAGAGAATATTCCGTTCACACACGAACACAAGAATCAAGCCCGAAAGATTTGGCGAGAGAGGAATGCAACGCAACGGCACCGAGAAATTCTGCGAACAGTATGTGACGCCTTTTGGCGCGTGGGGCTGGCAATCCCACGCATCGCGCGCGGTCAGAAAGACGAGCTACGTGACCTATCGTCATCCGGCTTATCTTGGGGTAACCTCACCAGCGGATGCAGAATCGTTCAACATTGGATGTCACCAGAACTCATAATCTTACACCTAGAGCTCAGCGAGATACTGAGTTCTTAAAATGCAATGGGTCTACTAGACCCATGCGCGCCTAACGTAGGGTTAATAAAAGAAATGCATTTGTTAGTTCTACATTTTAAAAAATTGAAGAAAATGAAAGAAAAAATTGGAGCCATTTCTGAGAAGATAATTGCTTGAAATTTCAAAATTGCCTATGTTTCACGCAAAATTACACAAAAAATACTCATGTTTTCGAAAGATTGAACGTTACCTCATTTGAAGATATGTTTCCGATGAACACGTTTCAATAAGAAAATAAATTTTCTTCTTAATTGTAGTTGTAGGAAGACGCCTAAAAATATTGATTTTGCAATTTTCGAAAATTTGGGATTTTTAAAGAAAATTAAGATCTTCTCCATTAGACCTTGACCAAAACATTTGACGGAATATTTTAGAAATTAAAAAAATAATTCCAGGGGCTTTAGGTAAAATACCCTCAAAATTGAAATATATAATATAATACATTACAATAAAAATATCCATATTTTATTGTGGATATGTGTTGTGAGTTGGAGTTTCATTCGTATTTATGGACGGTGATTTTGCTCCCTGCATTATAACATTCAACTTGAATTATTTGATCAAAAAATATTTATTATTAATATTATTATTTTAAATTTATATATCTAATATTGTACTATCTTTTTGTTATTTTATGTATAATTTTTATGTATTACAGTTTATACCGGATGATGGGGCCACAATGTGCCTGCTGATCTGGTAATACAATAATTTAAATGTCAAAAATATTGAGGTGTAACAAAGGAAAAATAACAATTAACATATAAGTTTCAAATGCAAGGGGCCACGACAACAGCCAGATCGATTGGGGACATCAACGTTGATGAAAATCTTGCTTACGGTTTATCGTTGTTCACAGACAGACGGACGGACGTGACGACAGTTTTGCCATCAATCGATTTTACTGTCTCAAGGGCCCATACATGAATTCTGATTACACAACATGTTATAGAAATTAATTTACTATTTATAGGGACAAGATTTATCCACTTTTTCATTACCAGGCCCGACAACAAGAGTTTCTGCCGAAAATTCCCCGGGTTTCTCCCCCGCAGCATTACAATACTTTCTTTATACTGCGTAAGCAGAAGCGAGAAAGTGAAAATAGTTCAAATATATATGTATATATATATATATATATATATATATATATATATGTATATATTTTTTAGACAGTCACTAGTAAAAGCGATTCTTCCACGGCGTGCCAAACGTTCAATTTAGCGCTAAAAGTTAGCCTTAATTTAAATAATAAATAATTCGGCGTCTCATTATAAACTGAGTCGTTTTTTAAATATTAGTAAGCGAAATAAATATTTTCTTCTTAGGAATGATAAGTACTTACCAGAGTGAAGAATCCATTTTTCACACAGAGCTGGATTCGTTGTTGGAAATTTATGAAAACTTATTCCTGGATGTTTTCGATAACTGTTGTCACAATCGGCATACGAACATTTTCTTCCAGAAGACATAGTGAACTTACTTCTCTGGTCGAAAATTAATATAGCGTATACTCCGTTCGACTTAAACTCCTTGGAGAAACCTCGCTTGTATGTCGTCCGTAAGCATTCGCAAACTGTACTGCGGTAGTTGTTCACTCTGGGAGTGCTTGTCGCCCTACTTTAATTTTTTTGTGGTTGTTAATTACTTTAATTGAATGGGGATTTTTGTGGTTTAAAAGTGAAGTTTTTTGTAAGAATTGAATTATTTGGAATCTAGTTTCTGTTTATAGTTGTAATTTTAAAGAGGGATTTTTGGACTTTGCATATCTGCAAAGGTGCACGTAAATTTGCATTGAGCCTCCAGTGGTCGCGGTGTTGTACGCATTGAGAACACTCAATGAGATTGTTGCTCTTGGCCAACCTTTCGAGAAGATATCTTTCGTGAGATCATTCTATTATTGTCTTATCTCTTCCACTGAAATCTGGAAACCTGGCCGCTTCCTTGTTGCCAACAATGTACGTTTTTGCCAGATGATAAGTAAATGTTATAAGGAGTACAAAGCTTTTGTGCCAAGTATAAAGCTCGAGAAGTTGTATTATATATCGTGCCGCGACATCAGGAGTGTTTTTTGAGATTACGTATTGTGTTCGAATTTATTTGATTTTTACTAATTTTCATGATGTAAAACATGAAATCATGAAAAATAGTAAAAATCAAATAAATTATATGTATGTATATATACATACATATAATTATATATATAATTATATACATATATTTATATTATATATATAATAAATGATTGAATAGATAAAATATAATATGATAACGAATAAAATTACTATGGGTTATTATTATAAACTTTTCTGCAAGCACTTTGTTATACGTGTCATATTCACTATTCCACAATATTGCTGCATGCAAAGGCAAAATGTATAACTTAAAGCGCATCTTTGCATATATGCAAAGAAGCAAAAAATTTCAATTTTACGACGCAGATTTAAATTAGAATTTTTTATCTATTTTTCCCAATATCTCCACAATCCAAATTATTCCCCAAAAAAGTTTGACCTTAAAAGAAAAAATCGTGCAACGAAGGGTTAATATATTTTTCAATTATTGATGTCCCTGTTGGTGAGAAGGAAAACGGAAATTATGTTAATTTAATATAGATTACGATAATTTATATTCAGTCCCTATTTAATAAATTAATTTAACATAGATTACGATAATTTATATTCAGTCCCTGATTAATAAATGCTTGAGCAACGCAGGACACTTCACCACTATATGATAAATAATATTGTTTTTAAAAAGCGTTGCAATGAATGGATAAGAGAAGTGCTCGCATGATTATAATAATTATGGTCACAGGATCACGTCATTGTTGAGATGCAGTTAATTGGTAGAGTGTAGGCGGAAGGTCCCGCGTGCTCACGCTTACGGCAACAGCCCACCATGTGCTCCCTAAATATAAATGCCGTAGAAAGATCTTGTGGCAGTAATAGTTTCAATAATTTGAAAATACCGCCAGTGAATGGTGGAGGGGTGAAATCGGTAGTGGGGGCAGAGTCGCGACCTGTCCGCACTCTACTCGGTTACCACATTTTACGGAACTAAGATGCGACGGTGGTGCCATCTCTGAATGAGTCACCTTAAAAGCGTAACCTCTGTGCTGCTGGCAGTGAGCTGTCTATACATCCTTAGTCTATGGCCTAGAATTATCCTTCTTTCTATTTCTTTCATACTTAATCCATTGTTGGTAATGAGTGACCCTAGAAAATTGTAACTATCCATTATACAAAGTTCTTCTCCATCTATTATCATGTTCTCTTGTTCCTGTATACACATTCCTTTTTTCTTTAAGTTTAAATTAAGACCTGCTTTCTCACTTTCCTTCTTCGCCAGTTTTATTATTTCACTTGCGTCTGTTTTGTTTTCTGCCAAAAGTGTTGTATCATCAGTGTACCTGAGATTATTGAATTTTCTACTTCCAATGCTTATTCCCACATGTAATTCATCTAGTTCCACTTCTCATATTACATATTTACCCTCCTATCTACAATCTGTTGAAAACAAAATAGTAAGATACCAAAGTAAGCAAACAGATTCATTTCTAAGTTCTCAGTTGTTTAACACTAACTTCACAAATGATAAATTTAAGAATTGAATGATTGAATATTAGATATTTTTAATTCACATATTTGTTATAATTGTTATACATTGTAAATACTGGCTACAGCCATGAAAATTACTGTAGTTAGCATGATTTTGAGTCTTTATAATACGATTAAATATTTTTGCAACGTACATGTGAGTTTGCACAAGGGTCATGTCTCAGGTTATAAAAAATACACAATGCCTGATATTTACGTTATAACTCTATTTTGCTATTTCATAGGTAAGATAATATCTGAAAATGTTGTTGATACGTTAAATTTAGTTAGTAATTATAATTTTCTTGATATTAATACATAGAAGAGTATTACTTTAGATGTGATAAAAGACTGCGAGTTTGTTTCCTATTATTCTTGAACGCCAGCAGAGTATTGCCTGAAAAAACAGTGAATGCTGTTAGTAACATTGTGCTTAACCTGGTTACATTAATATAAGACTGTGACAATCACAGGCTTGATTTTATTTATTTTTTCATCAAACAGTAAAAAACTGTAACATATGTAAGAAAAGTAAAGAACTTAGACAAATTAGCAAAAATAACTCCAATATTTTGCTTATAAAAAAAGTTATGTAGGTGAAGCTTAAGTAGCCATAGAATTTATTACTTTTAAAAAAATATGAAAATAGTTTAAAGATGTGTATAATTATAAAATCATAATGTAATATAATGTGAATAGTGAATTTGCAACAATACAATTGATAACAAGAAATTAAGAACAATATATTATTAAGCAATGGAGAGACATGAAAACCGTTAAAGATGATGCATTATTGAATCTATCAAACTACAGGAAATGCAGTGCAAGTGCTGTCATAAACACATAAGATTTAGCTTGTTTAATAATAAGTGTAACAGAACTTTATTGAATGCTTTTGCAAAACCTGTAAAAATAGCATCAATATGTTTTATGTTGTCCATTGCTGTAAACAAATGATTTTAATTCAACAAGTTTTCCCAGTGCATTACCATGCTGCTCACTCAAAATTTGTGGATAAATGAAATGTTTGACTTTGCTGATTATCATTTTTTCAGATATTTTGGCAGCAACATTTTAAATTGAAATAGGTCTATAAGTTTGTTTTCAATCTTGTTGTCAGACTTGTGGATGATTTCTTCCACAAGTCCGGAAAAGGTTCTTCCCCCACAAATCTGTTACATAAATCAGTGACCAGTTTGCACATTTTTACTTTCCCGTATACATACGTATATACGGAGCAAAATACGTAGTATAGGGACAGTTATGTATGCTGCGCGAAAAAAGGCGAATTTTCGACCCCCGTGAAGATGGCCAGAAAAAAACTCAAAATTCAGAATTTTTTCATGTATACGTTTGTCCACCGTTTGACCACGTTTGACCACCCTTTAGAATATTTTTACCAGCCTCCGTTCACAAATTAGAACAAAAACAAATTTTTCTGGCCAACTTCACGATTTGACGAAATTGCAAGATTTTGCCCAAAATATTAAAATTATCAAAATTTGAAGTGCGCTTTTGTTTGTCCATCGATTGACCACCTTTAATCACTAACTACATTATTTTTACCACGTTTCATCTAGCAGATATTCGCGAAAAACGTATTCCACTGCACCCAGAAACCGTGAAGATGGCCAGAAAAAGTTTTAAAATGCAATTTTTTTTGTCGATTCGTTTGTCCATCGTTTGACCACTTTTGACCACCCTTTAGAAAATTTTTACCCGGCCGGGTTCAAAAGTTATAGGCAAAAACCGTTTTTTCCCGCCATTTCTCAAAATCGACAAATTAGCAACAAACAAATGAAAAATTCGAAACTTTTAATTTGCATTCGTTTCTTTACCTCCTAATGACCTCTTATTCACCTTCGGACGTGCTTTATCACCAACGGAATACCCAAAATAAATTTTCAAAGGGATTGTCCATCACTTAAAATACGTAAACTGGGCGTATTTCAAGAAATACAGGCGGAAAACGATATTTACATATTTTTTGAAGTGCATGCAGATCCTGGTGTTGTTCTTGCAAGCGACATTACAAGTATGTGAATATCACATTTTGTTTCGTTATAAAATTGTGCAGTCTCTCGAAGATTCTAAGAGCTCTTTTCAGCTGATAAGGGCAATAAATACAAGTATTGGTTGAATTCTGATGTCCAAGTCTCTGTGACGTCATGGGATTTGCTGGTGTTAGCCTCTGAGGGAAGGAGAGTGGATACCGAAACTAGGTGCGTTTCCCACAGACCATGGAGGTCTCAAAGTCATCTGTCAAACAAATCCAACGTCTCTTCGCGCCCTCATTCGCATCGTGGCATCAGGCCCCTGAGATAGGGCCTCAGGGCCGGAGAATGGATCTAATTCTCACATAAATAATTCAAAACATTACCAGTTTCTTTACTTGCTTTCCTATTGTCAATTCTTTCTAATTTAAAAAAAAACTCGGAGGAATTACTGAAAATATTTTAGCTCGTACTGTTGAGATGCATTTTTAGTATTTAATGAAATTTCGCCGTTAAATTTAATATGCTATAAGGACTGATTTTATATGAAATATGGAAAATATATGAACTTTTAATCAAATACTATGTGCAAAAACCTGCCGCCTATAGAAGTGCGGAAACCCTCACTTGCCATCGTCTTGCAGCCGTATTCATTAATGTTGTGGCGCCGCTATCAGCGTGTCAGTCGGCAGAGTGTTCATTTACTTGAAGGGCACTGCAGGTCACCGAGGCGTAGGACTCCCGAGCTCTCTCCCAGTCTCGGCGATCGGCGGTGCGGCCGTGGGCGGGGTGGGAAGGGCACTGCCGCTTCTCGGAAGAGCTGCTGAGAGGTGTCGATGGAAGGGGCGTGGGCCTGCGAGCAAGACGATCGGCGGACCTAGCCCCCCCCCCCTTCCTTCTTATTTGAGGTATTTCCGCTGTAATCCGTACGAAACAAACGTTTTTAGTATTTCATGTTAAACCATGTATCCAGCATCGTGAGTATTGCGAGTAAAAATTTACCACAAGAACCAGAACATATTTTAAGATTAATTAAATTATCGATAGAGGGTAGAGGAAAAGGTACAGATAATCACTGCTGTTTAAGTAGTTCTGAAGCAAAATAAAGTACAGAAATGTAGTCTGGTGTACAACTCCTCTCATTGACCCTCTCCCGACTTTCGTTACTTGTCCTACAAATATTAATAACGAAACTAGTAAATAAAGAAATAACGTTTCTTACCCACAAATAGGAAATTCACTTTCGTTTCGTTTCAGTAAACAAACGAAACGAAACTATCTTAGACGATCTGTTCTTTCTGTAACGAAACTAAATTCGCGCAGACTTTCGTTTTGTTACTTGCAACGAAACTAAACTCATGAGAAAAATATTTTGTTACAGCGGCGCAGAAACGATACGTTTAGTGTCGTTTCTGTTGCCATCCTTGGTACGTACTTGTGAATATTTGTGAATTCAGTCCCATTATTGGTCCATGATTAATCTGTATGCAACATACTATTAGTTGTCGAAAATGTGTTGGTAGTTTTATGAAAATAATTAGTTTTCGCATCTAATGTTGTAGAACTTGTAACGAGTTTCACAAAAAAAGATGACATATGTTGATAAGGAGAATACATTTCCGTAGAATTCTATGACGTAATCGTTACTAAAGGTGAGAGAGTACTAGGTACTATTTAAACAGCTGAAGTTATTTCTCATAACACGATGTGTTCATGGATCGACACAATTATGTTAGGAAATGGTTAGGGTGTTATATTCCCGCTTAAAACGGTATAGTAAGGTCCTCGCCTAATTACGATGTACGAAAATGTATGTTGCATTATTTCTTTACGGAGAGTTCTATTTACCAAATATTATTGAACCGTGAGCAAAATCTTGTAAATTCGCTCAAGAGTCAAGCTGTCCCGAAACCTTTATTTTTGCTGTAATTTCTGAACGAAAGCTGCTAAAAATTTTCTAAATGCTGGGCAAACGTTATCAAACGATAAACAAACGAAAGTCTAATTTTTTTAAAATAAATTGAATGTATTTTTTGTTTTTTGGGAAATTTACAATGATGGGAAAATTCCTTTTTCGCTTGTATTTCATGAAATAAACGTAGTGTATGTATTTTATGTGATGGACAATCGCAGAGGATAGAAAAGTACCGAAAATTCTGCGGGTTTCTTGTTGGTTTTTTTCGAATTGAAAAAATGACGGGAAAAAGGGTTTTGGAATTAACTTTTGAACCCGGCCTGGTGAAAATTTTTTAAAGGGTGGTCAAACGATGGACAAACGAATCAGCCACAAAATTGAATTTTCAATTTTTTTTCCGGCCAACTTCACAAATTTTTTTGAAAATTTATTTTGGGTGTTCCGTTGGTGATAAAGCACGACTGAAGGTGAATAAGAGGTCATTAGGAGGTAAAGAAACGAATGCAAATTAAAAGTTTCGAATTTTTCATTTGTTTGTTGCTAATTTGTCGATTTTGAGAAATGGCGAAAAAAAACGGTTTTTGCCTATAACTTTTGAACCCGGCCGGGTAAAAATTTTCTAAAGGGTGGTCAAACGATGGACAAACGAATCGACAAAAAAAATTGCATTTTAAAACTTTTTCTGGCCATCTTCACGGTTTCTGGGTGCAGTGGAATACGTTTTTCGCGAATATCTGCTAGATGAAACGTGGTAAAAATAATGTAGTTAGTGATTAAAGGTGGTCAAACGATGGACAAACAAAAGCGCATTTCAAATTTTGATATTTTTAATATTTTGGGCAAAATCTTGTAATTTCGTCAAATCGTGAAGTTGGCCAGAAAAATTTGTTTTTGTTCTAATTTGTGAACGGAGGCTGGTAAAAATATTCTAAAGGGTGGTCAAACGTGGTCAAACGGTGGACAAACGTATACATGAAAAAATTCTGAATTTTGAGTCTTTTTCTGGCCATCTTTACGAGGGTGAATTTTCGGTAGAAAAAATTCATTGCCGGGCCCTGATAACGTAAAAGTAGATAAAACAGTTGCTAAATTAAGAAAAAATTCCCCTAACACGTAGTGTAGCCAGAATCCGTTTTGTGGGACCTTGATAACGAAAAGCCAATTGAAAGCAAAACGGCCGGCCGGCCGGTGTGTGTGAACATTATACTTCGGTTTTTCTTTCTTGGCGCACGGGGGGTGTCAATAAAGTGGAATATCTCACGGTATTTCGCGTGTCACTAGTGGCCACTAGTAGTCGTGCCACTAGTAGTCGGATGATGGGAGCAGTGCTGACGATCATGCGACTCCTGGCGGCACAACGAGAATGACGCGAAATACCGTGAGATATTCCATTATCATGACACACACCCGTGCGTCAAGAAAGAAAAACAGAAGTATAGGGCCTAAATCATGCGCACGATATCTTCCAAATTGAAGAAATCCCTACCAATGATGTATACAATACATATACCACTAGATGGCTGACTCCGCGCTTTCCCAATAGGCGGAGGTGAGGCCGTACAGGGAGCCATGTTGCACGGCAAGAGCTTCGAATGTCAAATGCAGCCCATGACAGTTCGGTAGATTTTTACGAGTGTAACACGTATACATTGTATTTATTAACATGGTTCTGTTCCATCATAAGAAAGTAAAGCTGTATGCAACAATAAATTATTGAAATATATTTTATAATTTACTTCAAAGTACCAACAGTATTGACATTGTGTTACCGGAGACTTGCAAAAATGAGGACTTGTTTTTTATGATACCTTACAGGTAAAAACTTCTTATACTACTTCAGAAGAGATCAATTTATATGTTAATACTGCAGTTGACAGTAAATTATTATTATTATTATTATTATTATTATTATTATTATTATTATTATTATTATTATTACTACTACTACGGCAGCTGTATTATTAAGGATTCTTTCTCTGTTTCAATATTCCGTTTTCAAATATAAGAATAAGACGTACTTATTGTTCACGTGGTTAGAAAAACTGCGTTTAACTCCAAATATCCCTTTTTTCTCTCTTAATGGATAGTTGTGAATAACTGCTGGATTTGAGAGGTGGCAGAGAGATTTAAAATGAAAACACGTAGAGAAATATAGTACATATGTACTTTTTATGGGCAGACATTTTTATTTGCATATGAATACAAAACGTTTTGCAGGAACAAACATTCAAATGATCCCTTTCACCATTGCAAGAAAATATTCAAATAATAAATAATGTTTCTTTTAATTTTACATAACAGGAAATAGAACAACACATATATTTACAGAATAAATGAATAGATTAAAATATATTTTCAAAACATGAACACTTAAGACTAGGATTCCACTACAGGAAATTGTAAAACCCACCTTATAGTGGTAAACATGGATAAAACAAAGGCAAAAAATAATTGATTTCCTGGGCCAATTTTGAAAATAACAATTACATTAAGTAAAGATAAAAATGAAAACATTAAAAAAATCAAAAGAAAAAATGTTTCACTAATCATTCAAGAGAAAACTCACTGCAACACACCGCTTCCGGCAATACGGACAAGGTTTTTGCCGTGCAAAATGGCGCCTTGGGTGGCCTCACTGCCAAGGCGAGAGTCGTCTATCTAGGAGTATATATACTCATCATTGATCCCTACCCATCTGGTCTGAGTCGGTTTTTCTGTAAATGTCTGTTGAGAATAGAGCAAAATACACTTAAGGTGGTACCGATTTTCATGGTTAACTCTGAGTTTTCGAAATTTGCCAAAGTTTTTTTCGGAATCTTCCTCCAACTGCAAAATTAGATTTTTCCTTCAAATGAAATATGTTCTCCAGAGGAAGTTCTTTCATTTAGGACATGTACATTTTTTTTCAATATTTGAGTAGTTTTCGCGCAATATTGCGTGCAATTGTGAAATTTTAAAAAATTACAAAAACACGATTTTCTCAAAAACGGCTCCAAATTGTTTCTTTAGCTTTTGGTAAGCATATTGCCTAATGTACTCTGAAATGTCATTAACGCCATATTGCTCTATTCTTTTGTTGTTGTTTTTTAAAATTACAAAAATTTAATTTTTCGACTTGCCTCTCACATTATTATTCACATTAGCGGCGATTTGTTCACATGATTATTTTTATGAGTACATTTGCTTTAAATAATGTCATAAAGTTTCTTGAAGACTCAACCGTTTTCTGTGAAAACTAGCTCAAAATTTCGTATTTTCAGAGAACCTCAAACGTCATTTTCTCAACTCCATTTTTTTTCAAACTTTTCGAATGCATATTGCTAATTGCACTCTTTCATATGACGTAAAGTTCTTTTTTTCTTTTCAAAAATTACACGAATGTAATTTTCTTGAAAGATCTCTCACATCGTTAATACGCACATATCCAGCAATTTGTAAACACTATTGTGTTCGTGAATTAATATGCTTAAAATGATTTCAAATGAAGTTTTTCGAAATTACAAAAGATTCCTGTGAAAAAGAACTTCAATTTTCGCATTTACAGGTGCGCTTATACGCCATTTTCTTAAAAACGACTTCAAGTATTTCAAAGAAAATTGCCATTTAGGGGAAGGTTTTTCTGTTCTTAAATATTCTTAAAATAGTATTTCCTTTCCACTATTAGAAAACCGAAAAATTAAGGAAATGTAAAAAAATGTAATTTGAGCAGCGAAGGATGATAGCTGGCAACAGTATGTGTCAAGTCGGAATAGATAGCCGAGACCAATGGAAATAGAAAACTAATACGGGAATGTCTATGCCATTTTGTAGCACCACTAGTTTTAGAAAAAGGTTGGTGAGATACCGTCTAGTTCCGGTCCTTTGGCTTCATTTAAAGACACTAGTTCACTCAAGACCTCACTGTAAGGTACTTCAAAATTGGATAAATGTTTGGCAGTTATCATTTGCTTCAATATAAATTCGATTATCAGACCTTACAGTTGGTTGAAAATTGGTTGATATAAAATACGTTGCAAAAAGATAACTTTGGTTCATTCATAGATTTTTCATTATTTTATATTTCTAGCAGAATCCTGCAGACATTGTGTTGGTCTCTCACCCCTCTCTCTTTTGCCCCTCACTTTCCCCCCTCTTTTACCCTCTATCTTCTTTTCCATTTTCCCTCTCTCTTTTTGCTCTCGTTTTCCATCTCTCTCTTGTTCTCTTTCCCTCTCGTCTCACCATCCCGCGCCGCTCGCTTCTCCTGTCCTTCTCTACCTCGCCAGCGTCACACGGCAACGCCCAGCAACAATGCAACCCAGGTAGATTGGGAATTACATTTAACTGCCGCGGCATTTAGTGAAATTACAACAAAGTGAACTGCATAACAACTTCTCCATGAAAAAACGCGTTGATGTGTCAACTTTCATGGAGATCTATTAAACGGTTTTGGAGTTCATGACCTAGTACATACCAACATCCATTTTTATATAAAGGTGTCCCCCCATATCTTGTAAACGATTCAGGATATCGAAGTGCAGTTTTCGCTCGACATTGCGGAATCATGGGGCAAGAATTATGCCGTAGAGATATTGTTTGAAATATTTGTAGTTTTCGAGAAATTTAATGATCTCTGATTTTGTAAATGGAACTATATATTTTTCTTATCAGCAATGAATAAATCATAAAAAGAGGAATGTAATGATGTTTCGTATGTTATTTGGTAGTAATTTGAGTATAAAATTAGAATTTGTGACATGTGATTTTAAATTTAACGGACATATTTCCTGTAGCAGCCCTCGCTGCTGTTGCCTTCGTGGAAGGTGGCCATCGCTGTGCCGAGAAGTGGACTAAAGGGACAATGAAGATAAATGGGTCAAAGTGAGACAAGGGGGCAAACGGGACAAAATAGAACAAGTGGCAAAGGAACACTCAGACAATGTGGGACATAAAGACAAATTGATAAGATAGAATATGTGACCACAACACAAATGTATCCAAAAATGGGGAAGCTCACAGGTTAGCACAAATTGACAAAATGAAACAAATTTGCCAAAATTAGACAAATCGACGATGAGAGAGGGGGTCAAAACGGAAGAATGGGATACAGATACAAACGGACAAGGGGACAAAAGGGACAAACAGAATCCATTTCTTGTAATACTAAGATAAATGTGACGGCTTTAATTGGTATTTATTCCCAAAAAGTCTGTTTTGTGGCAACGACATATTTATCCAAAGATTTATGTGCACTGGTTAAATCTAAACTCGAAAGTCCGCTATAATATTTTTAATGGACTCTCGAGGATTTTAACGGCCGTTGCAATGGACTCTCTCTTAATGCGTTGTTTAGATGGTTCGTTACTAAAGAGCTAAGCGCGTATTTACTGACGTAAATAAAAAAAATAGTAAAACATTACTATCAGAATTTCCACCACTTCATGCTCTCCTTTCCTAATATTTGTTTGTTTTTGTTTTTAAGTGCTGTCCTTGCATTTCCAAACAAAACTTTCTGTTATTTTCTTCACCGATCTCTCTCCTGTTGCCCGCCCCTTGAAACCCTCTTCCCCCTTCCTCCCGCTTCCTCCTTACTGTCGTCATGGTGGCCAGTCAGACATTGGAGAATTCAATCGCAAGTCACCTCCAACCCATATGTTATCTGGTGTCCTACAAGCTTGAGGTTTGATGTTAATACCCTTTTATTAGAATATGTGACCACAACACAAATGTATCCAAAAATGGGGAAGCTCACAGGTTAGCACTTAATAACACTATTTTTAACACTTAATTTTATTTCATGTTAATGTAATATTTTAATGTATTTTATTAAATGTTATTGTATTGTAACATTTTAGTGTACATTATTAAATTGTATTGTTTAAAATCGAATTAGTAGTCCTGATGAAGGGACCAATAAACACCTCGAAATATCACATTAAAAAATGTACATTATTAAGGACCAATAAAATTGAGTATTTATGAACAACAATAATATACATTGTTTCTTCTGATTTGTAAAGTTGACATGGCAAATCACACTTTGCTATGTCTGGTAGACAGTCATAAAAAACGTGGGACTAAAATTGATAACAAATAATGTTAAAATATAACTAAATGTGAAGCCTAAGCATTCCACTATTCTGATGATTTAATATTTCAGACTAGTGGTGCTACAGAATAACAGACTTTCCCCTATTAGTTTTCTAGTTCCTCGGGTGTGGACTAGCTTTTTGGAATTGCTAAATACTCGTGCCAGCTGTCATCTATCTCCACCCGAAGTAAATTTTTTTGACATTTTCTTAATTTTTCGGTTTTCTAATGGTAGAATGGAAATATGAATTTTAAAATATTAAAGATCAGTAAAACCTCGTCATAAATGGCAATTTTCTTTGAAAAATTTGGAGCCGTTTAAAAAAATGGCGTTTAAGCGAATAAAAATGCGAAATTTGAAGCTCTTTTTCACAAAACTTTCGAGATTTCGAAAAACTTCAATTGAAATCATCTGAAGCACTTGCACTCACAAATACAATAGTGTTTACAAATTGCTCGTAGTGTGCATATCAAAGATGTGAGAGATCTTACAAAAAATTACATTTGTGTAATTTTTGAAAAAAAAAATACCCCAAATTGAACGACACGTCATATTAAAGGGTGCAATTAGCACTATCCGTTCGAAAAGTTTGAAGAAAACGTTTAAGCGTTTCTGAAAATGCGGAATTTTGAGCTAGACAAAACGTGGGAGACAAGACAAATTACATTTTTTGAAAAAATGTAATTGTTGAAATAATTGATGTAATAGTTGATGTAATTTTTGAAAAAATAAAAGAATAGAGCAATATGGCGTTTATGTCATCTCATAGAGTTCATTAGGAAGTATCCTTACCAAAATTTTAAAGAAAAAAATTGGAGCAGTTTTTGAGAAATTTGTGTTTTTGTAGTTTTTTGAAATTGCATATACCGCAATATTGCGCGAAAACTACATTTCAAAAAAGTGTACGTGAGCTTAATGAAATAACTCACTTTGGAGACCAAATTTTATATGAAAGAAAAATAACTATCTTCAATTATCGTAATCACTATTATATCACTAACGCCGAAAAAATTCAAACTTTTGCTATTTTCGAAAAATTCAGAGTTAACCGTGAAAATCGGACCTATGATCTCTTAATAAGTGTATTTTAAACTTCTTACAATTTAAAAAATGGAACCGTTTTTGAATAAATTTTGAAAATGTCCGGGGGCTTCATATAAAGTACCCCCAAATTTTGAAGGACGTTTTTCAAAATTAATTTTAAAATTTTGGAAGAAATCGCACGTATGGCAACGGACATTTTGAAAAAAAAACACTTTTTCGGGATCAGCGGGACTCCAAAAACGTGTATTTCCGTTAAAATCTCGAAATCGATTTTCCGCATCATTGCATAACTTTCCCTAAACTACGTGTATTACTCAGTAAATATGTACGTATACGGGAAAGTAACTAGTGGTGCTACACAATGGCACAGACTTTCCCGTATTAGTTTTCTATTTTCTTGGGTCTTCGCTAGCCATTCGCAATTGCCACATACTCTTTCTTGCCAGCTACCACCTATCATCGCCAAAAGTACATTTTTTGGTCATTTTCTTAATTTTTCGGTTTCCTATTGGTAGAACGAATACATTAATTTTAGAATATTAAAGAACACAAAAACCTAGCCGTAAATGGCAATTTTCTTTTAAAAATTATGTGCCGTTTAAGAGAAAATGGCGTTTTAGCACTTCTAAAAATGCGAAATTTGAAGCTCATTTTCACAGAAAATTTTTGAGTTTTCAAAATACTTTATTTGAAGTTATTTGAAGCACTTACACTCAAAAATATAATAATCTTTACAAATTGCGGATAATGTGCATAATAAAGATGCACAGGGCTCAGGGCTCAGTGTTAGGACCCTTAGCTTTCCTAATTTATGTTAATGATATAGGTAAATCAATAAAAAATTGCTGTCATCACATGTATGCTGATGATCTCCAATTGTATATTAGCGGACCCTCTTCTTGCGTCCTCGAACTTGCTCAAAAAATCAATGAAGACCTGCAGTCACTCTCCGCTTGGTCATCATCAATAGGGCTACAGCTAAACCCCAATAAATCTCAGTGTCTTGTAATCGGCTCCAGAAACTCCCTAAAAAAGTTATCAATCTCCGCTCTTCCTGACATTTGCATAAATGGAAGCCCACTACCGTGGTGTAGCGACGTGAGAAATTTAGGTGTTCATATGGATAATTCTTTAACCTGGAATTCTCAAACTGATAAAATATGTCAAAAAGTTTTTGCGTCCCTGCATGTTTTAAAACGCATGCGCACTCTTTTACCTACAAAAACTCGCCAGACTCTTGTACAATCCCTCCTTATGCCTCACTTTGATTACTGCGATTTCCTGCTGACCGACATAAATTTAAAACAGCAACGTAAGATACAAGTAGCCCAAAATGCATGTATTCGTTTTATTTTTGATCTTAGAAAATACGACCACATTTCAAATTTCTATGCTCAATCTAAAATTCTTACCGTTGATAAAAGGCGTTTACTTCACTGCCTCCTCCTCCTCTACAAGATTTTAAACAGCACTCATCATGGCACCCTATCAAAACGATTTCAATTTATGAAGCTACATCGTGCCCGAGCATCACGCCTTATTTGTATTCCACATCACAATACCACTACTTTTAGCAAATCTTTCACTGTCACTGCCATCCGTGCTTGGAACAATCTTCCCACTACTACAAAAAATAGCAGTACATTTCAAAAGTTTAAAAAAGAAGTCACAAACTGGATTCATGAAAATAATACTTAACTAAATTGCCACTGCTCGTTTACTAAAACTCAGGACTAGGTGGACGCCACACTGCTTCAGAGCTGTGACAAATCTCATATTTATCTTACCTATCGTACAAAGTTCTACTCCATTTTTTCAATAAATACTTCCCTCTCTTTCTTTTTCATGTCTCTCTCTTTCCCTCTCTCTTCGGATCACTAAAATCCAAGTGTTTTAGTTTCCTTCCTCTCTTACTTTTAAATTTCAACACAGATTACTTTACTGTCTCTTTCCTCTAATTTATCAGTATTATCTAGTTTTCACTTTAAAAGTTAACTAATCTCCGTGGCACACAAAAATACCGTTCCTCTTCTTATTTCCCTTTTGCATTTATCCTTAGTTATATTTAGTTCAGTTCACACATGTGTACGTTTATTCTTAATTACATTTAATACATCTATTTATTTCAGTACACACTTGAGCATACCTGATTATTGAGTGCGTGATAATGCATGAGTATTGCTCTAATGTGTATGTACTCAAGGTATTTGTATGATTTTAAATCTGTCTAGATGTGTTTCACTAATTTGCAATCTTTCTGTTTCAGTTCATCATCTCTTCCAACCTTCACCATATGTTAAGACATTTTATTCAAATCAAACTATTTACGTTTCTCCTTTATATTTTGTGTGCACCGAAATTATTTAATTATTTATATTGTGTTCTTAGAAGTGTATTGTGTCTTGGCCTTAAGCCACCATCCTGATTGAGGTTTACCTGGGTTTACTCAATCGCTTAAGGCGCATGCCGGGATGGTCCCTTTGTTTGCAGTCCCAGGAATAAATGTAGCGTAAATCGTTGGCTTGCGAGTGAGATATGTCGGGTCGGTTTTTCAGGTCTTGGGAATATTCTAAATGGTTAACACCTTCCTACATTATTAAAACTTACAATTTTCTAGGTTGGGAAATATCTTTATATTGTAAACATTTTAGTAAAACTGAATTGATCTTTTCCCGTTTTTAATTATATTCTTTACTAAATAGATTGATAATACATTATTTTATTATTGCTAACTTTCTTATTATTACTATTATGAAATACACGTAAAATCATTTTACCATTTTCTTTCAATGTTCTCCGTTTCTCTTAGGACCTGAACTTTTGACTTGATGTGTTTTCGCTTGTATGCTCACGAGACTCCCTCCCCTTTTTAGTTTTCATTTAGGAGTATTTCAGAAATACGTACGCAATCATAGTTTCTACTAAAACCTCTTTGAAACAATTAGAAGTACATATTAATACTTCACCGATTTAAACAATCTCTATCTAATCCACTTCAATATGTAACTTGCCTAGTCAAAGAAAGATAATTTCTCTAAATTTTGAGTAAAATCTCGTAGTGTTTAACTTGATATTTTGGGATCAATTCTTAAATTACATTCCTAACTCGAAATTGAGAACTTTAAACATACAAATACTGTGACAGCATTCCTCCTCCACCAACTCTTTCCTCCCTCGCTTTCATTCCTGTTTTCTATGTGAGAAACCTTTCATTCAAATTGCGTACGTATTTTTCATTGAATGACCTCCTTATAGTATGCACTAATGTAATACAATTTTGAAAGTGGTTAGGCGGAAGAGCAGGCTAAATGGCCTGAGCCTCGCCACAAATAAAGACATTTATTTATTTATTAAAGATGTGAGAGATCTTTCAAAAAAATTTACATTTATATAATTTTTGAAAAAACAAAAAAATAACTCAAAATAAACTTTACGCTATACTAAAGAGTGTAATTAGCACTATCCGTTACAAAAGTTTCAAGAAAAAAATTGCAGCCATATATGAGAAAATGGCGTTTGAGCATTTCTGAAAATGCCGAAATATGAGCTACTTTTCACAGAAAACGGTAGTGTTTTCGGGAAACTTTACTTGACATTATTTAAAGCATATATACTCGTAAATATAATAATGTGAGAAAATCGCCGATAATGTAAATATTAACGACGTGAGAGACAAGTAAAAAAATTTACATTTTTGTAATTTTTGAAAAAAACAACCGATAGATCAAAATGGCTTTTATGTCATTGATAGAAAACATTTACCACTATCCCTACCAAAAGTGTAAAGAAAAAATTTGGAGCCGTTTTTGAGGAAATCTTGTTTTTGTAATTTTTTAAAATTGCACGCAATATTGCACGAAATATTGCACGAAAACTACTAAAATTTTGAAAAACATTTACATGACCTTTATTAAAGAACTCAATATGCAGAACAAATTTTATTCGAAGAAAAAATCTCTATCTTCAATTTTGTAGTTGGAGAAAGACGCCGAAAAAAATTCAAACTTTCAAAATTTTCGAAAATTCAGAGCTGTACGTGAAAATCGGACCTATGCCATGTTAAAAAGTGTATTTTCCTCTATTCATACAAGAAATTTAAAGAAAAATTTGGAGCCGTTTTTGCGAAAATTTTGAAAATCCCCGGGGGTCTTCATATAAAGTACCCCCAAATTTTGAAGAATCTTTTTCAAAATCTCAAAGCTTCGACTAGAATCAGATCGACCGAGGAATATCCATTTTGGAAGAAATCGTACGTATGGTTTATGCGCTAGCAGTGTTCACAGACGGACGGACTGACGGACGTTTTCCTTTCAATTGAGTTTTCGGTATCAAAGACCTAGAAAACAGGGTTTTTGGCTACACCACGTGTTAGGTGATTTTTTTTCCTTAATTTAGCAACTTGTTTTATCCACTTATTCTTTTTCACGGCCCGGCAATTAATTTTTTTCCGCCGAAAATTGGCCATTTTTTCGCGCAGCATTACATAACTTTCCCTATACTACGTATATCACTCCGTGTATACGTACGTATACGGGAAAGTAAAAATGTATATTAATTGAAAATAAGCATACATATCTCTTGAAATAGAGATGATCAGAGTGGCAGCATTTATTACTCACTTGACAATTTATTCAGTTTAACATGCTTGTTAATCTTTGCAGTGGGACAAAAAACCAACACTTTTCCATGACAAATATCTTAAGATATTGGCTTGTAGAAAATTGTTTTTATTGAAATATTCAAGTGTGTGGTGTATTTTTTATGTAAATGTCATTGATATTCAAAAGAATTAATAGTTAAACAAATGTTATTATCATGGCAAACATTCAAATAGCCTGTGGAATTTCAAAGCAATTGATATTTTTACTCTCTCGTATATGTACGAATATATGAGCCATTCTCGTATATATGAGCCATTCACGTCGAATCGCTCAAAAAAGGCCAAAATTTTACTTTCATATTTTTAATTATTTTCTAATTGTTTCTATTATATGGATCAAATAAGTTAACACGTGTATTTTTATTGTTTTCTAACTATATTATTTTTGGAAATATTGCGTAATGAAATTTGCTAAATATGACGCGCATCACTAACTTTAAAATATGTTTTTGAGTATACAGAAATTTCGTTCAAATTTCATTCAAAACTTAAAAACATGTTTAATTTTTGCGATTTTGAAAAATATTTAATTTCCTGAACTTTCAATAAAAATTAAATTTTTAAAATGTAAATTTGTGTAAACTCGATGAGCTATAAATATTGTAAAAGAATATTTATAAACGCACTAGAGAGTTGTTGACAACTCCAGAAAAAATCAAAGTGAGATTTCAGTAACATTAAAAAATATTAATTTTTTACGAATTAGTGTGTAGTAGATTTCTGCAATAGTCGCGTTTCTTGCTTTACTGTCCATCGATTTCTTTGGATGAAGCAGGAATTTCAGTAATTCTTGAGGTGGTGAAACATCACGGTTGTATTTGGTTATTAAATGACGGATTCTTGACTTATATTTTGACTGACATTTTGAAATTTTCTGGCCCATTACAACTCACTTCAAATATACGTACTCGCTTACCTTAGAATTCCTGAACTTTCGTCACAATGCACAGTTCTAATACCTTACCGAACTTGGTTTCAGATCTGGACAAAATTCCATTTTCTTCAGTTAACTTTTTAGCCACTTTTATCATGCGTTCGGTGACTGCAAAATCTCATTTAATTTTATTGTATTTCAAACTTTAAAAATTAGAGTTTTCAAAGTCTTGTCATCTGTTGAGACAAAATAATAGATACGTTTCTTAATAATATCTTTATTGTCTGTTTTTTCAATGGACATCGAAGGATCTTCGGAGTGAAAAAATGTATCTGTGAGAGCACTTTCTACTTTCTGAAATTTGTCATGGGGATACCGTTTATTTGCAATTTTTTTTCTTGGGGAGTTTCTCCTATTGCAATTAAATTCTTGTGCCATTCTGTCCAACTGTGTGCCATTCTGTTGCACCACTAAATTGAAAGTACCTACGGTATTGGTGCATGTAATTTCAGAGCAATAATTATTTGTTTATTTTATTACTTGCAGAGTGATTTCTTTGACACCATGGCAGATCAACGTGATGAAACTCGGACCAATTTGACTGAGGCGCTTGGTCGTTTGAATGTAGTGGAATCCAGAGTGACTCTCCTGGAGGAATCTGTAAATAGAGCAGTGGGGTCCTTGATGCCGAAAGTGGATGCCCTGCTGTCTGGAAGAACAGTAGTTGTCCCATCCGAATCCGGATCTTCTACTTCGATTTCTTCCATCCTTCCCACGTCTATACTTCATTTAGCTGAACAAGGAGACGGAGAAGCTCTGCTGCAGTTCGCGGCAGATGAGCAAGTTGATTTTCAAAGTTCTTCAGAGCGTACCAAGAAGGGAGACACTGCGCTGCACGTGGCTGCAAGTGGAGGACACTTGAAAGCCGTGATGGTCCTTTTGGGCGCAGGGGCGAAGGTCAACGCTTTCGGCCACCGTCTGCGCACGCCGCTGCACTGCGCCGCCGCCCACGGCCACCTGGCGGTCGCCCAGCGCCTCCTGTTGGCCGGGGCGCAGGTCGACGCCAAGGACGCGGACGGCGCCACGCCCCTGGGCCTCGCTGCGGGGGAGGGTAGCAGGGATGTAGCCAACTTTCTTCTTCAGAAGGGGGCGAAACCAAATGAAAAAGACGTTTCCATGGCTGCAGAAAATGGTCATTGGAATTTAGTGGAATTGTTTCTGCGGAACGGAAGATCTTTTGTTGTTACGTGTAATAAAGAAGGCGATCCTTTAATAGTGCTAGCTGCCAAAGCGAACCGTTGGGACATGGTGCATCTGCTGTTGGAGAAAGGGGCGTCTGCAACGAAGTGCAAAGGCGAGGAGGAGTGCGCGCTGGTGTGGGCGTCGCAGGCCGGCCAGGCAGACGCCGTGCGAGAGCTGCTGCACCGCGTGGCCGCGACGAACGTTCAGCAGGTGAAGTGCGCCCTCAAAAAGGCCAAGATCGCCGCCGTGGTGTGGGCCTTTTTGAACGGTGTGCCAGACCTTGTACGAGGACCACCTGGAGAATACTGTCTCAGGGAAGCTGCGATTCGTGGTCACTTGGAGACACTGGTAGCATTCTTGGACGCGGGCGTCGATATAAAAGCCAAAGAAGGGAAAAATCGTGCTGCTCTCTTCTATGCAGCCTATAACGGACACATAGCGTGCGTGAGGGAGCTGCTGCAGCGAGCCCCTGATATCAATGCTAAGAACAGTGTAGGAAACACCCCACTCCACGGAGCTTCTTTAAACGGCCACGTGGAGTGCGTGCGCGCCCTGTTAGACGCCGGAGCGAGTATCACAGACAGGAACAATGAGGACAAGACTCCCCTTGAGGTTGCTTTCTCGGACGACATTCGCATGGTCTTAAGTGGGGAACAGTGACGTAGAAAAAATGAAGAATGTCGCATATGCTGAACATTCTGGATTAGTGCGTCGTCTGTGATGAATTTGAAGATCTAAATATTTATCTTGATTGATCGACCTCGGGGATTCAACTATAAGGCTCATAACATCCCACTGAAACGGCGAAAGAGAAACTAGTACACAGGGGGACTGAATAGGAAAAAACCTGCAGGATATATTCTGAATGTTTTCCATAATGTTTATTATAGTATTTTTGGTATAATTGTTATTGATAACCAATTCATTTAAAAATTTGTCCATACGAGTAATTTTGTTGTGTTGGTTACATCGTAAACTTATTGCAGTTCTGTATAATCTATTTTTTATTAAATATATTACTAATACACATTCCTAATATATAATTGTCACCATTCCCGTCACCTTGTTGGAAGCTATACGTTCAGAGAGTATGTTCCGCAGTCATATAGAATCAACACTCAGGGGGTGTTGATAGAATCCAAATTGTGACCAAGTAACAATACGTTTTAATAATGAAATTTGTTCAAAGAATTGGCCTGCCCGACCGGGATTCGAACCCGCGCCGTCTGGTTTATGCCCAGCTGCTCTGACCACTAAGCTACCGAGTAAACCAAACCTTTAAACAGTTTTCATGTGCGCATTATCGCTCCTTGTATGTATATATTATAATTATCACCATTCCCGTCACCTTGTTGGAAGCTATACGCTCGGAGAATATGTTCCGCACTCATACAGAATCCAAATTATGACCATGTTACCAAGTAACAATGCATTTTAATAATCAAATTTGTTCAAAGAATTGGTCGGTCCGACCGGGATTCGAAACCGGGCCTTCTGGTTTACGTCCAGCTGCTCTGACCACTAACCTACGGAGTCAACCAACCCTTTAAACAGTTTTTACGAGCGCACTATCGCTCCTTGTACGAATATATGGTTGTCACCATTCCCGTCACCTTGTTGGAAGCTATACGCTCGGAGAATATGTTCCTCAGTCATGTAGAATCAACACCCAGGGGGTGTTGACAGAATCCAAATTGTGACCATGTTACCGAATAACAATGCGTTTTAATAAGGTGACGGGAACAATGCGATAACATATACTGTTGTGTTACATGTTCTATAAGTATTCAGTCCGTAACTCACTCGAATGGCCGAGGTGGTTAAAGCGTGCTGCATATATATGTGGTTTCTTAGCACTCCGTGTTGAATTTGACGTTTTGAATAAGAATGTGAAAGGAAAAAATGGTGGGATTTTTTATACCTTGTCCCGAATTGTGTTTTTTTTTTCATGAATGGGACATTTACGTTTTTATGCATTTGCCCGAATTCGATCCATGTGACGTAGTGGTATGAATGACGGCAAGTTAATTCTGAGAATTTGGGATCATGTCTCGGAAAGGGAATTTTTTCCGTTTGAAAACGCTTTTGCTGGTTTATCTTATATAATGTAATATACATATACGGGAATATATATATATAATATAATATATATATATAATATATATATATAATATATATATATGACGGGAATATATATATATATATATATATATATATATATATATATATAATATAAAACAGGATGTATATAAGAGCAAAACTCCGACACCGTTGGATCGATGTTAGCACTTCTACATGTTTTTTTCACACAGAAGGTTTATGTGTTAATTCTGTTATAACTCCACTACATGGCGCTACATATCATCTTCAAAATTAATTATTTTTGTGATAAATGGGTTGTTTTTGTGTCAAATAAGTCACAATTACTCGCATTATATTTTTTTTATAAATTACATTGTTGTTACAGGTGGTATCATATATGATACCTCAGGACTCTAAGGCGACCATGTATCAATACTATTTTTCTTTAATTTTTTCCTATTCCGTGTCATTTTAAGCACATAATAATTAATATTGGGTCTTTTAATGCTTATAATATTTAAAGCTATTGAAAAATAATTTATGATAATATTGTAGCACATTATTGTTGACAATTTACTGACTTACAAAAAATACGAAGTAATTGTTACAGTAAAACTTCAAAACTAGAACATAGTCCTCCAAAACTAGAGCATTTACAACTCTACAAAACTAGAACGCTTACGCTACTACAATACTAGAACATGCTTCTGAATCATAGCTGCGACTATAATTTTCTCTTATTGTTGATCTAATTGTTATCAATCGTCAAACTCAATTTCAGATAGAACTGATTCAGATAGAATCCAATTAACTAGATCGAAAATGTTTGACCTGAGACAGCTAAATGTACAAACATTAAACATAATCTCAAAACTTTTGTTCGAAAAACGACCGGCTAGCGTCCCGAGGTATCACATTTGATACCTCAAGTTTCGAGATCGCTCTTATATTATAAGATGCAAGATTATTGTAAATATTTTAACATAGGATTAGAAGATAGAAGTATTCATAAAAACAAGCAAATTCCATTAAATAAGTGTTAATTACCTGTATTCAAATTAGACATGCTTCACGCTGAGAAAACCTAATTGTTTCGTGCAGTTTTGCCATCTACTGACCCCCCAATGAACGCAAAAAAAATAGTGTCGAGAAGCGACAACCTTATAGTACGGTCACAAAACTTTCAATGGATTAGAATCGCGTAGAAAAAATAAAAGAGAAAGGTATCATATACGATACCTCAGGACTGAAGAGGATATTCACTACATACCCACTACATATTCACGTCAAATGCAACCTGCAACACACTCGGCAGCATTTTGAATCTACGTCGTTAAATAACTCCTAAACGAGGCGTTCTAGGACCTTAAAAACCAAAATTTGGAGGCCGGAGGCCTCAAAGAAACGTTTCTCACACCGTAATCTACAGAATGAACATTCTATTACATTTTTGCTGGTACGGCGCTTCCTGATATTACCTCACCTGCTCAGAGACGTACAGAATCTGCAAGTGAATGTGAATGAGAGGGACAGAGAACGGCACAGACAGACAGGGACAGGGTAAGGGAGAGAGAGACAGTGAGAAACGGGGATGGAAGGGGAGAGGGAGATGAAGGGCATAACAACGTCTTCCGGGTTTTCCTAGTGTATTATAATATTGCGGAGCGTTTACGAACAATGTAAGAGATTGCAAGATATTGTTCAATCATGTACAATATCATAGTAACTTTATAGCAGTAGCTTCTTGATCAATAGAATAGTGTTGATTATTATTTATTTGTCTACATTCCTGAAAATGTATTTCTATCATTTAAGTCTATAAAATCAAAAAGCAATGTTTAAAAACATACACATTATAAACGATCTCACAGAAATGACAATCAGAGTTTGAAAAAAAAAAAACTATTATAAACGGATCATACCATACACTCAACAATTCTTTCTAAAATAATAATTATTTTCTAAATTCTTGTTTCTAGTTTTTCAAATGTTGCTTTTTTTATTTTTATTCTAGGCTTCAAGAAAATGTGCGCAGATAATCACTTTCCCCACACGTCATATACAGTTTTTACTGTTTTTGACCAAATAAATAAAAAAATAAACAACCATATTCTGTTTTATTATACACAGAATAAATAAGAAACCTACAGGACTAGATAAAGGATAAATAGACTTACTATAATTTATTACAAAGTAAAGGCAATTGTATACCTGATGGCAAAGAAATATTATTTATAACAAATCAAGTTACTTTTTTTAATTTAGCCAATATAAAAATTATGTAATATTCAATTGTAAAAAATTCGTAAAACCATTGGACTCAACGTGTGTATTAAAACAATTATAAGTTTTTATGAATAATATTTCAAGAACAATCTTAGAAAATTTTCTTTAAATATAATTTTCTATGACTGAGCTTGAAAATACTTATTGCTATGAGAGCTATCTTAAATCATATTGAATTTAAATGTAATAACAAAATTTATAGTCAAAAGATGTGTACACCTATAGGTGGTCCATAAAAGTGCTCTTTTTACAGAGTTAATGAGAAAACGTGAACAAATTCTGAAAAGTATAAAATATGAATTATATCTCAGATATGTTGTCGATACTTTGATTATTCTGCCTGAGAATTCAATAGATACTGTATTACAATAAAAAATATCGACTAAGAACTATCTACATTAGTAAAATCCATATACGATGATGTTTTTTTTACGAGTGTAACAAGAAATGAGGTGGTTGATATTACACGTAGTAACTATAATCATAAGTTCAATATTAATTGTTTTATTAACCATATCTGAGGATTGTTTCATCTTTCATTGTAATTGAAGTTTTCACCTATAGAATTGTCTTTGTTACCAGAAATATGTTTTCTTTTATGATGAACATGCTTGGCCAGCTTCCTTTTCCTTTTCAACACTCATCTAATCATAAATACGGTAAGGTGTTTTGAAGTGATGCCACATCAATGGGCCACTGACACATCTGCTTACCGTGACGTACCGGCCTTCGATTCGTCATTGCCAGGCTTTTGGGCGCCAGACACGTGCAAGCTGATGTACGTCAATCTTACCTGTGTCGGCCTCTGACAGCAGCCAGAGACCTTTGTGGGATTCAGTTCCCGGAGAGATGAGATGTTCTTGTCAGTGGCGGACTTCTCAAGGGAAACTGGTTCAGGAGTATTCAATACTACTACTGCTACTATCAATAAATTTGCAAGCGAATTTCTTTCAATATGGTCTCTGAAGGGGGCCCACCTATTTATTTAAGAATGAAAATATCTACAATTAACACAACTACATCTGATTACAAGTTGTTCTTGCGTCTTGAACTGTCTTGAATTTTTGCAAACATCGATTCATGGGCATGCATTACGTCGTCTTCTATCTTGTGTTGTTAATAATCAGTCCGGTACATCTTTAACAGTTCATGGCGTCGCACAGTTTTCCAGAGTTAAATCTACTTACAGTTGGTGGTGATGAGGTGGCTGTGAATTAGTCGCATTCACCCGAGGAAGTCAGGCTCCATTCAAGGGCGGTGTGCGACGTGGCGGGAGCAGGTACGCGGGCGGGGCCAACACAGCTGACTGTTGTCGTCGTGCAGTGGAGCGTCAGCGGGAACTCGTGCCACGCGTTCACTAGGAGGCGACGGCCGGCCTGGCCACGCAGAGCGTCTCCCGACATCGGCGTTGAAGATCGCGTATACTGAGATTTTTCTAACTGCGACCCCTCAAGGCCACTCAAATCCCATCCTCGCGATGGAATATGTCACGGCATTTCGCGTCTTTCACATCTTTCACAAAGGATCTCCCACATCTAATATTCACATTACCAGTAATTTGTAAACATTATTATATTTGTGAGTGTAAGTGCTTCAAATAACTTCAAAAAAAAAAAAGTATTTTGAAAACTCAGATATGTTCTGTGAAAATAAGCTTCAAATTTCGCATTTTTAGTAGCGCTAAAACGCAATTTTCTCTTAAACGGCACATAATTTTTAAAAGAAAATTGCCATTGATGACTAGGTTTTTGTGTTCTTTAATATTCTAAAATTAATGTTTCCGTTCTACCAATAGGAAACCGAAAAATTAAGAAAATGACAAAAAAATGTACTTTTGGCGGTGATAGATGACAGCTGGCAAGAAAGAGTTTGTGGCAATTCCGAATAGCTAGCGAAAATTCAAGGAAATAGAAAACTAATAGGGAAAGTCTGTGCCAAGGTCATGTACATTTTTGTGAAAATGTTAGTACTTTTCACGCAATATTGCGTGTAGTTTAAAAAAATACAAAAACCAGATTTTCTCAAAAACGGCTCGAATTTTTTTCTTTAAACTTTGGTAGGAATAGTGGTAAATGAGCCCTTTGAGATGACATAAACTTTATATTGCTGTATTTTGTTTTTTCAAAAATTGCAAAATTGTAATTTTTTTACTTGTCTCTCACGTCGTTAACCATTATATTGGCGATTTGTTTACATTATTATATTTACGAGTTCAAGTGCTTTAAATAATGTCAAGTAAAGTTTCTCGAAAACTCAACAGTTTTCTGTGAAAACTAGCTCAAAATTCCGCATTTTCTGAAACGCTCAAACTCCATTTTCTCATAAATAGCCAGAAATTTTGTCTTCAAGGTTTTGGAACGGATAGTGCTAATTGAACTCTTTAATATAACGTAAAGTTCATCTGGGGTATTTTTTTGTTTTTTTTAGAAAATTACACAAATGTAATTTTTTTGAAAGATCTCTCACATCTTTAATATGCACATTACCAGCAATTTGTAAATACCATTGTATTTGTAAGTTAATGTGCTTCAAATGATTTCAGATGAGGTTTTTCTGTGAAACTTCTGAAAACTTTTCTGTGAAAAAGAGCTTCCAATTTCGCAATTTTAGTAGCGCTTAAACGCCATTTTCTTAAAAATGGCTGCCAATTTTTAAAGGAAAATTGCCATATAGGGCTTTGTTTTTGTGTTCTTTAATATTCTAAAATTAATATTTCTGTTCTATAATTAGGAAACCAAAAACTTAAGAAAATGTCGGAAAAATGTAATTTGGGCGGCGATAGATGGCAGTTGGCACGAGTATGTGGCAATTTCAAACAGCTAGTGCAGACCCAAGGAAATAGAAAACTAATACAGGAAAGTATGTGCCATTCTGTAGCACCACTAGTTGTTTAAATATTAATATTCATATATTTAGAGCATGTTTTTATTACACTGGTCTACAAAAATAAACTTTTTCTTTCACACGAATGAAAATAGCAGATTCTATAAGTATTTTTCAAACTGAATTGATATATGATTTCAGTTTTTCCCTATGAGGCAGGAGTTTTGCGTGATAAGCATATTAACTGTTTATGATTTCCTCATCCTGACTTATATTCTCACTTCTCATTCTGTAGCTAGAAAGTGGTAATGATGATTTTCGGGCACATTCTATACCTGGAACATCTCTCTTCTTGGTCTAACACTAGTCAGCCAACATATTAAATCCACACTTGTTTTAGTACCTGTTTACCATTGTACAAATTTACTGATGAAAACACTCTCCATGCTTATCGCTATTCCCTCGATTCCCTCCAAATTGCAAATGGCATATGATGTGTACCATTTTTTTCTATCAAGACTTGTGTGTCTTAACACACAAAACATATTTGGGGCCCACTTCTTTTCAAAATCACCAACTTGACAGCCAAAGTAATGTTGATAACACTTTTTCCCAAGTGGTGCTAAATTTTGCCTCCCAGTCTTTCAAGTGAGCTAACTACAAATACACCTGAAAGTATCTCCTTGTTATACACACATTCTTGGCATCATGAAAATACAGAACACTATCACATAGCTTACACAGTACACTTCTAAACCACAAAGGAAAAAAATATATTACCAGTGATATTCGTGCTAATAAGCTCATTGACACTTCAATTCCCCTCCCATCTCCGTTTCTCACTGTCTCTCCCTCCCTCACCCTGTCTGCCACTCTCTGTCCCTCTCACTCACATTAATTTGCAGATTCTGCACGTCTAAGCGAGTGAGGTAATATCGGGAAGTGCCATACAAGCAAAAATGTAATAGAATGTTCAGGAAGAGTTCATTCTGTAGATTTACGGAGTGAGAAACGGTTCTTTGAGGCCTTTGGCCTCAAGATTTTAGTTTTTAAGGCCCTAGGACGCCTTGTTTAAGAGCTATTTACTGATATAGATTCAAAATGCTGCCAAGTGTTTTGCAGGTTGCATTTGACGTGAATGTGTAGTGGATATGTAGTGAATAAGTAGTGCCATTACAACAGAATTAACAACACATAAACCTTCTCGGTGAAACACAAGTAGAAGTGCCAACTTTCATGGAGATCGGTTCAACGGTGTTTGAGTTTTGCTCGTATATTCATACCAACATCTTGCTTTATATCGTCCCTTGTATTATTTCAGTATTATACCTTTACGTTCCGGCTCTCACACGCAACCAATCTTTATATATGAGGGCTCTAAAGAAAGAAAATTTCATGGAGACTTGACGAATTTCCCTTTGACTTTAAAAATATGGATGATTTCTTTAAAAAAACGCATCGAAAGATTCACGTAAACTGCAACCCGCATCACATGCCAATCTATATTGTCAAATAACTCATACAAAAAGCGTTTTAGAGCCTTAAAAAGTAAACTTTTGAGGTTGAAAGTCTCAAAGAAACGTTTTTCACACCATAATCTACAAGATGAGACATTTCCAGATCCATTCAATCAACTTTTCTGTTCCACGCTTCAATAGTATCAAGGCCACCACAATATTTCAGCCCATCCTGCTGGTAGCAATTTTTGTGGCGACACGCTTAGAAGGCTTAGATTTGACAATCTTTATTTACGCTTTCTGTTAACACCATAGTTTGTGCAGTCTGACGAGGTTTATTTGCATAATCATTAATTCAAGATTTGCTCTCCACAACTAGAAGTACTATTATAGTTGCTTGATACCTATGAAGATTGTTTCTTTGTGTGTAGTGAAACCAATCAATGTTTTACCGGTGTCTGTAAGTGCTGTGTACCTAATTGAGGAGGGATGTCGGTTTATTTTTTGGCTTGGAATTGCTTTTCTTGAGGTACGTAAGATGCTGAAAATAATCCAATATTTTTTAATACACAAATAATTTTTCAATTTTCGCACCCCAGCAAGCTGGCACCATGAACTCTCCAAAACCCCCTCTGTTCCTCATAACAAATCAAGGAAATTCAAATAATATTGCAAAGAGTAGGGTTGTACTTGCTCGATCGGTATTTACGCACAACTTTACTTTGTTTTGCTTTCTGAAGAGTAAAAACCTTTTTTATTATGTTTGTGACTATCAAGGAATGCGAAAAGTTAACTCTCAAGGAGGAGTAAATAATTTGTTCAAAGTTGTTTTTAAAGAAGTACGAATTGTTCTGAGAACATCTCTCTATAATGCTGAATAAACTTTTATTGAAAATTTGTTTCCAACATCAATTGTATTGTTATTTTTGTTTGATATTCTGCAAGTACATTAGAAGTTACATTTATACATTAAAAAAATAAACCTGTTTTATTAACAATTTTCTTTCTTAATTGAAAGGATAGACAAATGGATAGGGAAAGGGTGTGTTTTAACATGCGAGAGTTCTCGCATGGGTAGGCTAGTACATATATATTTCATCACTGTTAATATTTTCTTAGAACAGTTCGTAGCATTTTAGAACAAAAACATTATTATAACAGTATTTTAATGATCTGAATTGTTTTAAGGAGTATGCAACATCATATTCAAAGCAATTATTACTGGCAGACCCGTTAATGATTTTGCTGTTGCAGTGTATTAAATAAATACAATTTAAGTTCAATATCAATTTATTTAATGAAGTTTAACTACATATTAACTACCCATTAAAAATCAAATATTTGAATCATGTTGTGCACCACCAACATCTGGTTCAGACTTCTTGCTTTCTAGATCATAGTTCAAAAAAAGATCCATAGATCAGACTTAAAGCAAAGTCTACTGGGAATGGCATAGAGCCCACCTCATAGATTAACCTTGCGGAAACAACACCCCCACATGTCCAATTTAATTCAAACCACTCTTTAAATAATTTTCCCAACTTCACCAACAGCTTTCTTTAACTGACTTTCTGCTCTTGTAAATAATGTGATTGATTCCATG
Source organism: Acheta domesticus (assembly GCA_031308135.1). Taxonomy (NCBI): domain Eukaryota; kingdom Metazoa; phylum Arthropoda; class Insecta; order Orthoptera; family Gryllidae; genus Acheta; species Acheta domesticus. The sequence goes on from JAHLJT010002630.1 coordinate 57,103,370, forward strand.
ACACTGAACTATGATGATTGTAATTGCTCTATAGTATCTGCTAAAAATTGAAATTAGCACGAATATAAGACAGATCCTGTCTCGAACCTTTCTCTCATAGGACATTCTGGACAACCTTAACACACTGCAATTCTCCTTCTGAAAAACTATTTACAACCTATTCAACACTGTCACTGTTCTCACGGTAATACTTCACAGTCTGCGCCATGTACCCCATCTTGTCAAAATGGGTGCTGATGGCAAATGCAGATTGGGACATCTTTCTGTGTAAGCTGCAATTCTATAACTTGAGTTTAAAAATGCTTTCTTTATGGAGGACATTAAATTGATGATTTTGGGGAACTACTGTGCTACTCTGTGAAGTGCATGAGCCAGACAAGTAACGTGAGTTAAATTCTGGAAAAACACTTTCAATCAGACGTGGGCCCATTGTTGTTGGCAATTGTAATTTCTTGAAATTGTATTCCATTGCTGAAGTTCCGATTTCGCATGAGGCACCTCAAGATTTCACTAATTACTTTATTTATTGTTGTGCTAAGCCTAAATGACACCACACTGCATTTTATCAAACAGAAAACAAATAAGTATCCAGTCAATGAAAGGTTTGTTGTTGAATAAATAATTTATTGAATACAACAGAGAAGTGAATAAATTTATTGGAAATTTTAAAAAAGGCATTTATAGGCACCAAAAGGCATAAATAGACATTTATGTTGAAATAGGTGCCTAAAGGTACTATCCATGGTGGACATAACCACCATGGTGCTATCAAAGCCAGTTAATACCTTTGTAGATCAATCATATGAGTAATTATCTCTGTTAAGCTCAATAGGCTGTAAATAAAAACAATAGGTAAAAACATAGAGATCGGAAGTCTAGTCATGACAGTGAAATAAATGCACATTCAAGGTATAATTATGTGATCTCTTGTACAATAGTGTACAAGTTACAGAAAAGTGTAAATTAACAGTAGAAAACTGGCCACATTATTATAATTGCTAAAATTTTCCTTATTTTCCCCATACAAACTTGAATATATATCTATATCTATCTATCTATATATATAAAAGAAAATTATAAGAAGTTAACAATTTTTTTAAACAAATGAAACACTCATTTTTCAGCCAAATTCCTCTGAAATAATTTTGATGTGAATCAATGCCAGTATTTTGGCTTTTTTGTTTAGAGTGAAGATTTTATACTGGCTTAAAAATGTCAATGTAGGAGCAAATTCTAAAATCATTAATTATTTTTCCATTTTATTTCAGAATTCCAAATCTGGGTGATGAGCTGAAAGATATAAATTACTTAATACAAGGTAAATAAGACTTTGTAATTGAAATGGAAGAACTACATATTGTTTTGCAACTTATATATTAGAAGTTATTAATGGGGGAAAAAAATTGCAATTTTACTATGCCAAGTGTCTACTATATTACAATTAACATAAATGTAGCACATAGATTAAGGCCTAAAAACAAACAAATGTTAATCTTAAAAATAAGTAATAATAACTGTAAATATATTTCATTTAAAATAACTATGAATCTTTCAAGATGAAAGCAATAGTTCATCACTCAGATTTCAATTTACAGAAGAAGAAGAAGAAAAACTGACAAAATATTACACAAGATTTTCAGTCAATTCTCAAAATATAATGTTCAATTATTGCAGTTCCATTTTAAAGAGACTGGTTGACAAATGACTTTTACCTGATTTTTTTCCAAAGATTTTGTAGGTTTAATGATTATGTGGCCTTCAATTTAAGACAATGTTTTGAGAGTTTTCAGCTCATGATTTCTCAAATGCTTTACATAAATAAATATACAGTAGGTTCTTGCTTTCATCATTAGGGGAGACTGATGTACCTCAGTCATAATATACCTTGGATCACTGTTGAGTTTCATGAGAGATACTGCTATCTACATGACAGCAACTTTACCAATACCAAGTTTACTCACTAAAGAGCAAGCAAGTGGGAAATTGGTTGAGTACATACTACTGTTTTCGAGTAAATTAGAAATGTTTCTTTTCAGCGCAAAAAGCAACAATTTTTGTTTTCACTGGTGTTTTCACTATTATCAAATTTGACTATTGGATTTTATGTTTTAAATAACATTCTGCCTAAATAGCTGCTTGCTGATGAGTAATTTGATATTCCACATTTCAGTTTTTAACTAAACCTAGAATGTTGAGGAGATTGTTTGAAAAACTGCACTATCATGTACTCTGGCTTCAACCTTAAATGATTTAGTTAACTAATTTTGAGTAAAATTTAATTTACATACCTAATTATTTAATTGAAATTGTAAGCTTTACATTTCATCTTGTGACTTTTTGTATATATTTACAGATAAAAATTAGGTTACACTTTTTCATATTTCTCTTTGTCAAGAAACAATAAAATATAAATTTCATTTAAAAAATTTTTCTATACATATTATCTACTTTGATTGGCCCCATGGCTGAGATCGCAAAAGCAATAGTGCCGTGGCAATCTCAAGCTGCAGGGTCACGGGTTTGAGTTCCACCTCGGACATGGGTGTATTTGTGTTTGTCTGTAGGTGTGTGTTGTCCTCTCCCCCTCATAATCATCATCAATTCATCTTCCATACCCCCACGACTAACAACCCTGGGGTGTAAAAATGGACTCAGCAGAAATGCTGATCCCCCCAAGCAATGTCTTACATGCATAAATGCACATTTGTGTGGTACATTATGGTCTTGTACCACTGGTCACATATCAATAAAATACAACCACTAACCCTTTCAGACTTGACAGTTTTGGAAAAAGGGAAATTCTTTATAAATTCTTTATAAAAACTTGGGGATGTACTTTGAAAAAAATTACTCTTTTCAGAAATGCTAAAGAACCTAATGAATTTTAAAATGTTCACACATTTTTAGGATCCACACAATTGTGCGGATAGGGATTCATTTCTTTTCAAACATTTCAATGTTTGCGAGAAGGGACAATTTTAGGAATCAGTCTATGTACCAAAACCAGCTAGTTTTTAGAAACTTTTACTGCATAAAATGAATTTTTTAAAATTCACTCACATACAGGACTTATAAAATTGTGGATGCTGACTTCCTACTATCGCATTTCACACTTTTTTTTGTATGAAATTCTACAAAGCAGTTTTTGAATGTATCAAAACATAAAAGCATGTTACATTTTCGGCACCTTGTTCTGGTGTGACAATTGCAACCAACATTTCACGTGGCTGGAGGTACACAACTTTTGTCCACTACTATGTCACTAGTGAAATCTTCTAAATACGAATTTTCCAGAAATGACACAATTGTATTTTCATTTCCTCTTTGGCTTTGGAATGAATTAAGAAACGTTTTTGGGAAATGAGAAACCAACAAAGAAAGAGACATCTGTAAAATCAGTGCAAAATTTATTATATATTTTAGGAAATACAACATTTATTGGTTTGTAATATACAATTGGTAAATATAAAAGTATATCCTAGATCGCACAATTTTGTTACTGAATGATCACACATATTTTAGCAAGAAAAATAAATTTAACAATTAGAAAATATTATAATTCATTAACGAAGCAAATATATTTTATTGAAAATTAAAACCACAAAAATAATAGTTAAAAACGTAAATAATACTTTAACATACACACCTATTGACTGCCATTATCTGTTGCTGCAAATAAAAGGCGTTGCTCTTTGCCTAAGATTTCAATTTTTGAGCAGACAGCGGTTGCATGGTTGTTAAACGGATCACGCACAAATGTGTACTGTAAGTCTTGCTGCCCTAGCGCTGGCGGTAGAGCAAAAATTCGCTATCAACCTGAACAGCACAATTGTGTGGGCAGGATTGAAAAGGGCCAATAGGGTCACAATTCCCCACCAGAAGAAAAGGAGCACCTCTCGTAAACAGAGGTCGTTGATAATGAAAAAATATAAATGTAAATTGTGATCCAAGGTTGGAAAAAGGGTTTCCCCTACACCTCAAAGCTACATTTCTAATAAACATGCCAAGCTCTAACGTTGTCTAAGATCAAATCCATGAAATATTTGACAAATAATAAAAAATAACAATGAATTATCCTCAACCATCTATTTGGTGTGAACATAAGATTCTCCATAACTTCTTTAGAATGATCAGTTGACCTGATTTATTTACATTTTTTTCTGTTCAGTGAAACAGCAACGTGCAAAAACACTTTCATTGAACATCTTACTAACAACTCTTGAAGTTAATAAAAAAAAGTGCCAAAGGATGCTATCATTGGTTTTGTACAATTCACAAAACAATGAGAAACAAGAGTCAACTTATATGTAATAATTCATTTCTTAAAATGTGAAAGGCTGATTAAGTAAGCTTTTCTTTTGCTTTTTATGGACATTATGGTTAGGCATTAGCTTGCAGTAATTTGGCAAAAGTTATTTTCAAAAAACTTGAGACTGCATTTCATAGGTTATGCCACGAAATCCATTTACTCTTAATAAAGTTACATAATTGTGTAACAACTATAACTGCAATGTACAACAGTCTAATGAAAGTTAAAACACAATATAAGGAGATAAAAATACATTGAACTTACCAACAGAAATTGCAATATATTACCTTACAATAGAGAAAATTCCATGAAACACTGAGCAGTTTGGTATATTGTTGTAATATCAACTCCAAAATAAACTGTACTAGTACACTTTTCCCTTTTTGCCCTTGCAACTGAAACAATATATCATTACTCATAGTAAACGTAAGTCATAGAATTATGTACAAAATCGTAGCTTATATTACAGTCACACGTCAAAACTTAACTTCCAGAAAATTAAAACACTAATATTTATTTATATTTTATAAGGGTGTTTATGAAAACCAATAGAATTAGTAACAAATCTCCGGAAGAGACAACAGGTCCCCCTCTCATTCGCTCTCAGTCTGGTCCAGCTCATGACCTTCAAGTGCCACTATATTTTTAAAATGGAGTATAATCCTTGTCACCAACTTGTAGCGGAAAAATAAACTGTATAATGTTGACGATGTTACCACAGTACACGTATGATACTTAATACGGTGTGGCATTAACAAAAAAAGAGAAAGAATCTCTCCGCCAGAAAAATCTCTCCGCACCGACTAAATCAGGACCTCCTTATGGAGAAATATAAATTAAGTATATAAGGAGTATATAATAAGTATTTGTGTATTGGTGTCCTTGCGGGAATTCCCCGCAAATTTATCACGTACAAGAGAAAGAAAAGAGTTTATTCCCTGACCCAGCCCCGCCCTGCGTGCCCAGCTCTGACGGATGAGACAACTGCTCAGATCACATTCGTTAAAGGAATTGCCAGCGATTAACGAGACATTCTTAAGGTAAGTCCAATTTACTATTAGTAAACAATCTAACGTAGTAAGTGGTTTGCCTGATTTTGAGTAGATCGGTGTGTGCCAGATTACGAGGGAAGGGTTGTTCTGAAAAGAACGGTGTTCAGTGTGTTGGCTTTGTTTTTAAATTTTCCTGTAAATTCATAATTCAGGAAATAATTTAGGTTTTTGAGTACTCAATAACATAAAAGAAATTATTTCGTGAATTTAGGCTGACTTATGGATTCAATTAACTTTTTATTAAATTTTGTTGATGTGTTGTTTTTTTGCATTAAGCAAAAGAAAAAAAAAGCGTGAGCACAATTAAATACACCACAGAACAATGGGAAATATTCGAGAAAGGTGGTACTCCAAATGTAGGTAAATGGCAGGAGATGAAAGAAAACTGCCGTACAAGATAGATAATTGTCAGAGAATTGTATAAATTAAGAATTAATTTCTAAGAAAATTTAGGCAATTTTAATTACTAAACACATCTTCTGTCTACAACCTGTTGAAAACAACATACAATAGTAGGACATCCTAGTAAGTGAATATAGTAACCACTTCTATCAGTTTTCAATCGTAGTACTAACTATACAAATTCTTGTTATAAGTATTGAGTGATTAAATATTAGATAATTATTATTACTATATTTGTTATAATTGTTACTCACTATAAATTGTGGCCTCAGCAATGATAATTGAGGACGTGCAAAAACCAAGGAAGCGAAGTGCCAAACTCCCATTTTAGGGGTGGGGGAGGGAATTGATGAAAACTATGAATTCGAATTCTTTGCGTACAACCACAGCCATCACTAGGTAAACCCTGAGGTTTATGTTGTAACTTGTTTTCAGTCTGAAGCGCCGTAGAACCATCTCTGCTGTGAAGTATTTGTTAACATGTTACCAGTATAATATTATATATAATGTTGTTTCATCAAATGGTTAAATAAGTAAATTATAACTGATAACAACATTAACACCAATAATACACATTATTTATGTGAAAAGTTAGATTCCAGTGTGATTCTTTTGCTTGATCTGAAAAGTTAAATAACAAGTTACAAATATGTGTCATTGAGGTAACCGATTGAGATCTTGGAATCAATGAGTAATAGTAGGAATTAAAATTACATTCAACTTATGAAGTAATCCCATGTCAATTGTGTAATGTATAGAACATATGTTCAGGGACATTTTAAAAGCTTAGAGGACCCTTGGGCCTACTTTAATTTGGGGGCTCCCTACTTTTACTTTCACCTATCACCTTCCCCCCCCCTCCAAAAAAAAGTTATATTAAAAGAAACTTAATTTCTCATCACCGAGTGACATTCTTGCATTAACTAGCAACATTCTGTATTATTTTGTAAAAAAGATGCATGAACATCACTCTGTTATGCCAATTTTTTGTGTATAGTTTAATCGTTCACTTTTCGATACAGTTTTTTTGCTTTATTTTATATATATATATACATACATATATAGTATGTATGTACATAAAAATAAATACCAAAATGTTGGCATGTTGTATTAAATCACTTTTATGACTACAGACACTAGAATTAGTTACACAATATTAGCCCCATCTCTGTAAATAATTAAATAATAAGTTTTTGCAAACATATCTTTTAAACAATACAATACAATAACATTTAATAAAGTAAGTGTGAGCATGGGATAAAAAATTTGGGAAGAGAAATCCTAATTCTTTCCATTAGCCAAAGTTCTAGGCTTAGAATAAGAAAGGAAGTGACATTGGATGTACTGAAAATAATTCAACTTTCTTCATGGCAATAGAGATTTAAGCATGAATAATACATTTTAAAGGTTAAAAAGAGCTTATTGGACCTATGCTAATAGAAAAATTAATCAGTATTTCAAATTAATGTACCAACTATCTGTATTAATAAATTGACAAACTGAAAATAGGGTGGAAAACAGATAATTTCAGTAAATCACAGGTAATGTAATTCCTGATAATGTTGATGCATTAAATTTAGATAGTAAGTATAATTTTTCTGATGTTGATCCATGTAAGAGAGGTATTTCTTTAGATATGATCAAAGGCTTTGTGATTTTATTCTAATTATTCTTGAACACCAGTGGAATGCATCTGCAATGAAACAATATAATATTGTGTGTATAACTTGAATGAATCATGTAAGAAGCTCTCTTAAACAGTAAATGGTTGGTCATTTAACTAAAAATCTTTGCACATGTGTGATTATATTTAGACACTCTCTGAACAAAAACTGTTAAATTTTGCTGTTCAATGCTGTGGGTTTTATTGTGGACAGTCCGAAAGTCAATGTCCACATTAAACTCCACCCTCCTTTTTGAAGGTGGTTTTTAGAAAGAATAATTCAAACATCAAGTTTTCATACGAAGTACATTAAAAAACAATATTTTTGGATCAGAACTCTGTTCTTACCATACAAGGGAGTCGCAACTTTTTTTAAATTCTGCCACAAAACGCACTTTCCACCCTTACACCATGACCTCTCAAGAACTTCTGGCCAAACTTGGTTGGCTTAAAGAGGACAGAGAGTGAGAGAGGGGGAGAGGGAGAGGGAGATCAATGTATCAAATGAGTGTGTTACTTAACTCTACACTAAAATACATTTTATGGAACAAATGAAATACTTTAAAAATAGTTTTGAACTGGTTGGTATGATTAGAAATGTCAAAATTTCAGACTCTCACATACAATACTTGTCTTTATGACGAGGTTGCAGTCAGCACTCCAAGACCTCGTTTTCTGAGATTTAGGAGTGTACCTAGAGAAAGATAGTAATAATATAAACATCCCAAAGGGGGTAGTATTGATAAACAGAGTTTTTCTATTAAATATTGCATTCAAAATTAATAAAATAGTATACCAAAATATTGATAATGCTCTGATGCTCTGATTGGGAGTTTCTTTTCTGAAAGTTTTCTATGGAACATTGTGGTTTTCTATGGAAGTTAGAAAGCACAGTATTAAATGTATGTTTTTGGCATTTGGGGTTAATGGTCCATCTTTGCTCAGTAGCTAAGAGTCCCCCAATGCTATGCTTGGGGAGTTAGAGAGACACGTGTTGAACATAACACATTCCCTTCACCGCAACTAGCTAACTTCGTCTGACTGAGCTATTTTACATAATACAGCTTCATAACACAGATGATTTGGAATGAAGTTACAACTATATTTTGCTTTGATCGGAAATTGAGCCCAGGATCCTTCTTTGGGAAGCTAGTATGCTGACAGTTTCTAAGGTTGTGATATTGTATGTTCTTGATATCATTTCAGTGGTTGATGATGATGAATTAAGAGTCGCGGGACTCGGTAATAATACCCTGTTTAAGTTAGAAACAGCAAAGAATTAAAAAATATATTTCTTGGATTTAACCATTGAAAAAAATGGACATTACATTATAGTACCTGGTATAAAAAAACATTCAAGTATTCATAACCTTAAATAACTTTACACTCAGGTATCTTTTTTTCTTTTTGGATTATCAAAGTACACAATTTTCTAAATCCCCCCCCCCCCCACACACACACATATTCTGGAACACATTTTATATATTATTTGTAGGCAATATCAGGTGTGAACAAAAGTCGTATAAATTTATGTCTGAAAATAAAAACAAATTTTGATGTCATAGTTTAGTAGATGATGTTCGAGTACAAAATTATTAAGAATAAAATTGTGCAGTAAGGATTTGAAATTATGAAATCAAACAAGTGTAAGCACAAAATATATAAATAGATTGGAGAGAACTTACCAAAACATGTTAAGATTGATGAAACAATAAAAAAAAATTATTAGGATAAAAACAAAATACTGAAAAATAAGGAAAAATATTTCCATTGTAAAACTTGCTGAGCCCAGACATAGACAGAATTCTCAGTGTGATAGGGATAAATTATGAGATAACTATCCCACTAAATTCCTTGAGAAATATAAACAAAAAATCTGAAATATTTTTAAAGTGAGATAAGTAAGTAAACAAACATCCTCATATGTTAAATAGGTGAATATAAATAATGTACATGTATAAATTGTCCACAGGATGAACAACCAAATAATGTTGGTAATATATTACAAAGTTAAAGCGCAATATAATGAACCAAAAAAATGTTACACCGAATACAGTGCCATGATTGCCCCTGAGTGTACATTGGTCAGGCAAAACAAAAATTAATAAAATATAGAAAGGAAGATAAATACAATATTCCTGAACATCCTCATGTGCACACTTCTCTTGTGAAACGTACAATAGACACTAAACGTTATATAGATGTAAAATAAACATTATAATATTTGTAAAATAGATCATATGTGTGGTAAGTATCAAAGTTATTTTCTGAATCATGAAATCTCAAAGTGGCACCTACAATTATTAACAGCAATCAGTTTACTAGCATATATGATAATATTATTTACAAAATAAAAAAAAAAGTGAAAAGGTAAAACATGGCTATCTGAACTTGCACGGCTTATTGTACTCCTATATTTTCATTATTTGTAAATAGAATTGTCCATCAGATTGTATACAAACCTGTTTCTGTTTTTTCTTCCCCCTCTTTCCCCTCCTGTTGCTACCACCTCGTCCATCCCAGTAGCCCATCCATGTTACTGTTGTTGTGGTGGCCAGTGAGACATGTGAGAACTCAATCACAGTTTGCCTCCAACCCAACCTAGAACTGGGGTCCTACCAGCTTAAGGTTTGATGTTAATTTTTTTTTAGATTATGTGACCACTAAAAAAATGTATACAATGTTAGATAAGCTCACAGGTTTGCACTTGATAACATCATTTTTAACATATTTTATATGATTTTTACTGATTACAATAGTATACTGTAATATTTTATTGTATTTTATTAAATGTTATTGTATTGTAACAGGGACAGGTTGTATTGTTCTTGGGCTTATATCCAGCTGAAAGACAGTTACTATTTACCTCCTTATGGGTCACATATTCATTCATACACTTCCCACCCTTGCAGGCTCCTCCGATTTGGGGTCAGTTCAAGATCCCGCCTAGTAATAGGCGGGACGTGAACCCTGGACCCTTCAGACTGTAGCTCTGAGTTTGTACAAGCTCTGAGACACCTCGGCCATTCAGGTTGGCAAAACTGAGGATTTATGATCCTCCTATATGTAATGTTAACATTGTAAAATGTAAACAAATAATTCTGTAATGGGGTCTAGACATGCCATATACGAATGATTTAACCCGGCAAGGGACGGATTGGGTCTGTGAGACCCACGATGTAACAAAATCTTCAGCCACTCATGTACAGATAATACCAGAAGCCTGTTCGTCTCGTTAAGAACTCGTTTATTTGCAAATGAAACATACAGTATTAAAATTATTTGTTATTGTGATAAAGACAGTTATGTTATTTTTGTGTAGTATTACATGTAACTAAAGTCAAATAGAACTGTAATGTCAGAAATAAGTCCAAAGTTGCAGTGACTAGTATGGTATTAGGGAGGCCTCAGTGTGCTTCTAAAATTTACCAGATATTTTTGGATAAGAATAAAAAATGCTTAATATATTGACAAAAATGTTTTCTTTTATATAACAAACTAACATAATGAAGTCCTCTAACAATTATATAAACAAAATATTTGCTATGTAATTCTTGTTTTTTAACCAGGTTTCTCAGACCCAGCCCTTCCGTTTGTGTTACATTTTTGCACCCATCCGTTGCTGGGTTAATATTTTTAAATATATATTAATAGAAAATAATCATACATACCTCTTCCAGTAGAGATAAGTAGTGGCAGCATTTATTACTCACTTGACAATTCAATTTCAGATGCGCGTTAATCTTTGCAGTACACCAAGATTTCTCCATGACAAATATCTTATGATGTTGGCTCATAGGAAATTGTTGAATTTTTATGTACAAGAGTACTATATTTTGAATTTAAATATAATTGATATTGAGAGGAATTAATTTGAAATACATTTTATTGTCATGCCAAATATTCAAAAAACATGTGAAATTTCAAAGCAACTGATATTTTTTAATGTTTACAGCAAAAACGTTTTTAGGTTGAGAACAGGAAGTAATAATTGAATTCTCATCTCAGATTCGGTATTTAGTATATGATCAGTTTGAAAGAAGACCATGAAAAATATTTTTAAAATGTATTTTTTTATTATACTTATATACTTATATACATACATGAGCCATTCCACGTCAAATCGCACAAGAGTTGACATGACATTTTTTTAAAATGTACGATATTTTTTTCTTAAGTCTGGACATAAAAAAACACATATTTTTTTTATTTGCCTGAAAATTGATTTTTTGTGTAGTTATGGCTATATTAAATTTTGGAATTTACAGGTACTTCACAAAATAAGATTAATTATCTCTCCGAATGTACTAAATATAAAAATTTCTAGTTTGTGTCATTTAATACTTTGAAATGTGTATTTTATTTTTCTGTAAATAATTTTTTCAAAAAATAGTTTTTTCATTTTAAAAAATGTATTTTTTTCAAAAAAAGTGAAATTTTTATATAAACTCGATGAGATAAAAATTTGAAAAAAATATAGACGTGTTCCTTGTTCAATTTTCTATAAAATACAACAAGAAAAAAGGTGGGCACTCCGCACATACAGTTCTAAGAAAATCAATTGAAAGTATGAGGGCGCGCTCTGCCTCCCCATGCACTAACGAATTGTGTTCGGTCAGTCTTCGATGCAAGTGCTGAAGAACTCAAAAAAGAATGACACACTGTGCAACATGAGTGGCGATTAGCATATGAGATAGATGTTTCAATCCATTTAAACTTTCTGATCACGATTTTTAAAAAAGAAAATCTCCAAGACGCGTAAACCACGATTTGCTGGTGAATTTACAGGAGTCATTAGATTGGCGAATTTGTGATTCATTTCGGAAGAAAGGGAATCGGCTTCCAAAACCACGGTGCAAGAGATATAGGTGGGTTCATTCCCGGTCTAAAACTGAAGCTAATGTGAGGCTAGTTCTCACAGTTCTCGCTATGTAAGCGCTGCGAACGACTTGGGCATTTTTGGGACAAGATGGTGATCCATTTAATAACTTTGTAACCTCTGGTGGAAGCCACTAAATCGCGAGACGCCATCATGAATGCCCAACTCGATCGTGCGCACCTTACGGATAAGCGAGGAACTAGCCTCAAACTGGCTTCAAAAATTTTGTCCAAAAGGCGGCTAGTTGACACGCCTATATATCTTACACCGTGCCAAAACGGCCTTTTCTTAATGAAGATAGCATCGAGATCAGTGGCTCCCGTTGCATTAACGAAAGTAGCGGAACGTCCAGTGAAAAAAGGGGAAATCAAGGAAGTGACAATTTAAGCTCTTCAGATAGTTCGTCAAGTGTCTGCGAAATGAATGAAGAGAAGTTAAACATGAGTTTAAGTGCAATAGGAGAAACCCCCGCCACGAAAAGAAAATTGGAACAAAATGGCATCCCCATGAGAAATTTTAGAAAGCACAAAGTGCCAACACAGATGAATTTTTTCACATTGAAGATCCTTCGACGTCCACCGAAAAATCAGACAAAGATACTATTTAGTAACTTATCGATTACTTTCACTCAACAGATGACACGACGTTGAAAATTTAAATTTTGACAATTTTTGAAAGTTGGACATACAATAAAATTAAACGACTTTTTGCATCAACCGAACGCATGATAAAAGTGACTAAAACGTTGGCTGAAGAAAATGGAATTTTGTCCAGAACTGAAGTAAATTCGGTAGGGCATTAAAACTGTGCATTGTAACGAAAATTCAGGAATTCTATGGTACGCGAGTACTTGAATTTGAAGTGAGTTGTGAAGTACTTAAATTACTGCTTCATCCAAAGAAACCGACGACCAATAACGCAAAAAGCGTGTCTATTGCAGCAATCTATTACACACTGGTTCGTAAAATATTAATATCTTTTAAAGTTACTGAGATCCCACTTTGATTTTTTCTGGACTTATTATCAATACTCTGGTACGTTTATAAATATTTTTTAAAATTTTTAGCTCATCGAGTTTACAAAAATATTCAATTTTCAAAATTTCAGTTTTTTAAAAAAATTTAAAATTAAAAAAATTAAATATTTTGCAAAATCTTAAAAATTAATGTCATACGTAAACGCAGGGTTGCGACAATTCGCTGATTTTGATTAAACGTTTTGAAAAACGTCTAACTCCAGTTTTAGTCAAGTAGTTGTTCTCTGTCATTTAGCAAGAACGGTTTGCTACAAAAGCCTTTAAACGAACATTTAATTGGTGGAAGAAGTATTTTAAAGAATGCCGCGTTCTTTTAGAAAACGTGAAAGTGATCCGAACTGTTTTTGTTGTGTATGTGGCTCATTTACAATAAAATTCCGAAGGAAAAACATCACCTCGTTTCTAAGGAAAACGTACTACGCTTACTTCGGCATTAGGTGCAGATATTACCAATTTGAAGTGCATGATTGCATGCATATCTTAAACTTTTTTAGTGCACGAAGCTCCGGGATCTACTCATTACAAAGCGATTTGACACCTAGAAAGAAACTAGACATAAAGAAAAGACCGTTTTGACAGCTAGTGCTGGTAACGTAACTGAAGATTCTGAATTCGTGTTCATGAGCCTATTAGACTCGCCTTCCTCCATTCGTTCGTTTGCAGTTGGTGAACTTGTAAATGGCTTCGAAGCTTCCTTTTGTGATGGCAAGTAATTCACAGAAATTCGCGAGCGCAACCCGGAATTCTATTGTTGCATTCCTTGTATTGTTGATATTCCCTGAGAGCTAGTAATTTTTATTTCATAAATTTGAAATAGATTTTAAATAATTTCTAAAAGATTAATATGTTAATGTATAACAAAAGGTCGAATGTAAGAAACGAACAAAGAAATATGCAATAATATTTCTAACGTATGAAGTATCCAACTGTCTGAAATTCCATTCAAGAAGCGCAGTAAAAGCAAACATTTTTGTCACCAAATTGAACAAAAAGGAATCATATTCAAAAAAATTGAACATGACCTTCTTTGAAGATATGTTTCTGATAAACATATAATTTAAAAAAAATGAATTTTCATAATTGTTGTTAACGCTGCAAATATACCTTCTTATTCAGATTCAGATTTTAAGTTAATATTCAGATTGGGAGAGCCCATCAGTTGGGTTACAGCGAGACGAACGTTATGGAATGCTCGCTCGATCTCTGGAAAGACACAATGTACCCCTCTTATTAGAAGATAATATGAAGAAATAAGCAATCATAGAATAAATCGTTCACCTTTTTACCTCATTCTCACATGAAAAGCAAAGCCTTCTTTTAATCTGTATTCCACAAATTTTCACTCGTGCCTTTGGCTCCCGCCTTTGGTTCCCGCGGAAAAGCGGTTATTCCTCGAAATCGTTTGGAGCGGCGGAAGTAGTGCCAACTTTGATAGCTTAACCTTTTCTCATGGATCGTTGATGCGAGCTCACTGAAACTCGTTCCCTGGGGGAGCAACTACTTTGAATTGCCTGTTTCGGCGTTTTGAATTTGGCGGCAATGCTGTCATAGGTTAAAAACGGATATCTAGTGTGTTTAAATAATCTTCTCTACACCAGAGTGCTCGGCTACGGAAACCGGTAGGAGCTGCCCCCTGGCGAAGGGAGATGAAACTAACAAGGAGATCGAATGCAAGAGGTCGAGAATGCATAGCAGACAAAGAAACTTTATTTATCCGCTCTTTTCGCAGCCAGCACGCGGTTTTGGAGGGAATTTTTTATAAGTCCGACGCGGTAGTTTAAAATGCAAATTCTGAGCTACTAATAAAGGCCAAAGATTGTTATTAAAAACCAAAATCCCGCCACGGCGCCAAATATGAATTATTTTCGATGCCAATGTGCCAACAATTGTAGTTGTAGGAAGTAATTGTAGTTGTAGGTTGAATTTTTTTCAGTTTTCGAAAAAGTGAGAGTTCTCAACCAACATGAGACCTACACCATTCTATTAATCGTCCTTCAGACTATCCACCAAGAAAATTTCATCAAAAACGATGGAACCGCTTTTGAGAAAAATCGTTTGAACAAAAATGAAAAATTGCTTATATTTCTCGCAAAATGACGCGAAAAGTACTAAAATTTTGGAAAAATGGTACATGACCTTCTTTCAAAATATATTTTTAAGGTACAGATTTTATTCAGGGAACAATATCTTTAATATTTTAGGTGTAGGAAGACGCCCAAAAATTGAATTTTCGCAATTTTCGGAAAATTAGTTTTCAACCAGTATAGGGAAAGTTATGTAATGCCGCGCGAAGAAATGGCGAATTTTCGCCAGAAACAAAATTCGTTGCCGGGCCGTGATAATGAAAAAGTGGATAAATCCAGTTGCTAAATTAAGAAAACAAAATCCCCGACACGTGGTGTAGCCAGAACCCCTCTTTTGTGGGTCCTAGATACCGAAAAACCAATCGAAAGGAAAACGTCCGTCTGTGAACACTGCTAGCGCCTAAACCATAGGCAGAATTTCTTCCAAAATATTCCCTGGTCGATCTTGTTCGAGTCGAAGCTTAAAGATTTTGCAAAATTGTCTATAAAATTTGGGGGTACTTTACATGAAGCTCCAGGGACATTTTCAAAATTTTCTCAATAACGGCTTCAAATTTTTAAAAAATAAATACATACATGTATATTTTTAAAAGTATTATTAATGTTAACGATTGGTTTTGCATGGGTCTCTGGAGGAAACTATTGTATTGTTCCATCCTTTGACGTAGTAGTAGTAATTTCTTTTATTGTATTATATTGTAAATGTAGATGTATTATACAACTGTAGACTTCTGGTTACCACCTGGCAATCAGCCAATTGTAGCCAAATAAACATTATTATTATTATTACTATTATTATTATTTTATTCACAGTTTTTACTGGTCGGTGAGTCCACCACTCACAGGTATGATGGCCAGGTGTGCAGTTGCTTTATTGCAGATTCAGATGGCTTCTAACAATAAGGCATGTATTCAAAATAACTGCCTTCTGCATATTATATATACTTCTGGCATTCAAGTGAAGACACTCTGGTCCTCGAAGTGTCATTTTCGGGATCACTCCTGTGGCTGATATTATTGGCACAGTTGTCACTTTGCTGAGGTTCCACTGAGCAGCGACTTCATGGGCGAGATCGGTATATTTCTGGATCTTCTCTTTGTGTTTTACCGATATATTGTGGGCGTTGGGTATTGATATAATAATAAGGAAAGACGGCCGATGGTTTCTATTAATGTATGTTATATCGGGTTTATTATTTGTTGAGATTTATATTTTGATTATTTATCTTTGTAATATTGTTAATTTATAGTGGGGGTTAACTTAAATAGCTTATATGAAGAGTATAACATTGAAGATGTTAAGGAGATATAATATCTTTAGGTATTTAATTGAAACCAAAGAAGAGGTATATTATTGTTAATAATATCATTGAATTTAATTTCCAATTAAGGAAATAAGTTGTGCAAAAGTGAGCTGCTAACTTAACTTTTTAGCGGTTAAATTCCGTTGTTATTTCTAATTTATATTTAATTTATATAGTTTATATAAAACGGTATATTTTCATTATACAGAAAATAATTAGATATTTGTAAATAATTAAGGATTATTAAATCTTTCTTTCAGGTCGAAACTGAACGCATTATTGCTTCTTAATTGAGATTAATTGAATTAATCAATACCTTTTGAATGCAACCCAAATGTTATATTTAACTATAATCCCTAGTCTGCTCATTGTAGAGCTCCTTGGTTTCATTCATGGTATAAGCCTAAAAGTAAAATGACAATGAAAAATATTAGGGTGAATAATCAGTTTAATGGATTGGAGGAGGATTGAATAATAATGGCAGGTATAATTAAAGCGATTTCTACATCAAAGATTAAAAAGATTACAGCAATCAGGAAAAATCGTAAAGAAAAAGGTAAGCGGGCTGATCTTTTTGGATCGAAGCCACATTCGAATGGAGATGTTTTTTCTCGATCTAATAGTGTTTTTTTTGATAAAATTAATGATAACAATATTAAAATGGTTGATAAGATTAAAGTGAATATAACAATAGTGAGAGTAATTAAGATTATTTATTTTGAAGATCAATCCTTTTGATTGGAAGTCAAATATACTGTTATATACTAAATAAATATCTACCTCATCAGTAAATTGAAATATATAAGAATAGTCATACAATATCTACAAAATGTCAGTATCAGGCTGCTGCTTCAAAACCAAAATGATGGTTGGATGAGAAATGAAATATTATGTGTCGTATTAGACAAATAGATAAGAATGTTGTTCCGATAATGACATGTAATCCGTGAAATCCGGTTGCTATAAAAAAAGATGATCCATATACTGAGTCTGCAATGGTAAAAGGGGCTTCAATATATTCGTAGGCTTGTAAAATGGTGAAATAAATTCCTAGAATAATTGTTAGTATTAATCCTTGTGTGGTTTGACTATAATTATTTTCTATTAAGCTATGATGGGCTCATGTTACTGTAATTCCTGAGGCGAGGAGAATTGCTGTATTTAGGAGTGGAATTTGTATAGGATTAAATGGTTTAATTCCTATTGGTGGTCAAATTATGCCTAAATCGATGGTGGGTGCTAATCTTCTATGGAAAAATGCTCAGAAGAATGAAATGAAGAAAAATACTTCTGATACAATGAATAAGATTATTCCTCATCGTAATCCTAGATTGACAACGGAGGTATGTATACCTTGATATGTTCCTTCTCGTGTAATATCTCGTCATCATTGAATTATAGTTAATAGTGTAATTATAATTCCAGTTGTAAAAATAATAAATTTATGTTGATGGAATATACTAACTAAGCCTGCTGCTACTGTTATGGCACCAATGGCTCCTGTAATAGGTCATGGGCTGATATTAACTAAGTGAAATGGATGATTTTGATGTGTTGACATTAATTAACTTCTCTTGAATATAATGTAGTTAGTACAGCAAATACGTATGACTGAATTATTGAGACTGCTAATTCTAGGATTAGCAGTAGAATTTGTGATAAAATAAGGACTTGAATTAAGATAATTGAATTTATGATTATAGGTCCGGTATTTCCTAATAAGGTCAATAATAAATGGCCTGCGATTATATTTGCAGCTAATCGGACAGCAAGAGTTAATGGGCGGATAATATTTCTAATTGTTTCGATGCATACTATAAAGGGTATTAGAATAGGAGGAGTTCCTTGAGGAACTAGATGAGCAAATATATGTTGTGTGTTATTAATTCATCCGTATAGTATGAATGTTAATCAAAATGGTAGTGCTAGGGATAATGTAAATGTTAAGTGGCTTGAACTTGTGAAGATGAAGGGGAATAGTCCTAGAAGATTGTTAAATAGAATAATTGAAAATAGAGAAATGAATATAAATGATCTTCCTAAGTTTTTATTGTTTACTAATAGGGTTTTAAATTCGGAGTGTAATTTATAAATTAGTGAATTTCATATTAGTGATCTTCGGTTGGGAATTAATCAATAAGATGATGGAATAATTAATAGTCCCAAGAGGGTTCTTAATCAATTTAAGGGAATGTTAAGAATGTTAGATGTGGGATCAAATGAAGAAAATAAATTGGTTATCATTTTCAATTTGTTGAATTAGTTTTAATTTTAAAATGTTCATGAGTTGAGGTTGGTTGAATTAGGAAATAATTGATTGTTATAATAATAATTAATGTAATAATAAAGAAGGTTATTAAAGATAATCATATTATTGGGGCTATTTGTGGAATTAAGAAATATTACTATGGTAATAATTTTAATATGACATATTAATGTTATAAATTTAACTAATTTCTTTCACCAGAAGTAGTTGTTAATTACTATAATGTGGTTTAAGAGACCATTACTTACTTTCAGTCATCTGATGATGAGTAATTTTTAATTCAGTTAATGAAATTTTTTAGATTTACTCTTTCGATTACAATAGGTATAAAGCTGTGATTTGCACCACAAATTTCTGAGCATTGTCCATAAAATAATCCTGGACGGTTGATTATGAAATTAATCTGATTTAATCGACCTGGGGTGGCATCAGTTTTCACACCTAGGGCGGAAACGGTTCAGGAATGAATTACATCAGCAGCTGTTACTAATGTTCGAATTTGAGTATTTATAGGTAGAATGGTTCGGTTATCGACGTCTAGAAGACGGAATGATCTTAATTTATCTAGGGCTGATATATAAGAATCAAATTCGATGATATTTTTAAAATCTATATATTCATATGATCAATATCATTGATGTCCAATTGTTTTTATTGTGATTAGAGGGTCTACAGATTCATCTAGTAGATATAATAATCGTAATGAGGGTAATGCAATGAAAATTAATGTAATTGCGGGTAAAATAGTTCAGATAATTTCAATAGTTTGTCCTTCGAGTAAAAATCGATTAGTGTAAAGATTGAAAAATAACATGGATATAATATATGCAACTAAAACAGTAATTATTAGTAGAATTATTAAAGTATGGTCATGAAAGAAAATGAGTTGTTCTATTAGAGGAGATGATCTATTTTGTAAATTTAAATTGGATCATGTAGCCATATACTAAAAAAAGGATTCCTTTATTAATGAAGCTTAAATTCATTGCACTTTTCTGCCATATTAGTAATTAGAAAGAATTGGTAATTCTGAGTATGAGTGTTCTGCGGGAGGTAAATTTTGGTATCATTCTAGTGATCTATTTAAATTCATGGGGAATAAGAATTTTCGGTGAGAAATTATTCTTTCTCATATAATGAAAATTAGTATAATAATTCCAATTAATGAAATAGTTGAACCCAATGATGATAAAATATTTCATGAGGTATAAGCGTCTGGATAATCAGAATATCGACGTGGTATTCCAGCTAATCCTAAGAAGTGTTGAGGGAAGAATGTTAAGTTTACTCCGATGAATATTACTATAAATTGTATTTTTAATCATTTGGGGTTTATTGTTAATCCTGTAAATAAAGGGTATCAGTGAATAAATCCTGCTATGATAGCAAATACTGCACCCATAGATAGAACATAATGAAAGTGGGCTACTACGTAGTAAGTATCATGAAGAATAATATCAATTGATGAGTTTGCTAAGATAATTCCTGTTAGGCCTCCAATTGTGAATAGAAATACAAATCCTAATGATCAAAGTAGAGATGGATTATATGATAACTGAGATCCATGTAAGGTAGCTAATCAACTGAAAATTTTAATTCCTGTGGGTACGGCAATAATTATGGTTGCTGAAGTAAAGTAAGCTCGGGTGTCTACATCTATGCCTACAGTGAATATATGATGGGCTCATACGACAAATCCTAATAAGCCGATAGCTAATATTGCATAAATTATACCAAGGGTACCAAATGCTTCCTTTTTTCCTCTTTCTTGACTAATAATATGTGAAATTATACCAAATCCAGGTAGAATTAGAATATAAACTTCTGGATGTCCAAAGAATCAAAATAAGTGTTGATATAAGATGGGATCACCCCCTCCTGCGGGGTCAAAAAATGATGTATTCAGGTTTCGATCTGTTAATAATATTGTGATTGCACCCGCAAGAACAGGTAAAGATAATAATAGGAGGAGGGCAGTGATTCCAACAGCTCATACAAATAATGGGGTTTGATCTAATGACATCCCAGGTGCTCGTATATTGATTATTGTTGTAATGAAATTAACGGCTCCCAGAATTGATGAGATTCCAGCTAAGTGTAATGAAAAAATGGCTAAATCAACAGATGCTCCGGCGTGGGCGATTCCTGTTGATAAAGGTGGATAAACTGTTCATCCTGTCCCTGCACCATTTTCGACTATTCTTCTGGTTAATAAAAGGGTTAGTGAGGGTGGTAAAAGTCAAAATCTTATATTGTTTATTCGAGGAAAGGCTATATCGGGTGCACCTAGTATTAGGGGTACTAATCAATTTCCGAATCCACCAATTATAATTGGTATAACCATGAAAAAAATTATGACAAATGCATGTGCAGTTACGATAACATTATATGTTTGATCATCTCCAATTAAATAACCTGGTTGTCCTAGTTCCGTTCGAATTAAGATACTTAAAGAGGTACCTACTATCCCAGCTCAAGCTCCGAAAATGAAGTATAAAGTTCCAATGTCTTTATGATTAGTAGAGAATAATCATCGTTGCGATAAAGTGGCTGAAGATAGGCGATAGATTGTAAATCTTTTCATGAATATAATTTCCTTTATCATGGCCTTATATTCAATAATGATTTTAGACTGCAATTCTAAAGGTGTAATTTTACTAAGGCCTAAAAATATGAATTTCATTTTCAGCTTTGAAGGCTAATAGTTTTTTTAACTTAAGGCCTTAAATTCTGAAAAATATGATTGGGTAAAGCGGTAATGTGAATAGTGAAATTCTTGTTAAAAGGGAAATCAAGTAGGGATTATTTAACTTTTGAATTGATTGGTGATTCCATTTTAGTTGATTTACGTTAATAAGGAATGATGATATTATCAATCGTAAGTAATAAAATAGAGTAAGTAATGTGAATAAGATTATAATTAGTACTAAAAATTCTATGTTGTTATAGCATGAGTTTTGAATAATTATTCATTTGGGTAGAAATCCTAAAAAAGGTGGAAGACCACCAAGGGACATTAAATTGACTGAAATGAAAAATTTAATTGTTGATGAGTTTCATCTGAGAGGGATTTGATTGGAATGTTGTGATGATAAGTTGAAGAAGATTAAGAGAATGGTTATTGAGAGGATAATGTAAATAATAAAATAGAATTGTCAAAGGTTCTCTGATATTATTAGTCCTAATAATATTCAACCAATGTGGTTGATAGATGAATAGGTTATGATTTTTCGTAACGATGTTTGATTTAATCCACCAATCGATCCGATGAGGATTGAAGATAATATCACAAAAATCATAATAGGCTGGTAATATGATAAATATGATAGGATAACAAATGGAGCTAGTTTTTGTCAGGTTATTAAAATGAAGCAATTTAGTCAAGATAACCCTTCCATTACAGAAGGGAATCATATATGGAAAGGTGCGGCGCCTATTTTTAAAAATAAGGTGATGGAAATAATTGAATTGGTGGTATTTTCATTTATAATATTTGTGTTCATGATTGAGTTAAGAATGACAAAAGTTAATAATATTGATGATGCTATGGCTTGGATAATAAAATATTTTATTGCTGCTTCTGTTGATAATATATTATCTTTTGATGAGATTAATGGAATAAAGGCTAGTAAGTTGATTTCTAAACCTATTCATGTGGCTGGTCATGAATTAGATCTAATAGAAATCATAGTACCTAAAATTAGTATGACTAGAAATAATGATTTTGAAGGATTAAATATTGAAATTAAAAAGAAAAGGATTTATACCTTTATAAATGGGGTATGAACCCATTAGCTTAATTAGCTTATCTTTTTAATTATGAATTTTGGTGTATGATGCACGGGAAATTTTGAGTTTTTAAGTAATAGTTTAATTCTATTAAATTCAATGAAAGTAACTAATTTACATAATTTATCCTATCAAGATAATCCTTTATTCAGGCATTTCATTTTAACTTTAATAGTAATTTCTTATATGTTGGTTCAGGTATTTAAGTGTAAATTATTTTATTGTTGATGTGAGAGGAAATTTAAAATTACCAATCCACGTGGGGGAGCACAATCTTTTTTATATTGGATAAGATTGTGCTCCTGTGGATTGGTAATTTTAAATTACCCTTTAGTATATAAGATCTTGTTAATTATATTACAATTTACAGAATAATAGTCCTATTGGGGTTATTTATATATATATAATAAATTTATTAATAATCATCATCACTTTAGTGTGTATGCATATAGAAGTAAATTCTAGAATACTTATAGTTAATTTGTATTATATGCGGTGTATTTATTTATATATATAACTATTAAATAAATGCTTATATATTAATAAATATTTATTATTCCCTTTGTTAATAAATTGCTTACCATTAATTGAAGCACAATAGTTAGGAGTATAGGTCTTTATTACACCGAGATGAATATATGTCATAAACCCTCACTGATAATTTTCCCTTTTTTATGAGAAAAAAAAAAAAAAGGGAAAATTAGTGGAAGTGTTATTTTCAAAATTGCAGGATTCAATAAAAAATTATGAGAATCATAAGGGATTGTATGAATAGGGAATAATAAATAATAAGAAGGTTGAGGTGGCGTTGAACGATTTGGCTGGTTGTTCATGTTGCCGGTAAAGTTGGTTGGGGCTTGGCCCCTAAGTCGGGTTGGACCGCACTAACATTGGGGTTGGTTGAGTGGTAGTGGTTGTTCTTGAGGGCATGGAAGGGATAGAGGAATTTCTGATGCAAGGTTGTTTGTTCCGAGGGTTGGTTTGTGGGAAGTAAAGATGATGATGAAAGGTTGAGGTGGCGTTGAACGATTTGGCTGGTTGTTCATGTTGCCGGTAAAGTTGGTTGGGGCTTGGCCCCTAAGTCGGGTTGGACCGCACTAACATTGGGGTTGGTTGAGTGGTAGTGGTTGTTCTTGAGGGCATGGAAGGGATAGAGGAATTTCTGATGCAAGGTTGTTTGTTCCGAGGGTTGGTTTGTGGGAAGTAAAGATGATGATGAAAGGTTGAGGTGGCGTTGAACGATTTGGCTGGTTGTTCATGTTGCCGGTAAAGTTGGTTGGGGCTTGGCCCCTAAGTCGGGTTGGACCGCACTAACATTGGGGTTGGTTGAGTGGTAGTGGTTGTTCTTGAGGGCATGGAAGGGATAGAAGAATTTCTGGTGCAAGGTTGTTTGTTCCGAGGGTTGGTTTGTGGGAAGTAAAGTTTTATTCTTGCTTTATTGTTTGTGTATTGAATAATTTACATATATTGATGATCTAAAGGGTATTTTGGTAGTAATTAATATTATACAATTAAGGTAAATTAGATATAGTATTTCTTGAAGTATTGGTGAAATGCGTGCCAGCTGCCGCGGTTAGACGTGAAATACAAGTGAATATTGTTGATTAGAAGTTAATTGTTATTATTCATAGTAATTTTAATTAATTTTGGTGAAATAGGTAAGTTAATATTTGTTTGATTGTTAAGATGATGAGACTTTGAAATATAATGATAGACTAGGATTAGATACCCTATTATGTATTATGTAAATAGATGAATATCAGGGTAGTAATAGCTATGGTCTTGAAACCCAAAGAATTTGGCGGTGTTTTAGTCCTTTCAGAGGAATCTGTTCTGTAATTGATAATACACGATTTATGTGACTTGATTTTGTTATCAGTTTATATACCGCCGTCAGTAAGATTATCTTGTGGAGAGTATTAAATTTCGTTATATTTTATTTTATATTATGTCAGGTCAAGGTGTAGCTAATAGTTAAGTAGAAATGGATTACAATAAAAATATTTATATGGATAATAGTTTGAATAAGTTATTTGAAAGTGGATTTGATTGTAAATTTGGTATAGATTGGCTAATTGATTAGGGCTCTAGAATGTGTACATATCGCCCGTCGCTCTCGTTTTAAGATGAGATAAGTCGTAACATAGTAGATGTACCGGAAGGTGTATCTGGGATGACAAAGTAGAGCTTGTTAGTGAGCATTCCATTTACATTGGAGGGGTTTTTGTGCAAATCAAATATTTTGATGATATTAATGTTATTAATTTTGTTAAATAAAAGTATTTTTTTTATTATTTATTTTAGTATTGTTTAGGAATTTATTGGAATTATTATAGTTTAATTTTACAGTGATGGATATATGAAAGAATTGAAACGTTTATTTGAAAGTAGAAGAATGATTGTACCTTTTGTATCAGGGTTTATTAAAAATAATTAATTTATTTTTTGTTCTCGAATTGAGAGGAGTTATTTATTTATGATTAATATTGTTGTATAAATATATTTAATTGATAAATGGTAATGATATGTTATTCGTTTCTCAAGATATCTAGTTTCTCAAGATGGGAATTTAATTTCGGTTTTTTATTATAATACTTATTAATATGTATGTTATGTATTTATATATATATATTATGAATATTATTTAAGAGTCTTACTGATCTGGGGATAAGCTTGGATTTGTGAATTAAATATTACATTATGTTAATGGAATATGAGCTTTAAATTAGTTATTGTTTGTGAGTTTGTTATAAATTATATATGTATAGGTAATTTATATAATTTAGTGTATTAATGTTATATATTGAGATATTAAAGTTAATTTATACTTTAAGTAATGATGATGTAATTAGTAGATGATTTGTTGATTTAAATATGTTGATTATTTACTTTAAGGAATTAGGCAAAATTAGTTGTTCGCCTGTTTATCAAAAACATGTCTTCTTGTTTTGATTTGAAGTCGTGCCTGCCCACTGAGGAGTTGAATGGCCGCGGTATATTGACCGTGCAAAGGTAGCATAATCATTAGTCTTTTAATTGGAGGCTGGAATGAATGGTTTGACGAAATAATAACTGTCTCGGAGTGATGTATTGAATTTTACTTTTGAGTTAAAAGGCTCAAATGAAAATAGGGGACGAGAAGACCCTATAGATCTTAATATTATTATATTGAAATTTATGTTTGGTGGTTTTTTATAGATGTTAATATATTGTATTTGGTTGGGGTGACAAGAGAATAATTTAACTTCTTTATGTTTAACTATGATGATTGGTTAATTGATCCTGTATTATGGAATGAAGATAAAGATACCTTAGGGATAACAGCGTAATGTTATTGGAGAGTTCATATTGATAATAAAGATTGCGACCTCGATGTTGGATTAAGAAGATTGTTAAGTGCAGGAGCTTAATATATTGGTCTGTTCGACCATTGAATTCTTACATGATCTGAGTTCAGACCGGTGTGAGCCAGGTTGGTTTCTATCTCTATTTATAGCTATGTACTTTAGTACGAAAGGATTAAGTACATTAAATAATTTATTATTTGGAATTATATTAATTACTATTTTGGCAGAAGGAAGTGCAATGAATTTAGAATTCATGAATGTAATAATATTACATATAGTATTGTTAAATTACATTATAAGTTTAGTTTGTTATATTGTTTTAGTAATTTTTGTATTGATTGGTGTGGCTTTCTTGACTTTATTAGAGCGTAAGGTTTTGGGTTATATTCAGATTCGTAAGGGTCCTAACAAAGTTGGTATGGTGGGGATTCCCCAACCTTTTGCTGATGCTATTAAATTGTTTTGTAAGGAGCAAACTTACCCTATAATGTCTAATTATATAATATATTTTATATGTCCAGTAGTTAGTCTATTTTTATCTCTTTTAGTATGATTAATTTATCCTTTAGGTTATGAATTAATTTCTTTTGATTTGGCGT
The DNA here is from genome assembly GCA_031308135.1 of Acheta domesticus. Classification (NCBI taxonomy): domain Eukaryota; kingdom Metazoa; phylum Arthropoda; class Insecta; order Orthoptera; family Gryllidae; genus Acheta; species Acheta domesticus. Next base: position 57,130,100 of record JAHLJT010002630.1, read on the forward strand.
TATTGTTTTTTTTTTGTTGTACAGGGATGGGAGTATATTCTATAATGTTGGCTGGTTGGTCATCTAATTCTAATTATGCTTTGTTGGGAGGATTACGTGCTGTAGCTCAGACTATTTCTTATGAGGTAAGTATAGCGTTGATTTTATTGAGATATATTGTTTTAGTAGGGGGTTTTGGTATGAATTTATTTTATATTTATCAGTCATATATTTGATTTCTTTTTCTTTGTATTCCGTTGTTTTTTTGTTGATTTTCTTCTTGTTTGGCTGAGACTAATCGGACTCCTTTTGATTTTTCTGAGGGTGAGTCAGAATTGGTATCAGGTTTTAATGTGGAATATAGAAGAGGTGGTTTTGCACTAATTTTTATGGCAGAATATTCTAGAATTTTGTTTATGAGAATATTAACTGTTTTAATTTTTTTTGGTGGTGATATATTCTCTTTGTTATTTTATTTTATATTGGTTTTTATATCATTTGTTTTTATTTGAATTCGTGGAACTTTGCCTCGTTTTCGTTATGATAAGTTGATATATTTGGCTTGAAAGGTATATTTGCCTGTTTCTTTAAATTATTTGATCTTTTTTTGTTGTTTTTCGTTTTGAGTTAGTAATGTAGTTTGTTGAGACATTTTAGGAACAAAGTTAATAGAATGTTTAATTCTATCTTTTGTTTTCAAAACAAATGCTTTAAAGCTTATTAACTTATTCAATAAGTTGATCTCATAATTTAAAGGTTAATGGATTAATAAGGAAGTATAAGAAGTATCTAACGGTTAAGATTTGTCCTGTTAAAATGTATGGTTCTTCTACTGGTCGTGCTCCGATTCATGTTAGTAGAATCACGATTGAGGTGTAAATTCAGAATAGTAATTGATTGATAGGATAAAATTGTATACTTCGAAATTTGTTGTTAAATGAGAATGGTATAATGAATAGGATGGCAATTGATATTACTAAGGCAATTACTCCCCCCAATTTATTAGGAATTGATCGTAAGATAGCATATGCAAATAAGAAGTATCATTCGGGTTGAATATGGACGGGGGTTACTAATGGATTAGCTGGGGTGAAATTATCGGGATCTCCTAATAGATAAGGGTTTATTAATGATAGAATGGTTAAAAGTATTAATAATACAATAAATCCTGTGATATCCTTAAATGTAAAATATGGATGGAATGGAATTTTGTCTAGATTTCTATTAATTCCTATAGGATTATTAGAACCTGTTTGATGAAGAAATAGTAAGTGAATTATTACGAATGCTGCTACAATAAAAGGAATTATGAAATGAAAAGTGAAGAATCGAGTTAATGTGGCATTATCTACTGCAAACCCTCCTCATACTCATTGTACTAGATCAGTTCCTAGATAAGGGATTGCTGATAAGAGGTTAGTAATAACTGTGGCTCCTCAAAATGATATTTGTCCTCATGGTAAGACGTAACCTATGAAAGCGGCAGCTATTACTAGGAATAAGATTAGAATACCTACTATTCATGTGTGTATTAAATTGTAGGATCCATAATAAATTCCACGTCCTACGTGTATATATAAGCAGATGAAGAAGAATGATGCTCCATTAGCATGTATAGTTCGTAGTAGTCAACCAAAGTTTACGTCTCGGCAAATGTGTCTAATTCTATTAAATGCTATATTAATATCAGCGGTATAATGTATGGCTAGGAAAATTCCGGTTGTGAGTTGAATAATTAAACATAGTCCTAATAGGGATCCAAAGTTTCATCATGTTGAGATGTTGGAGGGGGTTGGTAAATCAATTAGTGAATTATTTATGATTTTAATTAAGGGATGGCTTGTTCGTAAGGGTTTATTCATTAGTTTGAATGACGTAAAGGACCTTCTTGAAAAGATGTAATTTTAACAATAATAATTAGAGTGATTAATAGGTAAATGATTGTTATGATTGTTAATAAAAAATTTGGATGATTGTAAAGTTGATTTAAATTATTATTTTCAATTGAAAAGTTAATAAATTTGTTTGTTAAAGAATCGTTTTTGTATAAGTGAAATGTAGTTAGATGATTATAGTATAAATAAGTAATTGATATGCAAGTGGTGACTGAAATAATGCTGATAATTATGGTTTTGATGGGTAATTGAAATATTTCATTTGATGCTAATCTTGTAATATAGATAAATAGGACTAATATTCCTCCTAGGAAGATTATGAAAAGAATATAGGAGAATCAATATGAGTATGAAATTGATCCTGTAATCAAGCAGATTATAAGTGTTTGTATAATAATTAATAGAGTGATGGCTAAGGGGTGATTTATTATGATGAAAAAGATGTTAATTATTATAATTAAGAATATGAATATTAGAATGAAAATATCAGAGAATAGTTTAAGGGAAAATATTAATTTTGGGGATTAAGGATAGATGATTTATCTTTCTCTGAAGTTTTAAAAGATATTCTTAATTTTGGTTTACAAGACCAATGTTTTATTTTAAACTATTAAAACTTAATGTTTGCATTTTTTTGTTTAATGATAGTATTGTTTTGTTATTTGAGTGGAATTTGGATTTATTGTTCTAAGCGAAAGCATTTATTGATTATTTTGTTGAGTTTGGAATATATAGTATTATTTACTTTTTTTTTATTGATGAGTTGATTAGGAAGTTTACAGTTTGAATTATTTTTTTCTATGATTTATTTGGTATTTGCGGTTTGTGAAGGTTCTTTGGGGTTAGGAATTTTGATTTCAATAGTTCGTTCTCATGGTAATGATTATTTTCAATCTTTTGTGGTATTGCGATGTTAAAATTTATTTTTATATTTATATTTATGATCCCTCTTTGTTTTTTAAATGGGATGTTTTGATGGGTGGTTCAGTTTATATTTTTTTTGATGACATTTATTTATATGTTGTGTATTAATTTAAGTGGAAATATTGAAAGTTTAAGTTATTCCTGGGGTTTTGATATATTATCTTATGGTTTAATTTTGTTAAGATTTTGAGTTTGTGGTTTAATAATTATGGCAAGAGTTTCAATCTATCAAAATGATTATTATAAGAATTTATTTATTTTTATGATTATTTTTTTAATATTAATGTTGATGTGTGCTTTTTCGAGAGTTGATATACTATCTTTTTACATTTTTTTTGAGGGTAGATTAATCCCTACTTTATTTTTGATTTTGGGGTGAGGATATCAGCCTGAACGTGTTCAGGCTGGAATTTATTTGTTGTTTTATACTTTATTAGCATCATTACCTTTATTGATCGGTTTATTAAGCTTTTATCAGTTGAATGGTACTTTAATTTTATATGGTTTTTGAGGTGATGAAATTAATAATTTATTTGTATATTTGGGTATAATTATTGCATTTTTGGTAAGGATACCTATGTTTATGGTTCATTTATGATTACCTAAGGCGCATGTTGAGGCTCCTATTTCTGGTTCTATGGTATTAGCGGGTGTGTTATTGAAATTGGGTGGTTATGGTTTAATACGAGTTTTTGGGATTATGGTTTCTTGTTGTTTAAGGTATAATTTTATTTGAGTTGGGATTAGATTAGTGGGTGGTTTTTTAATAAGTTTGGTATGTTTACGTCAGGTTGATTTGAAGTCTTTAATTGCTTATTCTTCTGTTGTTCATATGGGAATGGTTTTGAGAGGTTTAATGACTTTAAATTATTGAGGATTTTGTGGCTGTTATATGATGATAATTGGTCATGGTTTATGTTCTTCTGGATTGTTTTGTTTATCTAATATTGTATATGAGCGATTAGGTAGTCGTAGATTGATTATTAATAAGGGGTTAATATGTTTAATACCGAGTTTAACATTATGATGATTTTTACTTAGATCTTCAAATATGGCTGCTCCTTCTTCTTTAAATTTGTTGGCTGAAATTAGATTAATTAATAGAGTAATATCATGAAGTTGAATTAGTATAATTATGATTGGTTTTATATCATTTTTTGGGGCAGCTTATAGATTATATTTATTTTCTTATAGTCAACATGGAATGAATTTTTCTGGTTTATATAGATATGTTAATGGTTATTTTCGTGAGTATATTTTATTGTTTTTGCATTGATTTCCTTTAAATGTTATGATTTTGTGTGGAGATTATTTTTTCAGTTGTGTTTAGCTTTATTAGTTTAATTAGAATGTTGATTTGTGATATCAAAGGTATATGATAAATATATTGGGCTATTAATTATAATGTTTTTATTTGTAAATTATCGTTTGTTGTTTTATTTTGTGTATCGTTAATTTCATTTTTTTTTGGATTAGTTGTGTGTGTTAATGAATATGTTATTTTTTTAGATTGGAATATTGTCTCTATTAATTCTTGTAGTATTGTGATGAGAATTCTTTTGGATTATAAATCATTATTGTTTATGAGATTTGTTATATATATTTCTTCTTTAGTTATTTATTATAGAGATAATTATATAATGGGTGATGAGAATTTATCTCGTTTTATTATTTTAGTATTGATGTTTGTATTATCAATAATATTTTTGATTATTAGACCTAATTTAATTAGAATTTTATTAGGATGGGATGGTTTAGGTTTAGTATCTTATTGTTTAGTAATTTATTATCAGAATGTGAAGTCTTATAATGCTGGGATGATTACGGCGTTGTCTAATCGTATTGGTGATGTTGCTTTATTATTATCTATTGCTTGAATAATAAGATATGGTAGTTGAAATTATTTATATGTTAGTAATTTTGGTAATTTAGATAATGAAATGATATATTTGATTATTTTAATTATTTTGGCGGCCATGACTAGGAGAGCTCAAATTCCTTTTTCTTCTTGGCTTCCGGCAGCTATGGCTGCTCCAACTCCTGTTTCTGCTTTAGTTCATTCTTCTACTTTGGTAACAGCAGGGGTGTATCTTCTTATTCGGTTTGGTGTAATTATTGAAAGATATTCAATGAATGGTTTTTTGTTGTTTATTGGTTGTTTAACTATATTTATATCTGGGTTAGGAGCTAATTTCGAGTTTGATTTGAAGAGGATTATTGCTTTATCAACATTGAGTCAGTTGGGTCTTATGATAAGAACAATTGGGTTGGGTTATTATGATTTGGCTTTTTTTCATTTATTAACTCATGCATTATTTAAGGCGTTATTGTTTATATGTGCGGGTGTTATTATTCATGGTTTAAATGATCTTCAGGATATTCGTGGTATAGGAGGGATTGTTGACCAAATACCTTTAACTTCTGTTTGTTTTATAATTTCGAATTTGGCTTTATGTGGAACGCCTTTTTTGTCTGGTTTTTATTCTAAGGATTTGATTTTAGAATTGAGATTAATAAGAAATTTAAATTTTCTGATTTTTTTTACTGTTTTTCCTTTCTACTGGGCTAACTGTTTGTTATACATTTCGTTTGATTTATTATGTAATAGTGGGTGAATTTAATTTTAGGAGATTACATTGTTTAGGGGATGAGAATTATGGATTTGTTGGTCCTATATTTATATTAATGTTTATATCTGTAATTGGCGGTTCATTATTATCTTGAGTAATATTAAGTACTCCTAGTATAATTTGTTTGCCTTTATATATAAAGGTGTTGGCTTTGGTAGTTAGAATTATTGGTGGTTGAATGGGATTTGAATTATCTATGATAATAACCTATGGAAGATTTTGCTTGGAGAATAATTATTTGGTAAGATTTTTAGGATCTATATGATTTATGCCTTATATTTCAACTTACGTGATTAGATCTTATCCTTTATATGGGGGTTTAAGGATTGCTCGTGTTAGTGATGGTGGATGAAGAGAGGAAATTGGAGGTCAAGGTATATTTAATATCTTCTTAAGGATGAGAATATTTTAAATAATTTCTAAAAGATTAATATGTTAATGTATAACAAAAGGTCGAATGTAAGAAACGAACAAAGAAATATGCAATAATATTTCTAACGTATGAAGTATCCAACTGTCTGAAATTCCATTCAAGAAGCGCAGTAAAAGCAAACATTTTTGTCACCAAATTGAACAAAAAGGAATCATATTCAAAAAAATTGAACATGACCTTCTTTGAAGATATGTTTCTGATAAACATATAATTTAAAAAAAATGAATTTTCATAATTGTTGTTAACGCTGCAAATATACCTTCTTATTCAGATTCAGATTTTAAGTTAATATTCAGATTGGGAGAGCCCATCAGTTGGGTTACAGCGAGACGAACGTTATGGAATGCTCGCTCGATCTCTGGAAAGACACAATGTACCCCTCTTATTAGAAGATAATATGAAGAAATAAGCAATCATAGAATAAATCGTTCACCTTTTTACCTCATTCTCACATGAAAAGCAAAGCCTTCTTTTAATCTGTATTCCACAAATTTTCACTCGTGCCTTTGGCTCCCGCCTTTGGTTCCCGCGGAAAAGCGGTTATTCCTCGAAATCGTTTGGAGCGGCGGAAGTAGTGCCAACTTTGATAGCTTAACCTTTTCTCATGGATCGTTGATGCGAGCTCACTGAAACTCGTTCCCTGGGGGAGCAACTACTTTGAATTGCCTGTTTCGGCGTTTTGAATTTGGCGGCAATGCTGTCATAGGTTAAAAACGGATATCTAGTGTGTTTAAATAATCTTCTCTACACCAGAGTGCTCGGCTACGGAAACCGGTAGGAGCTGCCCCCTGGCGAAGGGAGATGAAACTAACAAGGAGATCGAATGCAAGAGGTCGAGAATGCATAGCAGACAAAGAAACTTTATTTATCCGCTCTTTTCGCAGCCAGCACGCGGTTTTGGAGGGAATTTTTTATAAGTCCGACGCGGTAGTTTAAAATGCAAATTCTGAGCTACTAATAAAGGCCAAAGATTGTTATTAAAAACCAAAATCCCGCCACGGCGCCAAATATGAATTATTTTCGATGCCAATGTGCCAACAATTGTAGTTGTAGGAAGTAATTGTAGTTGTAGGTTGAATTTTTTTCAGTTTTCGAAAAAGTGAGAGTTCTCAACCAACATGAGACCTACACCATTCTATTAATCGTCCTTCAGACTATCCACCAAGAAAATTTCATCAAAAACGATGGAACCGCTTTTGAGAAAAATCGTTTGAACAAAAATGAAAAATTGCTTATATTTCTCGCAAAATGACGCGAAAAGTACTAAAATTTTGGAAAAATGGTACATGACCTTCTTTCAAAATATATTTTTAAGGTACAGATTTTATTCAGGGAACAATATCTTTAATATTTTAGGTGTAGGAAGACGCCCAAAAATTGAATTTTCGCAATTTTCGGAAAATTAGTTTTCAACCAGTATAGGGAAAGTTATGTAATGCCGCGCGAAGAAATGGCGAATTTTCGCCAGAAACAAAATTCGTTGCCGGGCCGTGATAATGAAAAAGTGGATAAATCCAGTTGCTAAATTAAGAAAACAAAATCCCCGACACGTGGTGTAGCCAGAACCCCTCTTTTGTGGGTCCTAGATACCGAAAAACCAATCGAAAGGAAAACGTCCGTCTGTGAACACTGCTAGCGCCTAAACCATAGGCAGAATTTCTTCCAAAATATTCCCTGGTCGATCTTGTTCGAGTCGAAGCTTAAAGATTTTGCAAAATTGTCTATAAAATTTGGGGGTACTTTACATGAAGCTCCAGGGACATTTTCAAAATTTTCTCAATAACGGCTTCAAATTTTTAAAAAATAAATACATACATGTATATTTTTAAAAGTATTATTAATGTTAACGATTGGTTTTGCATGGGTCTCTGGAGGAAACTATTGTATTGTTCCATCCTTTGACGTAGTAGTAGTAATTTCTTTTATTGTATTATATTGTAAATGTAGATGTATTATACAACTGTACACTTCTGGTTACCACCTGGCAATCAGCCAATTGTAGCCAAATAAACATTATTATTATTATTACTATTATTATTATTTTATTCACAGTTTTTACTGGTCGGTGAGTCCACCACTCACAGGTATGATGGCCAGGTGTGCAGTTGCTTTATTGCAGATTCAGATGGCTTCTAACAATAAGGCATGTATTCAAAATAACTGCCTTCTGCATATTATATATACTTCTGGCATTCAAGTGAAGACACTCTGGTCCTCGAAGTGTCATTTTCGGGATCACTCCTGTGGCTGATATTATTGGCACAGTTGTCACTTTGCTGAGGTTCCACTGAGCAGCGACTTCATGGGCGAGATCGGTATATTTCTGGATCTTCTCTTTGTGTTTTACCGATATATTGTGGGCGTTGGGTATTGATATAATAATAAGGAAAGACGGCCGATGGTTTCTATTAATGTATGTTATATCGGGTTTATTGCCGCCAGCTTGTCTGTCAGTGATAATGGAACGATCCGAGTAGAGTGTGTGCTCATTACTTTCAAGCACGTTCTGCGGGACATATTTGTAATACGGCAAGGAAGTGGCGAGTAAGCCCGTTTTCATTGTTAATAATTGGTGGACCTGCTTCGCCACTTCATCATGCCTCTTTTTATATCCCAACTGTGCGTGGCCGCTACATCCACTTGCCACGTGTTGGATAGTTTCGCTTGCGGCATCACATCTACACGTGTCGGATTGGATGGTCGAATCTATCAGAATGTGTTTTCTGTAGTTCAAAGTTGGCACCACTTGGTCCTGGATAGCTATCATGAAGGCTTCTGTCTCCGGAAAGAGATCCCCTTGCTGGAGCCATGCGTGCGACGCAAAGATGTCGACTTCTGGATTGCTCAGCTCATGGGGGTACCTTCCGTGCAGTGTCTTCGCTTTCCATGAGGTTATCTTCTCTTCAGTTTCAGTGACTGGCTGAACAGGTGATCAGTCCTTTTTAGGTTCAGAGGACTATAGTTATTTTCAACTGCGCTCACTACTTTCTGAAATCTCCCACAATGTTCCAAGAAGTATCTTCTGAGTGATGCAATTTGAGAGCTATGTAGATTTATGAGATCTACAACACCTCGCCCTCCTTGTGATCTTTGAAGGGTAAAACGCTCAATACTTGAATAGGGATGATGTTTTCGGTGTTGAGTCGTAGCAGTTCGAATTGTCCTCTGGAGATTGTCGAGGTCTGTATTGCTCCATTTAATAACGCCAAAGGAATATGTCAGCACTGGAATAAAATATGAATTGATGGCTTGTACAAGATTTCTAGCAGAGAGTTGAGTTTTCAAGAGTCCATGCAATCGTTTACACACTTCAGATGTTAGCATGTTCTTAGTGTCAGTGTGTTTAATTCGGAGTGACTGTTGGAAACCCAAGTATTTGTATGCTTCATGGGGTTCCATGAAGGCAATCTTTGGCTCATTATTATTCTTTTCCGAATTTATAATGATATTCACTCTCCTGCACTTATCCAAACCGAATTTCATCTTGATGTCTTCGGTGAATTTCTCCGTCACGCTAATTAGTTGCCACATATGATTCTCAGTGTCTGCATAGAGCTTCAGGTCATCCATGTAAAGAAGATGAGAGACACGAAGAAGGGTTGAGTTCCCTTTTTTATTAATATTTATTATTATTATTATTATTATTATTATTATTATCATAATCATCATTATTATGATAACCTACAAAGTTCTAATTTTTCTTCTGAAATCTGTTCGATGTATAACTGGGGTGTAATTCTCTATGCACCAGGAGCACACTTACAGGGTTTTGTGTTGATTGTTTCTTATACACTCCTCGTCATAAAAAAAGCTGCACCCAGAAGGACAAGGCGGATTGCGATCATTGTTGGCAGGCAGGTAGAGGGTACCACGAATACAAAATGATTACACATTCACATTTGTAGGACCAACATTTATTGAGCTAGACTGCCACAGACGGTGCCTGTAAGTATGAGGTGGGGCCGCCATTTTGGTGAACACACGCGTTCAGACGTTGCGGCATGGAGTTGTACAGGTCTGGAATGAAGTCCTGTGCTAGTCCATCCCATGCAGCTTGCGTCTGAGCGCACAGTTCTTGCCGATTGGTGGGTAGGGGTGGGATCCTATCGCACGCTCCATAGCACCCCAAACTTTCTCTATCGAGGACAGGTCTGGCGATGCTGCTAGCCATGGCAGAGTATCCATGGCTGCAAGGCGTGCTCAGGAGATGGCTACGGTATGCGGACGCGAGTTGTCCTGTTGAAATAGGGCGTGGGCGTGGGCACGAACGGCAGAGCCACCGGTTGCAGATTCTACTGAACGTACCGTGCGGCTGTCACGGTACCTCCGAGGAACACTAACGGTGAACAGGCACCATGAGATATCGCACCCCACACCATCCCACCAGGCTGGCGGGCCGTGTGATGGGATACCGCAAACCACTCGTCTTGGCGCTCCTCATTGCGTCTCCAGACACGGACCCGGTGGTCGTCGCCATCAAGGCAGAAGCGGGACTCTTCATTGAAGATGGCCCGCTGCCAGCCTGCATGGCTCCAGGTCCACAGTTCCCCACAACGGCGAGTCAGTAGCGACGATGCTGGGGTGTGTGTGGCAGGCGTTGTAGTAGTCGGCGTGCAGCGAGGCGTGTGAGTGGAACCGCCTGCCAGTGGTACTGGCACTTACAGGATGTGACAGAGCAGGCTGAACATCCCGCTGAATAGCACCAATCGTTGCTGTTGGATCTGTTCGTGTGTGGCGGACAATCCGTCGGTCCTCCCTTCTCATGGTGCGTGGTGGGCGTCCAGATCCTGTATTTTATGTGTGTATGCCTTCCTCAATCCATTGCCGACAACAGCGAGGATAGTGATTACCGTACGACCGGTGTGGTGCGAAATACGGCGACAGGACCCACCAGCCGCCCCCCACACCCACGATGCAGCCCCTCTCGAACGCGTCTAACTGGACAGGGTGGCGTAACAATCCCTCCCGGGGCCCCGATGCATGATCAGTCGGGGGGCCGCAGCTTACAATCAGCAAAAAAAAAGGAAAATTTTAGGCACTGTTTTCATTTTCTTATTTCGAATGTTTTTCAATTCCAGTTTAAGGACTATCTGTTTACAGTTTAAGGATAACTTAATTAGAATCTAACCCTTCGGACTTTCGTTTTAACGAACGCATCGATAATTTCGTCCAGATTCACTTTCAAGGAGTTAGTTACCTTGTTCTTTGTGGACAAAATACTCAAGTCCGCCAACTTCTTTTGTCCCATCGAGTTTCGAAGGTAATTTTTGATCATCTTCAGTTTCGAGAATAATCGCTCTGCCGTTGCAACTGTCACGGGAATTGTCAAGAAAAGTGAAAGTACGGAACACACATCCGGGAACCAAGCCGAGAGACTGAAATACTCCATCAGAACCAAGTTTGCCAACTTCCTGATGGAACGGTTTTTCGACAATTGGTCTTTCAGACAGCTTCGCAAGGACTGCAGTTGATTTAACAGTTGGTCGGTTACGTCGTCATAGTATATTTCACTGAACTTTCTGCACCGCATGGCAAGTTCTTCAGAAAACTCCAATAAATTCTGTGGCTGAATTATGGCGAACGAATCGACAATTTGGCTCAAGCCAACAAACCGGTGTCTCAATTAAGTGACTACAATATCCAAAGACGCATAGTAAACATTTACTATGCGTCTAATTGAAAAATATTGCATCCGTATTTTGTATTTTAAACAATCATACCAGAAATAATTGCTTTTTGTTCTTAACTGTAATGAACAAGCAAAAACAGGCCTCAAATGGACGCCCCTTGTGGTCGGGGCCCCACCGCACTGCATCCATTGGGCGGTAGTTACGCCACTGACTGGACAACCGGATGTCGAAAGCGTCGCAGAGGCATAGTGTACGTGCAGATGACGCTGTAGCGACGCTGCCCGATGTCGTAACGGCCGGCGAGGCCGTTTGAAGCCCTCTTATCTAGACCGGTGGACGCGACGTCACGCACCTACCACCTACCCCCCCCCCAGTGCGCGGCCGACCGTGAAAACGAAATCACTGGCTTAGCTAATGGTGTGCAAAATACTCACCGAGTTTGCAGTGGATCAGTAGGGTCCTTCGGGGTGCAGCTTTATTATGACGATGAGGGTAAAATGCAAAAAACTATTATTTCTTGACGTATGAAACACTTATAGAAAGGACTACAAAGCTTTAAAAACGTGGTAATTTGTTACTACATTCCAACGTCAAAATATTTTTGGATACTAGAACAACAATATACAAATGTATAATAAACACTAAAAAAATTAACAGAATTGTTGCAGTCATTTTCAAAGTGTATTGAAAGTCAAGGTAATTTAAAGGCGGAAAATTGTAAAAATATTTTTAATTTTTCTAACTACCCCCATGCAGTCGAAAAAAATTCCGAAAAAAATCACGATTGGCGTTTTGAGAGGAACTTCTGCATTTATTTTCGAGCCTGTTCCAGTGTTGTATGACAAATTTTTTTTCAAAAATACTTTTTTGAAATTTGCGCTGAGAAAATATCAAAAAGATGTTTTGCTGATACATGTAAATTTATGTATTTATGATAATATAAAAGATTTTTTCTACTCCCATTGTATAACGCTGTCAATGCTGGCTGCAACCAGTTGCTTAATGATACCCATTTCTATACAGTTGTCATTATGGTACAGGTTCTCGACCAATCACAGAAAAGCTTACAAACCAAGTATTGACACTTCATTAATCATTGAGAATCTGTATAGTAAATGTTTCGTTCAATTGTGTCCATTAAAATTGTATTTAATATCATATTCTGCTTCTTAATTTTAATTTATTTTCTTATTATATTTTTAACTTGAAATATTATTTAAAATAAATTGAATTGTTTCTGCACTTTGATCCAATTTGACTTGCGCGGTGATAGTTATTGAAGATAACATTTGACTAAGGTAAAGATGAGAACGCAAGTCATTTTAGGTTATTTGTTGCTGCCATGTGGTTGTCCTTAAAAAATGTCTAATTTAAAATATCCGATGAATCAACCATGGTCTTGAGACCTCCAAAAATAAGTGTAAAAGGAAAGATGGTGACGTCGGAATTATTGAAGCAACTACTGTACTCCCTTCGATGTTTCCGAAACGATAGGGAAAATTTGTATATAAACCTGATATTTAAAAGATTTCTGTCTTATCATTGATGGACCAACTTATGATATATATATATATATATATATATATATATATATATATATATATATATTAGTAATATAGACAGAAACTAAAAATATTAAATACTGAAATGTACCAACAATGTCTCGTCACAAACTATTACGAGATCGTTGACATAATTCACGTTAGGACGGTTATAATCGTGAACCGTTCCGAATTTATAGTAAAATTTTGGGCGCCTGGAACAGGTTACGATAATTGAAACCAATACTTCCACAGCTAATTTTAACGAATGGATAAATGTCCGGCTAGCTGGGCCAATGGGTCCCGTAATAGATAGTCGCTATCGTCTAGATAGCCGATTACTTGATCTGCCAACTATACAGTATGGCGAGGAATCTGAAAGGAAATAATTATATATCTCTAACTACTTAAGAATTGTGATTGACCAAATGAAAATCTTTTCATTTCCAAAAGAAAATTTAACAATTTATTTAACAATTTGACAATTGTCCTGCCTTTAGGTCATGACCTTTTACAATAAAACCTTTGTACTGCAGTACTTATCTAACATGGTCTTGATCGCCGACGCCCCGCAGTATCTTCCCACTTGAATGCAGATAATCCTAAGTCCAGCTTCTTTCTTCTGATCTTGCGACACGGCCGACGAATCCAGCCCTCACTGCCTAGAATATCTACTGGTTCTTACGTGATATTTACAGTTTCCAGTTCTCCCCAACTACGTGTTAAAACATTAAAATCCAAACCGCAATATAAAAAAACTTTCAAAGAGCTAATCGAATTTATTTCTGTCCATCAACTTTCAGAGTCCGAAAGCGATTGAGTCTCACGTGAAAACTTACAAGTCCCACTCCCCTTATGTTAATCTCGCGAGCGATCTGTACTACTCGACGACCTCTATCAGAATGTCATTTTCTCCTCGGTTTTTGCCCTCAACGCCTCGGTATACGTCCTTCGTTCTTATTTTTTTAAACAAAACGACAAAATTCGACAGTCTATTCTCCCTTAGCCAATCCATTCACTTCTTGCCAAATCAAGTAGCCACGCCCTCGATAGTCATTCCTTTTCAGACCAATCCCACATTATTTTATATGTCTTTCTAGCCAGCACCCCCCACCTATTCAAGGCCTGAATGCAGTTTATTGACCCTGCCAACCACTACGCCGGCGTTGCTAAGGCTGTATATTGCCATTTGCAGACCCTTTTACCCAACCCATTTACAGCAAATGTTATTGACAAAATATATAAAATTTTGGTATATCACAATGCATAATTATATTCTTCTTGAGTAGCATTACTACTAGTAGTAATAAGATACATCAGGCACGTCGGCTAACATCCTCAAAATGTTATTTTTTGTTCTGACATATTCTAAATAACTTTCGGCAATAGAGGCTAATAACCTAAAAGTACCGTTTCATCAGCTCAATTTACACCGTTATTCACACTAGTAACTCTCAAATACACCATAAACAGTTTCATATATTTCTCGAGATTTTAATCGAAATCACTGTCCGTAGTTTTGTTAGATTTTGCGAGAATTTCCGCAGGAACTTCACAATATTTTTTCATTTGTACGAACAAATCAGTCCGATAACTATTATGCAATAGTAATTATATGTACACTTTGTTTGATCTGACGTCATATTGACAAATGAGTATTACAATGCGTCTTTTCACTTTAGACGCAAGAAGTATTATATGTTTCGAATTCTCGTTTTATTCAGCAACGAACTACACAAAGTTTTGTATGCACCACGAACGTTAAGTGGATGTTTTTGCCCCTCAGGCGACTTCCAACACTCGGGGCAAAAATCTACTTTATGCCCTTGATACATAAATAACTATTCCTGTTTTTCATCTTATTCCAATCAGATAAAATAGCGCTAATTTGACGCAACAAATTAATATTACAAGAAGTTTTTGGCTGTACAGGTGTGTGAGTGGTGGGTCGGCGGCTAGGAAAAAAAAACTTGTTTTTATGTTAGAGTTATAGTGTACCTATCTATATGTCATTTGGTTTTAGGGAACTTTTTACCCCATAGTCCGGTGGTACTCTTTATCAAGTGATGGATTCTCAGAGGAGGCAAGGGAGGCCAGACGTCCCCACAAAATTGATTAGCAACACGAAAAGTTACATATTTTTGTACCCAAAAATTGTTAGAATAAACTTCGTCCACAATTGACATAAATGTTTACGGCTGGAGAGTATACATTCAAAAAACGTCGTTTCTCTTGCTGCAAACATAGCGTTATAATTCAAGATGGAGCCAAGCTGTTCTAGGCGTCACATATAGGTAGCACCACCAAGTATTAGCACTGCTTGTGCCTGCAGGATACCGGCGGCTCATGTTGACACGCGCCTCCCTGTTGTCATGACAACGTCCGTCAACCAATAAGGAAAGAGTAGTTACGTTTTGACTAGCTTTGGAGTTGGTTTGGCTCGGAGGCTCTCGCGCGTCTGGCCGCCTCCTGTGAAGGTGTGTTGCAGTCATAGACAGTAGGTGCCCTGTGAATACGATGGGAACCATTGCGCGACAGGCCCAGTATTTCAGTGAACAAAATAAAATTTTTAATGGAAGTGCTTTTTTATCGGAGAAGTGGTCCTTAACAAAGAGAAATATTAAATGTGTTATTTTATTTGGAATGCCACAAATAACAGTTTACCAGTAATCCAAAGGTCATTGACTTTCAATTTCACCGTATGATTCCCTGTCTGAATTTGTCTGGGCCTCCCAGAGTTTTGAACCCACCGTACGCCCCTGCCTTTATCTCATTTAAGAGACCACTTTCAGGGATATTGTTAGTATTCAATACTTGGAATTTGCATTAGTTGAAATGAAAATAAATGTGCGTAAAAGCCTTCGCACGACGTCCTGTAGGTCAGCTTCATTCTCGACAAAATCGGAGGGTGGGAGAGGGAATTGAGTAACAATAAACCGAGGATGGTATTATGACTTTCTCTTCATTTTCGTTTCATTTCATTCGGTGCCACGGCGGACATGAAATTAACAGATGATGTTTACGAAAGCAGAAAAAGGTACTTCAAAAAATTACTATTACTTCAAATTCGTACGTAATGGAAGTGATGGTCTCTAATAGTACTATAATTGCTCATACAATTTTATTTCGTAATAGTAATAATAATAATAATAATAATAATAATAATTATTATTATTATTATTATTATGATTATAATAAAGACTGGGATGTGCAAGAAATCGTTATTTGGAACAGCCCACATTTTGTGCAAAGTATCGTAGAGGCACCGACAGTCCCTAGATATGCTCCTTAGGTAGCTGGTTAATCTAGAGTAGATTTTGTATTCAGCGGACTCATAACATCTTTAGCCGTGGTGTAGTGGAATAATAATAGCATTAATAATTCCAATATTATTTCAAATGGTTGTACACATAGGATAAATTCTATTTTGCAAGTAGAGGAAGGAATGAGATAGCAAGGTTTCCGCCTCTGTATAATGTTGACATTCGTCGAGTGAAAGTTTTTGTAGCTCTGAAAAGAAATGCAATTTACTTCGCCTGATCATGTGATTTTCCAACAAACAAAGGAGGTAAGTTGACCTAGAAATATTGTAGTTTTTGAAGATCAAAGAGGATTTAAAATAAAATGCCATGTGTGAATGTAAGATTGGTGGTGGTAGTGGTGGTAGTAGTAGTATAATATGCGGTATATATGTATATGGTTGTATAGACACTTGACTGGATTATGCTGGTTAATGTCAACCAAGATGTAGACTATTTTGTGACTAAATTTTCTAAAGATTGTATGAGTGAATTGTGGATTTAGTGCATCTTGTGCAAAATGTGGGCCCACACACATGCCTGCGTGTTGCCTGTGAACACTGTCTTAAGTAGCTGTAGGATTTTTTTCCATAATGAATATTTTACCGACTGATCTGGCCCCACTGAAGATAGCGATTTCGAAAAATATATACTGGCCCCACTGAAAATAGCGTTTCAACGCTACTGTAAATTCAAATTTAAAGCTCTTGTTCATAGAATTTTTTTTTATGTTCTCGCAAAATTTATTAGAAGTCATTTGAGGCACATTAACTCTCAAAAACAATAGTGTTGGAGATGAGCATATTAATGGTGTGAGAGATCATTACATTTACATAGAAAATTACATTTATATAATTTAAAAAAACGAAAAAATACCCGAAAATGAACTTCTGCAATTCTATCTAAGAGTGCTATTCGTTCGAAAAGTCTGAAGAAAAAAATGGAGCCATTTATGAGAAAATGGCGTTTGAGCGTTTCTGAAATGCGAAATTTTGAGTTCGTTTTCACTCAAAACTATTGTTTTCCTGAAACTTTATGACATTTAAAACAGATGTACTTATCAATGTAATGTAAACAGATTTGCCGGCAATGTAAATTCTAACGCCATGAGAGACAAGTCAACAAATTACATTTTTGCAATTTTGAAAAAAAAATCAGCAAAGTGATGTTCATGTCATCTCTTAGAGTACATTAGCAGTATTCGTCAAAAAAGTTTTTAAAAAAATGTTGTGTTTATAATTTTTTAAAAATTGCACTTACTGCGTGAAGACTACTAAAATGTTTAAAAAAATGTACATGATCTTAATGAAGGAAATGAAGAAAATTCTGAGTAAACCGTGAAATTCGGACCTACGCTACTCTTATAAGTGTATTTTACTTTAATTCTTACAAGAATTTTAAGAAGAAATTTGGAGCCGTTTTTGAAAAAAAAATTGAAAATGTCCGCGGGGCTTCAGGTAAAGTATCCCCAAATTTTGAAAAACATTTTTCAAAATCGGGGCGCCTCGAGTGGAACCAGATCGACCGGAAAATATTCATTTCGGAAGAAATTATGCTTATGGTTTAGGCGTTAGTGTTGTTCAGACACCGGACGGACGGACGTTTTGCTTTCGATGAGTATTTCGGTATGAAGGACGCACAAATCAGGGATTCTGGCTACACCACGTTTTAGGGGATTTCTTTGTTAATTTAGCCACTTGATTTATCCACTTTTACGTCATCACGGCTCGTCAATGATTTTTTCTGACGAAAATTCGCCATTTTCTCGCAGCATTACATTACTTCCCTATACTACGTATATTACTCTGTATATACGTACGTATATGGGAAAGTAAAAATAGTTTACGGAACACGGGCGCGAGACGATTCCTACAATCATCTCTGCCTTCCGAGCTACGCTAGGACGACAGACTCGATTCGTGCGTGAATCGCCTCTTTCGCGCCCTTGTTACATAAACTACCATTAAGAGTTTGGGGGTATGTTACATTAACCCTCTGCCCTCGTACGGCATGTCTGAGATGACACTTGAGTTTATTTCTCAGCTCGTGTGTCTGCAGGAAGCGTGTTGTCACACAGGTCTACATCGTTCTGCTAGTCCTTGCCTTAATATAATGTGGAAAAGTGTTCCTCAAAGCTGTCCTGCGGTCCATCACCTGATTCGGTTGCGCTGTTGACGAATGCTGCACCACGTTGACTTCGTCGCGAAATTTTAAAGCTTCTGTGCAGTTAATGTGTAGCCAACATTCAGCGTGGGATTTAATTATTTCTGCTGCCTATTGCTTAATCCTGTCGACATCCACGTTTCTTTCGACTGAAAGTCATGAGAAGAAAAGTTCAATTTCGCATGACCTTCGTATAGTTCAAATCAATTTTCCGTTGTTGAGTAAGCCAAAAGTTCTGATTTTCATCGTTGGTAGACTTGGAACCGCGGGTTGTAGCTCTAAAATAAGATATAAGATACTAAAAATACGACAATTAAAATTGTTAAATGATATAAAACGTACAAAATGTATCTTGCATTGAATTCTTAGTCATAAAAGATGTCCGGCATTGACCGGTAGTGAAATGACTATGTTTTGTGAAATGACTATGCTAACGTCGGTAGCATTACAGTATAGCAAGACAGTATGTGCAGTTGTAGCAGTTCCCGTAGTTGCCTCTAGTTTCCCGCAGCATTATAATACTTCGTAGTGCGAAAGCAATTGCAAGAAAATACAATTGTAAAATGGAGAAGAATAATGAAATTGATAGTGTTGAATGTGACCGAATACAACCTTTGATTCTATGTCCCGCTGTCTGCAGGTAACCATGGAGGCGAACCCATCTGAAAAATGCCAGTTGGACGGCCGCATCACAGCCCTGGAGGAGGGATTAACCTCAACGTTGAAGAGAGTTACCACATTGGAAGAGCGATTCGCCAAAATGGAGGAGCGATTCACCGAAATAGAGGACGTTCTCGAACGAGTCATGACAAAAAACGTCACAGAGGTGGAGGAATCGCTGCATCAAAAACTGAACACTTTAATGCCCAAGGTGGAATTGCTGCTCACATCTTACCAAAGCGCGTCTTCCGCTCGCTTCAAATTCCAGGTCCAATTCCCTGCTGCACGAACCTCTTCTGATAGGCCTTTCTTCTTTTCGTCCGCTTCCACTCCCACTTCACTCAATAAACAACTTCCTCCTGCCCAGATCTCTTCTGACAGACCCTTTTCTCCTGCTCTCACTCACACTTCACTCAACAATCATCCTCATGCTCAGACGTCTTCTAACAGACCTTTCGTCTTTCCTTCCGCGCTCACCCCGTCTTCATCACTCAAAAAACAACTTCCTCCTGCACTGACCTCTTCTGACAGAACTTTCTTCTTTCCTCCCGCTCACAACCCCACTTCACGCAACAAACAACTTCCTCCTGCACATACCTCTTCTGACAGACCTTTCTTTCCTTCCGCTCTCACCCCCATTTCATCATTCAGCAACACTCCTGCACAGACTTCTGACAGTCCATTCTTTTCATCCACAATTACTCCCAATTACTACTTCCAAACCTCTTCTGTGTTGTCTTCCACGCTAACTCCCACTTCATCACTCGGCACCAAACTGTCTCCTGAACAGACCTCTTCTGACATTGCACCTGCTCCATCCACATCACTACCCAACAGCAAATTCCCTCCTGAACAAAGCCCATGTACCTTTTCTCCGCTAACCCCCAGTTCATCTCTCAAGATACAAAACCCTCCTGCACAGACCTCTTCTGTGTTGTCGTCCACGCTAACCCCCACTTCATCACTCGACAACAAACTTTCTCCTGAACAGACCTCTACTGGCATTACATCCGCTTCATGCTCCACATCACCCAACAGCAAATTCCCTCCTGAACAAAGCCCATGTACATTTTCTCTCCTAACTCCCAGTTCATCACTCAAGATACAAAACCCTCCTGCACAGACCTCTTCTGTGTTGTCTTCCACGCTCACTCCATTACTCGACAAAAAAGGTTCTCTTGACCAGACCCCTTCTATGTTTTGTTCTCCGCTGACCACCCGTTCTTCAGTCAATGGACAACTGCCGTCTGCGCAGACTTCAGCCGTCTTTGCTCCCGCGGTGATTCCCTCATCGGACAAAAAACAATTCCCTACATTTATCACCCCTCCCGCCATGCTCACTGAATGTCACGAAGGAAATTCATCACTAGCCTCAGTCGGCCCTCTAGCCCACTGCGTCCAGGGTGCCTCGGTTTTCTCCAGCCCCTCAAGAGACGCCCCGAAGTCGCTTCTGGAGGCCGCGGGGAAGGGAGATGTGGCAGCACTGCGGCGCTTCCTAGCTAATGGAGGAAGAGTAAATGCGCGGGACAAGTGCGGCAACACTGCGCTGCACCTGGCTGCGAGCAACGGCCGCACGGAGGTCGCGGACGTGCTGATTGCGCACGGAGCGAGAGTTGACAAGTTAGGCCCCCAGAGTCGCACCCCGCTGCACTGCGCGGCCGCCAACGGGCACTCGGCGATGGTGGCGCGCCTGGTGGCCGCCGGGGCGGCAGTGGAGGCGCGAGACGGCCAGGGCGCCACCGCCGTCGCCCTCGCCGCCCGAGGAGGCCACGCGGTCGAGGTGGAATCGCTGGTGGATCAAGGCGCGTCGGTGGAGACAACGGATGACAATGGAGACACTCCTTTATTGGTGGCAGTAAAACATCAGAAAATAGATGTGGTATCATTGCTGTTGAGGAAAGGAGCTTCGCCAACAAGCAACAAAAACGCGTCTCCATTGTCTGTTGCTTCTAGAGACGGACACGAGGATATTCTAGAACTTTTGCTGAAAGCGGTCCAGCACTCCGAGAGGGCTGAGATAGGGCGCTCCCTACGAGTGGCTGCCAGCGCGGAGGTGGTGTGGATCTTCGTGGACGCGGCTCGTGACGTGGTGCTGGGGGCAGCAGGAGGGGAGGCGTTAGCTGCTTTAGCGGCCGACGGCCGCCAGGAAGCTCTTCACGCGCTTTTGCAACTGGGCGTCAACGTCAATTCTACTGACGGTGGATTGACTGCATTGCACAACGCCGCTTCTAAAGGCCACACCTCGTGTGTGCGCACGTTGCTAGAGGCTGGAGCCCAAGTGAATGTTGCGGGCGAACGGGGTCAAACTCCTCTGCATTTAGCCGCACAGAACGGGAAGAGAGAGTGTCGTCACGCTACTGGAGAGCGGTGCTGAAGTGAATATCAAGAACAAAAGGGGCAAAACACCCCTGCATTTAGCCGCATCCAACGGGGAAAGAGAATGCGTCGTCGCGCTGATGGAGGCCGGTGCCCAAATGAATGTTAAGGACCCATATGGCCAATCTCCTCTGCATTTAGCCGCACAGAATGGGAGCAAAGAATGCGTCGTCGCGCTGCTAGAGAGTGGTGCTGAAGTGAATGTTAAAAGAGATCGGGGGGAAACTCCTCTGCATTTAGCAGCATATTGCTGGGAAAAAGAGTGCGTCGCCGCGCTGCTCGAGAACGGTGCTGAAGTGAATGTTAAGAGCGAACAGGACCAAACTCCTCTGCATTTAGCCTCACAGAACGGGAATAGAGAATGCCTTGTCGCGCTGCTCGAGAACGGTGCTGAAGTGAATGTTAAGAACAAATGGGGCCGAACTCCTCTGCATTTAGCAGCATATTGCGGGAAAAAAGAGTGCGTCGCCGCGCTGCTGGAGGGCGGTGCTGAAGTGAATGTTAAGAGCGAACAGGACCAAACTCCTCTGCATTTAGCCTCACAGAACGGGAATAGAGAATGCGTCGTGGCGCTGGTAGAGGTCGGCGCCCAAGTGAATGTTAAGGACCCATGGGGCCAAACTCCTCTGCATTTCGCCGCATGGAAAGGGAAAAGAGAGTGCGTCGTTGCGCTGATGGAGGCCGGTGCAGACGCCAGCGTACGAACTTACAACGGTAACACTGCTCTGGATTTGGCAAGACAAAACAAACATCAAGATTGCGTCTCCGCGATACAGTGCCGAATGCCGCGGGTAGTATTCGGAACACGGTATTGAATGTTGAAGTAGTTCTTTAAAAGAATGACTTGGCCATTTGTGACTCGCGGTAATGGCCGCAAGAAGAAATGTCCAAAATACATTATCCCTATCATAACTCAAAAATTGAAAATCATTTAACCCGTCATTTGTCGCGTTAATGCATTTACCTTTCATCAATGCTACATAGAGAGGATTTTAGTGGGCTTGCTTTTAATAGTCTTGTCTCGTAAGATATCTCCTATTCAGAAATTGTGCTGGAAAAACCATTGAGACGATCGAAAATGCTTTATTTGACACAATATCTCATACATCATATTGTTCAGTTTTACATAAAAATAATATTGTTATTTTGGGAGGCAATGGTTTGGAAAGTATGAAGGAAAATGGTTTGAAACATCACAAAATATATTTGTGTACATTAACTATTCTTTTTCCTGTGAATCCTGTGCTGTAATGCTTCGTTTCAGGAATCAACTGAAAGTTTTGATTTACAAATAAAGTGATTGCGCTTGTAACATGTGATTGTGGTTTGACTTTTTTTCAATCACTGCACGTCTTCTAGCCTTTGAAAAACTACTCCCAGCATGTACCTTGTACATTAAAAGGAGATTAATATATTTGTACATTAAATTTAATGTTTAAATTAAAATCAATGTAGATTTAATGCACACGAAACTTAATAAACCTTTTTCATTAAAGAGAGATTAATATAAATGGACATTAAATTTATTGTTTAAATTAAAATCCTCTACATTTGATTTATTTTGGAACACAAGGAACAGATGCTGTTTCAAAACTAAGAAATGGTTTCTTCCACTATTTGAACTAACGTATAATAAAGAAATATAATTGCAACATGTATACAAATAATTGAATTTTTTGAATTCAGATTTACGTTCAAATTTGAAACAAAATAAAATTGTAGCAACCTAGTACATAGCACTTTAATTCTTACGGATTACGAATTGTTTCCGTTTCAGCGGAAATACTCGTGACCATAACTTGAAGCGCAACGCCGTCATTTCAAATTGTTACATAAATATCATTTTTCCGTTAAACAATGAAATAAATTTCCCCTCAGCGAGCGGGAGGAGTAAGGCATTCTGTATCCAACACATTTCCCAAAATGCGGTGATGATGAACGCCTTTATTTTCTGTACTTTATTTTAGTGATTCGCAACCTTGACAGCAAGCCTTTAGCGACGCGTTTCCCTGAACAATGTCATTGCTGCCATTAACGGCCTACGTAGCGAAAACGCAGTATACATTCACGGTTTTATTTTGAAGCAGTTTTTGGGAAAAGGGTGAATTTACGTTAACTAAATTTATTTTTGTACTTTGTTAATTATCTATTCTAGAACAAGAATGTTCTGTTTTGACAAACGTTGGCTATTTTGTGTACTTGTTTGAGCTTTATGTTATTCCGTACAGTAATTTATCATTTTCCCCACAAAACCATTTAGTTTAGTATTGTATTTGAACGTTCAATATTCGCAGTTGTGCTGCGTTTTTGCAAAGTTTGCCTGATATGAGGTCTCGTCTGCTTGACCAGTTCTTTATTTTGGGAGAGGCTTAGGAAATTTCGAACCGTTCCGGTCCGTTGCAGGGAAGACAAAGGGTGACAGGTTTCCCAACCTTGCCAATTCCAGGTACTCAAGTGTTTCGTATTTATTCGTATTCTGAAACCCGTAGTCATGTTCTTACGTGTTAGAGTAATAGTAGACTTTTCTATAACGTATGCAAAATCACAGAAAATTAGCACTACATCAAAATTAAATTAGCACTACAATACAAAAATTGAAAAATCTAAAAATATATTCAGAAATAAAAAATAATTAAATTATAAGGTAACGGGGAGTAACATTGCCACATCTTTGTTTCTTTTAAAGTTCTACTTTGTTGCAACAATCTTCAGAATAACTATTTTGACAATTTAATTCTTCACAATGTTTTTTTTGAAATATTGAAGTCACAGCTTCCATAATTTGAAAGATTTTATTACTTTTTTAAAAACAAACAAAGTGGCAATGTTACCATGCAGGGATCAAACATTGCCACCTCTGTTTATTTCCAAGTCTCTGTCAATATTTAAAGGTGTGAGTGTTGGATAGGAAACAGAAACACATAAATATGCATCAGAACATTATTAGAGTTTTGTTTCCGACAGATTAAATACTCTAAACAGGGATAAATACTGCCTTGAGAACTTAGTCTAAAATAAGTTTTATTGCCTGTATCACTGTTTTACACCGTGATAAAATACAGACTGATCAGAGACCTTTAGGCAAAAAGGATCCAGGAAGACCGAAGAAAAGGTGGATCGAAAGCTGGGCATCGATATCTCCCGACTCATCATGAGGTGATGTGGGAAGAATAACTGTTTCCACCTACATAGAAGAAGTTGTTGTGTACGAACTGGGAACAGCCCTTCTTCGCACAATTGAACTAATACTTTACGCGTGCTAACTGGGAACAGCCCGAGGTTGCACAAAATACTGTATGTCCAAGTGGTCTAATGCATATAACCTACACTGCAGACAGTACACCTGGAAGTGGCACGTATCAACTGGGAACACCCCGAGGTTGGACACTCAAACTTTACGTGTGTTAATTGCACACGGAGCCCACCAACACGGGTCGCGCACGTGCGTGGCGCGTGCTGTCTACTGCGGAACTGATTTCGCGGCCTATACTGAGATTTTTCTAGGAAGAGCTCTCAAGATAACTCAAATCCCATCTTCGCGATGGAATATGTCACGGCATTTCGCGTCTTTTCTCGGTCTTGCCGGTAGAATGGCATGATCGCAAGCACTGCTACATACGGTCGCGATTGTGCGAAATCTAGCGGAACGACTGTGAATGATACGAAATGCCGTGACATATTCCATCGCGAAGATGGGATTTGAGTTATCTTGAGAGCTCTTCCTACAAAAATCGCAGTATAACGGCAAGAGCGTCGTGGGGCCGTGAGCGCTGGGGCGCAGCAGGGATGGGATAACAGATAGCCCATCACAAGTTGCCATTTAAACGTGGCGTTACAACTTTCTGGAGGGATCATGCATTGCAGGCGGTTGACGAATGGAGTCCCAGCGCACACGTGCGGTTCTGGGAAGGCCGTGGGCGGGCATCTGTGGGCTCATCGGCAGCAAACGGTCGCGCGGGGCGACGGTTGTTGATCACAGTATTCGAGAAAATCAGGTTTCAAATTTGATATTACTGATTTAGGGTACAGAAATAATGCTTAGTTGTGCGATTCTTTTTTTAAGGAAATATCGGAAAAAACTAGTTTTGAGCAATATTTGCCCATCTCATCCGTCCGCGGTAAACGTGTAAACTGACTGGATTGGGTTGGAGGTAATGAGTTTTTCCCTGGTACACGCGTGGAGTTAATTAGTTTTTCATGTTCCGCTTCACTTTTATCAACCTATTTAAACAATTTTCTATGTATGTCGATGTTTTTGACATATATCGACGTAACTCGATATATTTCGATATATCCGGTATGGTAGTTTTATTTCGATATATGCTGATATTTTTCGATGTATTAAACGTATTTCAATATATTTCGACATAGAATTTATTTGGATGAAGATTGCTATTTTCCATATAAATACACGTTAGACATATTTTGATATATTCGGCATATGAATATTAATTAAATTTGAGTTGATGTCGACATATTATATCGACGAATTAGACATATTTAAAGTTAACAATTTGTTAATTTTAATAATTTGAGATATGTAACATTCATAATTTGTTCCAATATGAAACTCATAAGTAGTATTTATGAGCATTTAATAAGTAATGTCAATTACTTATTATATTACTGAAATATGTCAATTAATGTCAATTTGCTGTATTTTAGTTGCATTAGATCAGTTTTTAACGTATTCGATTTGTTAATTAATTTTTATAATAAATTTGATGGAGTTACTGTGTTTTTCCTGATAGTGTTGAAGTTAATGAGTTTTACCTGAAATGACTGGTATTTTGGTGATTTTTATCAATTATTATGTTGATAAGGTGAATGTTTTTCACTGATATTGCTGTATATCATGAAAGAAAATGAAAAACCATTGTGAAATATGGTGAAAACTCATTTTTTTTTAAATTGAGTAAATGAGTTTTACGTAATAGCCACAGAACTATTCTGCCTTGCGTCATATGAAATAAAATTATATTTATTCTGCTTTGCTGTGGGCCTGAACAACCGACGTGAAGAGAAAAAGGAAAAAATTAAATTTTTGTAAATTTGAAAATACAAACAAAGTGAAGTTTATGTTATCTCATAGGGTACATTTAGCACTATTCCTACCAAAAGTTTAAAGAAAAAAATTGAAGCGGTTTTTGAGAAAATCTTGTTTTCGTAATATTTAGAAATTGTAAATATTGCACCCAATATTGCGCAAAAACTACTAAAATTTTCAAAAATTGTACAGGAGGTTAATCAAAGAACTCACTATGGAGAACAACTTTTATTTAAAGGAAAAATCACTATCTTTATTTTAGTAGTAGGATGACGCCGAAAAAAATTCAGACTTTTGCATTATTCGAAAATTCAGAGTTAACCGTGAACATTTTGAAAATGTCAGAGGGGCTTCATGTACTGTACCCCCAACTTTTAAAGAATGTTTTTTAAAATCTCAAAGCTGTTAGATGGACAAGGGTTTCTGCAATTTGGAACAAATCCTGCGTGTGGTTCAGGCGTTCGTTTACAGACGGACAGACCGACGGACGGACAGACCGACAAAAGGGTTTTGCCGTTAATTGGTATTCCGGTATTAAGGACGTACAAAACAGGGATTTTGGTTGGCTACATGTGTTAGAAAATTTTTTTCTTAATGTAGCAGCTGTATTTATCCATTTTTTCGTTATCAGGGCTCGGCAATGATTTTTTTTTCTGCGGAAAATCCACCGTTTTTCGGGAAGCATTACATAACTTTTCATATACTACGTCTATTACTCTGTATATACAAAAGTATACCGGGAAGTTAAAGTTGATTTCCATTAATTTGTACGTACATTTTAACTTTAATTTCATATTACCATCTACGCTGCCTTGGGAAACAATGCAGCGATGGAAATTTGAGAAGTTCGTTGTTGAACGGTGACACTGTAAGATGATGAAATGTCTTGAATTCTTATTTTTGATGAATTTTTATATGGAACCATTTTGAGGTTGTTCATTCGAATCTTGAAAAAATATTACGTTTAATATTATTTAATCGTTAAATTTATTTTAATTTACGTCCTTTAATTGTGTAAACGAATCGATGATTTCGCTTTGCATTATATTGTGTGGGAATGAGAAGTAATTTGTCTGAAAACCAAGTAATTTTGATGAATATAACAATATTATATTTGAATATTATATTACTTTCCCGTATACGTACTGTAACGTTCGTGGTGGTGAATTAAAAAACAGATTTATTTTAACAAAGATGTTTATTTATATTACACTAAAATACTTGATTTATTTACAGGTAGGCTCCACAGTCCTTGTGTTCTTGACTTGGTTATTTATTTATAGACGGCACAGTCCTCTTGATTATTTATTTTCACTGCTGCACAGGTCGATGCACTCACCGCTGTCCGATGCACTGATTACAGTCCACTGCACTGACCACAATTCACGGCTCCGACCACAGTTCACGACGCCGACCACAGTTCACGGCTCCGGCCACCCTGACTAGACCAGACTGACTGATTGACTGACTGACTGACTGACTCCGGCCGCCGACAGCGGCGCATTTATACCTGGCCGGCGCCCGCCTGGACCCTTCCGGAACACGCGGCACACTTCTTGGCTACCCGCGAATACCCCGGAATCGTCCAGTTCGGGGGGCGGCGGCAGATGATGCAATCCGCGCAGCGGATTCCGGCAGATGACGCAATATTCGTTACAGTACGTATACACGGAGTGATATACGTAGTATAGGGAAAGTTATGTAATGCTGCGCGAAAAAATGGCCAATTTTCGGCGGAAAAAAATTAATTGCCGGGCCGTGAAAACGAATAAGTGGATAAAACCAGTTGCTAAATTAAGAAAAAATCCTCTATCTCGTGGTGTGGTCAAAATGCATGATTTGTTGCTTCTTTATACTTAAAAATCGATTGACGGCATTCCGTCCGTCTGTCCGTCTGTGGTCAACGCTAGCGCCTAAACCGTTCGGTCGATTTTCTTCAAAATTGATATTCCCCAGTCGATCTGATTCTAGTCGAAGCTTTGTGATTTTGAAAAAGATTCTTTAAAATTTGGGGGTACTTTATATGAAGCCCCCCGGGGATTTTCAACATTTTTCTCAAAAACGGCTCCAAATTTTTTCTTTAAATTTCTTGTATGAATAGAGGAAAATACACTTTTTAACATGGCATAGGTCCGATTTTCACGTACAGCTCTGAATTTTCGAAAATTGTGAAAGTTTGAATTTCTTTCGGCGTCTTTCTCCAACTACAAAATTGAAGATAGAGATTTTTTCTTCAAATAAAATTTGTTCTGCATATTGAGTTCTTTAATAAAGGTCATGTAAATGTTTTTCACAGTTTTGGTAGTTTTCGTGCAATATTGCGTGCAATATGTGCAATTTTAAAAAATTACAAAAACAAAATTTTCTCTAAAACGGCTCCAAATTTTTTCTTTAAACTTTTGGTAGGGATAGTGGTAAATGTACTCTATCAATGACATAAAAGCCATTTTGGTCTATCGGTTGGTTTTTTCAAAAATTACCAAAATGTAAATTTTTTTAATACGTCGTTAATATTTACATTACCGGCGATTTTTTTACATTATTATATTTACGAGTATATATGCTTTAAATAATGTCAAGTAAAGTTTCTCGAAAACACTACTGTTTTCTGTGAAAAGTAGCTCAAATTTCGGCATTTTCAGAAATGCTCAAACGTCATTTTCTCGTATATGTCTGCAATTTTTTTCTTGAAACTTTTGTAACGGATAGTGCTATTACACTCATTAGTATAGCGTGAAGTTTATTTTGAATTTTTTTGTTTTTTTCAAAAATTATATAAATGTAAATTTTTTGAAAGATCTTTCACATCTTTAATATGCACATTATCCGCAATTTGTAAAGATGATTATATTTGTGAGTGTAAGTGCTTCAAATAACTTCAAATAAAGTATTTTGAAAACTCAAAAATTTTGAGTTGAAGTGAAAATGAGCTTCAAATTTCGCATTTTTAGTAGTGCTAAAACGCCATTTTCTCTTAAACGGCACATAATTTTTAAAAGAAAATTGCCATTTACGGCTAGGTTTTTGTGTTCTTTAATATTCTAAAATTAATGTTTCTGTTCTACCAATAGGAAACCGAAATATTAAGAAAATGACAAAAAAATGTACTTTTGGCGATGATAGATGGTAGCTGGCAAGAAAGAGTATGTGGCAATTCCGAATAGCTAGCGAAGACCCAGGAAAATAGAAAACTAATACGGGAATGCCATTCTGTTTCTGTTTTTTGGCAAATAAATAAATAAAATAAATACGGTCATGCTTAATTTTTTCAAAATACGAGTAGTTTTTCTTTAATTTTGTGACAAACGTAATAGGCCGCTGTAAATTTACTGCGCTTCGGACAGCTGGATGCGTCGTAAATTAGAATGTGCAATTTTGTATATTATTTCTTTCTTCGTTTCTTACATTCGAACTTTGTTATAGACTTACACATTAATATTTTAGAAATTGTTTATTTTGAAATATTTGAAATAAGTAAAAAGAATTAATAGCTCTCAGAATAGCGACAATGCAGAGTCTGCAACAATGGAATTCACTTTGCGCTCGCGAATATCTGTGAATTAGTGTCATTGTTGTGACCTAATGGAGCTGTATGAAAAGGAGTTATAATTGTCTAATTTATGTTGATATTTGCAGGCAAATATTTAGTTTTGCACCAAATGCTGTACCATTTGTAGTGAGTAGAGAATTTGTTGCATGGTTTAAAATACTCTTCCCTAATCATGGCCCAATGGAAGGCATTTCTATATTTCCAGGGTATCAGGCTTCTTTTTCCTTTTTTCCTTTCCTTTTTCCTTTTTCAGGGTTACAAAACTTGCATTCTATTTTTGTGAAGTTGTAGAATTCACATAGGAGCCATTCCACGTCAAATCGCACAAAAAAGACCAAAATTTGACCTTCATATTTTTATTTATTTTCTAATTTGTTCTATTTGTTATATGGATCAAATAAGTGAACACGTGTATTTTTATATTTTTCTAACTTTATTATTTTCGGAAATATTGTATAATGAAATTTGCTGAAGATGACGCGCATCACTAACTTAAAAATTTCATATATTTGAATACATCAATTATAGAAATTCCCTTCAAATTCCATTCGAAACTTAAAAACATGTTTAATTTTTAAGATTTTGCAAAATATTTCATTTTTTGAATTTTCAATTTTTTTTCAAAAACTGAAATTTTGAAAATGGAATATTTTTGTAAACTCGATGAGTTAAAAATTTTAAAAAAAATATTTATAAACGTACTAGAGTATTGATAATAAGTCCAGAAAAAATCAAAGTGGGATCTCAGTAACTTTAAAAGATATTAATATTTTACGAACCAGTGTGTAATAGATTGCTGCAATAGACACGTTTTTTGCGTTACTGGTCGTCGGTTTCTTTGGATGAAGCAGTAATTTAAGTACTTCTTGAGGTGATGAACCTTCATGATTGAATTCATAAATAATAATATTTATGTGTATTAATATACATACAAATAATATTAATTTATTTATAAATAATTTATAAATTTATAAATAATTAAATAACGGATTCTTGATTCAGGTTTTGACTGACATTTTGAAATTTTATGGTCCCTCACAACTCACTTTAAATACAAGTACTCGCGTACCATAGAATTCCTGAACGTTCGTCACTATGCACAGTTTTAATGCCCTATCGAATTTACTTCAGTTTTGGACAAAATTCCATTTTCTTCAGCCAACGTTTTAGACACTTTTATCATGCGTTTGGTTCCTGCAAAAAGTCGTTTAATTTTATTGTATGTCCAACTTTCAAAAATTGTCAAAATTTCAATTTTCAACGTCATGTCACCTGTTGAGTGAAAGTAATCGATAAGTTACTAAATAGTATCTTTGTCTGATTTTTCGATGGACGTCGAAGGATCTTCAATGTGAAAAAAATTATCTGTGTTGACACTTTGTGCTTTCTAAAATTTCTCATAGGGATGCCATTTTGTTCCAATTTTCTTTTCGTGGCGGGGGTTTCCCCTATTGCAATTAAACTCATGTTTATCTCCTCTTTATTCATTTTGCAGACACTTGACGAACTATCTGAAGAGCTTAAATTGTCACTTCCTTGATTTCCCCTTTTTCACTGGACGTTCCGTTACTTTCGTTAATGCCACGGAAGCCACTGATCTCGATGCTATCTTCATTAAGAAAAGGCCGTTTTGGAAGCCGTTTCCCTTTCTTCCGAAATAAATCACAAATTCGCCAATCTAATGACTCCTGTAAATTCACCAGCAAATCATGGTTTACGCGTCTTGGAGATTTTCTTTTTTAAAAATCGTGATCAGAAAGTTTAAATGGATTGAAACATCTATCTCATATGCTGATTGCCACTCATGTTGCACAGTGTACACACGATTCACAGAACAAATACTAGCACTCTTGTCTTCATAAGTATTGCGTATTGCGACTAATGTTGAGAACATTTTACCATGTCCCTTGACAAGTGGTCGATTGTACTTCACGAGCTAGGTCAGGAGGGCACCCCCGTCCCAAAGGGACTCGCAGTAAAATTCGTTTCGCTGACACGAGGAAAAGCATTCGTGTTGCTGTCACCCATCCCTTCTAGGGTAAGAGTGAACATAGATTTACTAATGTTTCTTGAAACCCAAATCAGGCAGAGGGCCTTTCTTTTTATTGTTCGTCGTCATTAGTATCCAAGACTGATCGAACACAATTCGTTAGTGCAGGGGCAGGAACCACGCGCCCGAATACCATAATTACAATTGATTTTTTTATCTGTACGTGTTGAGTGCCCACTTTTTTCTTGTTATGTTTTGTAGAAAATTGAACAAGAAATATGCCTATTTTTTCAAATTTTAATCTGAGAGAGTTCATAAAGAAATTTTCGTTTTTTAAAAATAATTACAATTTTTTAATGAAATATTTATTTTTTGAGAAAGTAATTTACAGATGAATAAAATACACATATCAAAAAATTAAACGAAACAAGCCAGTAAGTTTTATGTTAAGTACTTTCAGAGCGTCAATTAATCATATTTTGCAAAGTACGCGTAAATTTCAAAATTTAATAAAGGCAAAACTACACAAATAAACAACTTTCAGGTAAATAAAGAAACACGTGCCTCTTTTTTTGATGTCCAGAATGAATGCCATATATTCGTGTCATTTTTTTAAATAGTTATGTCAATTCGAGTGAGATTTGACGTGGAATGGCTCGTATTTCAATTCGCTTCGCTCTCACCCATAAGAACATAGGTGACCCACAAGTCACCCACGATGTTACCCACAAAAATATGTATGACACAATGTCATACATTCTGGGAGCAGAGTAAACATCTGAAATACTAATAACTCTTTAAACCCTCATCAGGCAGACGCTCATTCTTTTTTGAGTTCTTTGGCACTTGCATCAAAGACTGACCGAACAGTTAGTGCATGGGTAGGCAAAGCGCGCCCTCATACTTACAATTGATTTTCTTAGAACGTATGTGTAGAGTGCCCACTTTTTTTCTTATTGTGTTTTATAGAAAATTGAACAAGGAACACGCCTATATTTTTTTCAAATTTTTATCTCATCGAGTTTATATAGAAATTTTACTTTTTTTAAAAAAAAATACATTTTTTAAAATGAAAAAAATATTTTTTGAAAAAATTATTTACAGAGGAATAAAATACACATTTCAAAGTATTAAATGACACAAATCAGAAATTTTTATATTAAGTACATTCGGAGAGATAATTAATCTTATTTTGTGAAGTACCTGTAAATTCCAAAATTTAATATAGCCATAACTACACAAATAATCAATTTTCAGGCAAATAAAAAAATACGTGTCTCTTTTTTGATGTCCAGACTTAAGAAAAAAAATATCGTACATTTAAAAAAATGTCGTGTCAACTCTTGTGCGATTTGACGTGGAATGGCTCATAGTTCTGACAACACTGCAATGGAAATAGTGAGTTCCAAGCGAAGATGTTAGTAGCGCATAAAGTGCAATATTACAGTACTACTTAGCTGTTTCCTCTAATACGGGAAAGTAAGTGCTGTTGTAGCACCACTAGTTTGAGAAATGGATAAAGAATGTGGGATAACTTATTTTCTTCGTAAGGTCTCATGTAACGTAAGGTCGACAGTCCATCGTGGAAAACTATTCCTATTTGCAGGTTGAAAATTAATGCTATTCTCGCGGAAGGACAAACGAGAGTAAGGATCGCGTTGACGTCAGTCGCGAGATTGACTGAACGGCCAAAAATATTTTTCCTTAAACGTATCAAGCGGAGTCTGAATATTTATTAGTATCAAGTGTTTCCTACAACACAAAAAACGCCTTTAAAGATCTTATTTCTACAAGATAAGCCTCTCCAGTACTCACATGCGAGAGAAAAATTCGAGAGTAACATAATATAGTGTATAACAAAAGGAAGTATATTGTAATGTGAGAACGCACCTGGAAAATATTCTAAGACTGAAGAAACTGGGAAGGGGGAATTAGAAATCCAAGGAGTCAGATCGCTGGTCATCTCGTAAAACCAATTCACGTGACATTGAGTTTTCCCTGTAATAACATAGAGGGCATAATAGTTGATAGGGCATATAGGTTAAAATCACTATAAGAAAGAATCTAAATAATATCCATATGATCTCTATTTTAAATGTTTGTGTCCATCTGGTAAGTGTATTCATGTTTTGTTCACAGAGTCGAGATGTCGGACAACGAGTCTGGAGCGGAAGGATCCTGTGGAAAAGCAGGACATATGGTGTCACGTTCCGATTTCCTACAATTGCAGAAATGCCTGCAGGACATCCAGAATGTAATGGAGGCGCGATTTGCGAAACTGGAGCTACAGCTCTCCCAAGAGCAAGACCGCATTAGCAAATTGGAGGAGTCTGTCGGGCGAGCGGTGGACGGCGTGATGCCCAAGGTGGAGGAGCTGCTCGCCAGACACCACTCACCTCAGTCCTGGCGCGAAGCGGTTCTTAACGTTGCTCTCTCTGGCGCGTCCGCCGCCCCAAGTGATGGCCGCAGCTCAGCCAATGTCGCCTCACCTGTTGCGGCGCCTCAGCAGAATCCCCAGCAGGGCCAAAGGGCCGTCGGAGGAGGAAATCCGCCACGAGCAGACGCTTCAGCCAGCACCAAACCGACTGAGTGTGTTCCAGTCTCGGATGAAGAAGGACAGGCGACGGTAACTCCAGCCCAATCCACCAAGGGCGATTCACTTGTCTCCAAAGACTCATCACCGCCTCCGTCGGAAGCTTCCGCCGCGACCGACCCTCCGGCGTCGCTGCACGAGGCGGCGGAACGAGGAGATGCGGCGGCGGTGCAGCGCTGTCTCGCCAACGGAACTCGGGTCGACGTGCGAGACGAAGACGGCAACACCGCGCTGCACATCGCCGCAAGCAGCGGGCGCACGAAGGTCGTCGACATCCTCATCTCCAACGGGAGCGCCGTGAACAGACGCGGCTTAAGAGCGCGAACTCCACTTCACGGTGCAGCCGCCGAAGGTCATGGGGCGATCGTGGCGCGCCTGGTGGCCGCCGGGGCGGAAGTTGACTCTGGAGACGCAGATGGCGCTACCGCCGCCGCTCTGGCTGCTCATGAAGGTCACGCGGAGGTTGTGCCTTGGCTGCTGGACCAGGGCACGCCTGTGGAAGCAGCGGACAAGGAAGGGAGGACGCTTCTCATGTATGCGGTGGAAGGAGGAAACTTACAATTAGTCAAATACCTTTTGGAGAAAGGAGTCAACGTGAACGCAGTCGACAATAAAGGAGAGTCTTCTCTTTTAACGGGGGTTAAGAAACAGAGTTTACAAATAGTGAAATGTCTCTTGGAAAAGGGTGCCTCGCCATTTACAGAAGACAAATGTGGTGAATCACCTTTGCTGTTTGGTTCCAAGAAGGGGTACGGTGATATGGTAGGTGAAATGTTGAAAGTGGCCGCCACAGGGGATATAGAACATTTGCAGCGCTGCCTTTGTGTCGCGGGCAGTGCGGGCGTGGTGTGGAGTTTCGTAGACGAGGCGTTCGATTTGGTGCAGGGGCCAGCGGGAGGAAAAGCGCTGGTGGACGCCGCACGAGACGGTCGCCTGGAGGTGATGAAGGCTCTGCTTCGAACGCTAGGCGTGAACGCGAAGGCATCACGTGAAGAGGCGCTGCGGGCGGCCGCAGATAAAGGACGCAGAGGCTGCATCGTTGCGCTGCTGGACGCTGGAATCGACGTCAATGCGAGAGATTCCAAGAACTCTAATTGGACGGCTCTGCATTACGCAGCTAGTAATGGGTGCGCAGAGTGCGTAAAAGAATTATTGCAGAGAGGAGCTAAAAAGGAACTAAAATCTTGGAGCGGGAACACAGCACTCAGTATTGCTATTCACTCCAATAAAGCAGCATGTATTGACATTCTTCAGAAATAGAGTTCACATAGCAAGAAAATAGTTGTTTCTCATTTACAATGCTAGTGAAATTTTTTTGTCATGTAAGAATGAATGACGTGAGACCTTTTCACTGAAGTGAGATTTTGGATATTGCAACTATGGAGAGCAATATGATTTTATAGAGGAGCAGTTAGAAACGCTAAGACCAGGTTTTTCTTACCATTTTAAAATATCTGAATCTATAAAATTCCAAATATCCTCAATATTCAACAATTGTAGCAATTATTTGCGATGATGTAGAGTTGAAATAAATGAATCACAAGACAGCGGTATTTAGCTTTTTATTTACAGACAGAGAGATATCCTGCACTTATTAGTCCAGTTGAAAGGTAGTAAATCCAACTTGTCTACGCTGTTCCACGACAAATTCATTCTTTAGTCAGAAAAACATTTTTTGGATGTAGAAAATGATATGTTTTCGTCACAAGACGTAAATTGGAACATGCTTGAAATATGAAATCTATGCCAAGTTAGGATCAAATTATGCATTTTATAATTTTTTACAAATAATGTTTTATTTTTTTTATTTTTGGGAAATATCAAGTCACGATTTGAATTTAACACTTTATGTAACTTCTCCGTAACATTCTCACCCACAAATCGAAACATTAGTTCCAGACACATTAATGTCTTCAACTAATTTTAATGACTCCACTAGAGAAAGACCTACTGATTATAATTCCTGAAGATAAGGAAAATAATTTTTTCAAGTGTATCGATCCGGGATGTTCTGTCTTGAATATTTCTCTAGAAGTTCTTTAAAAGTTGGATTAGCTACTTTTTACTTTCCCGTATACGCACGCATATACAAAGTAATATACGTAGTATAGGGAAAGTTTGTAATGCTGCGGAAATTCAGTTACGAGATTTCAACAGACATGCACGACTTGGGGTCCCCTGACACCGAAAAAGTGGTTCTTTTCAAAGGTTCAAACGGTTCCGTCCGTCCGTCTCTGTCCGTCTGTCTGTCAGTCTGTGGACAACCGTAGCGCCGAGACCGTATTTACGATTTCTTCCAAAATGAATATTCCGCACCCCATCTGGTTCCACTCGAGGCACCGTGATTTTGAAAAAATTTCTTCAAAATTTGGGTTTTTTTCTTTAAACTTCTTGTAAGTGTACGGTAAAATATACTTATTAAGGTGGCATAGATCCGATTTTCACGAAAAACTATGAATGTTCGAAAATTGCAAAAGTTTGAATTTTATTCGGCGTCTTCCTCCAAGTACAAAATTTCAGATAGAGATTTCTCCTTCAAATAAAATTTGTTCTTCATAGTGAAGTACATCAAAATACTTAATTTATATTACGTATTAATACGTATTTATATATATTAATACGTATTTTGGATATAAAAATATTAGGAAACTTAAAAATGAATTTACGTGATAAGGAACGATGGGAGCACGGCCTCACTTTGGAAGGTCGAGTTAATAATCCAGTGTAGTTATAAGATCGTAGGGTTAAACTGACTTCGGCGCCCGTACTTTCCCTTCTTTCTGCGTTGAATATTCGTCCACCTTGTTTAGATTGAAATATCGCCAAATAGTTTGTCGTTGTGTGTGGCACAATATTTTAAGTTAGGATGGATTTTTATTCGTATCCGAAGAGAAACGGTGACAATGGCATTATTTGTACAACATAACTCGAAAGCCGAGAACCAGTACTTCCGTTTGCGATGAATTTGGCAACCGTATTTTTATCAATTACTCCTCAGATCTCCTCACTCTGTCCAATTACTCCTCGCTTTGTCCAGTGAGGTATGTTCCATTTAAGGGGAGCCAGAATGGGCAAAAATGATAAAAATATATTTTATTACTTTTCTGAATCATTAATTATTTTATAGTTTTCTGTGTTAAAAGCGGCAAGTTTCATCTTATTACGTCATCTCTTAAGTATTTTTTTTTAAATTTTGAAGTTAATGTAGCATGGAAGTGGGCGTAACCGTTTTGATCCAACGTTGGTGTTCCGTGAATGTGTGATTGATGCTTTTCTGCTTTTGTTGTGAAAAATAGTTAATAGTTTTCTAGTGTTGGACACACTGTTTCTGATAACAATTGACGGTTTAATAGCGCACAAAATATCGGTGTTTGTGTTTGCCCAGCATAAAGATCAAGAATGCACTGAAAACTTTTGGGGCCATTTCCAGTAACTTTAAAATTTTCATCTTTAGGGAACATTTTCTCAAAAACTACTAATAGTAATAGGCTCCAAGTTTAACAGAGCATGTATCATACCCGTTTCACGGGGCGGTTTTTGAAAATGTTCAATACTTTAGACAATATTCATATGAATGTTAGTATTCTTAAGGACAAAAATTTATATTTCAAAAAGTAGTTTTTTTAAAAGACTGCGTCGTTATAGTACTACACTCACAAAAAATTTCAAGTCTTTAAACTAGTTTTTTCTTATGTAAAGAGTAATATTAAAATAATATGTGAAAGACTGCCTTTTTAATGTTGATAATTATTATGAAAGTCCAATAATTTGTAGACAGACTCAAATTAATATATTTTTTGTAACAATTGTAAAATAAAAAAATATATTAATTGGAACAATTGTAAAATAAAAAAATATTAATTTGAGTCTGCCTACAAATTATTGGACTTTCATAATAATTATCAACTTTAAACTAGTTTCTGAGAAAATGTTCCTTACATTAACATTGGAGAAATAGGCCATTCTGGCTTCCCTTATTACCATTTGATCCCTAAAAATAATTATTAGAAATTGAATAAAAGCAAAAAAAAACTTTCAACTCTTAACGTCTTTAATGACTTAAAAAGCATATGCCCGCAAACGTTTTTTCTTCCCATAAGTGCCTACTAATTTAAAATTCTTTTATTAAAATATTAAGCCGGTAAGGTGCAATTTCTTTCTCACCATCTTGAAGGACAGGTTTTGCTTTCATTTAAAGTACGTTTTGAGGGTTCTTCACCGAGGTCGATCTAAAAATCATACTACCTTAATCCAAGAGTACTGAATTGTTTAGATGAATTTAGGTACCACCAAATGGATGGTGTCATGTTCATACGAATCAAGAGGATTATTGCATGTTTGGAATACTTATCATTTTGAAACGAATTCTTTATAATTAAAGAACATTATTGGTAAATAAGTAAATTCTGCCAAACGCCAGTCTGCTTAATAATTATCTTGCAAAAGCGATACGTGTTTTATTATGATTAAACACGTGCAATTCAAACATTCGTACGTAATAGCCACTGAAACATTTTGAATTTAATTTTATATTCATTGCTGTTGTGAGAACCATGGCATCATTACATCATGTTTAGTACTGCCACGCATTAACCGCTTTGGTTAAGTTAGTAACGTCGCTTGATTGTTTCAAGCGCTTTATTTTTGTCTCAGAAAAAAAAGAATAATTATGCTAAATGCAGTAAACGATTTGTGCTCTTGGCGTTATACAAGAACTTGTGTTCCTACGCATAATCTTACGCTATTCTGAAGCTCATGAAAGCATGCGTAATTTCACGTACAGATGTCGATAGGTGAACCAATCGATGTCTTCCACTCGATGTACGCGAGGCAGCGACAGTGAGAACGCCATGAGCGACTCGGACGAGGCATCGGGGACGGAGTCGTTGGAGGCGGAGGCGGGCGACGCCGGCGAGGGCGGCGAGGACGGCTGCAGCAGCAAGGTGCCCTCCGACGTGTTGGGGCAGGAGATGGAGTTCGAGGACGACGCGGACGAGGGCAGACTGGAGTACGAGGTCAGAGTGGGTTCAGACCAGATTTCTGCCATAGACTACAACTTTACGTCTACGCGTGTTTTCTACACGTAATCTACGTGTAGCCTATATGACTCCTTTTACATGTACTCTACGTAGACAATGTAACCTGTGTAGACTATTTTTTATCATCAAATAACCCCACAGAAATTACAATAAGTAGAAATAGTAGAAGTGTAATACTAAAAAATAGTAGTTTATGCAATTAGTTTGTACGTAACGTTAAGCTTTATTGCATATATACATGTTTTCTAATTTGTACGAATGCAATAAAGCAACATTATAAACGAGTTGCATAAGCTATTTTTTGTATAACAGCATTATAAATTTATATGAGAATAAAACTTAATTTTGCGAACCAACTTTCTTGTGATGTCTCGGGAATTTGACATCTGTGAGAGAAAACGTTGCTGAACTGTTCCATTTATCTCTACTTCCCCCGATTCTCTCACTGCGCTTGCCTGAATGTGTGGTGATGCAATCATTCGTACCGTAAAATATAGTACGTCATCCAGTTTGTCGTAAAATGCCAGATTATGAACGATTTCTTGCAACAGTAAAGGTCGTTTGTAATGCAGGTATACAAAAAAAAAATTTTCCGTTCAGGCAATCAAACAAAATATACCGTTTCTCATGAATAAATGACAACCTCCGTAACCATCTCAAGAAACCAGTTGGGACTTGTTTCAGCTTGCAGATGAAACCACTCTGCATTCGTCCCTATCTCTCCAAGTGCAGTGTCACCAACCCCGTGCGCAAACTTATTGCGCAGATCTCTGTATATGTCGCCCACTCTTCGCCGCCTGGAAGAGAGGCGGAGCCGATAAATATTTCACAAGAGGGGAAGGCAGTTCCAGTCATGACCGTCACCCGCCTCACAAATATTTTTGAAGTAAAACAAAGTTACTTTAAATTTAAAAAAAAATATTTTAAAAATTAAAAATAACGTTAATTCATAATGGTAGTACTCCTTTGGATGTCATCTAATCAACTTGTGTTATTGCTTTGGGCAAATTGAGTATAATTATAAATACATTTTGGCTTTGGGGGTGGAATATGATCCTCGTTCTAGATTCACCCCTGCCTCACAAAAAAGATAGATTACAGTCGTTTACGTAGATTACCATTGTCTACGCAGAATACGTTGTCTACACGTTGTTTGCGTGTAGACGTAGAGTATTGTTTTTTACGCTTAGACGCACATCACTGGTTTCCAGTGAAGTAGTACTACCATTATGAATGAACGTTATTTTTAATTTTTAAAATATTTTTTTAAAATTTAAAGTTAACTTTGTTTTACTGCAAAAATATTTATAGGGCGGGTGACGGTCATACTGTAATTGCCTTCCTCCCCTGTGAAATACTCCGCAGGGCTCCGCCTCTCTTGCGGGGGTGGAAGAGGTAGGCGAAATGATCAGGGATCTAAACAATATTTCTGCGCACTGGGTTGGTAACACTGCACTTGGAGGGAAAGAGTCGAATGCAGAATTGTCTGCCGTGCAAGTTGAAACAAGTACCTACTGTTTTTTTCAGATTGTTCCTGAGGTTGTTATTTCTTCATCAGAAATGGCATATTTTGTTTGACTTACTGAACCGAAAACTAAATTGTTAATACTAAATTTCAACATGGTTCTCCAATTACTACTTATTATAAAGTTTTTTGGGTTATTTTATCTGAAAAATAGGCTACACTGATTAACTATATTGTCTGCTTAGTGTACACGTAAAAAAGTCATGTAGACTACAAGTAGATGAAGTGTAAAAAACACGCGTAGAAGTAAAATTATAGTCTACGGCATAACTCTGGTTTAGACACTGCAAATGTATGCGATGCTTATGGGGACCGCATTTGAACTGTTTATTAAAAAAAACGCATGTGAGTCGCGTGCAATTTTGATGATTAGAGCAGTCCCATTATGTATATGTACATACGTAGTTTGAGGCAGATCTGGCATAAGACAACTGATTCTGGAGGGTGTTTGGAACAGAACGTCTAAAAAGTTAACAGAATGGTAATAAACGTAAGCCACATTTGTGTTTTTGGTCCAACTAAAAAGTTACTGTTCATTGGCTTACCTTGTTTACAACATATGCCTTTAATTGTCTGTTTCATATTCTATCATCGATATGTAAGTAAAACTAAGTCCAAAAATTATGATGTGATTTAAAGTAAATTCTGTCAACTATTCTAATCAATATATTTTGTTAGATGAATCCTGCATTCCGCGCTCGACTGTCGTACCGAACGGACCTCGCTTATCGTTGTGAACAGTGATAGCCGTGTGAATTTGAAAAGACTGTGAACCACCGAAAATCTTGTGGACTGTGGAAACAGTGCCACTAGTGAGTGCTACGTATTATGCACAACGGGTACTGCCCGACAACCGGGCAGATCATCAGTAATGCCTTAACAACACTAAATAGTGATTATTCCATCCCAGAACTCAACGTATCGATGTTGTATGAAGAAGCAACGGAAACCATCAGTTCAGAAGTCACATCAATGGAATCTCAATCAAGCCAAACAACAATGGGACCTCAGCCAAATCAACAGACCTCGTTCGGACAGCAAAACCTGGACTCATTACAAGGTAACGCTTCAGGCCAACATGCCGCAGGGCAAAATTTAAAGCGTCCTTCTGATGATGTTACCTCGGCTAACGAAACAAAACGGTCTAATCTGCAATCAAAGCAAGCCAGCATAGACAGTTCAACGCAGTATTCATATTCGGTCCCCACTGGCAACAGATTTCAGCCACTGAGCAGTGAACTAGAACCCAACAATCAAAATTGGTTTAGTTACATAAATGAAACCTCGCCAAGTGTGTCAGAATCTGTTAAAATCCCGCCAATCTATGTCGCAAATATAACTAACATCACGAACTTTAGCAAAGAAATCAATACCAAAGTGACAAATAGTTTCACACTTCAATTCATAAATAATAGAGTTAAAATACAACCAGAGAAAATCAGTGACTTCAGAGACATAACCAAATATCTAATAAACACAGGAAGACAATTTCATACTTACAAGGACCCAGCAAATAAGAAATTCTCAGTTGTATTCAAAAACCTACACACATCAATCACAGAAGAGGAAATATACACTGAACTGAAAGAGAAACACCCATCACTCATTAAAGTTACCAGACTCCGAAAAGACAATAACCCAATTCCAGTAATAGCAGCCGAATTCAGTGGGGAAGAAAACATAGAAACTATTTTAGAAATAAATCAAATTTGTAATCTCATTGTAAAAGCTGAAAGGAGAAGGAGACCTAAAGGGCCCATTCAATGCATGAGATGTTTAGACTTTGGCCATACAAAAAATAATTGTAATCATAAAATAGCATGCATTTATTGTTCCAAAAATCATTATTCTGCAACTTGCCCCCATAAAAATGAACCATTCAAATGTTATCATTGTCAAGGAAACCACCGAGCAGACCTCAGAACAGTAGAATGCCCTTATTATAAAAAAATCAGCCAAAACCCTAACCTCAACAGTCCCCAAAATAGAACTAGAACCAATGAATCTTCAACAGCGCCACCTCAAAATACCCAAACTAACTTTCCCGGACTGAGAACCACTCAAACCATCCCCAACTTTACACACATAAACAACAG
The DNA here is from genome assembly GCA_031308135.1 of Acheta domesticus. NCBI lineage: Eukaryota > Metazoa > Arthropoda > Insecta > Orthoptera > Gryllidae > Acheta > Acheta domesticus. The sequence goes on from JAHLJT010002630.1 coordinate 57,173,470, forward strand.
AAACACAACTCAAAATTTTAATCAGCGTAACAATCCCCAAAATCTAAACTCTCATGCACACACAAACGAGAACAGTTTTCTCAACTCCCTGATCAACACGATAGCTACTCACATAATCAATATAATCAACTCAATTATACCATCCATAATAAGTAACATACAATCATCCATCTCAGCATACATTAATAATAATTATGCAACAAACACAAATTAATAAGTTAATCATGCTCAATTGGAATGCAAATGGATTAATCAATAAAGTCAATGAACTAAAATACTTCTTGCAAGATAAGAAAATTGACTTTGCATGTATAACTGAAACACATTTAAACAGCAGTGTAAAATTCACCATACCAGATTATAAAGTAATCAGGACAGACAGACAAAATAATAATGGAGGAGGAGTAATGATACTCATAAAGAGCACAATATCATGCTATCAAATAATACTACCACCAACCCCTGGTATTGAGACAGCAGCAATTAAGTTCAATAATAACAACAATCTGGAAACTACACTAATAGTAGCATATAAGCCCCCCAATATAAAATCCAAAATACCAATCTCAGCGGTATTATTAATCAACACACTCCAACAATAATCTTAGGAGATCTTAATGGGAAACACATACAGTGGGGAAGTAAAAGTAATAATTCAGCTGGGACACAATTACTACAATTAATAAACTACCACAAACTTAATATAATAGCACCCAATGAACCAACCTACTACCCATATGATCACTCTAGGAACCCAGATATATTAGACATAGGTATAACAAATATACAACAAACATTTTTCTCCACAGTACACCATGAAATGGACTCAGACCATCTACCAGTAATAATAACAACACAACATCCACTCCCCACACACTCACCCATTCCTCAGATCAACACACACATAATCAATTGGCACAATTTTAAAAATAATGTAAAAACATCCATCCCAAATTTAAAATATTAAATACCCCTCCAGAAATAGACCAAGCAATAACAATACTCAATACTATTATATTAAGTGAACTACAGAACAGTAAATCAAACAAATCACTTATAAACACACACAATAAAAAAATGAACTACCCAAAAGCATAAAAAATTTAATCTACACAAAGAATAAAACAAGAAGATTATGGAATCACACTAGAAACCCTGAAGTCAAAAAGGAACTAAATCTATTAACCTATATTACCAAAAAAACACTTTTCACTCACAAACAGCAACAATATAACACCATGATCCAAACATTAAGCTCTAGTAACAATACATTGTGGCAGTGCAAAAATAAAATACTTAACAAAAAGAATACCATTCCTCCACTTAAAACTAGCACAGGCAAAAAATTCTCACCTTTTGAAAAAGCTGAAACCCTAGCAAAACATTTTGAAGATACATTCAAACCCAATGATTCCCACCCACACAACCTACATCAAACAATCACACAGATAGCAACATCTCCTAATTATGATGTACCCTCCAGAATCAGATTCACATCTCCTCAGGAAATAACAAATATAATAAAAGCACTCCCCAATAAAAAGGCCCCAGGACATGACAGAATAAACAATAAAATACTCAAAAATCTACCAAACCAAGCCATAGCATTCCTAAATAATATTTATAACTCTTCATTAAGAACAGGATATTTTCCACTTTTATGGAAACACTCTATAGTAATACCCATACCAAAACCAAACAAAAATCCATCAAATGTAGAAAATTATAGACCAATAAGCTTGTTACCCTCTTTATCAAAAATTCTAGAGAAAATCATTCAGAAAAGACTCAACAATTACCTCAACAAAAATGGTATCATCCCCAGACATCAATTTGGATTCACAGAAAAGCTATCAACCACTCATCAATTATTAAGAATCACTGAACATATTCATACAGCATTCCAGAGAAAATTACACACCATATCAACCTTTCTAGACATTTCCCAAGCATATGACAGAGTATGGCATGAAGGTCTCATGTACAAACTTAAAATTAATGGTACACCCAAGTACTTAACCAACATCATCAATAGCTTCATAAGCAATAGAACCTTTGCAGTTTCAATAGATAAACATCTCTCAAACCCCAAACCAATTTTGGCTGGACTTCCTCAGGGCTCCCCATTGTCACCTATATTATTTAATATTTACACTGCTGATATCCCTACATCCAACACAATCAATATAGCACAATTTGCAGATGATACAGCATTGTATTGTTCTAGCACATCACTTGATATTTTAAGAAACACAATACAACAATATCTAAATCAAATCAGTGCTTGGTCAAACAAATGGAAAATTAAATTAAATCCATCCAAATCAACAGCAAAAATCTTTTCATTAAAAACCATTTCAACACCACCACCTCTCACACTGAACAATAACATTATTCCTTGGACTCCACAAAACAAAACAGTGAGATATCTAGGACTACATTTAGACACTAGACTTAACTGGAAAGAACATATAAACATTAAAACACAACAAACAAAAGTCAAACTAATCCAATTAAAACCATTAATAAACAACCACAGTAAAATAACAATAGAAAATGCTAAGCTCATATATACAACAGTAATAAGACCCCTAATGCTCTTTGCCTGTCCTGTCTGGATTAATGCAGCAAAAACCAATATCCATAAATTACAGGTCATACAGAATAAATTCCTGCGAACAATAACCAATGCACCCTGGTTCATCACAAACAAACAACTTCATAAAGAAATTCAAATAAAGCATATCATACATCACATCACCAAGTTATCCCATAATTTTTATAACAATTTACCATCAATTACACAACTATCCCAATATAACCTAGGCAAAGCACCCAGAAACGCAACCAGAATAAAAAATAGATTTCCCAAGCATGTTTTTTATATACAATTTGCCAATTTGGATGATTCCTTGTGAGGTGCTCAGTGGGTTTCCTCTCCCTAATAAATAGTTTGTAAAGAAGTAATAGTTTAGTTTTTTAACGTAGATAATAAGCATCAAAAAAATGTGAGAAAGTTTGTATTGCTAAACTGAGCCATGTATAATCTTCAAAATAATAAAAATTATTAAAAAAAAAGATAAATCCTGCATTTTAAAACTAATTTAAGCATAGGTCTGTTTCTTTAAGAAAAAAAAAATTAAGCCCACAGATGGATTTTCTTGCACATTTTCTCTGTCCGGTGACTTAATTAAAAAGATAATAATCGATAATTTAGATCACCCAAACTGCAGGACTTCCACGATTTCACTATTCAAAAACAAAAACAAACGAAAAATGTGGCTTAGCGATTCTGATAATGCAGTTAATTATTTTCACCTATACACCCACGAGTGCTATAAATGACGTTATGTAGTATGCATTAGGGTTTTTCGTATTTGCACCTTTCGGTGACTACAGTCGTCCCCTCCCCCTGCCGAGATGGAGCGACTGTGGTTACGACCGGCTCGCGCCTGATGTCCTTGCTCACTCGTCCCGGGAAAATGGAAGGAACTAAAGATAAGGTTTGAAATTCAAGAGTGGTGCATTGTATATTAGCAATGCACAATGCCCAACTCACAATATTCATGCCCTCTGCGGGATTCGAAATACACAGTTCGGATGGACAGCTACTTTGGCTTAGCTACCCGATGTTCCTGCGTCATTGGTTGATTGTTAGTGATTCCCGGCGCGTCAATACACCAAGGTAATTAATTCCGCAAGTGCAATGCATGTTTTTTTCTCGGGAGGTGGCAGTGGTCTTCCCCCACTGGATGGCGAGATCCGGCGCCGGCCTACCGTCGACTAGCGGGGTTTCCCTCAATCACGTATCTCCCACCAGCACTACACTGCCCCAGCCGGGACAAGCTCTAAGCTCCCGACTGGTCTCCCGGCGTGTGTGGTGCATGTTAGAGTAAGTGTGTTCAAGTAAGGGATGAGGATAGGGCATGGAAAAGGATAGAAAGATCGTGCGAGATCTTTGGTCCGTGTGTTAGAGTAGCGCTCCGGCTTTCGCCTGGTGGTGATCGGCAAAACCATGGAAAACTACCGATATGAGCAGTCGTCCGGTTTAATTCTTCTCCAGACAGCGACTGAACTCGATCTGGATATCCAGATATTGTCGAAAATCCCTGGGCAGTCGAGATCGATACGGCTGGAGCGTCGTGGAGGTCTCTACTCGAAGTGTAGTAGGTTTAGATCTCACTACGAGCATGGATTGTCTTGGTGGTTCGGTAGGGGTCTATCAACTAGCCCTTTATTGCATAGTGTAACTCAGTTGTAACATAATGTTTTTCAGGCCATAAACGCATTCTAACGATTCAATTATGAACTATTTTATATTACATGCGTTTCACATAATGCGTTCGTGTCTCCCCATGCTTTGTTTGCGATAAACGCGATAAGATAATGAAGTGAAGAGATAGTAATCTAGTCCACGGTCCGCGCGCGATCCTTCGCTTTTTTTACTTGTCCTATCATCACCACTTACACTTTCGTCCACTACTGTATCACACGTGTCGATAGGCAAATCAGGAGCTTAGATCTTGTCCCAGCTGGGACAGTGCTTCGCTGGCGAGGAAAACCTTGCGAACTGACTTGTAGATCGCCGCCGGATTTCGCCACCCAGCGAGAGAAGATCACTGCCACTCCAGAGGGGAAAACACATGCACTACACTTACGAGTCTAACGACCTTAGAAGTGGACGCGCCCGGAGTCACTAATTAATCAACAATCGGGAGACAAGTCAGGGGCTTAGAACCCGTCCTGGCTGGGGCAACGTGTCACTGGTAGAGATACCTGGTTGGTGAAACCCCAATAGCTGACGATAGATCGACGCCGGTTCTCGCCATCCAGCGGGGGGGGGGGAGATCACGGCCACCTCCGGCAATAAAAAAAAACTTGCACAAATTTTTACGTGACTAATGACCTTAGCAGTTGACGCACCCGGAATTACACTAATCAGTCAGTCAACAATAGGGAGACCTGTCGGGAGCTAAGAGCTTGTTTCGTCTGGGACGGTGCCTCAGTACTGAGAGATATCGGGTTCGGGAAAACCCCGCAAGTCGACGTGTAGGTTGGCGCCGGATCCCGCCATCTAGTGGGGGAAGACCACCGCCACCTCCCGAGAAAAAAAATCATGCACAACACTTGCTGGATTAATGCCCTTAGCGTATTCACACGCCCAGAATCACTAACAACCAACGAGTGTTGCCAGTTTAGCGGATTCGCCGCTACATCTAGCGGAATTTGAACCGTTTTGGCAGAGAGAAATGATGATTTAGCGGCTAGCGGAAAATCTGGCGGAAAGAAAAGAATCTATCGGAATTCTAGCTACAAGGTTTAAGCATGTTTTTTTATTTACACATTTTTGGTTAGAAGACAGCAAAAACTGATGGGAACATGGAAGACATGGTAGGACACGTAAACACGTCCAGTCTATACAACACAAGAAAAACGCTGAGACATTTTCATCCAAGCGACAAGCAACGCTGCAAAGTTTTGTTATTTCAAACAAAACGGACGAAACGGTTCAAGCAAACGAGGTAATGTCCTTTTTATTTGTAAGCATTGCGCAATTGCTACATCCGATCATTTGACGGAAATGGCACACTCTGGATTTAGTGACAGCAAAACTGCACATTAAATTAAAATACACCGCACAAAATGCAGTGCTATAATAAAGAATGTTATTCATCTGTATTGTTATCCGTATGCTATGTTTTAGTATTGAATTTGTAATTTTATTATCATGTAATAAAATAAAAACATAAATTATTCATTTTACATACCTATAATTAATTAATATTATTTATTATATGGCATATTTATCACCCTAGTCCTGATTCATAAATTTTAAATATTTTCATTTTTTGTACATTATATTCATTTAATATTTATAAATTATTTACATAAACAAATACCTGATATTATAAATATTATTTATTAAAAACAACAGCATAATGTGTAAAATTAAATATGTTCATTTAGCGGAAAAATCAGCGGCAGGAGGTTTTAAATTTAGCGGAATTGCACGTGCCATCTAGCGGCCGACCTGGCAACACCGCAACCAGTGACGAAGTGATTGCGCGTGCGCAGGCGCTGATGGCGATCAACGGAGCGCTGCGCCGGGCGCTGAGCGACCGCGACGCGCAGCTGCGGGAGATGGCGCGCAGGGCCAAGCAGGAGCAGCGGCGCCTGCATGAGCAGGTGCGCCCGGCGCCTTTCCCTTCTGCGCGACGCGATCTGGCGCAGCGAAGCGCCAGTGAAGCCTCTCTTCGCACTGAGCCTCGGGGGGGGGGGGGCTGGGAGCATGTAGGTGGGCACGGTCTCTGGTGAGGAATCGTAGACGATCACCCGGACCCTAAGACTCGCGGCCTCACTCAGGTCGTTAGCCTAGCGTGTAGGCGATGCTAAGCTGCTGGTTGTCGGTTTAACCCGACAATCCTCCAGTTGGGCCACTGGCGCGTCCACCTTAAGGCAGGATTGGGTGAAACAGACCTCTTGGGGTGCTCTGGAATCCACATACAGAATTCCGGCGGGAAATTACCTACCGTCAGGTTGCCTTGGTTGCGGTCCGACCCAGATCGTTAGCCCTGAAGGTGCAGGCAGTGGGGAGACGGGATGGAGGCCCCGAGCCGCCTGGACCTTGGTTCAGTTGGCCCCCAGTTGGGCTCATGGCTTCGTCGTGGCAGTGGTCCAGTACTCTGGACATAGAGGAGGGACTTGGTGTCCCGGCGCATGTGAGTGGCACGTTGTCATACAGGCAACATTGACTCCGGTACTAGCCCGGATAGCTAGTGGCTCTGAGCTGGCAGATCGGCGCTAGACTCAAGCATTGTATGGGGAGGTTGCCAAGAAGGCAAACTGCGTTCCGGCGAGATCCGGATATTGGTCAGAAGGTGTACTTGTACACATGATGAGGATGATAGAAGCTAGCGCATAGGAGCCCACCCTGGGACTTTGGTTCCCTAATACAGTACAAGTGCTGGGGATGCCAAACTCGGCATACCACGTTTATAAATAACAATGAGCCTCGGTACAGGGCCTGGAATTAAAAACTGCATTGATGTTGGTAGCGACCAGATCATTGGGAAACAAGGGTACGAGTAAACACTTCCAGCATCTGTTATGTTTGTGGTGAGTGCGACATTTACTTTTTACAAGCTGCAGCTTGTGCTACCAACATAATTTCTGTTGCTAGCACTCACACGAGAAAGGTGCCTCTGCGGAGGAACTTTCCTAGTGCGCTGTACATACGCGCGAAAGGGTTCACAGAATTAGGGAAGCCACGTCGGTGACGATGTTTTCAAAAACATCATAGTTTTTGGAGAAACATCTGTATATTAAAACCTACGTGTTTTAATATCACTCTTTTGAACTCAGTGATTTTATGTTTTCAGTCTTTTGTTTGTAAATGAAAAAGTCCCGTAATCACAATAATGTAAAAGATAAAACATGAAAGAATAACTTATGGTAACACGGTTAGTTTGTGTTCGAATCAAACGAATTGTTTGTAGAATCAGGTGTACATTTTATCGTTTGCTAAGATTCGAGCCGCGTCGCCCGGGGGGGGGGGTAAGGGGTCGCTCGCCCAGCGAAGTGCTGACTGAACTCCCGTGCTGACGTAAGGGAACTACCGCAGCGCGTAAAGAAGATGCTGAAAGTGGTATACTTTGGCTCCAGTGCATACTTGGCACTTCCGGAACATATTTTGATTCTCTTTTTTGAAGACGCGTGGTTTCATCTGAGTGGATACAACGGCCAAAGCAACCGCTATTGCAATGCAGAAAACCGTCATCTGCTTGACGAAGAACCACTTCACAATATAAAGATCGGAGTGAGGTGTGCGTTGAGTTCAACAAGAATTATAGGACATATTCTTATTTCAACAGCACCGTTATGACCGATGTTTCCATAAATCAGACATTGAAATTATTCTTAGAACATTTGACACCAGAAGAAAAGTTCTGTGCTTACTTTCAACAGTATTCTGTAACTGCTCACCCTGCTGTTCGATCAATGCACTTTTTAAATACAGTTTGTATTTTGTTGTTTGTTTTGTTTGTTGTTTGTTTTAAATACAGGGACGATCGAGTAATTAGTCGTAGGTTCTGGCCTCCTGGATCACCTGATCTGACTCCTTGTGACTTTTTCCTTTGGGGGAACTTGAAAGTTCAGGTGTAGCAGAAAACTCTTAATCGGAGGAAGAGTTCGGGCGCTCTATTGAAGGGAAAATAGCAGCAATTCCTTCAGACTTTCTTTAAACGGTAAATTGGAATATGTTTTGGAGGTGCCAAGAATGCATTCGAGCCCAAGGACACCGCTTTCAATGTCTTCTTTAAAGTAAGATAAGCGCAGCAATAGTTCCCGTGTATCAGCACGGGAGGGGAGTCAGCGATTCGCCCTCAGAGAGCCCTCGGCTGACGACGCAGCCCGAATCTTCGGCGAACGATAAAATGAACCCCCGGTACACGGTGTAAGAGATATAGGTGGGTTCACTCCCGGTCTAAAACTGAAGCTAATGTGAGGCAAGTTCTCACAGTTTTCGCTATGTAAGCGCTGCGAACGACTTGGGCATTTTTTTGGGACAAGATGGTGATCCATTCAATAGCCTTGTAACCTCTGGTGGAAGCCACTCAATCGCCATCATGAATGCCCAACTCGATCGTGCGCACCGTACGGATAAGCGAGAAACTAGCCTCAAACTGGCTTCAAAAATTTTGTCCAAAAGGCGGCTAGTTGACACACCTATATATCTTACACCGTGCCCGGTACCTTCATCGAAAGAAGCAATTCTCTCCCAAGATGACTCCGATGCCCTGGTATTTCCTACGTCTTTTCTCCTATTTCGCACTTAGGAAGGCAGTCAACGCAGGCGCCGCCCGTGGGCGAAGTGTGGCACCCTCTTCTCGTATCTTTATTCCTTGAAATGAAGACTGACTTGCGTCCTTTTCGAACACGTAACCTCTGAACTGAACTGATGCCTAACCCATTGTGATGACGCTGGGCGCTCGGGATTTCAGTTTGCTGCTTTCTTTTTTATTATTTACAATTCTGTTTTCGGACAAATGTTAATTACCTATAAGTTAATAAACTCGCCATTGTCAAATTAAATTTTGTTGCGAACGAATTTAACGTTAGAAGTTACTAAACCATCTGTTGGCAATTGGCATCAAAATGATTCAAATTTCGCGTCGTGGCGGGAGATTAGTTTTTAATAACAATCTTTGGCCTTAATTACCAGCTCAGAATTTGCATTTTAAACGTACCGCGTCGGAGTTATAATTCCATCCAAATCCGCGTGCTAGTTGTAAAAGGGAGCGGGTAAAACTTCTTTGCTTTTGGATGTCTTGCATTGGATTTGGCGGGCCTACTTGTTAGTCCATCTCCCTTCGCCAGGGGACAGCTCCTACTGGACCTTCACCGCAAAACTCTTGTGTACATAAAATATTTATTAGACACACTAGATTTCCGTTTTTAACCTATGACAGCATTGTCGCCAAATTCTTACGCCGAAATAGGAACTTCACAGCAGTTGCTTCGCACAGGGAACAAGTTGCAATGAGTATTCATTAACGTTCCATAAGGACAGGTTAAGCTCTCAAAGTTGGTACTAGTGTCGTCCTGCTCCACTCCCCGGAAAGGAATAACCGTCTTTTGCGCGCGAAGCGAGCATTAAGCGTCTAGCGAAACTTGTTGCGGAAAAATTAACAAAAGGGAGGTTGCTTTTCCGTGAGAACCAGGTAAAAAGGTGAACGATTTATTCAATGGTTGCTTATTTCTTCATATTATCTTCTAATAAGAGGGGTACATTGTGTCTTTCCAAAGATCGAGCGAGCAAGCGAGCGAGCGTTTTTCAGAATGTTCGTTTCGCCATAACCCAATTCATAGCTCTCCCAATCTGAAGCTATATTGCTGCCTTAACCCCATCTTTAAAACATCGATGATTTTTAGTCGATGTATTTTTAACATTTATGTTTAAATTTTGAACATCGATGATCTGTTATCGATGATGCATCCCTACTCACACATCATTGTTGCATCACTACTCAGGATGAGCGTTTGCTACTGAACTCAGTACTACGTTCCAAATCGAGACCTTAATTGTTGTGGGAAATAGCCCCCTCTCCTGGTATTTGCGTAAGAGTAATTCCGAGACATCTATAGGTAATGGATAAAAAGAAAATCTAAAGTGCATGACTGAACTATTTGTTTCTAACAGAAGTTGTAGCTGACGCTGTCATATTTCATCACCTTTCAATCAGTACATACGATGCAAGCTTTACTCGTTATCTAGACTGAGATTCATGAAGTCATGGGTGCTTTATGACCAAATTCTCAGATATAAAATTCTTGGCAAGTTCTCGCGACTGGTTCCGGCGGTGCGTCTGTAATTAAGTTAGCCGTTTCATGAGACACTTTACCCAAAATTTTGACCTGAGACACAGTGTGATAGTGTGATCGAGGAAGTTATGGTGTAGTATTGTAAAGAAAAATAAGAATACAACTGGAAAAGGGTTTATTAAACTGAATGGTCCGTTCAAAAACCCTGACAGCACCCAAACGATATGAAGACAAATTCATAACCAGAGTATTTCTTCACAAGCTCCAATTTCTAAGCAAGTAATCATTTGGGTGTTTTCATTAGTTTCTCCATCTAACTTATATGTATATTTGATCACGAAATATGGTCAATAATAGCAAAACAAAATACTTATTCAAGAACAAGATATTTAATAACTAAGTTGATGCACAACTCAACGTAACATTTTTGTGTCATTGTGAGGGCATAGAACTAATTAAGCATTAGCAAATGGGAAACAATTAACTTCGTAACAAATCGATTGCATTATTTACACGATATCTTTTACACATTTCCTCTCCACAAAATAACAGTTCGTCTGCAACGGCTCATGGCAAAACAACTGTCGCCTGCTCGTAGCTCTTCTGCACTCTTCGGCTCCTTAGAACGCATTGTATTGTGCAGTTAATAGCAAGACTACACATTCGCCACTTGCATTCTCAAACTCCTGCCTTCAGTGAGAATTGCCCAATGTAAACATTTCAATACTTACTATTAATAACAACAACATTCTAGCATCAATAATTCCCTAGCCCTAGCAAAACGAAGATACAGAAGGTCTCATGCATTACCAGGGGGATCTGAGGCCCACAGCTTAAATTTTTATTTTATTGATGGTTTTGATGACTGAAAAATCGGTACCACAAAATGTAGGGTATGGACAGATATGAAATTTTTACAGACTTCTGAGTTGTCGCAGTGTCCTTGCAAAGTCTGTAAACGATTAGTAATACAACACAAATGCGGAAAATAAATAATTTAAATAGTATGTTGGTAGATACTTCATGATCATCATTTTTTGCTTGTCGCTAAAAGCAGATTGGTTCCTTACATATTTTACCAGAAGCCAGTAGCGGTCCAGCAGAACTGGTGTCTAATAAATTCTGTAGAGGCCAGTGTCAGTGTGTAAGATACATCTTTAAAAATATAATATCAATATAAAATAAATGAAAAATTAAATGTAAAATAAAATTAAAGAAAACTATAGCATTATATTGACCCAATTGTATTAAAACTAATAATCTTATATACCGGGGCTTATGTAAAACTGATGTCTTTCTTTTTCACAAGGATTGGATTTGAAGAAAGCCAGGTTACGACGGATATTTTGCTAGTTAATAATAGATGCGCATTCATTTAAAGAAAACATTTATTAAATTTCTGTCTCATTGCATGAAAAAATGTCGATTTCCTCGAAGTAATATTTATATTGAATGGCAAAATCTGTTATATTTTCATATCAAATAAATACTGTTCTTCATAACATAGTAATGTATTAAACTAAATTATACAAAAACTTAAAATACCAATAATATTTCCTAAATGTATTCTGAGTGATCCGTCTTCGAGTGAATAGTCCTGATTTTTTATTGTTCACAGCCAAAGACAATGTAATAACTCCAATTATGATGAATACTTTGTGATAAATTGCACAATATTTTGATAAAAAACACATTAGTAATATTCGCGTCTTCCAACTTCCTCAATAAATCAAAATTATAAAAATCTAACAAAATATCATAGGTCGCCATCCGAGTCCCTACCTGGTAAATAGTGGGATTACCGATGCCCTGAAGCAACTTGTGTACTACATACCGGCAAAAAGTGGCTCAGGACATCAACTGATGTCACTGCAGTGCCGCTGACCGACAGGTCCTGTGGTTCGAGACCCGCCGGCGGCGGGGGTTTCGACACTAGTTTCATAGCTAGGCCGAATTTAGCCGCTGTGTAGAGAAGAATTCTAGCGATCGGTTGCTGTGATCGGTAAGTTTCCGCGTTTTTTCCGATCAACACCAGGCGAATGCTGGAGCAGTAACCAAACAAACGGGTCAATGACCGCACCCGATCATTCCTTCCTCTTCCATATTGTCTTCAACCCTTACCTACCAGATGGTGAGAGATACCTGGTGGGGGAAGATCACAACAACCTACCTTAATACAACATATACTGCACTTACGGGACTAATGACGGTGGCTGGCTTGCCCGCAATCCCTAATCAATCAAGCAAGCAAGTCGAGAACACGCAGCGTTTCCGGCGGTTGCAGCTGCGAGAGGCGGCGGAGGCCCACGTGCCCGAGGGGTCGGCAGCGCCCGCAGCCAATCAGAGCGAGGCGTGTGCGGGGGGCGACTCGGCAGCCGGGAAGGTCCTCAAACTCACCCGCCGCGTGCACCAGGTACAGTTATTGCTATTCAAATACTGACGGAATTCATGAAGGGGATACATGCAATCTTTTTTACAATGCGTTTATATTATCTCCCTTTATACACACACATGCTCACACACACACACACACACACACACACACATATATATATATATATGTGTATGGATATATATATATATATATATATATATATATATATATATATATACCGGGTCTTTATCGTATCTTGCAACCCCGGTCTGGAAACACCAACTCTTGTTTTGCCAATTTGGCAACGCGTGAAATACCTTCGACGCCCTTTCACTTTTAGCGAAGCCCGGTCGCGTGCCCTCAGATTTAGAGCTGAGAGAATGTGTCTAATTTTAGTTGGAAGAAAGAGAAAGCACGTATTCTGTCCTTGTTACTCTTCAACGTACTGCAGCCACTACACTGAAAAGAGTAAACGCTTGTCTCTTCATAAACGGTGGTCACTTTGAGAATTTACTCGACTGTCAGTTTTTTGTCATTTTAAGATAATGATATTTTATTACTTTTTATTAATTATTTTCAATAATTATTAATGTACTACTTAGTTACATTTTATTAGTATTTTTAATAATTTTATCGGTCACATGCGTCTTTAGCCCATTTTAACATGCAACCCTACGGGCGTGCACCTATTTGTATGTTAAGCAATTTAACATCCTTAGCAGCAGGTTTTAACATCTTTGGCAACGTGAATAAACAACCATTGATTCATCGCAAGTCAAATGTTTATTAAGAAAGAAACAAGTTGGTGTAGAAAACAAATCATATTCAAATAATTCAGAATAAAAGTAACTCATATTAGTTTTTGAGATAATTATTGTTCATTGTAATAGGTTTTAATAGCGCAGTTCAAATGTGGTTTAGGTAAATTAATTTCATTTTCCTCGTATTCCATCAAATGAAACTCTTCTTCGGTAATCATATTTACTGACGATCTGAGGTGTCGCCACTGGAAATCGACGCGCCAACTTCCTCACCGAACGTCATTTCTTTAGTTATCTTTAACTTCAGTAGAATTATTTGTATCCATTTTTTTTCAAACCACGGTATACGAATATTGTTTAAATAGATATATCGCAAGCAATACCCCACAATATCATAGTAATCATGCCGCAACAACAGAATTCATATGTTTACTATCGCAGTAATATAAATTTTGGCATAAATCGTGAGATTGACCGATAAAATGCTGAACATACCACAAAATGTTACAGTGTTATTACTGCCTCATCCAAATTAAAAATCTCGGCTCCGCTACGCTCCACCTCGATTTTTTAACTTTTGGCCTCTGCGGTAATTACTCTCATAACATTTCTAGGTATGTTTATTGTCTGTTACTGAAGTTTTCTTATTTGCTTAATATGCAGATTCCATAATAATAATACATTATTATTATTGTTATAAAATGAAGAGCTAGGCGGTAATATTTCACGATATATCTTTTCGATTCTCTCTGAGCTGGCTTTACTTAAATAATTGTTACGTTGCTGTAAATAAATCGATAACTCCCCTCCACATTAATATTACAGTTTTGTTTCTTCAGCGTACTGGGCAGAATTGCTTAAAGAGACGTTTTGTTTCCACGCTCATGCCTCAGCCCACCCCACCCCACCCACTCTGTGCAGCGTGAAAAGATTTCGGCATGAGAGCCGTGTACCTGCTCGCCGACACTCTTGAATGGGATCAACAAAGAAACAGGAAACTTGCTGCAGCTTATGACCTGACGGTTGCCTTCTCTGCTGTCCCGACGTGCCAGGCACGGCTGTCTTGAAAGGTGCAAAAGAGACGCGGTTGCCAAATTACCAAAACAAGAACAAATGCTCTCAGACATGAGTTGCAAGATACACTAAAGACCCTGTATATATATACATATATATATATACACACACACACATATATATATATATATATATACATATACATATACATACACACACACTACTGTTTGTGGAAATTGCAACACCGCGAAGGAGCGGCATTGAACGCATCGCATTTCGTGGATAAGTTTGTGACATAGAGATCGCCAGGTGATTACATTTACAACGCCGCCAGTCACGTGGTTGCGACGTAGGGACGGCTTATCGCACCATGTTCGGGTATAAATAGAGGCGCCTTGGAGAGGCTACAAACAGTGACAGGTCGACCCTTGGCTCGCACAAGTTGTCTGTAAGTCACACCATGCCTCGTCGCCGACAGCGAGTGCAGTACGAAAACTTGACGGACTTCGACCGGGGCAGGGTCGTTGGGATGCGAGAAGCTGGGTTGTCCTACCGCCAGATTGCCACACGTCTGGGACAAGCTGCCAGTACCATCATGCGAACATGGCGTCAGTGGTCTGCGGAAGGTCGTACCCACCGCCAACGTGGGACAGGGCCTCGCTATCACACTACGGCGAGGGAAGATCGACACCTCTACCGTATGGCCATCACCGATCGCAAAGCGACATCCACCACGTTAGCGCAGCATTGGAATACAGTGACAAGTCACAGCATGTCCGCCAGCAGTGTTCGACGCCGTCTTGTGCGAAGGAGCTTGATTGCTCGCCGCCCCTTGTTGCGCCTTCCACTGACTCTCGATAACAGACGCCTACGACATCTTTGGGGCGTCGAACATCGACATTGGCGTGCTGAATGGCAGCAAGTCATCTTTTCCGACGAGTCCCGCTTCAATTTGTCCAATAACGACGGTCGTATACGTGTTCGACGACATCGCGGTGAACGCAATCTGGAGGGATGCATTCGCCAGCGTCATACCGGCCCAACACCCGGTGTAATGGTATGGGGTGCCATTGGCTACCACTCACGGACCCGCCTACTCCGCATTGAGGGAAATCTCAACGCCCACCGGTACATCGAGGAAGTCGTGAGGGCGGAGGTCGTGCCTTTCGTACAACGCTCGCCTGGAGCGATATTCCAGCAAGACAATGCGCGACCCCCTATCGCTCGCATCGTGCAACGTGTGTTCAATGAACACCAGATACAGCTCCTTCCGTGGCCGGCTCGTTCACCTGACATGTCGCCAATTGAACATGTGTGGAGCATGCTTTCCCAGAGGCTGGTCCGCCAGGCACCTCCGCCAGCTTCCACCGCCGAACTCTGGACGCGGCTTGAAGGAGCATGGCAGGACCTGCCACAAGAAGCGATACAGACTCATTAGCTCAATGCTGCGCCGTGTACAGGCTCTTGTGGATGCGCGTGGTAGCTTCACAACTTACTGACTTGGCATGTATCCATGTATTTGATGGTACTGCAAATGAAATAAAGTAGTGCCTGTGGCATGGGTGCACAGTACATTGAATATCATTTCCCTAGATCCATTCCTTCTTGGTGTTGCAATTTCCACAAACAGTAGTGTATATATATATATATATATATATATATATATATATATATATATATATATATATATAGTGAGTCACGTAACTTTAGCACCTTCTGTAACTTTTGAACGGTTGAAGATATTGCAATACAGTTTTCACGGAAGTGAATGAGGGAATAGGGCTAATTGATATATGTTTTGATGTCTCTTTTATCACTTGTATTTTACGAGATATTTGAGGTAACTTTGTTTTTTCAAATGGGACTATACATATTTTTTCAGTCTATCATGACTTGCGTTAAAAGACAAATCCAAAGATATAAATATTGTCATATGTCAGATAAGCATTTTTTTGAGTAAATATGATTTTTTTGCGACTAGTGTTTAACGGATATTTTCATTGTAACTGTCAGCTCCACAAGATCACGCAGCGCTCCCCCAGCAAACGCGGGGTCGGGGAAGGGAAGGGATTTTAGTACTTGAGGATACGAAAAATATTCACGAAACTGTTGCATTTTT
The DNA here is from genome assembly GCA_031308135.1 of Acheta domesticus. Lineage (NCBI taxonomy): Eukaryota > Metazoa > Arthropoda > Insecta > Orthoptera > Gryllidae > Acheta > Acheta domesticus. The sequence goes on from JAHLJT010002630.1 coordinate 57,190,061, forward strand.
TCCTGTACTCTTCTTTCTATCCGGACCCATTTTCAGATATATAGTTTTTCTTAGGGATTGAAAATACGGATTTGTCTTAAGTAGTATGTATTGAAATAAGATTATTTCTATCCGTAAGTTATTATTATTCTTATTAACATTGAAATTGTTTGCTCGAAATATGCAATATTTTTTGTACAGTCTTAATTATTTATTCTTATTGTCTTTTGTTTCAAGATCCCATTAATACGTATCTTATGAAACCCCATTAAATGGAGTTGAAGTTATAAACAATTTTATTACAATACAAACTTATGACAAATCCTTATTTTCCATCCTTTAATTCCTTCAATCAAAGAAAGATGAAAATCTGAAAATGCGGAAGGATGGAAAGCACAGTTCAGGAAAAAACTGCAATGGTTTTCTGAATATTTGGAATACTATGTTTCGTATCTTCAAATAAGATCCCTCCCCTTCCCTTCTCATCCCCGGGAGCGCGTGTGCTGGTGGAGCGCTGTGTGACCTTGTGTGGTGGACTATTCAAAATGTCCGTTAAACCCCAGTCGCAAAAATCAAAATTTATTTAAAAAATGCTTATCTAACATATAACAATATGTACATCATTGGATTTTTCTTTTTACGCTCGTCATGGTGAACTGAAAAATTATATGTATAGTTCCATTTGAAAAAACAAAGTTACCTAAAAAATCTCGTAAAATACAAGTGATGAAATAGAAATTAATGCACGTATCAATTAGCCCCTTTCCCTCATGCACTTCCGTGAAAACTGCATTGCAATAACTTCAACCGTTCAAAAGTTACAGGAGGTGTTAAAGTTACGTGACTCACCCTGTATATATATATATATATATATATATATATATATATATATATATATATATATATATACACACACACACTAGGGTTTAACGGATAATTTGGATGTACTAGTAACAGTCCGACACACAAGGTCACATAGCACTCCACCGGCAAACGCGCTCGTAGGGACGGGATCTTAGTATTTGAAGATACGAAACATATGCCAAATATTCACAAAACTATTGCAGGTTTTTCCTTGAACTCTGCTTTCCATTCTTCCACATATTAAATTTTTTCGTTTTTTTTTGGTTGAAGGAATTGAAGGATTGAAAATAAAGATTTGTCATAACTATGTATTGTAATAAAATTGTTTATTACTTCAACTCCTTTTAATGAGGTTTTATATCACAGGATATTAATGGGATCTTGAAGCAAAACACTATCAGAATAAATATTAAGACTATACAAAGAATATTGCATATTCCGAGCAAACACTTTAAATATTAGTAAACATATAATAATAACTTAGGGATGGAAACAAATTTATTTCAATACATACTACTTATGAAAATGGAGGACTGAAAGCAGAGTTCAGGAAAAACTGCAATAGTTTTGTGAATATTTGGAATATTTTCGTATCTTCAAGTACTAAACTTCCTTCCCTTCTCGAAGCGCGCGTTTGCCGGTGGAGCGCTGCGTGACCTTGTATGGCGGACTGTTACAAGTACATTCAAAATATCCGTTAAACCCTAGTCGCAAAAATCAAAGTTACTCAAAAAAAGGCTTATCTAACATATGACCATGTGTATATCATTGGATTTATCTTTTTACGCTCGTCATGATAGACTGAAAAGACATGTACAGTTCCATTTGAAAAAACAAAGTTACCTCAAATATCTCATAAAATACGAGTGATAAAACAGAAGTAAATTCACGTATCATTCCCTCATCCACCATTCCCTCATGCACTTCTGTGAAAACTGCATTGCAGTAACTTCAACCGTTCAAAAGTTACAGGAGGTGCTAAAGTTACGTGACTCATCCTGTATATATATATATATATATATATATATATATATATATATATATATACATACATACATATGATATTTGGGGCATACGTCATGGCAACTATTTCTTTAAGTGAGAATACGAGCACGGAAGGAAAATGTGAAATATACACGAGAAAGGGCAAGGTATGAACTAAGCAAATAGACATTTCATGACATACCAAAATTGGGTTTTTCATATTTATTAAGGTATTTGAAAATACAGTATTAGTTTCACGTTCCAAAGCATTACAGTATATATGAGTTCACAATATTCCAGAACATTATATTCTCGTTCTAAACGCCCGATTAGTCACATGCTCGATTTCCGTACGTGCCACATCAGTCAGCACATTTACAGGTCGTCATGTTTTGCTTATCATTGATTGCTATGTGTCCTCGCAGAAACACTCTTGCCCATCTGGCGACTGTCCGGTATGGAAGGACACAATTACCAACAGCTTCCACCAATGCTCTCATTCTCGATCATTTCTACCGGGAGAGAGTGCTCAGTGTATCAACTGATGTCACTGCAGACCCTCTGACCGGGAGGTCCTAGGTTCGAGTCCCGATGGTGGCGGGATTTTCGACACCAGCTTGTCAGCTAGGTCGAGTTCAGACGCTGTCTGGAGGAGAATTCTAGCGGCCGGCTGTTCTAATTGGTAGTTTTCCGTGGTTTCTGCGATCCGCACCAGACGAATGCCGGAGCAGTACCCTTTTTTACCAGATTTCCATTATTACCAATTTACCAAAATACCAAATTTCCAAATTACAGTATACAAGTGATAGTTCCGTTCGTGGCCGTTCCGTCCAGGTCCATGTACAGTTCACAATGCAAATCACTCGTAGCAGTCTACCAGTACACTTCGGCTTTCGCTCTCCAACCAGCCCTGTGTGTGGCTTTGGTGCACACGCCCTTAAATAAGCCGGGAGACGTCTTACCACGACACACCACGAGGCACCGGTTGAATTCATCAATAGTGATGTGACCGGGAAGTCTTAGTGTTAAGAGTCCCGACGGTGGCAGGATTTTCGACAAAAGCTAGATACGATTGCCCCAGCAGCACCTTTCTGTGTGCACCTTTCTAGTATTCATAGCAGCACCTTTCTTTCACGTCAGATCTTTCCTGTCACTCATTTCTATTCTCTCTTCTTATTTGCACACACAACACTCACACGTACACACACACATACCCCCCACTACACTAACAGCTATGTCGGGAGATCGGTCGGGATCTTAGAGCTTGTCCCGACTGAGGTGGTGCCCCGGTGGTGGGAGATCTCCGGTTTTAGAAAAAAAAACAAAGCCGGCATGAGGGTCGGCGACGGATATTACCATCCGACGACGGAAGATCATCGCTACCTCCCGCGATAAAAACATACGCTACACTTACGGAACTAATGAACTTAGCAGTCGACGTGTCCGGAAAGACTAATCAATCAATCGAGGCACCTCGTTTCAGAGACTGCATTTCTGGGGCTGGCCAGCTACGAAAGCGCGCGCTACCCTAGGACCACAGTGAAAGTTAGCGCGAGAGCGAGCGCGAGCGCGAGTGCGAGTGGGAGTGCGAGCGCGAGTGCGAGAGCGAGTGCGAGTGCGAGAGCGAGTGCGAGTGCGAGTGCGAGAGCGAGTGCGAGAGCGAGTGCGAGTGCGAGAGCGAGTGCGAGTGCGAGAGCGAGTGCGAGAGCGAGTGCGAGCGCGAGCGCGAGCGCGAGCGCGAGTGCGAGAGCGAGTGCGAGTGCGAGTGCGAGCGCGAGCGCGAGCGCGAGCGCGAGAGCGAGTGCGAGTGCGAGAGCGAGAGCGAGTGCGAGTGCGAGTGCGAGCGCGAGTTTGAGCTCGTGTGCGAGCGCGAGTGCGAGCGCGAGAGCGAGCGCGAGCGGCTGTCGCCAGATGTCGCAGGAGCTGCGCGCGCAGCAGAGGCGCACGCGCGAGGCGGAGGCGCAGGCGCGGGCGCTGCAGGAGCAGCTGCTGCAGCTGGAGGCGGCGCCCTCCGACCTCGGTGCGGAAAAGTACTATGTAAATAAGTACTTGAAGACTTCGCCAAAGTACTTTGGAAATAAGTACTATACTTCGCCAAAATACTTTGTAAATAAATACTTCATATTTTTCGACTTTGTAAATAAATACGTCAATATTTTGCCAAAGCACTTTGTAAATAAGTACTTAAGTACTTCGTACAAATTACTTTGTAAATACCTACTTAAATACTTCGTAAATAAATACTTAAATACTTTGCCAAAGTACTTTGTAAATAAGTACTTAAATACTTCGTACAAAATACTTTGAAAATACGAGTAAGTACTTGAATAATTAGCCAAAATATTTTGTAAATAAATACTTAAATACTTCGCCAAAATATTTTTGTTACGAATTTAAAATATAAAATTGAAAGAGTTGTATAAACTCATGGTAAAATACAGTGGAGGGATGTAGCGTTGGTTTTCATGGACGCAAGTTTTTTTGAGAAACGACTGGATTGAGTTGGAGAGAATTAACGCCTGAATGTAGGCCGGAATTATTAATGTGAATTTTGGTTTAAATACCCAATTAGTAGCGACTTCAGGAAATTGAAAGTTTGGCGAAACCTTGGGGAATGTACTTCAGCAAATTAATCGGTTCTACAGTACGAAACAATCTATCCTCGGAAATGGATAGGTAACATTTGCCGATTGATTTGGTGTATACAATTTAATGAACAATACACTTACTTGCGCTAGATCTTAGATAAAGAACTTAGTTGCGTTTGAACTTTAAATTACCTCAACAGAGAGGCCAACGCACAGCGAAGACGTTCGGTAAGTGGCAATATAGCTGTAGCTGATCTAAAAGGGCGTTACAAACGATCGCAGGCATTCACATGTGCCCACGCTGAAAATATTGGGTGTGTAGATTCGTTACTGCTTTTTAAATAAGTAATTCATACTCAAAACACATTAGATGTTGATTTAATAGATCCATACGTAGTTAAAATATTTAAAATAATCGAAGTACAGTAAATGCAATATTATATTATACCTTTCTATTACAACACTTCTAAGTTGTAATTCTAAGTGACAAAAAATAGTATTTGGCAGCCATAATTATCTGAACAATAACTAACTATAATGTTTATCTATTCTTAATGTAATTAAACCAAAGAACAAATACAAGTACACAAAATAATTAGCCATATCTGGATTAATTGTTCCACAAACAAAACGAAATGAATGAAATTAACGGAAGCAAAAATAAGATCCACGAATTTTATTTTCCTTAAAGTATTTTAAATATTTCTTTTTTAAAACATACTAGTTAATGTATTAAAATATATCTTTACAGTACATATCCAAAAAATTCAAAAATACAGTTTTTCAAATACAAAATGTATTTAAAATAAGGTATAACTGCATGAGTTTAAATAGTTAATTCATTAACTTGAAATCCGGTCTCTATATCCGATGGCAAAATTATTAACAAATGTTTCCTTTGCCGGAGGGGCACCAATCAGGGAGGCTCATTTCATGCCTCTCGTGTTTAATGTCTCGGGTGTAAACATATTTCCAAGAGCCTGGGCCTTAAGTGCATCTTTTAACTAATTCGACATACGAGGTTCGAAGTGATGTATCTTTATGTGATAATATAATTTTTTGTCATGCATTGCAATTGCAATCAGCTGATTAAAAAAGGGCAGCATTCTTTAGGGATCACGGAAATAAAATTCAGAAAATAATTTGACTTATTCTACCAGTTCCTTACAATCAGGTATAATCGTTTCTATTAAACCATCAGATATTGATGTTGTTTTGTAAATGCTACGATCAGGAATTGTTTCTACTGAATTATGAAAAAATAAGTCGTTTTGTTAATTCTGCGACTAGGAATTGTTTCTACTAAACTATCGGAAATTGATGTTTTGTTAATGCTACGACCAGGAATTTTTTTGTTATTTAAAGTCGCGTCAACATCTAGGTCATTAGCGATCATTATTGGGTTCACCGTAAGGTTAACTGTGGAGATGACGTGATATGGTGATGATAGGGGGTGAAAGGACGAACACAAATACAACCATGCCCGAGGCGATACTCGAACCCGCGACCCTTCGCTCCGAGATCGCTACGACACTACCGTCTTAGCGATCTCGGCCACCGTGGATCGGCCAACAGGAATTGTTTCTATTAAATTATCAGAAATTTATGTTTTGTTAATTCTACAACCAGGAATTGTTTACACAAAATTATTAGAAATTGATGTTGTTTTGTTAATGCAGCGACCAGGAATTGTTTCTACGAAATTACGAGAAACTGTCGTTGTTTTGTTAATGCTACGACCAGGAATGATTTCTACTAAATTATCAGACATTAATTTGTTTTGCTAATGCTACGACCAGGAATTTTCTCTACTTAATTATCAGAAATTGATGTTTTGTTAATGCTGCGACCAGGAGTTATTTCTAGTAAATTATCAGAAATTGATATTTTGTTAATGCTGCGAGCAGGCGTTATTTCTACCAAATTATCAGAAATTAATTTGTTTTTCTAATACTCTGACCAGGAATTGTTTCAACTAAATTATCAGAAATTAATTGGTTTTGCTAATGATACGACCAGGAATTGTTTCTACTAAACTATTTGAAATTGATGTTGTTTTGTTAATGCCTGGATGCAGTAACAGTGACGGCGTTTCAGGGGAGGAGGGCGGCGGCGACGTAGGCGGCGGAGGCGGTGACTCGGGCGACGGTGGCGACGAGGGCGACGGGGGCTCCACGGGGGACGGCACGGAGTCGGGCGTGGGAGGAGAGGCGGCGGGGACGAGGGCGGAGGCGGCGGGGGGCGGCGGGGAGACGCTGGAGCGAGTGAACGAGCAGCTACATCGCACCACGCAGCGTCTCGTCGACCTGCGCAGCCAGAACATGCAGCTGCGCCACGACCTCATGCTCGGCAAGAAGGTGCTCATTCACCCACCCACTCACAGTCACACATTCATTCACCCACCCACTCACTCATTCACCCAATGATTCGTTCATTTATTCACACATTCGTTTACCTACTCATTCATCACCCACTGATTCATTTATTCACCCACTCACTTATTCATTAACCCACTCATTCATTCAGCAAAATATTTATCTATTAATTCACTCATCCATTTACCCATTCACTGATTCACCTATTGATTCATTCATCTGCACATTCATTTACCTACTCATTCACTCACCCACTCATTCATTTATTCACCCACTCACTTATTCATTAACCCACTCGTTCATTAAGCAAAATATTTGTGTATTAATTCACTCATGCATTTACCCATTCACTGATACACCCATTGATTCTTTCAGCCTTGACTCATTCATTCATTCACTCATTAATTATTTCTACAACCTTACATTTATTTATTTTCATTCATGTTAGCGTGAGCCTTTATGAGACAGAATACTAAGACATCTCTCATTTGCGCTCTTATTGTGCTGTTTCAACGCGATGTATTGACGTCGTACCTTAGTGTCATCAGCAGTCACAGTGAGACTGCGCATGCGATTCAAAATCCCTTCGAACCTGCGAGGGGAGTTATCCACAATAATTCTATATACGCGAAAAAATAGAAATATCCATCTTTTGAAATCATGAAATAAAGTTTTACTGAAAATGTGATTAGTTAAATTGTCTTATGATATAATGTATTATTCACATTAAAATGCCGATATTTTGTTGCCGCGGAATGACATATAAATAAGGTTCTGCATGTGACATTTTGGAAACTAACAATAGTGCAGACGCAATTAAAAAAAAAGACAGTGCCGAAACCAGTGGTGTAGGCTCAATGTATAGGAGTGATGTATTACATCCCCTAGTTTTCTACCACTTAAAAATATTTTCAGTAAAGTATTTTACCTTCTACCGTATCTCCTTCTGTTTCCCTATTCCCTTTCGCCATTTATGTGCGCGGTCCAATAGGCGTTAGTCCCTATGTGATGGGTATGATGTGATGGGACGAGAAACATCACTTGAACGACCTCACTTCGTTGGCGAGGTCATTGAACTCACGGCCATGCACTGTGTGCAAACATCTCAGGCTTCTCATTGGCGTTTGTGTATCCCCTCCCACTATCCTTCCATACCCCCCCTCCGATGCAATCTTAATTCTGCAGCACACCTGGGAATCCCAGAAGTCACGTGCCACGATTGTGACCCCGGAGCGGGGGGCGGGGGGCAGGCGGGGGGCAGACGGGTCGCAGACTGTCTTTCTTCACCATTCACCAGCAAGTCTGCCAACTATGCTTAAGCGCATTTCAACGTGATTCAGTACAGCTGGGTAACTCGATGTGGGCTAGCAAGCCTGACAAAACAAGATCACTCTCTGATCACTCCCTTCATGTAAGAAAATGGTAGGACAGAGACAATCCGTGAAGTCGAAACGGTGCTTGCAATGTTATTTCGTTCGTCATGCGTGTCCTGCGTTCTAGCGTAAATGCTATTTCGTACTTAATGTGCGTTAAATAGACTACTTTGTCTAATCTAAAAGTGATGCGTTAAAGAGAATCGTGAATTCGAAATTGTAACTCGAAAGAAAAAAAGAAAACTTGTGTATGAGCGTGTGTGTTGGTGTGTGGATGAAAGGACGCGACATGGCGAGCTCATTCAGTTCATTTGTAATAGTGGATGAGTTACTTGTGGTAGGGAACAGTAGTGAAACAGTAGGGAACAGTAGTTTCATTGTGCTACAGACAGGATTCTTGAAATTCCGTGTAGTTCTTTCTCCTATTCCGAAAAGCATAAGGTAATTAGTGATGGACAACAAGACAACGCGAATAGATCTCGAGTTCAAATATTAGGTACGTACGTTTTTAGGTTAATTTTTAGTTTTATTGTTTTGTTTGTGTAAGTTAGTGCATGCAATGAGAAAATGGTGATTTTCAAGGAAGATTCAGAAGGAAGATTCAGGAGGAAGAATTTGAAACATAAACTTCTAAAATGCTTCAGGGTAAAGTAGAATGACGCAGACCTTAAATATTTGGAATTATGCGTTCAACCAGTAATATCATGATCGCATCCCCACCTCTACTAGCCAGGAGACGCCACTGGCCGAAACGTCAGTACGCGCGCACTTTTGCCGTTTCCTGAGAGACATCGTTGCTATCTTTTGTTTTTCGTTATACCTGGCTGGCGGCCTGAGTACCGTAAGCCACAATTATGTCACCATGAGGGGGTGTCACTTCTTCGCTGACGGAAATATATTTCCGACTTTGCAAAAATAGGTTATCACACTTATTTTACCGTTGACCAGCTCAGGTTCAAAGGCAAATCATTTAGTAAATATGTTATCTGATTTTCTATATTACGTCTCATTCTCAAGCGTTTCGATACTTAATTGCCGTGTTTGCAGGTTGAAGAGAATTATGTGATATTACGAAGAACGAAAATAAAATAATCTCTAGGGTAATCCCTGAAAGCCGACGAGAAGGACGGCGCCGGATCTTACTATCTGAAGGAGGATCACTTCTCGCTATAAAACATTTGCTACACTAACGGGCTAATTGTTGTGTTTGCCAATGAATGAAAGTGCGTTCTCTTCACAACAATTTATTTATCCTTTCAACCAATCTATTTACATTATACCACACAATATACCAGGAGTTATTTCCTTCAGGCTGGCATTAACGCCCAAGCCTGTGTCCCACAAGTGCGTCACTTAGCACCAGTTCGGTAACACACGTCTGACTGCGCGACTCCGCCGTGCGCATATCCAGCGCGCAATCTCGCCATGCATCACCAAGCACGGCGCCTCCAGGCTGGCAGTCGCGTCGTATTCCGCACGCCCCTGGTGCGGCCTCTCCGCGTGTGTTTCCCCTCCCGGCTGCAGGCTCTCTCCAGCGGCTCCACTGCGCTGTCTCGCTGTTGTGCCTCGGTGCTCCTCAGACCGCTACTGCCTGACTGCCCTGGCCGCCACTTGCTCCCGCCTATATAGGGGCGGTGCGGCCCGGGTTAGCCTTGCCTCTAGGATTACCCGCTCGCTGGCCAGCGTTCCGCGCGAGCGGGTCCCGTGGCGCGCGGCGTACAGCTGCGCGCGCGCCAGCTTCGAATGCTGTACACAGCACTAATAACCATAACAGTTGCCTTGCTTGGAAACATCAATCAAGAAACTCAACGTTTTCGCTGTGGCACGAGGAACCCTTTCCATTCGCAGCGCCAGTCTTTAGGAGTGTGTACCACATGTCATCATAGGACGCATCATTTAATATCTGACAGAAATGCGCTAGGATTGATTACTAGTGATTCCGGGCGCGTCATCTGCTGTCATTGGTCCCGTAGGTGTGGCGCTGCGCATGTTTTTTGCTCGGGAGGTGGCGGTGTTCTTGCCCCGGTGGATGGCAGATCCGGCGCCGACCTACCCGTCGGCTAGCGGGATTGTCCCCAACCATGTGTTGTAGTGTATGTAGTGCATGTAAGTGGGAATGTGCGTAAGGGGTAAGGATAGAACAAGGAATGCAAAGGAAAGATCGCGCACGGTTCGCGGCCCGTTTGTTAGAGTACTACTCCGGCATTCGCCTGGTATTGATCGGAGAAACCACGGAAAACTACCGATCAGAGCAGCCGGCCGCTAGAAAGCTCCTCCAGACAACGACTGAATTAGACCTAGCTCTTTTGCTATTGTCGAAAATCCTGCCACGATCGGCTCGAACTTAGGACCTCCCAGTCGGAGGCACTGCATTGTCATCAGTCGATGCACTGAGCCACATCTCCCGGTCCAAATACGCTAAGGATGTACGCTAAGATCAGGATAGGACACACGACATTATCGTGACGGAGCTGACTTTCAGAGTTCCGAAGGTAATTTTGAATCAACGTATCGCTTGTCGCTTTGCAAATATTTTCTGATGATCCTGCTGAGCTCCTACTGTGCGTCATTCATGTTCAAAGATCCGATTGATTGAATGATTGATTAGTGTTTTCGGGTCTGTCGACTGCTCAGATCATTGATTGCAAAAGCGAAGTGCATGTTTTTATCATGAGAGGTGGCGATGAACCTCCCCCGCTGGATGGCGAGATCCTATGTTGTGCCCTCAGCTAGCGGGGTTTTGTTCAACCAGGTATCTCCCACCAGCATGGTACCGTCCCATGCTATAGGCTCTACACCGATCTCCGGGCAAGTGTGGTAGTGTAGAGAATGTTACTGTAAGTATGTGTAAGAAAGGGGTAAGGATAGAACAAGGGAGAGGAAGGAAATATCGCGCGCGGTTTGGGCCAGTCTTTGAGGGTACTGCTCCAACATTTACTTGGTCGGAGAAACTACGGAAAACTACCGCTAGAATTCTACACCAGACAGCCACTAAACTCGACCTAGCTACGCATTTATGTCGAAAATCCGGCCATCGTCGGTGAAAAGTCCGAAGGCAATTTGGAATATCCATTTGACAGGTGACGAAAATAAATATTTCAAAGTTTCAGGGCGTACAGGAGATGGCGGCTGAGATGAGCATTTTTTACCAATGAATTTGTTCAAAATAAAGTAATATAACGAAGATACACGTGTTCCAGTTGCACTTCATTGGTATGCAAATTATAGTACACTGGTGTTTGCAAAATGATTTCATGCACCTACCAAAAACAAGTCCCATATAAGTTATGTACTAACTGGCAAGAAATGTCACATATGTAACTTTGCTAAATGATATTTCGTAGCACATTATTTATTGTCTGAAAGTGATAATTTTTATTTGATGCAATGTCTTCAGAGCTTACTTAATTCGTGAAATATGACACTTTTATTATTCTCTTCCGCGATTTTGGTTTGAAAATAATCAATATAATTAAATTGTTACAAATGAATAAGTTAAATAAATTGTTACAAAATGATTTCTAGAAAATAAATCTAGTATTGTTTTAATGACATAAGGCCGGATGGTCCCTGGTATTGCATCTCAGACTTGAATATAAAATATACTCTCCTTTATAGTTCAGTATTCACAGTTGAGACACTGCGTGCATAAACGATGGCAATTGACATTTTGAGGAAAGTAAGGATTATTGATTTTAAGTATGATCTTATAAGTAGCAGTTCTCTATCTTATTATCTTTAAAAATGTTCCTTGCATCATGGGTCTGTATTGCAAAAAAGATAATAAATAAATGGTAAAACTTTTTCTGTCTAATACGTCGCTTAGCAAACTTTCCCCATTGCTTGAGAATAAAGACAATCTCATTCACTATCATTATCTTCGCCCCTATACGCCCTAGAAGTTACCTTTATTATTTTATTCTAAGACATCCTGTATATTTCGTCCCATTGCAAACATTCTCTGTTTACAGGCAATTTCATTCATCATCATCTTCGCCCCTACACGCCACGAAATTGGTTTATTCAAAAACATCTGTTCAGTTCGTTCCATCTGCAAACATTCTCTGTTAAAATGCAATTTCACTCATAGATATATAGATTTATTTAAACTGCAATTGGGTATACCCGGTGGCAGCTAATTACAAAAACATAAAAATACACAGTCTCTCCGTAACATAGAAAATTAATACCAATAATAATAATAATAATAATAATAATAACAATAATAAGGTAATATAACAAGCAAATTATATACTCATTATAGTAATAATAATAATCATCATCATCTTCGCCCCTACACGCCCTCGAAATTGATTTATTCCGAGACATCTGCATAGTTTGTCGCCGCTGTGTTGAGAGGCGCGCTGGGCGGCAGGTGCTGGCGGCGGAGGTGGGCGAGGCGGCGGCGGCGGCGGCGCTGGCTGCGACGGGCGGCTGGAAGGGGCGGTCGGAGCAGATGGCGACGCTGGCGCAGAGGGCGGCCGAGATGCAGGAGCAGCTGCAGCAGCTGCGGCAAGGTGCGAGCGGAGGCGATGGTCGCCCAGGTTACCTGCCTCGGTGGCACACCTTCAAACCACTTGCTGCCTGTTATTTATACTCTCTCGCATATGTTAGTTAATGTCTTATTTTAAGGGGTTAGTATCGGGCCATGAGACCCGCTCTTGCGTGTTACCTCGCAAAGGCTGTAGCAGGATAAGGGGGGTAAAAATGCCCCCAATCTTAGTTCAGTTTTGAAAAGAGGGCATGTTTAGTGTTATTTTGAAAGTTTTTCCCAAACTCTCAGAGCGACAGCTTGATTATTTTGTAAGATATCAGAAAAAGTACGAATTTTGGAATAAAATGACTTTCATCCTTAAAAGTATTTTTCCGTAAAAAAGTGATTAACTTATTATAAGTTACATGCGTGTAAGTGACGAAGAGAATAGTTATTATTATTTTTTCAATACCGGACATCAATAAGAAAAATCTTAAAAAATTAGAAGTAAAGATCACCTTACTACCAATTTGTACGAATTTTTTCGAGTCATCACCCCATACATAAAATATAGAAAAATATCGATTAATATTTTAATATTAAAAAAAATTGAATTTGCCAAATGTTTTTGAGAAAGCTCTCTAAGATACATACAGATGTCAACTATGTCTCATAATTTTTTTGGAATTTTATCGCCGAGTAATACTATGAAAAAAAATTAAAAACAGAAAATTCGTATTTTTTCTGATATCTTACAAAATAATTAAGCTGTTGCTCTGAGATTTTGAGAAAATGACTTTCAAAATAAGACTAAATTTGCCCTTTGTTCAAAACTAAATGGATATTTTTACTCCCCTTTTCCTGTTACTGTCTTTCGCTGCTGTCCTTTCACCTTGTAGTAGAGAAAGAAGGTATCATCTCGGGCGACGAAAAGACGATTTGAATTTATACTTGTTTTTTTTTCTTGGCGTACGGGGGTGTGTCAATAAAATGAAATATCTTACGGTATTTCGTGTCGTTCTCGGTTGTGCCGCTATGAGTCGTATGATCATGACTGTATCAAGCAGTGCTGGCGATCATGCGATCCCTGGCGGCACAACGGTGAACGACGCGAAATACCACGAGATATTCCATTTTGATGATTCATCCCCGTGCGCTAAGAAAGAAAAACCGAAGTATTAGTTCAGAGGCTTCTTTTAAGTTCGAGGATCATTTTCATGCAGTATATCAACTACGTGAGACAACCGGCTTTACTTGCCCTCCGAAGGAAGGCGTACGAAGTATTTTTTCTCCCTTAAAAATCCACGATCTCCGATCGGGTTCCGAGCTCCGATCGGGTTTGAATCCAACAGCCCGATACGCTAACCGTTGTACCACCGAACCCGCAGCGATATGGTTGCAGTGATATACGCAGTATAGAGGAAGTATTGTAATGCTGCGGCAAATAGTGCCGTTTTTCGACAGAAAAAACTTGTTTTATGGCTCCGTGATACCGTAAGAGCGAGTTTTTCTTGCTTCTAATGTTATAAATTACTTTAACCAATTCGTAGTGTAGTCACTATCCACGTTTTGTGGCTCCATATTTTTGGATTAAAGTTTGTCTTCGCATAGCATAAAGGACGCTTAAAAGAATGATGCAGGACACATTTTCGTTGATCTCCCTTATTTTTCGAAAATTGCAAAGTGTTCAAAATTGCTTCGACATCTTCCTATAGCTACAATATTGAAGATAGAGATTTTCCTTAATGGAATCTGTCGGCTCGAGCGGCCAGAAATATTTCGAATTTGGTGCCCTTATATTCACAACAATATTCGGCATTAATTGCCGGCTCTGAATATACACTTCAAACGCGGCGCGCTGGACTTTTTTCCCGAAATCCTGCGCGAAAATTCCAGCAAAAGAGCAAAATTATTTCTTTTAACGATGTGCTTTGGGAGACAAGTTCTTTGGCGGTAGATTTTCAAACACGACCGCAAGATTCAGCACTTACTAGTCATCTGGCAAGCCGCCGTATTACTATGAGAACTTCTTAGAAAAGCTTGGAGGTTTCCGTTTAGACGCTGCCGAGCATTGTTGCAAAATCCAAAACTACGAAACAGTGATATCGTAGTCGTATTCTCGTCATATGAAAGCAAGTATGAGTGCGTGTGTTTTAGCGTACTGTGGAGATTGGATTTCAACTCAAGAGGGTTGGCAGCAAACAGTAGTTTCTAAGAAATTGTAGCTGCTTCCCTGCAAAAATCATTGTGTTGAAAGAAGAGCCACCGTTCTTAACTGAAATAAGTACAAAAACAGCTTTTCCCCGCAGCCAGAGCAGGTAAAAGTTATCAATCTATTCATTGATTCTTTCGTATGAACATTCTAACAGTCGTAAGTTGTTTTGGTTTTTGTGGAGATTCAGCAAGAGAATAGAAACGGAATTCTGTATTTCCCCGCAGTCAGCATTGAATCATACGAAGCTCTATTTCGCTGCCGTTACAAAATCTGCTCTTTAGAGAAAGATATTGAAGGAAGGTTACGTACTACATTCCGAAAATAGGAGTAGTGTTTGCATGCATGAAATTTAGTCAATTAAAAAATTGTTTTCTCAAAAACGGCTCCAAACGTTTTCTTTAAATTTTCTCCTCGTATGTATAAATGGTCGGTAAAAAATAGTTTTACTCCCATTTTCAAAGAAATATTTGAGAAATTGCAAAAAGGTAACATAACAAAAAATCACTCTAAAGATGGATATTTTCGTCTTAAATAAAATAGCTTTTAAAAATCAGATTTTTAAAAAAGTGGTGAACAATTATTCGAAAAAATGAGCGGTTTTCCCAGAATTTTCGATAGAAAGTAAATCAAAATATAAAAAAAGAAGTTTCCCATAGGCAGCTCCACTATTTTTCCACGGATAGAACAAGGGTCGAGTAAGAGGGACAAAATGCCTCATTTTCATTGTCTTCTCAGAATTTTCGAAAATAGCAAAAGTTAGAAATAATGCAAGTAACTGTCAGCTGTTGTATAGTGCGGTTTTTATAACTTTGCCCCTCAGCCACAATGGAATATCACACGGCATTTCGCGTCTTCTCGCTCGTGACGCTAGATGTCGCATGATCGCAAACACTACTTGATGCTGTCGAGATTTTGCGATGTCTGGCGACTCGACCGAGAAAGACACGAAATACCGTGACATATTCCATCGTGAAGATAGGCTTTGTGGGGCAAAGTTACAAAAAACGCAAAGTTACAAGCACCGCAGCATCGTTAGTTTCCTTTATCAAGCTCCTCTTCTCATTCCCAGAGTGCTCGCAAATGCGGCAGCAGCTGAAGGAATCCAGCTCGACGGAGGACGAGCTTCTGCGTCCGGTGACGCAGGTGGCGGTGACTCCGAGGGAGGTGTCCCCACCAGTCGCCAGCATAAGTAAGTGGCACGGTATAAGGTATATAGGTGTGTTTACTCCACCTCTAAAACTGAAGCTTATGTGAGGCTAGTTCTCACAGTTCTCGCATGTAAGCGCTGCGATCTTTGGGTCTCCTTTGGGCAAAGTCGTTGTTCGGACCCACAGCAAAGCAGAAATAAATACATCTTATTTCATACAACGCAAGGCAGAACGGTTGATCTGTAACTGTCCAGCGCGCGGCCGTTGCGCCGCAGAACACGCCACCGGAAGAAGCCTCCTACGAATTCTCAGAAGCACACCTGTGCGCCTCGCCCCTCTCCGCTCGCTGCAGAGCGCAACGGACAAAACCTTCCAGAATTCTCTATCGTCAAATTTAAATGGCAGTTTGTGATAGGCTACTGCCATCCCCTGCCCCGGTGCGCAAGAGCGCTCGCGAGCTGACCATGTCTCGTCGCTGCAACCGAAAAATCAGTCCCGCTAGAGGCAACGCGACAGATACACTTGTGCTGGGGGCTCCATGCGGTAATCGCACGTATGAAATCTTTAATTGTGCAACTTCGGGCTGTTACCAGTTCGCACGATATTCATTCACTTTTCATGACAGGTTGCATGCGATTGCATCTGTCATTTTTGTGTAAAGTCTACACACGTAATATTTGTTTCTTCAATTATGCAACCTAGGACTACTTCCGATTGGCACGTGTAAGGTATTTATTATCATTTTGCAGTGGGTAAAGCGTCTGCATCAGACTGCTTGGAGAAAGTGTTAGCTAATAGTGAACTCCAAGTGTTCTACTGTGTTCTATGTCCTGTGCTCATGTAAGTAAGAACTTGAGTGATGTGTTAATTAAAATTAGTTTGTGCAAGAACGTCTCTTTCTATAAACCCTGAAAATTCCTGCACCAGTCTTCCATATGAGCTATCAAAGAGTTTCGGGAATGCTGTATTCCACTTTCGCTATAGTTATACATTCCACAAAGAAAAACAATCTAAAATGAGTATAGCACCCCGAACAGCCGTGACTGGTCGTGATCCATCCGACAGCTATGTGGCCAGCTGAAAATTTCAAGTCAGTGATTTGTGGTTTTGCAGTGGAATTGGTAAAGTCTAGAGCGAACAGTTTCGAAAATGGGTAGGAAATGTTTTGTAAAACTATGTAATAGTCACAGTTTAAGACGTCATCTCATGATTATAATAGAATTGTTACGACACTAGTTTATATATATATATATATATATACACATATATATATATGTATATATATTGAAACGAGTCGTGGATAGACTCTGCACAAGATTTGTAAAAAATAGAAAGAAGAAAGAAGAAAAGGGGACAGGGATTCTTGTCCGGGAATGGGCTCCGGCAAATCACGCGCACACTGGAAATGGTGATTAACAAGAACTTTTTATTACAGAAATAATTGTTTTACAAATTTGGTTGCCTTTGGCGCTTATACTAGCATTCATTCTGTTTTTACCTTGCGTTTGACTATAGCCCCTTCCGCTATCCTCCGCCCTCCCGGGGCTTCACTTCCTATAATGACTCCAATATTTGGTGGGGCCTCAACACGAAATCACTGTTCTCCACGGACTACTTATCCTCCCTCCCCAACCTTCCAGCCGCTTTTACTAGTGATACTCCAACCTGACTTGCGTTGCTGCCTGCTCGCTCCTCCACCGTCGAGCCGGCGCCGAGCGCCGCGCCGTCCGCGTCTCTTCGTGCCGCGGGGGGAGGCCGGCGCGGGGAAGGGGGTCTAGCGATGCCGCCCCGGTCGCTTATTCCATGCGCGGCCTGCCGTCGTGTCAGGTCCGCCGCCTCGCCCTTCGGGTATGTTCGTTGTATTCGGCTGCGCTCGGAAGACCGGTGGACGTCCGTCGCCGTTAGCCGCTCCCCATCCCACTCGTGGCCGCTGTGGTGCTTCTAAACGTCCCCGGAACGTTTCGTCTGCTTCCGCATGTGGACTTCAACCCAGGCAGCAATAGTCGTCGACCGTTCACCGAGTTTGCTCCCAATGAAGTCGAACACTGGTATACACTGTTCCACTTCCCCGCACAGTTCCGTTCACTCCTCGTGGAGATCATTCACTGCGGGTGACACTCCACCATGATCCCATGTCCGTCTCGTCTCGTTTCACCTTCCAACTAGTGTTTCACTCTCGTCACTTTCTTTCCTTGACACCACGCCTTTCCAGTCCTCCGGCACCACGTTCAGTCCTACGACACCACGTTCACTTTTACTAATCTCACCAATCAACAGTCCGCGCCACTCCGCGCGTCTGCCTCTCATGACATACTCTCCGCTACTGACTCGCGCCTCGTGGCCTTCGGTTGCTCGCCGCGAACCGACTCCGGTTCCTCGCACCCGACTCCGTGGTGTGCCGGCCGCTGCCGCGCAGTTCAAATTCTTAATATGCGTCAGGACGCATTGTTATCACGTGAGTGATAACAATTCGCTTCAATATATATATATATATATATTCAGAATATTTGCCCCAAAGGCGGCTAGTTGACACACCTATATGTCTTACACCGTGTAAGGACGGGTATGGAGTGCTCCTGAACTGCAAATAATTCTTGTCGACTTGACAACTCCCGGCTGACAGGGGAGAGGGGGTTCCATTATAAAATCAAAGGCTTCACATTCTGATGATGTCACTACAGAGTTGCCGATGTTTATTAAGGAATAAATGAAATCTCTCAGCGCGATTCAGCTGGAAAATTGAAGAACGCCGAGCGTCATTACTTGTTTGGTTATGCGTCGTGTGTGTGGTCGTATAGAGTTGAGTGCTCCCATTGCTCCCAAACCAAGAATACCTCGAGGTTAAATAATACTCTTATACATCTTTCATAAAACTTTTCATAATAATGCATCTTCCTTCTAAAAACGCGTCTTGCTGTACTTACTTTTTATCTGCTTTGCGCGTGTTATGCAGTAATGTTTCGTTATTCCTTGGATTGGCGGGATTAATATAAGGGACTCTCATGAATTTATGTAGCAGTACTTCAAATAAACTAGTGTCGTAACAATTCTATTATAATCATAACAATTCTATTATAATAACAATGCATTGGACGTGTGTGCCTCAACAGCTGATCTGACGCAAGAACGATCACGTGTCTGCCCCCGAGTAAGTGACAACATCGCTCTCTCCAACTTTCGGCTGTCAAGTCGACAGAAATGTTATTCGGACAATAATAATCCATGTTCAAAATTAAAACATCGATGTCGTATCATAGCAGGTTATTTGACCTGTTGATTTGACCTCGAGACAACGACTTGAACTTTGTTGTCCAATAATAGTATATTTTTCAACGGGCGTAAAATGATGGCTATTATTCACGTGTGGGTGTTTACGACACGAGCGACGTATGAGCGAATATCGTAATGTCTATGAACGAATAATAGCCATTATGCACGAGTAGAAGACTATACTTTCTATTCAACCTTAAAATATTCAGAACAGATTTTGAACAGGGCATTTTTAATTTGAAACTCAAGTCTTAAGTATGAGAATTTAGAGTAAGGTTCTAGTTTTACTTCATTGTGTATTTACAATGTACTTCTTAACATTGAGCAAATCTTCCGTAAACTAGAAGGTTCATACTGTTGAGAGTTTTGTAAGCCAAGTAAGCCAAGAAAACGTTATCTTCTTAACATTGAGCAAATCTTCCGTAAACTAGAAGGTTCATACTGTTGAGAGTTTTGTAAGCCAAGTAAGCCAAGAAAACGTTATCGCTAAAAGAATTAATCCTAATTTTCATTCTCAACTCCCTAAATGTTGAATGGGATTGTTCATAATGCTTCCTTGATTTTTCTGGCAATGACTCTAGAGTTGTCGAATTCGCTATTTACTGAATTTCAGGTGGAGTATAAATTTCATTGTCAATGCTGCTTGCTTCACGAATAATATTCTTTTGACTAGAAATACGAGTACAACAATGTGTAGATTATGTGAAACTGCAAAATCATTTACTTGTCCATCGCGGTTCATAACAAGCGCGAATTGCAAAGAGGATGCAATTCTGCCCGTGGATTCTGAAAATTATAGAGATGTGATTGGTTGACAGACTGTGGATTCCGAACTGGAATCCACGGAGCGTGAAGTGGATGTCATTTGTCGACTAAATACAGCAGGAATACGTATATTATTAAATGGTCGTAGAGAAACGTATTGAGATGTGCTCTGTTGCCGATGAGACCTGTTAATATGTGTTCTTGTCCCAATAAAACCTGTGGACTTGCGCTCTGGTCACGATGAACCCAGAGGACCATCCCTATAATGCTGATAAAACCTGACGACTTGTGTATGGGAATCAATGAAATCTTGTGGTGTCTGCTATTGTGCCGAAGAGACCTGTTAAAGTGTGCTTTGGTCACATTAACACACGTGGACGTGTGCTCTAGTGCCGAAGAGACCTGTTAAAGTGTGCTTGCGTCACATTAACAGACGCCGATTAACTCTGTCGAAGTGTGCTGTGATGACGAGGAAGCCTGTCGGCATGTGCTACGGTTCTTAGCAGTCGCCAAGCAGCCCGCGGATCGTGCCGAACAGCGAAAGAGCATTCCATGTGCACTCTGGGGTCGATTAACCCAATTGATTTGAGCTCCGATGCCGATGAGACCTATCGATCATCGTTCGAGGGTTGAAGAATCATTTAGATGTGTGCATTAGTGTCAATGACACTTTTTGAAGTGTGTTTTTTGGTCGAAACGACCCGAAGTGTGTTCTGGCACCAATGAAACACGTGGAAATGTGCTCTGTTGTCGATTAACTCTGTTTAATCGAAAGGTTGGAGCGTGTCGGCGTGTGCTTCGGAACGAATTTATTACCACACACACCCGAGTGTGCGTGACTCGGGTAAGGGCGCCCGGAATCACAAAATAATCAATGGAATCAAGTGCATTCCGGTTATGATAGTCCACATCTGAAGCCAGGCACTCTGCAGACTGATGACTGACACGGTACAGGTGGGGTCGGGGCCGGAAACACGAAACAATGAATTAACGGAGTGTGCTCTGGTGATGATAGTCTGTATCTGCCGACTGGCACCCCGCTCAGTGTGACTGACGGGGGATCGAGGTGCCCTGAAACACGAAATAATCAATCAAATCAATCAATCAGGCACACTTTGTTGATGATTGTGTGCCTGCTGAGTGTGCCTGACGCGAGGCGGGGCTTCTGGAAACACGAAATAATCAATCAGTCAACGGAGTGTGCCCCGGAGTTGATGGTCCTTATCTGCCTCTAGGCACTATGCTGAGCGATTCTGACGCGGGAGAATGGGACCCGTACACACGAATTAATCAAGGGAGTGTGCTCTGGTATTGAAGATTGTGTGCCTCCAGGCACCCTGCTGAGCGATTCTGACGCTGGGGCGCTGGACCCGTAAACACGAATGAATCAACGGAGTGTGCTCTGGTATTGATGATTGTGTGTCCCCAGGCATCCTGCTGAGTGATTCTGAGGCGGGGGTGCGGGACCGCTAAACACGAATGAATCAACGGAGTGTGCTCTGGTGTTGACGATTGTGTGTCTCCAGGCACCCTGCTGAGCGATTCTGACGCGGAGGAGGGCTGAACCCGTAAACACGAATGAACCAACGGAGTGTGCTCTGGTGTCGATGGTTGCATGTCTCCAGGCACCCTGCTGAGCGTGCCTGACGCGGGCGCGGGCGCTGGCGCGGGGGCGGGCGCGGGGGCGGTGGTGGCGCGGGCGGCGGTGGAGAGGCGCGCGGCGGCGGAGGCGGCGGCGCGGGAGGCGCGCGCGGCGGCGGAGGCGGCGGAGTGGCAGGCGGACCTGCACCGCGCGCACAACGTGGCGCTGGAGGCCAACGGCCACGCCCTGCGCGAGCGCGTCGCGCAGCTCATCGCCAAGGCGCAGCACGACAAGCAATTGGTGACGCGCGCCACCGCGCAGCTCTCTGCGCAGCTCTCTGTGTTTGTGTCGGTGTGCGTGTCTGTGTGTGTCTGTAGATGTGGTTGTGTGTGTGGTTGCATGTGTGTCTGTGTGTGCGTCTGTGTGTGTGGTTGCGTGTTTGTCTGTGTGTGTCTGTGTGGGTGTCTGTATGTGTGGTTGCGTGTGTGGTGGCGTGTGTGGTTACGTGTGTGGTTGCGTGTGTGGTTGCGTGTGTGTGTGTGTGTGGTTGCGTGTTTGTCTGTATGTGTATGTGCGGGTGTTGGTGTGGGTGTATGTGTGGTGTGTACGCTGTTGCCTGAGGAAGTGAGGGTGTTTGGATGAATGGGGGTGTGGTGTTCTGGGTGTGGCTGTGGAGTTTAGAAAGTGTGTATGTGGGTATGTTGGAACAGGAGTGTGTGAGGATGTTGGAATGTGTGAGTGGGTTGGTTGCTGGGCAGAAGCACGGTGTGGGTAAGGTGTGTTGGTAGATGTATTTTTTGTTGGTGGCTTGGTAAGTGGTAGCTGCTTGTGTTGTAGTGTTATGTGACGGATGGTTGAGTGACTTATTGATGAGTATTGTTGAATGAGTTATGTATTGTGTTGTGTGTTGAATCGGTTTCTGTTTTTATGGTATTGTGTATGGGTTAGTGAATGAGTGTGTGTACAGATGTTTGATTTTTGTGTGGGAGGTGTTCTCATGTGCGTGAATGAGGGTATTTGTGTGGGAGAACCAGGGTTACAGAAATAGGGAAGGAGTGTGTGTGTGATAGAGACAAGGAAAGTGTGTCTGGATGTGTAAGAGAAGTGAAAGGAGAGAGAAAAATCGTGTGTGTAAGAATAAGAGGACTTCTTGAGGTGGTGTAACGCAGAAGGGGGGGAAAGGAAAGAAATGGATATTCAGTGTCTGAAATTACGGGTTGCAAACTTCTAAGGGATGTGCAGGGGTCGAAAATGATAATATTTTGCCTGTGAACATACAATGGGGAGTTGTATAAAATTCAGTTATAAGCATTTAAAGGCGTGAGATTTGTCCCTGATTTTTAGGCAACCCCGTGTACACAAATGTTTGGCAGGTTCATGGAATTCCCTTGACTGGGGCCGAACGCAACATGATGAACATCTGTTGGTGCTTCGGAATGCCTAAAAATTTTCCATGTATAAATGGGTATAACTATGATGTAGGGAATCTCCGACTGTATATTCAGTGGCAACAAATGAACATTTTCGACTCCTCTACATAACCTAGAAGTTTGTAACACGTATACCGAGACACTTGTAAATATATTTGTGCGAGGGCATGAACGACAATAGTGTGTGTATGCGAGAGAGAGTGAGAGAGAGAGAGAGAGAGAAAGAAAGCAGGCATGCAGATACCTTCTGAGATAGGGGGATGGGAAAATATTGTGAACTAGAAATCATCGGAAAGAAATTAGGTATTTGGAAGAGTGTGTGGGGAAAAAGTGAGGGAAGTACGCATGATGCACATAAAGAGAGTCAGATATACCTTAAGAGGCAGAGAAACATCGACCAGAGACATAGACACAAGATAATTAGTGAGATATATTGAGAAATACTGAGAGTATTAGAGACAACGATTGAGGGGGCTTAGGGAAAATGTGTGGGATCGTTAATGAGGTTGTAGGCGTGGGAACGAGATTGGACGAGACATGTCGAAAAACGAATCAGAAAACGGCAGAAATAGCAAATGAAGATTCACTAACATCGGAGCTATCCTCCTAGTCAAACGAGGCAAAAATTCCATTCCTACTAAAAAAACCTTTAATTATCTGTGTGTGCGTGCAAGCATCGCTATTTTTTTCACGTCCGCAATACGGAGCATGTAATTGGTTAAGAAAACAACGGGCCTCTGTTGCGAACGCGCAGGCGCAAGCCGTCACGGAACAAGTGAACGCCGCCGAGACGCAAGTGCGCAACCGCGAGCGGAAGCTGGAGCTCATCACTGAGAACTTCGCCCAGGAGCGGCGCATGCTGCAGCAGCAGCTGGTCAGGGTGAGACATGGATAGATTTAATAAGTTAATGCATAAATAAATAAATAAATAAATAAATATGGTCGACTCCGGATATAGTGAACTTCTGGAGACTAACAATTTTGATTCACTATATCAAAATTTCACTATATCAAAAGTTCACTACAAAAGAGGTTCACTATATCAGATGTTCACTATAGCAGAGGTTCACTACACCAGAGGTTCATTATCTCAGAGGATCACTATATCCGATGATATTGAATTAAATAGAATGTTTCCACAGTGACTAATTTTGTTAATATAGAGGTACAGCAAAATACTTTAACAACCAAAAATTTCAATATATTTGCTTTGACCTTAAAAAAATTGTTATTTTTAATTGTTTGCTTCGTACATTTTTCATTCTAATTTCTCTACATCCTTCTCCAGAGTTCGGGCTCTCTCCATACTTGATTCTTCATTGTCCTCTGTCTCTAAGTATCGTAATGCAGTCTTGAAATCTGTCAATGTCTCTTGCACTGCTGGAACTCCTTCCTACTCCCCAAATGTCATTTTACTCGTCTAATAACATACGAGATTCTTTCGGTAGCAGCATGGCGCAAGTGGCTAATGAAACTTAATGCTGAATGAAACAGTTCGAGTCCGCTATCTCCACCTCAGAGGAGTCTTCTTCGCATTGATATTTTTTCGAAGCTGCCCCGTATTGGAATTTGTGGCAATGAAGCGATATTTTTTTCCAGGAGGGAATTAATTATCAGGACGTATTACGTTCACTATAGCCGAGGTTTTTCTGAACTGGTTGTAGTCGACTCACTACAATCAGAGTCGACTGTAAATAATAAAAAATAATTAATGAAAAATTAAAATAAATAAATAGTCGGGCCCGATAGTCGAGATCGCTAAATCAGTAGTGCTGTGGTGATCTCGGACTGAAGGATCGCGAGTTCCAGTCCCGCCTTTGGCATGGGTGCGTTTGTGTATGTCTGTATGTGTGTCGTCCTTTCACCCCTCGTTATCTTCATTTCATCTTCAACTAACTACCCTGGGGGATACAAATTCGATCCAGCTAAATGAAATCCCTTGATAAAAATTACATGCACCTGCTACCGAGATAATGACACTGAACCCCGGTAAATGCAGGGTGCATGCACGCCTAGTCCAATTTGGGCTATTCGCGGGCAAAAAAATAATAAAAATCTTATATATTATTTCTCAAAGTGCTGTTTGGTCTTTTCAATAAATTGAGCGACATACGAAACCGATCAGTATAAAGAAGCAATGGATTGAAAAATTGTGTTTCTTTTTAGCTGCACATGGGACATTCGTATTGAAAAAGTGCGTTAAAAATGCATAAATATTTAAAATAGTAGTAATTCGGGATCTGTAATTTCTGATTGCCGCGCGATATTGGAAGAAAATTACAGTCTGACGGTGGCGGGGGACAAACCAATGTTGCAATCTCAAGAATTTTTGTTTGTTTCAGTTTAGTGTAGATTGTGTAAGCACGTGAACGTGATTTTCTACATTGAATAGAAATCTTGAAATATAAGATGTTAGTGATCTTTTTTTTCTGCATACAATACATTATTTTATTAACTGATTCCATCAACGTATTTATTTAGTATGTAGTCTTTGAATGAAGGTTAGAGAAATATAGTATTTTTTCACATATAGTACGTGTACATTTTTGTTTTGTGTTTTCAAAACGTTGCAATCTCAAGCATTTTTGTTTGTTTCAGTTTAGTGTAGGTTGTGTAAGCACGTGAACGTGATTTTAAGCAGACGAATTTATGCAGAAAACAGTTTGGTTATTTGACTAACCGTGCGATTTAATCGCGCGGGTTCTCACTAGTATTAAAATAAGTAAATAAATATAAATGTGATATTTAGCATTGTGGGTTCAGACAATCATCTACATATTTATCTTTTGCCAGCTAGTGATGTTCCAACATGCCTGAGCCCTGTTTTTGTCTATTGTCTACAGTTGGGAGTAATGAAGGCATGTAGCGGGCATGACGAATTCCCTTCACAGTATCTAGTATACTTGGCGTGTTTCAATTTTTATTTCGTGTTGGAGTACTTTCGCCAAGGTTTTGCCAAATTTTCAACGTACTGCAGTCGCTACTATCTGTGTTTTAAAACCAGAATGTCACATTAATACATCCGGTCTACATTCCGGCGTCCGTTCTCTCGTGAACTCGATCCAGTCTTCAACAAATTCGCGTCAATGGAAACCGTCGCTATAACCCCCAGCTGTCTCTTCTCCTTCTTTTATTCCACCACTCTCCTTTCTGACGACCATATAATTATGATGCTGATGCCCATATAATTATAGAAGATAATGAAATAAGTCTGCAAAAATCCTTGTACCAGCTAAATAAAGTATGTAAACCATATTGTCTTTCAATATCTGTCTCTAAAACTAAAGTGATGGCATTCAGAGGCAAATATCCTACCAGAACAAAAATAATAATAGAAGATAAAACATTTTAATTATTTGGGCTGTGATATCACATACGACTAAAGTGATGGAATGAAAACAAAACTACAACGTTTCCAACATACTTGTGGAACAATAAACAAATACCTTCGCAATAACACGAGAAAAAGAGACACTATTAAAATTTTATAAAGTCATGGCAGTACCACAACTGCTTTACGGGTGTGAATCATGGACAATAAGAAAACAAGATAAAACGAAGATACAAGCCTCTGAAATTAAATTTCTCCGGAGAGTAAAACGCTGCACCTTAATGGATAAAATAAAAAATAAAGATATAAGACAGGAACTTAACATATTTTCTATTAATGAAAAAATAAATTAATACAGATCACGATGGGTACAGCGATTAGGAAGAATGTCTCGCGAAAGGATCCCCGACATGCCTCTCTGTTCAGACCAAGGGGAAGAAAGGACATTGGCCGTCCACGGCAGAGATGGTGTTATGAAGCCGGAACAAGGAATCTCCCTAACCCGTGAAGTGAAGAAGAAGAAGACCCTCCTTTCTCTTCTTCTTTCTTTGTCTTATCCACCTCCTCCTTCTTCTCCATCCGCTTTTATTATTCTCCTCTCACTTATTTTTCACTACTTTTGTACATATTTTTTTGTGATTTGAGTATTTTAATGTGGGAGCTATTTCCGCAACGCGAACGCAATCAAATTTCAAATCTAATTGACGATTAGAATTGAAGAGTAAGAGTATCGTGGGTTTCACCAAACATTCAAATTCATATTTTGGGAATTTTTAAATAGTTCTGTTTTCAATCGGATTTTATTTTTTCTGAAACGATAATATTCCATCGCAAAACTTCCGCACATCAAATAGTTTTTTTTACAGAATCTGTTCGCGCCGAGTCTCCAATTTAATCAAGTCTCCATTTACTAATTCA
Organism: Acheta domesticus; assembly: GCA_031308135.1. NCBI lineage: Eukaryota > Metazoa > Arthropoda > Insecta > Orthoptera > Gryllidae > Acheta > Acheta domesticus. The sequence continues at coordinate 57,217,357 of JAHLJT010002630.1, forward strand.
TTAGTAAATGTGCGCGGTCCTGATAAAAATTTGTTCTCCGCAATAGAATGTCCTCTAGTATTTATGACAGGGTGTGCAATAACTACGCATTATCACAGTTACAAGCAAAATACAAACATCGGTAGGAAATGAAATCAAAAGATATTTACAACATAGGTAATTAACAGACAATATAGTAAAATTTAACAATTATTTCTCAACTCCACTTTTCATTCAAGATCACAGTTGGATAGAAATTAAAAATGTTCAAATTTCTGTAAAATATCTTAACTATTCACATAAATTAGACAATTAAAGGAGTAGCTTTTTACAATAAATTTAATTTCGTTTTCTGATGTCTCACAGCTTAACTTGTCTTACTGTAGTGAAAGACGAAGTGGTAGCTATGATACCTCTCATTCACTGATAAAATAATGGTTAGCGTGTCTCTTCTAGAAGGAACTGTCAAGCTTGGGCAGTATCAACACCAATTTCTCGAATAAAAATGTGTTTCAAACAGCAAACTGTAAAGCAAAAACAAATTTCATACACACATACACGTTAAAATTAAAATTTAAACATTATACAGTAGGAATATTTCTAATTCAATGATACATTCTTATGTTTTCAGTCAAAATCTGTGGCAGCGCACCTTCAAGGCGTTCTGGCAGAGAAAGAAAAGGTTCTGAAAGACCTTAGTGGTTGTACGCGAGAGATGTAAGCCTGCTAATTCATTATGACATCCAACAAAGTTTTAAATTTTATGACAACTTAACCTTTAGATGCATTACTATTGCACTGCTCTGCATTACTAAAAAAAAGCCACATATTTCAATTCATCTTTGAAATAAACTTAAATGACCATTTCTTGTATTATTTACGGGTTGTAGTCATACACATTGCCCAAGATATTTTATATAATTCAAAACGAAAATATAATGTCCTACTTGTGCTTACTTTGCTGAACATTTTGCATAACATATGCCAGAAGATTTTTAATTGTTTACTTCCTATAAAGGTTAATAAATGTATTTTCTACCTTCTGTACATTCAAAATAAGGAAAATATATGAATAAACTATTAGAATAAGATGAATACGAATGATATTGATGTATAATCGTCTAATCGATTATTAGTTAGCATTGAAATCAATCATGAAGTTATGAAAAATGTGTGTGTGTATACTCTGGCAGTATGGGCTCGTGAAGCTAGGGCCTGCCATTGCGTCCCAGCCTGACGGTTATGAGCTCGGGGTGCTTGTGATAAGCTGGTCTCAAACCCTTTCATCATTTATTTGATATTCTCTACCTAAGATACACTTTTACTTTGTCACATACCTATGTGAACTGGGACACAGCAGTGAAAAGCGTCAACGTAATTAAATGTAATGTGCTAGAATTGTTAATGTTAATGCGTATTAATGAAAATAAAATGTTAATGTGCTTGAAATGTTGTGAAATGTAATGTGCTTTATTTACATTTTTAAAAAAATCATTCAAAAACAGTGCAAAATTGTACTAAAAATATTTCCGTTTCAAATATTACTGTATATTGTATACAAAACGTGTTTTCAAAATTCAGAAGTATTGAATGGAATCCCTTTAGACTTTTCACTCCCACTAAATACAAAATAATAACACATTGCAAATTAGGGATTCCATTTTATGTGATGAAAGAACTTAACTGATTTAATTTTATTTGATATATTATTGTTCCATATTCCTTTTTAAGTTATAGATAAACACTTTTAAAAACTGTATTTATTTCACAAAGTTTCATATCTGTTATATGTACAACGTTTCGGAAGTGACTTCTTTGTCCTTGCCTTATTTCCCGTTCTACATTGTCGGCGCTAATGGTGGCGAGTTCAGTATTAATTGATTTTCCCCATACTCAATTTTTATCCTGATTTGGCGATGTATTTACGACCGGATGTTCTTCCTGACGCCAACCACAGAAAACACACAAGCACATTGCACATTGACAACGCACACAATCGTGAAACACATACAACCTGCCCGAAGCGGGATTCGAACCCATAATCCTTAGGTCCGAGACCACCACGGCACTACTGGCTTAGCAATCTCCTTTACCCGGATCGGCTAACGCTTCGGAAATCACTGATTTCCGACAAGTCGTACATGTAACAGATATGTAACTATTTGAAATAAATATAACTCTTTATTTGAATGTTTTGTTCTCAGCGACGAAAGAGAGAGCGCGCGACTTCGAGCTAAAAACCGAGGAAACGTCAGTTCCGCGACGCGCGCTCGCGAGGACCGGGTAAGTACGTATTCTGAATATTCAGCACAGTTTACAAGGATTACTATTATTATTATCATTATGCAGTTTATTTTAATGTTTATTTTCTTTTATCATAAGGACAAATACACAGGTTATACAAGACCAAAGCGTATTTATCGACATCTTTTTGTCATGAATTCATATCTATCCTACTCCCATAAACTTTCGAGTTATTCCTGTTGTTGAGATAACCACAGCCTTTTGCATTGTCTTATAAATATTCACATTGATATTCAGGTCTTTTAAACTTTGGAATAGTGTCTTGGGAATTACTGCGGTGCTAGAGATGACAATGGGAATAATTCTCACGAGGTCCATATGCCACTGTTTCTTAATACTTTCAACCAGCGGAGCATATTTTGAGATCTTCTCGACATACTTCTCTTGAAGGTTTTTTGTGTTCGGTATGGCTATGTCGATCAAGTAGACTTGCCTATTCGTCTTGTCTACTAGAACCAAATCAGGCCGGTTGTGAGTGGCTGTCTGGTCTGTGAGAATTGTCCTGTCCCAATAAAGTCGGCATTCATCATTTTCAAGAACATTATTAGGTACGTATTTATAGTAGGGTACCTTGCATTCTATAAGCTGGTGTTGGTAAGCCAGCTCTTGATGCAGGATCTTTCCAACTACATCATGGCGTTGTTTATAATCAGTTCCCGAGAAATGAGTGCATCCAGATGTAATATGGTGGATGTTTTCCTGTGCCTGGCATCCATACCGACATCTGTCATCTTGTACCCCAGGATCTCTTACGATTGCTTTCAGATAACTTCTGGTGGGTATGACTTGATCTTGTATTGCAAGCATAGTGCCTTCCGTCTCTGGGAACATCTGACCTGCTATCAGCCAGTAGTTCGACGCTTTCATGTCGACGTGATCTTGATTAATTGCATACAGATGCTTTCCATGCAGAGGCTTGCCCATCCACGTTTCCAGTTTTTGCTGTTCTGTATAAATATTTCCGTTGTAATCTAGACGACTTAACTTCAACGGTGTACATCCGTCCGCTAAACAGACGGCACGATGTAGTGTAGATGTTTCTGCTTCCTTGTGAAAGAATTCTCGTAGAGATTTTATATGTTGGGACTGTTGGTTGCCTATGTCCACTACACCTCGACCACCCAAATGTCGTGGCAACGTTATTCTTTCGACTGCTGATTTTGGATGATGCTTGCGTTCTTTAGTCATCAATGTGTGCAGTTTTCTTTCGAGGCCTTCGATTTCCGTTGTACTCCATTTTATAACCCCAAAAGAGTACCCGAGGACAGGGACAGCATATGTGTTGATTGCTTTGATTATATTCCTGCTATTGAGTGATGTCTTCAGAACTTGTCTGATTCTTCCTGCAAACTCTGTTGACAGTTCATTTTTAACCATTGCATGATCAACACATCTAGCTTGTTTGACACCTAAGTACTTATAGGTCTCATCTGCAAGCATTGCCTTTATAAGCTGTCCATTTTTTAGCTGGAATCCATGATCTTGAATTTTACCTCTCACTATTTTTATTGTCCGACATTTGTCCATTCCAAATTCCATACATACATCCCTCGAGAATGTTTCAACAATTCGCAGGAGGTGTTCTAGTTGCATATTTGTTGCAGCGTACAGCTTCAAGTCATCCATGTACGAAAGATGGTATGCTTCTTGCCCCCTGAATCGGTATGCTTCTTGAGTCCCATTCTTGATGGCATAGCCGTATCCAGTTGAATTCAGGATATTGGATAGCGCGTTCATTGACAAACCATAGCGGACTCAGAGAGTCACCTTGAAATATACCTCGCTGAATAGCAATCTCATCCGTTTCTATAGTTTCGTTTGGGGTATTCAGAATCATTCTTGTGCACCACATTGACATAACATGAGACAGAAAGTTGACGATTTTTGTGTCTATTTTGTATATTTTAAGGACCTGCAATAGCCAGCTGTGTGGTACAGAGTCAAACGCCTTCTTATAATCAATGTGAGCCATATATATATTTCGATGGTTCTTATATGCTTGGCCACACACAACTGAGTCAATTATTAACTGTTCTTTACAGCCCTTTGATCCTCTGCTGCAGCCTTTTTGCTGAGGCGCAATGATGTTATTTTGTTCGCAATGACGAAACATTTTGTGAGCTAAACACGATGATATAATTTTGTATAGCGTAGGCAGACAGGTTATTGGCCGATATTTTGTCGGGTCGTGTGTATTGAATGCATCTTTAGGTAACAAGTAAGTGATACCATGAGTGAGAAAACCAGGCATTTTTTTTGGATCATCTAAGGCATCGTTGATAAGTTGACTCAATTTTCCATGTACGCATGTCAATCTCTTATACCAAAAGTTTTGAATCCTATCTGGTCCTGGTGACTTCCAATTCATTAATTTTCCAACAGCATCCTTAACATCAATGGCTGTGAATGACACATTTTCCATTTGCGGTAGTTGTTCCGACTTTTGTTGCTCTCCTTTCAGCCAGCTTGCCTCTGAATTATAGAGTTTGGCATCTGAGAGCTGTCTCTCCCAAAAGTCTTGAACACTTTGTAAGGTTGGATACCTGGGGTTAATTGAGCTTTTTGTCTGTCTCATTGTTCGGTAAAAGGTTTTTTCCGACTTATTAAACAAGCAATTATCAGTTTTTCACTTGTTACTCAGTTTGTATCGTCTCAGGCGAGACGAAAATACCGATAGTTTCTGTTTCATTGTATCGAGACACTCACAAGGGGAGCTGTTGGGTCCTTCTCGTTGCGTGTGGGTACCATGCCTCTGCATTATCTTCTTCACTTTTTTGTCAATTTTCTAGATCTTACCCCTTTTACGTATTCAACCAATTGAGCAATGTCCTGCCTCAAATATTTGATTTTATTATTCAGCCGTCTTTCCCACTTTGGAATGAAATTCGGGTTTTTTCTTGATGGCCTTTGTTCACAATTAAAGTCTATTCCAACAGCTCTCACGATCGTCACTGCACCACAGTATACAATCAAGTGAAGTTGCTCAATACTACGGCAATTACTAATGTATGCTGGGAGAATCTTAGTGTTCATCAAGTCAATTATTTTCGCCAGTTTTTTGGAGGTATTGACTTTAGGTATCTTTGGACGTCTGATTGGGTTTGTATCTTCAAATTCTGTAATAGCAGTACTCATTAATGTTTCGAGATTGTCTTCCGTTCGTTCTTCTTCCTTTCGACAAGCGTTCTCTTTCTCTACTGCCTCCACAAACTGTTGGGCTCCTTCACTGTTTGTTTCATCATCTGTCGCTTGGCTCTCTGGCTGCGCCATAAATTCCTCTGTAGTAGTACTGATAACTTTCTTTACTTCTTCCCTGATTGCATCAATTCTAGCTGTTGGTATCAAGTTGTTTTTTAAGATACTACGATATTGACCTGCAATATGTTGTTCGCTCGTATTCATATTTGGGTAGATAGATATGAATTCCCTATACAGTTTTTGTCTGTATCCCATTCGCATGGTTTCTAGGCAAGTGACTTTGAAGTAACAGCGCATCAAATCTTCGTTCATAATTCTTGACCATTGTAAGCGCTTCTTTGATTGTCCTGTAGCAATGGTTGCCAGCTGGGGCACCGGCAAAACATCAACTTCAGGGGTAGCTGGGAGGTGTTGGGGGCTACTCTCACTTCTATATTCAGCAATAGCTTCTTGAGAGACCGGCGCTTGCTGATCCAACAATCGGCCATTGGCGGTCTGCTCACTGTCATGCCCAGCGCCAACTCCAGGCATGCCCTGGCGCTCCCCAGGCAGCGACTCTTTTTCCGAGGCCTTCCGACTTCTTAGACGTCTCTCCATCCTCGGTTTTCTGTTCGGAGTGTCCTTCTCCTAGCATTTTAACCCTGCTGCCAGGGACCCTTGGCATCCACCCTCCCCCGGGTCAGGTGAAGGCTGGGAGTAGGTTTAAGGAAGGAAGAATGAGTAGAATTACTTAAGACAGGTACCAGGGGCCTCGGAGCTACTCAGTCCACCCGTTGGCTCCTGGGGAGAAGGGAAGGGTTGAATGACACGAAAGGAATAGTTCGGGTAAAGAGTTAGTCGCCTCTTACGACAGGGGGGAATTACCCGTGGTGCTATTCTACTAAAACCCCCGGACACCACACGGGGTTTATTATTATTATTATTATTATTATTATTATTGTTATTATTATTATTATTATTATTTTCCCATTACATCATGACTAAAGATGTTATGAGTCGGCCGAATATAAAATCTACTCCAGGTCGCAACCAGCTACCTAAGGAGCAGATCCGGTGACTGTCTGTGCCTCTACAATACTTTGCGCAAATGTGGGCTGTTCCAAATAAAGCTATTGTATTTCTTGCACTTCCCAGTCTTTTGGATTACCTGGGAGTTTAGACAAGTTCTTACTCAAATTTTGCGGAACAAATCCCAGAGCTCCGATAACTATCGGTACGACCTGTGCTTTTACGCCCCACATTCGGCTGATCTCGATTTCCAAACTCTTGTATTTAAGACGTTTCTCTGCCTCCTTGATAACGACGTTTTGATCGCAAGGTACAGCAACATCCACAAGTAAACACGATTTGTTCTCCAAATCCCGGATGACTATATCCGTTTTGTTTGCCACTATCGTGCGATCAGTTTGAATTTGTTGGTCGTACAATATCGTACACAATCCAACAGATGTCACCGGTTTCGGTGAATGTTCGTACCACTTGGGGCATGTGTTCGGAACTTCGAGGGCGGTACAGATCTGCCAGTGGAGGTAGCTACACACCCTGTCGTGTCTTTTCAAGTATTCGGTCTTTGCTAGGATTGGACAACCTGAGACAATATGATCGATGGTTTCTACGTGTTCCTGACAAATGCGGCATTTATCATCTTGGGAAATTTTGAGAACCGCTTTAACATAATGTCGTGTCTTGGGAAATTTTGAGAACCGCTTTATCATAATGTCGTGAGAACCGCTTTATCATAATGTCGTGTTATTATTATTATTATTATTATTATTATTATTATTAGCCAACTAAGATCCCATTAAGAGCAAGGGCCCCCTGCCATTTTGCAGGGAATACTTAATCAATTGATACGTGATGACGAAAGATGGAGGTGGAAGGGCGATGATGAGAGGTAAGATGGGAGGCAATCTTGGGCTTTTTGAACCATCCCAGCATTCGCCATATGACCAAGATAAACCACGAAAACCCTGGTCAAGATGGCCGGCCCGGGGATCGGGCCCGGACCTCCCGAAGTCAGCGCGCTACCCACTGAGCCACTTCTCTCAGTACTAACACTACTGCACTAGTGAAATTAAAACCAATAGTGTTTGACTACGCGTATAGAATGCCCAATCAGGGCGGTCTATCTCAAAAAATGTATCGCTTTTTCTATCCGTTTTTTCTTACCGCCCCTCCCTACTGGCAACAATAAGCAGCGACTCATCTATTTTAGGAGTCGGTAAGTATCGATAGCTGTGTTGATGAGCAATCAACCGCGTATGTACTCTAACGTAACTACTTTGATCTCACAAGCTTTCAGTTATTTTCAATATCTGGTGCATTTTGGATCTTTGTTGGACGTTCTTTCATACGTGGAATAGTCCTATTACATACCACACATGCTTTTGGAATTCACAGATAATCGACTCCTCGTTTCGCGAGTTCGAGATTTATCGACGGTTTCTAAAGCATTCGTTGTATTTCCTGCGAAAACGATCATTTCGAACACTGATAATCTAGATTGGAACTGTATTTAGTGCATTATAACGAATGCTTCTAATGTTGCACGTTTACTAACACACATAGAACACGTCTTACTTACTTGTTTATAACGGAAATATATTATTAAATTACGTAGCTCAATTACTTGGCGTATTAATAATAATGTCTTTAATAATAATAATAATAATAATAATAATAATAATAATAATAATGACATGATGCGAAATCTCCTCCGACGCGAGATAGAAAGAGTTAGTCAACTTCCATTTGAATCTCGTGCACCGTTGAGGAGAATATACGAAAATGCCAAAGCTAACAGAGTGATAGAGACAGCGAACTCTGTTTTAAATGAGGTGGTACAGATCCCAGGTAGAGACCTAGATATTACTGAAATAAATCCCATCGTGTATGCAACTGTTTATCTGGTCTCCCAGATAATTTTGGGACCATCCAAGAACACCGACGGCCGACAGCAAAACAGAGTAAACAGCCCAGTGTGCCCATAGACGAAGAGAATTAAGAAAAGTATAGCCGACACTCGGCGTGAAATATCACTTTTAGCTAAGGCATCTTCTAAATCAATGCACACCACTAAAGTTCAACGAAAGATATTCAATGTTGCACAAAAATACCGATTCGAAAGTGACACAAGCAGGCTAATCGTAGTTGAGAAACTTAAAGAGAAAATTCAAGCATGGGCTCAACGAATTAGACGTTACAAACGTAGAATAGATTTCCGTGTACAGAACCGGTTGTTTCAAACAGACGCGAAGAGATTCTATAGCAGTCTGACTCAAAAACAGAACGGCAACGCTGTCACTCCTTCAAAAGATGCATTTTGGGCAGGAATTTGGGAGGAGAGCAGATCCTACAACAAAGACGCATCCTGAATTCAATCTGAAGTTGATGCTGCAGATGAACTTGTGATCGGAAGATGTTCATGAATTCTCGGAAGAGGACCTCTTCCAAGCAATTAAGAACATGGAAACTGGAAATCCTCCGTGATTGATAAGATCCAGATTTATTGGATTAAAATATTAACAGCAATATATTCTCATCCAGCAAGAGCTGTTACTAAAACTCCCGGAATGGCTCACACGCGGCATCACGTATTTGCTACCCAAAGCGGGAGACAGCTCTTTGGCGAAGAACTACAGGCCAATCACTTGTCTGTCAGTACTGTACAACTTATAACTGCTGAAATAGCTGAAAAAATGTACAGACACCTAGAGAAGAATCATCTGATGCCAGCTGAACAAAAAGGATGTCGCAAAGGTTCTTATGGCTGTAAGGAAATCTTGCTTCTGAATAAAGTCATCTTGAATGATGTAAAGAAACGCAAACGTAATTTGAGCATGGCATGGACAGACTACAAAAAGGCCTTTGATAGTGTACCACACGACTGGATTTCGAAGACCCTGGAGGTCTATCGATTTCATCTAAAACATATTCAATTTTCCAAGGCTAGACAGTGGAAAAGAAGCAGTAGAAACCAGAAGTATTCAGATTAACAGCGGTATTTTTCAAGGAGATTCACTATCCCCTCTGCTATTTTGCGTTAGTTTGATTCCACTATCTAGACAGTTGTCGCAAGCTGACTTTGGCTTTAAGCTCCATAGTGATGAAAGGCCAGTATCACATTTGTTTTACATGGATGATCTGAAAGTGTTTGCTAAGAATGAAGAGATTCTCTCCCAAATGCTGTCTGTTGTGAATGACTTTAGCAATGACATCTGCATGAAGTTTGGTCTTGACAAGTACGCTGCTTTACATCTTCCTGTGCTAAAAATGATATTGCTTTGCATCTACAGGCCTCCAACAAAGAGAGCTGCAGATTACATTTTGTTCTTAGAAAAACTAGAGATAACACTAATCAAAGTCATCAATCGCTCTTTTGAATCCATTGTTGTGTGTGGAGATTTTAACCTTGATTTTCTGGTCGAATCTTGCAAGAAAGAGCAGTTTCTTAACTTAATTAATTCCTTCAATTTAGATATTACAATAAAAGTACCTACACGGATCACAGTAAATTCAAAGAAGGCAATCGATCAAATTATAATTAACAAAACCACCACTCGACATGAAATTGAAACAAAATATTTAGGATACAGTGACCACGATGCACAAATTCTTACCATTATACGAAATGCGAACAATGAAACAATAAATAATACCGTATGAGTAGAGTGTTTTCTAAAAGTAAAATAAAATTATTCATTGATTACTTGCTGCAGGAGTCATGGGACGCAGTTATAATACTATTGATACAAACGATAAATATTATTCTTTTTTTCAACACTTTCATTTCATTTTAACACTTGCTTTCCTCTTCAGAAAAGAAAATTAAATATTTCACGCAAAAACAATTCTTGGATAAACACAAGGGATTAGAACATCATGTAAAACAAACGAGTTCTTTCTTTCATTCTAAGCATCATAACGTAATCTCAAGATTTCCTCCTGTACTTTAAAAAATACAAATCATTGTTAAGAAAAGTCATAAGGCAGGCTAAAATCATGAAACACGATCAGGATATTTTGAACTCAAATAACAAAACAAATCAATGTGGGATATAGTAAAAAATGCGACCAAACCAACTAGAAACCTTGTAGAGAATGTTGTTTTAAAAGATAAACGATAGAGATTGTGAACGATCCGGCAACAGTGGCTAGTCTCTTTAACCAATACTTTTCGAGAATTGCTGTCGATCTCACTAAGGGTTTTCAACGACAAAATTCAACATCTGACGTTTCCCTAAAAATCTTAGACACTATGTTCGTTTCCGAAACCTCTTCTATGAAATTCTCAAAATAATCGGTAAATTAAAAAATAAATATTCGGCCGGTTTAGATGAATTTCCGGATTGTTTGTTAAAGACGTGCGCGCCAGCCAGTATACACCCGTAACTCACATATTTAATGCATCCTTATGCACCGAAATTTTTCCAGATATTTTAAAACAGCTAAGATTAAGCCGCTCTTCAAAAAAGGCAACAAAAATGAAGTTCAAATTATCGGCCAATTTCTCTTTTGTCAGTTTTTTCAAAAATATTAGAGAGACTTTTTTATGTGCGAATGGAAACCTTTCTCAATAAACACGACGCGTTTTCAATTGCCAACATGGATTCCGGAAATCAAAATCTACGGAAACAGCCATTTTTTCTTTTCTTAAGGATGTTGCCTCATCATTGGGATCAAAAACGAAGCAACTATAGGAATATTTTAGATCTTTCAAAAGCTTTTGACGTCATTGATCATAACATTTTACTTTCAAATTACCTTCGTTTGGAATCCGTGGTATTGCTCTAGATTGCTATGTTCGTACCTTAACAACGATCTCCGAGAGTAGAAAATACCTTACTGGAGTGATGGAACTTTATGTACACACCTTTCCGGTTCTTTACCAATTGTACGTGGAGTCCCGCAAGGATCGATTTTATGGCCTATTCTCTTCCTATTAATACGTAAATGACATGCCCTTAGCGGATTCGAAACGTAAGAACAGTTATTATGTCCATTTATTGCGGATGGATACAATTAATTCTTTGCAACAAAGAAACCGTAAATAGTACAATATCAGACGTTTCAAATTGGTTCCGTAATAACAAATTAAAAGTAAATGAAAATAAAACTGTTTCAATGCAGTTTTCCATATCAAATAAAAAATTCTGTACTCCGTTGAAATGAACTGGTGTGCCATTGACTGATGTTAATGTAACAAAATTTTAGGTCTATCAATTCAGTCAAACCTCAAGGAATGCCCACTTAAATGAAGTTGAACACAAAATTAAGTTCATTATGCTACGCGTTCAGAATTCTTATCAAATTCCGTCAGCCTTCATACAGCCCGTTGTGTGTATTTTGCCAATGTTCACTCCCGCCTGAGATATGGCTAATATTTTTGGGGAAACAGATCTTATAGTTCACAGACTTTCAGATTACAAAAAAGATTGTACGAATAATAAGCAAATCCAACCCACGTGATTCTTGTAAGTCACTCTTCATTAGTCTAGGAATTTTACCATTACCTTGTCTCCTGTTTTACGAATCAGTAGTTTTTGTCAAAAATGACTTACTTAAGGACGGGAATATATTTTCATCAAACGCCGATGGGTCAATCCATTTTATGTGGTCCAGAATTTCACAATTGGTCGCTCGACCATCTCGAAAAAATTTCATATTTTGTTCATAAATTTCCTTATGCTTTTGCTGTTCAAAACCATCTTTAACTTTTTTTTATTGTACCTGGGTTTACAAATGGCGGCCATTTTTGTTTCGCGCCGTGCGCCATTTTTCTCGTTCGCAGACATTTACTCTTTCCTAATTTACTCAAGCTCTAGGTGCTTCTAGCATTCTAGAATAAAAAGCATTCGATTCAGCATACTCTGGCCTGCCAATCGAATATTATTTACCTATTTTGTATGTTTGTATTTGGGAAATATTTGCAACCCAATCTAGGGAACGCGAATGAACAAAATTCGATATTTAGAGAGTGAATTTTTCAAAGAAGGAATAGAATCTAATCCTTAATTTTTTCTGTGCTTTTACACACAACAATATAGTTACTGTTTGTAAAATATCATTGGTATACAACGCACCCTTGAAAATTACATCCTCTTGAAAATTGGAAATTTTGGATTTTTTCCCAATTGTTGAACTGTAATATCTCTGTTGGGGGACCAGATAAAAATCTGAAAATTGCACACATGCTAGACCGCTATCATACAAACTTCAGTAAAAATTACAACTTTAGATTTAAACACTGAATTTTAGTTTATCTGTTGTATTTTTATAAACAATTTTTGTTTTAAAGTGGTTCAGCTTCCAAAATCAAGATAACAATTATTCAATTACGGACGTAGATGTCAAATTGTAAGTTTGTGAAAGAGTAAAGTATACGTAATATTGAAAATTATATATTGGCCACTTTTAGATACATTAATTATTAAGTATAATTAATTATTTTAAATCAATGTAAGATTTTAGTTTAAAATAGCTTCAAATAATGAGATTACTACTTGGCACAAAGTATCCTCAATGGGAAAAATGAAGCTCTTATTTTTGTACGTTTTCAATTTGTTTAAAAATACTTAGAGTAAAGTACTTAGAGCCATTTGTAAACCAGGTACAATAAAAAAAAAGTTAAAGATGGTTTTGAACAGCCAAAGCATAAGGAAATTTATGTACAAAATATGAAATTTTTTCGAGATGGTCGAGCGACCAGTGCTGGACCACTTAAAATGGATTGACCCCGATGTCTATAAGTATAACACACGAGGTAGTAATCATATTCACCAGGTGGCAGTATCAACAGCTCACTACAAAAAATTCACATACAATTCATGTACATTACTCTACAACACTTTGCCACAAGACATTAAACGATTAAATTCAATAGAAAAGTTTAAGTCCCAAGTAAAATCTTTTCTGCTGTATAACTGTTTCTATACAATTCGAGACTATACCGAGCATCAAAAAGGAAAGTAGAATTAATTTTAACAATGATAGTTAATGTAATTATTTATCATTGGACTGTATAATTCTAAAGAACCTGTAACAAGTATTGTACCACAGTTTCTGGGTTGATGGCCCCCATCTCGATCAGGTTTTTCGTCCAGTTTCCCTGATCCTTGAGCAAATGCTGAGATGGTCCCTTGTTTTGCTTCTGAACATAAATGTAACTTCATTATTTGTGCACGTCTTCTGAATTTCAGTGGGAAATATAGTTATTCAAATTATCGTTTTTTCATATTATCGCGGCAAAAAGTATTATTCTTTCATGAAGAACATGAGGATTCAGGGCAGGAATTTATAGCTAATTACCTTTGAAAATATATTTTATTATATAGGAGCGAATATTTTGTCAACAAAACTCGAAAAAAAACCTCTCTTTTCTGTATTCAAAATTCGACTAGAATATGGTTTAGGGATAGAGACCACAGAAATTATGAAAACGTGCACAAAATTCACTTCTCCCATAGCTCGTCATACGCAGTTTTAACATGTTTTTAACGTAAATAAATAAAAAATAAATAAAATCAATTTAAAAAAGAAGCAAACTGACGTCAGAGAACGTTGAAGATGATACGCACACTGTGATTCAAGATCTTGAGCCAGGCAAATTTACAAATATCTGGTCATTGAAGAATGTGAAACCATCTCGAACGACACAGTGAAAGAGAGAATTCATAGGGAGTATTATAGGAGAGTGAGACTGGTCCTGCAGTCCGCTCTGAATTCCAGGAATAAAATATCTGCAATAGGTAGTTTGGCGATACCTGTAGCCGAATACCGTTTTCGACTAGTGGACTGGACTGAGCAAGAAATTCGCACCATGGATCGAAAAACTAAAACTGCTAACAATGCATCATGTTTCCCACCCTCGAGCTGATATACATAGACTTTATGTGTCACATAAGGAAGGAGGAAGAGGCCCTCAGACAAATTGAGGCCTCCTGGCACAATGCAATAGTCGGGTTGGGGAAGTATGTAGTCAGCCATCAAGATGACCCCCTAATGAGGCAGGTCATGAAATCTGACCGAAGAATGGGAAACAGAGGCATTGTTAGTGTAGCAAGAAGCATTGCGAAGAAACGAGGCAAGACACGTCGAATAACACAGACACTGAATTCTGATGCTGCTAACATGAAGTGTGAGACACAAAAAAATGTTAAAGAATCGTGGAGAGACAATTCACTCCACGGACAATATTTGAAACGAATGGACAGAGCACAGATCAATAAAGATCAATCATTTATGTGGCTTAAAAGGGGACGAATGAAGCCAGAATCGGAAGCACTTGTAATAGCTGCTCAAGATCAGAACGTTGAGAACACGACATTATGATAAAGCGGTTCTCAAAATGAAGACAAAATATGGAATATACTCAGAACTAAAAAATCAAATATCTTGGAGACAATGTCTCGGAGAAAGAAGCCATTAATCTAGAATTAACAATTGAAATCAGCTGCAAACTTAACCAAAGATGTTTATAATAAATACATTTTCATCACTGCATAACTTCGCCATTACTCAACAGTAGTTAGACCAGAGGCATTGCAAACAGCGGAATGTGTGACTATATATAAGAAAATGATTGAGGAACTGGAAACAACCGAACGCAAATTCTGAGAAAATTTTAGAGGCCTATTATTGTTAGAGATCAGTGCCAACGACGTCATAACTATACAAATTATTGAGGAACTATGCAAAATATTGAGGAAATTACGGAAACAATGAGGAAAAGAAATTACATGCTCAGGACATCTTTACAGATTACCTCTCAAAAATTAACCGAAGACTCTTTAACTATTTTACAAAATTAAAGTTGATTAATTTGTGGTTGAAAGAAGTTGAAAAGTACTAGGAGGATCTCAAAATTACACCCAGCAGATGTTACTAAGCGGCCTTCAATGAGGACAATTTAAGAAAACTACAGGATTTGAGGACGAACCAAAAATAATACAGGGATCATTTGGAGTAAGGAGAGGAAACGGAAACATCGGCCCAGAAAAAAAATAGCGAAGAGATAAAGGGCAGAAAGTTGAAATAAACGTAGTCTGTAGTGGCTCATTCGAAAAAAAATGTATGTGATATTTAAATTTTATAGTAAAATACCTATATTTTTAATCAATAAAAATATGTTTAATAACTACTTACATAATAATGTTCATATATGGACACAATAGCTGAAGAACCCCGCGTTGCCGGGGTATTTATCTTAATTTTGTGTACTAAAAAAAAGGAATTCCATCTATTCCTATCCGCCCTATGGCAGAGCCTACTTCTATCTATTCTACTGAATATCTCTCCGCCCTATCCCGCCTCTCCCTGCCTTGCTCCAATATGGACGTACCTGGTCTTCCGTGCACACTAAATGACTCCTCACTAAAAAATATTTAAATTTTAGTCCTATTGGGTTCCTGCCCCCAACTCCTTTCCTTTTATAACTGAAAATAATACAAATCTAAATAAAAAATAAAATGCATATACTTACGTATATTCGTTTGTGAAATTTTATATATTATATCAACACTTTCAATCAATTGCCTCATTATAAAACTTACTCTTTTTCATATTTTTTTTCTCGCATATTTATAAGGTTGAAATCAATCTTGCCGCATCAATCGACGTTCACAATTCTCGGATTTTTGGATCCCGGCTTGACAACACTTTTTCTATTTAAAATAACAACCTTCAAAACCAGCGTTGTCACACATTAAATTCCTCTAAAAAGCCATTTACTAATACTGTTTTACTTCAATTATACTGCCGTTTTACTAAACAGTATATTATTGCCTAACTTTTATCAATTTAATCATTCCTTCAACACCCCAAAAGTACTCTCTACTATCCCATTTTCTACTGTATTAAAACACTTCTCTAAAACATGCATCCCTCCGTCAGTTTTAGAATAATACGTAAATCGTACTGTCGCTCGTCCAATCTGCAAATACTCAATAATTATGGTTAATTTATTACAAACAAACCTGTGTGCATTCATAACTTACGGCAATGTTAACCACATCCATCAGAAAAGTATCTCTTCCAAACATTTAGTCTCTTGAACACTTAATGCACGCACGCCTACACGCAATTAAAATCAACATTCAAGTTACTTTTATAATAAAGCGGAAAAAACTCACATTATTTCGGGTTAGACAACTGACTGTGAAAAACAAACAACAGTCTTCTAAGTACGCAATTCTGTACATTGATGAAATCAGTGGTAGATTTCAGACGTCACCTTCTGGTGGCCGCGCAGCTAAACTATTGACATTGATGCACTCTTGAATCTATGATGCATGCTAGCCGAAAAATGTCCAGAAAAGTAATTATTTTGTGAATATGTTAGGTTTATGGTTGTAAATCATAGCCTGTAGTACTCCACACCTTTAAGGAAGCTAGCACAAAAGTTTCGTCAGTATAGGTTCAGTACATTCAGAGATTATCGCGCTTTAAATCAAGGCACTTCTGTCTTTATATATTAGTATACATTATATAAGTTTTCTTTCAAAGTCTCACACTGGGTACAAGTTTCGAAAGGTAAAAAGTATCTTTGCCTCACTCATTGTAATGAGTGAAAAAATATAATGATACCACTGTAAAAAACTTTCATTCAACCGAAATAATTGTTCACATAATTTATTTATTGCTGGAATTCTTTCCTTCCATAAAATACACTGTGACCTCTACCAATCTTTGGTTATGTCAAATAACAGTGCAGTTTTAAAAGGGGAGTTCATTCAAATGATCTTACACGTCTATAAGTGTATTTACCACGATTAGTTATATTTGATAAATATACCATCAATAATCAAAGGGAACTATTTTTGGGTTTGGTGTTTTGAAATTTTACAACACCGCAAACCAACAAAACTTGCCCTAAAAATCCTCTAAAAAAAACCCAAATCCCTATATTGAGGGGAAACCCTATCCTGGCAACACTGGTACGAGGAAAAGGCGCAAGACTTCTCCGATGGGCGGCGCCTACGTTGACAGCCTCCCTATGTGCGAAATACGAGGAAGACGTAGGAAATCCCAGAGCATCGGAGTCATCTCGGAGGAGAGAAAATTTGTCGAATAAGGTAATACGAACAGCATACATTTGATTCGAACACAAAGTCTCGTATTTCGACTATACTATTTGTTATTTTTAACTTTTATGATTTTGTGATTATGTAGCGTCATAGGCTCGACTTCCTGCGCAGAGAGACGGGCTTGCAAGGTATGGGCATGAGGGACCTGAAAATAGCCTCCCCAAACAAAGGCCACCCTCCGGAGGTAAGAAAGAGGGGTGGTGGCGGAGGTGCGTGTGTCGTGCGCAAGGCAGGTCCAGGCATGTCCAGGCAGGTCCAGGCGTGGGAGGAGAAATGACGTAGGAGGTCATGTGACTCGGCATTATATAAGGCCGTGTCGCGAGGCCTCGTGAAGGAACACAGAGTAGGAGGCTCCCTCGCGGTTATCCGCAAAAACGTTATCCGCCCAGGCTGGCGCGGAGTGCTCTATGCACGAGTGGGTGTTCGATGTGCTCGAAACACGGTGAAGTGGTACACCGCCGCTAGGCGCGTGTAGAGAGAGAGGGGGCTGCAGTGAGTAGCTCTAACAAAACGCCTTAGAGTGATTATGTAAATATATGTAAATAAATTTGTAGATACTCCCTCGTGGTCTGTTAATTGGTGGCGTAGATCCCTACCCACGACGTTACAATTACGGTATTGTTCCAACGGGTATGTCTCGACTCGCGGCTTTGCGCTTTTGGAACTTTCGTGGGGACCCCCTGTGCGCGCGTGTTGTGCGCAGGCGCGCGCGGCCATGCTGCGCGTGGTGCTGAACGGGCGCAGCGCGGAGCGGGCGCGCCTGCAGCACCTCGTCGACCACCTGGACCGCCGCATGGCCGACAAGCAGCAGGAGCTGCTCGCCACCAACGTAAGGCGGACCACCTCCCATTAAGTAATAATTTCGATCGATTTGTTATTTCGTGCTTCCGGGCGAGTCAACAGCTACGGCTGTTAGTGCCCCTAAGTGTAGTGCATGTTTATATTACGGGAGGTGGCACTGATCTTCCTTGTCTCATGGTGAGATCCGGCGCTGACTTACATGTCGGTTAACGGGGTTTTCCTAAGCAGATATCTCCCATAAGGTGCGGTCCATAAATTTCGTAACGCAAATTTCGAGTATTTTAATACCCCCATTGTAACGCACTTCCCTGTCTCTATGTAACGCAGCGTAACGTTGCCTCAGACCCCATCCCTCGCCCTTTGGCGTTACATAATTTATGGATGACCCTAAGCCGATTACCGCCCCAGTCGGAACAAACTCTAACTATTCTCCCGTAATGTGTGGTAGTGTAGTGTATCTAAGTGTGTTTGTTAGTAAGAAGTGAGATAGGACGAAGAAGAGGAATGAATGATCGCGCGTGGTCCGTGTGGTAGGGTATAGCTCCGGCATTCGCCTCGTGTTGATATGAGAAACCATAAAAATAGCAGCTGGCCGCTAGGATTCTCCTCCAGTGGCTGAGTTTGCTAGTGTAGAAAATAGTACCACCGTCAGGACTGAACCCGAGGGTCGCCCGGTCAGAGACAGCAGTGACATCAGTTGATGTCCTGCCCCTTTACTTTCACACACATTACACTTGTTGGGAGACAGTCGGAAGCGTAGAGCTTGTTCCGGCTGGGTCGGTGCCCGCAGGTGGGAGATACCTGTAGGGGACAATCCTCGCAAGCCGACATAGGTAGCCCAGGAAGGTCATCGCCACCTCCCGCAAGAACTTATATTTCCGAGACTAACAGGTCGTTAACAGACAGTTCCGAGACAGTTGATGCGACCGGATCACTAATCAATCAATCAATCAATCAATCAAAAAGTCAAGTTATGCAAAAAAATCAAACCGCAAATTGTGCAAAAATTAAATTGTGCAGGACATCAAACCGCAATTATGCGTTGTTGTGGCGCATGCGCAGGAGGCCCTGCGGAGCGAGCGCCAGCGCACAGCCTCCTTGGAGACGGACATCGCGCGCCTGGAGCTGCAGCGCGGCGGCGGCGGCGCGGGCGTGCGGGCGGCGCGGGCGGCGGCGGCCGGCCGGCGGGGCGGGGGCAGCGGCCGCGACCGCACCGTCCCCGACGACTTCCGCTCACGGTCAGCGGCCCCCCATTTCCTTTCTTCAAAACTTTAATTATAATGAGGCCATGCTTAATTTTTGAAAATGTGACTAGTTTTCCCATCGGCAATTTCACATTCTAAATTTACTCAAAACCGGCCCCAATGTTTTTTTTTATATCTTTCGGTTGGTGTACGCTTATAAATCTCGGTCCAAGTCGGATATTTATGCTCTTTCTGAATTTTCGAAATTTGTAAAAGTTAGAAATAATTCGAGAAAGTGTGTGCTGTTGTAGTAGAAATTTCACTACCCTGGTATACATTGCAATAATGAGTGTTCTTCCACACACACTAGTATTGACAACGACGCTCATAGTACTCAGAATACTGCAAGTTCTGCCGGAAAGGAAAAGAGTCCTTCCAGAATGTCCAACTTTGCACCTAGGACTCATTAATGTACGTTTTGAATCAAAAAATTTAACATCAAATGAAATCATTTCCCAAACATAATAATTCTTTCATTGCCGTGAAGAATTGACTGAACTTGTGTACTTTGAATTGCACGCGAAATTCATAAAATTAAGTTGCAGCTAGTTTGAGTCGAAGACAGAAAATTAGTATTCACTTCGGACGCCCCACCACCCTTGTAGTATTCCCCTTGCGGCGAGCCATATCCCCCCTCCCCCTTCTGCGCTGAAACAGTGGCTGGACGCATGCAGAGAGTATATAGACGCGTCTTTCTCGGTCTTGCCGGTAGAAGTCGCATGATCGCAAGCCTGCTTCATACGGTCGCGATCGTGCGAAATCTAGCGGAACGACTGTGAATAATACGAAATGCCGTGACATATTTCCATCGCGAGATGGGATTTGAGTTATCTTGAGAGCTCTTCCTACAAAAAATCGCAGTATAGTTGCGGGGACGATACAACCAGAGCCCCGACAAATTGTTAAACTATTTGTACAGGGGAATGCCAATCATTATCCCTATATTGTTCTTATTAGTTTGGATGTTAAGGAGCCTATGATGCAGCCCTGGTGGCCAAGCATACTCGGTAATCTGCGGCATATGAAATGTCCTAAGAATCATTATGATCTTGTGTGTGACTACTTTCAAATAGGAAGGCCTACCTACATACAACACACACACAATAGTAAACAAATTCAAGGAGCTGCCCTCAAGGATCATGTTGTGGACCAGGCCTTTAGAATATTTTATATAATACACTCCTGGCGTTAGATTTCACTCACAGAAGTGAAATTGTAGCGTTTGCAGATGATTTATTACTTGTGACAAAGGGTCATAGTATTATGGATGTGGAAAAGTTTGCAAATCTTGACCTGAAGAAAATTGAATTTTGGCCACAGGTCAACAAATAAAATTTAATGATTCAACGTCGCAAGTTCTTCTTGTATCCAAAAAGAAGAAAATTCCCAGATAAGACATTACATGTATCCTATATGATACACTTCTTAAACAGTGGGTGTGTTAAAATGTTTAGGAATTTATATAGATCAGAAATTTGAGTTTAACAAACATATATATTTACATTCAGGATAAAGCACTAAAATTATTCATATGTTATCAAGATATACTAAACTAAACTGGGGCCTAGGTTAC
The DNA here is from genome assembly GCA_031308135.1 of Acheta domesticus. Taxonomy (NCBI): domain Eukaryota; kingdom Metazoa; phylum Arthropoda; class Insecta; order Orthoptera; family Gryllidae; genus Acheta; species Acheta domesticus. Next base: position 57,238,539 of record JAHLJT010002630.1, read on the forward strand.
ACAGCACTTAGTATTATTTACCAGGAGCAAGTGAACCAATTCATACATATGGAGCACCAGTTTGGGAAGAAGCATTGAACATTCAAAAGAATATAAAAAAAAACCAAAGAATTCAGAGGCTCTTTAATATAGAAATGTCCAAAGCATACAGAACTCTATCACACGATGCCTCTTGTATTGTTTCTGGTATGGCACCTGTAGATATAATAATTTTCTTTAAAATCAAGATGTACAAAGCAACACATGGAGAAATTACATCCTATGAAAAGCCACTGGAACCAACCCAATGGAGACATCCGGCAGACACCATTTCTAATAAAGAAGTAACAGACCGCATCACATATGATATACAAATATACAGATGGTAGTAAAACAGGCAACAAGGCGGGAGCAGCAGCAGTGATATTTGAAGAAGACACTGAATAATTGAATTAAATTACAGACTTGACGAAACATGTTCGAATAATCAGCTGAAGAATAGCAATACTCAAATCTCTACAAATGCTTCGCAATATAACAACCAATAAGAAAATAGTTTGCAGTTAATACAGACAGTAAGATCACAGTGGGACTTTTAAAAAATAATTCTACCCAATAATAGAATCCATAGTTACTGAAATAAAATCTTGGAAGAGTCTAACTGAATAATATATTTTGGATGGGTCAAAGCCCATGTAGGAATTCAAGGTAATGACCTGCACATCTCTGAGCAGGTGAGGTTATTTCGGGAAGTGCCAGACCAACAAAAATGTAATAGAAGTTCAAGAAGATCTCAGCCCGTAGATTGCGGTGTGAAAAACGTTTCTTGAGGCCTTCGGTCTCAAAATTTTAGTTTTTAAGGCCACAGAACGCATCGTTTAGGAATTATTTAAGATATAGATTGAAATGCTGCCGAGTGCGTTGGGGTTGCATTTGAAATGAATATTTCATTTTGTTCTACAGCGCCATGTAGGGGAGTTACAACAGAATTAACAGCACGTACACCTCTGGTGAAAAATAAAAAAGTCCCACTTTCATGGAGATTGGTCTTACGGTGTCGGAGTTTACCTCTTATACCAATATCCAACTTTATTCATGTAATATCCAGCCGTGAAAGCATAGATCGTGGACGTTGTGTTGAGTGAGGCGGGCGCGGGCGTCGGCAGCTGTACCTGATGGAGGAGGAGAACGAGCGCTGCGCGCGCGCCTGGAGCGGCTGCTCGTGGAGCGGGACGAGGAGCTGCGCACCTACGCCGCCATCTTGGACCCCAACAAGGCGCTCGCCACGCCCAAGCGCGCCGCCAGCTCCACCGGCTGCTCCGCCAGCCCCGCCCCCGCGCCCGCCCCAGCCCCCGCCCCCGCGCCCGTTCAGGCACCGGGGCACCGCAGGTGATTGTTGTAAGGGGCCGCGCAAATCTAATTCTCATGTTGGATTTTAATATTTGAAGCCATAGAAGAACGATTTAATAGTGCAATTCTTGTTATTTTATTAGTTTAACAACCATTTACAATAACGAAGAATACACTTGAAAAGCGGGATCTGTGATGAAAAACTTGCTGACATTGCCCCAGCTATTCAACAACTTCAAACAACATATAGAATCAGGAAACAGTGATTTTTTCCAATCTTTGTAGAACATGTATATATAGTGCTTATTTTGTTAGTTTTTATTCGTACAGAACCAGAAACAGTGATTTTTTACAGTGATTTTTTCTAATCTTTCTAGAACTTGTATATATAGTGCTTATTTTGTTAGTATTTTATTCGTTTAGAACCAGGAAACAGTGATTTTTTTACAGTGATTTTTTCCAATCTTTCTAGAACATGTATATATAGTGCTTATTTTGTTAGTGTATTATTCGTATCCACGGAAACTGCCGGCGGGACCCCGCGCGCGGCACGAAGCGGCCAAGAGTGGAGAAAAAAATACAGATTGGGAGAAATCTGGGAGAACCGCGGGCTGAATCCGAGAGGGTTGGCCGGCGGGCTCAGGATGGGACGAGCAGGTGCGGGTAAGTGTGGGCTGGCAGGAATTGGGGCAGGTGGGTAGGGGGAGGGTGGGCATGGGATTGAGTGATAGAGCAGGCATAGGGGCGGCTGAGTGGGCAGTCCGTGGGGTGGAGTGGGTCGGGGAGATAGACGGGTGAGCGGGAAGGGGCCTGGCGGAACGGGAGTGAGTGAGAGGGTAGGCATTGGGGCTAGTGAGTGAGTGGTCATGGGGGGCGGACGGGTAGGCGGGCGAGTAGGTGGGCTAGTTAGTACAGTGCGGGTGGACATGGGAGCGGATGAGCGGGCATGGACTGAGAGTGGGGTGGGCAGGGGGAGGGTAGGCGGGCGATTATGGAGGCAGGTAAGAGACATGGATGCGTATGTGTGGACGTGCGGACGCGGCGCATACGCCGTGCGTGCATGCGAGCCTGTGGGCGGGCGTGTAGGGTAATTCTGTCTGTCATGTAGCACAGAGCGGGAACACGTCTGTAGGTGAAGGAAATGATTGCAGAGTACTCGAGAACTATTATGAATTTTGTGATCGTGAACATGTTATAAAGAGAACTGATGAACCGGTGTTCACCGATGATGTTTGGCACAGTACGGCTAAACTGGATGTCTAGAACCATTAACCGCCTCGGACGCGTGCTAACGTGCTACTCCAACGCCACGTCGATTCATTACTACTCCCGCCTTGCCGCATCGGGGGAGTGGACGGGTTAGCTTACTGACCTCTGAATCCCCAGTGCAAGGGCGGAAAATCCACGGTAGCTCTGTCATTACTGTGCTATATAAAATAATCTTGGCTGATGCCCCGGGAAATTAAATCCCTCCAACAACATCACGCTCTAACGAGATGTCACTTTCCCCCAACCAAACATTTCAAATATAGTTAACTGAGACCGCCATCTGGCGAGAAAGTGAGAGTCAAATCCCGGGCGCATTTAGGGGACCGCCCGCGAACTGCGCCTCTTGATAAAGGTCGCCAGAACCTCGTCGGAGTGAGTTCCTGAGGGAACTGTGGTATCCCCCCAATCAGAGGAGGAGCTTGGGGTGACGCTCCAACCGCTCCGCTAGTGGGGGGGCACAACCACCTTCCCTTCCCTCACCAGGCGGCAGTGATAAAACCCCGAGTCAGCAGCGACGCGCAGTCACACCAGGGAACGCTCTCTACAACGGCGCATACGTGTACGAGTGCCCGAGGACTATCAACACAGGAGATACGGCCCCGGACGGAACGTGGGACAGCAGGCGGTGCCTCCCCGCAGGCTATTGCTCCCATCGGTCAAGGGGTTCCGCGGCTGCTACTACCGCGGCCACGACTGGCCACCACCACCACCCGGATAACAGCCTTATCAGCAACCAGCCGGCTACCTGGGCAGCCGCTTATCAAGTTTACATCGGGACAGGACGCCGCTCCGAAAACAATTTTAGTTGTAATTATGTTGAGTTGTGTAAAGTGAAACATTAAAAAGTATTCTTGGGACTTATGCGGTTGACTAACCTGATCCTGCAATCACTACAGAACCTGGGTCAAAAACGTGGGTGTGGAACACTGCGTAAGAGCAGTCTCCCAGCTAACAATTCCGTACGCTAATACGACTATCCCTTCAGTACTGTCTCTCTAGAAGAAAGGAGACAGTAGTAGGGAAGGGGAAGAAGAGTTGCTGGGTATAGTGGGGAAGTTCATTCATCATCGTTAGGTGGCATGTGAACATTTTTACTTCTACTTTAGTTACAAGTTTGTTTTTATCCCTTACTATGCTCCAAGCGAATGAATCGACTCACTTCCGCAAAAGCATGGCGAACGACAATATGAACCCACTCGCGTAACGTCGTTTTTAAAACCTCATACTCTTAACGCGGAGATGACGCTTGTCTACGCTTGTCAAAGTTCGTGACAAAGTCGGGCTCTGAAGTACGGGCAAACAAACTCCTTAGTCTCTTCAACGCGCTTGTAATGCCAAAATTCTTTTATGACAAACAAAAGTTATCGTTTTCTTCATATTTTTCGCTTTCTTTCACGATTTCGGCGGCGTCAGGAAGCAGTTCGAGGACTGGGCATGATAAGGGAGAATTCCACATTCGTATCCCATTATATTCAATTGGTACATGTATATTGTATAGTAATATTACTATGTATAGTACTATTATATACTATATTACTATGTATAGTACTATTATATACGTATTACTATGTATAGTACTATTATATACTATATTACTATGTATAGTACTATTATATCTACATTACTATGTATAGTACTATTATATACTATATTACTATGCATAGTACTATGCATAGTACTTATATAGTAATATTACTATATAGTAATAATCATTTATTTTTATTTACTTAGAACTGAAAATAGACTTCATGTTTCCCATTAAAGGAGAAGGCCTCTAGAAGTCAGAGTGTTTGTAGAGAGGGGATTCCTGACCACGTGCCGTCCCCTGCAGGTCGTCGGGCTCTGAAGCGCGACGTGAGCGCAGGAGCAAGCGGACATCCGCCCTCCGTGGGGCGCCTCGGGCGGGGGCAGGGGCCCAGGGCGCGGCCCAAGGAGACCTGACCCCCCCGCGCCAGCAACCTCTGCGACGCTGCAGCTCACCGTCAGGGCAGTCAAGGCGGAGGGTCTTTCGGATCAATAAAGGATTTTATACAAAACGTCACCGATGTGTGTTTTTGTAACCTCTTTATAAATACGAAGGTATTCAAAACGTTGAAAGAATTGCTTTGGATGTTGCCAAACTAACGGAAAGGCAGGCTTCACTTCTTGTGGTAGGGCTGGGCTAATGCCTTCTATTACTACAAGCCTAACAACTGTTTCTGTGACGTCAGCACATCTAGCCTTTTTTTGTTCTACGACTTAAACGTTAGGATAAAATTCGAACACACATTGTTTTGCACAAACCCATTTGCCGAGTAAATGAAACATTTTTTTTATCGATAAACATTAGTTGTGTGTAAAATTGCATATTTAATTAAACGGACGCTTGAATTAAGGCCATATATTATATAATAATTATTAATATGTCATCAAAGTATTGCATACTGTTTATAACATTAGATTATCTGGACATTCAATGAAAAATACATATTCAAGTGTTTCCTTAAATGCGAATTAAAATGAGCTTGATGTAAATATTCATAATATGAAATATTCCAAATATTCTTAACTTGTACGTCGTCTGCCGTCAACACTAAGTTTTATCTGAAGTTTCGATCACTTTTTAAAATTAAATTAACTTGTATGATGTAAAATGTAAATATTCAATTATGTGGAATGAGAAAGAGATAAGGAAACATTTTAAAGTGTTAACTACAACACAAACGTAAGGAACTCAAAAAGTAGTTTCACCAGTTTCGTATATATTTAAACAACGAATACAAATCAATAATTTACAACTAAGAAAATTTATTTTTCTTGTATCTTAACCAAAATTTGGCACTTTATTCTCTCTCCAACACAATGATTGTCACAATTAGCCACTAATTTGCTCGATGATCACAATCTGAAATTTCAAGCCAAAATTTGTGTTCTTGCGTTCGCTTCATTGAAAGGATGACATTAATTACATGTTGCAAAGTTTTTGATACTTCATCTTTCTCGTATTTCTTCTATACTCTATCGTAATGTTATTGCTGAAGTT